>CM018034.1:10128769-11328769 GCA_008638375.1 Nyssa sinensis
CCACAAGCTTTCTCATACAACGTCCAGTAATTTCCATATTTCCATGAACTTGACAAGCACTTAGTAGAGCCTTGAAAACTGAGGGTCCTGGCTCTATCTGCATGTTATTGATAAAGGTTTCTGCTTCATGGAGATATCCAGCCCAACCATAGAGATCCACTATACAAGCATAGTGCTCTACTTTGGGTGGTTGAAGGAAATCATCGTTTCTCATCAAATTGAAATACTCAAGTCCCTTTTCCAGTAAGCCAACATGGCTACATGTAGAGAGCACAGCAAGGAAGGTGGTTAGATCTGGTTTAACCCTAGTTGTTTTCATTAGTTCAAACATTTCAATAGCTGCTCTACCATACCCGTGATGAGCACATCCCAAAAGCAGTGAATTCCATGAAATCAAATCATGCTCATCTATTGATGAGAATGCCTTCTCTGCATCATCAATCTTACCACATCTTGCATACATGGAAATAAGCCCATTTTGTACATACACATTTGAAGCATACCCGGTTTTGAAAATGATAGCATGGGTTTGCTTCCCCTCTTTAAAGGTTGAAATAATTCCCATTGCTCTTAAAATGCTTGTGAATGTGAAGAAGTCAACATTAATGCCTGCCTGCTTCATTTTAGAAAAGCATGTGAGGGCTTCCTCACCCTTTCCTAAATTAGAGAAACCAGCAATAACTGCATTCCATGAGATTTGATCCCAGATTGTAACACTCGAGCAAATCTTGTAGAAGTCCTCAATGCTATTGCTACACTCTGAATATACAATCATGCTAGTATGCTATTGCTACACTCTGAATACACAGTCACCAGTTATGATAATGTCATCTACATAAACGAGTATGTAGAGAATGGTAGTAGATGTCTTCTTGATAAGAAGAGATGTATCAGATTTGGCTCTAATAAAACCATGTTGATTGAGGAAGGTACGAAGCTTGGTGTACCAGGCACGTGAGTCCTTAAAGTGACTTGTGCAAGCAACACACATAATGAGGAGCATTTGGATTGGTGAAACCGGAAGGTTGTTGCATGTAAACTTCTTCATTGAGTGTTCCATTGAGTAACACATTTTGAACATCTAGTTGATGAAGATGCTAATCCCATGATACTATAAGAGAAAGAATAGTATGAATAGTACATGGTTTAATAACAGGACTAAATATTTTATCATAATCAACACCTTCCATTTTATGGAAGCGTTTGGCAACAAAGCGAGCTTTGTATCGCTCAATCGATCCATCAACTTTCTTTTTAAGATGGAAGACCCACTTACAACCCACAACATTTTAATCAGAGCGAGAAGGAATCAAGGACCAAGTGTTATTTTTTTGTAATGTATTCATTTCTTCAACCATTGCATTTCTCCAATTCAGATCTTTGTTGGCAATGGTAAAACATATAGGTTCAAAAAGAGTGGTTAGAAGATGATGTTTAGTGGTGGTGAAGGCTTTGGGTTTGAAAATGCCAACTTTAGAACGAGTTATCATAAGATAAATGGAGATGATTTGGGGTAGGTGAGTAGAAGGATTAGATGGTGGGATAGGTAACTAAAGAGAAAAGAGAAGTGATAGGTCGGGTGACAGAAGTTGTGGAGGAGAATGAGGTGGGGGTGAATGAGATGTAATGGGAGAAACTAGAAAAGTGGGTGAATCTGGGGGTTGAGGTGGAGTGGGTAAAAGGCTAGGTTGTCATGACCCAAAACCCACCCTATGCGGATTAGGGGTCCGTGACCGGGTCTGCGACCCGTGGGCCGTTCCCTACCAAGAGGATCTTAAACAGTGAATAATATTTAATGAGTGCATAATATAGTCATTAGTAAGTCTAATATCATCATCAGGTTATCATGATACATGCCCAAAAATATGAGTGTTTATAATACAGATCCTCAAAAACACAAAACAAACAGGACTGTGGAGACATGGGAAAAGTTAGGACATTATAGTATTTAATCTATTACAAAACTTGCAAAAAGGGCTATCAGTAGCCAATAGGCGTCTAGTCAACCTGAGCGCCTGATGGTCCCCCTATATCTTGCTGCCCTGAAAAAAAAGAAAAAGAAATATAATAGGGGTGAACTAACGAAGTTTAGTAAGTAAATTCCTAACTTTGTCATGGGTCAGGGTTAGTCCACAAGAATAATAGAAGAGAAAGATAACAGATAACCAGTCACCAAGATAAAGTAATGATGACCCGAGTGTCCAAAAAAGCTTATCCCAAAATAAGGTACAAGAAAGTAATAATAGAATCATGCAAAATGGGATCTAGCCTAACATGATGTTTTGCTGGCACAAAGAAATATGTTAGCCAATCAAAAGTATATCATTCTTGCACAATATGATCATTCACAGGGCATAAAATATGGTCATCCAACGATTGTCCAAAATGTCAATAACGAGTTCTAACTGAACAGATACATAACAACCAGGGCCCGACATACCCCCAAAAACGCACATTTAGGTCCGCCTCTTTATCCTGGGCTTACTAAATAGTGTCTCTTTCATCTCAAGTCCCCAAAGGACACACAAGACCCCAAAGGGTCCACCCCACATCTATGAATAGATAGGCCATTGTGATTGAGCACAACTCCAGGCACTTACCGAATATCATGATCAATAAAATTACACACAAGATGTACAATCATGTGAAATAGCCAAAATCTCAATCAACGAGACATAAGTGTGTGGAATACAAGATCTTTATCAACAAGATATATCATAAGATCATGACATGGTATACATGATGGTACAATTATGCTCAAGTATCAGCAATCAAGTTCACAAATGATATAGGCAAGCAAATCAAATCTAAAGTACAGGCATAATCAATAATAACAAGTCGATTGGCCTCAAATTGAAGAAATCAGATTCATTAGGTAGTGATAGAGTACAAATTTGGCAACATATGAAAATAAATGTGACTTGGCTAGGAAAAACCCATATTAAAGCATAGGAGTTACTTACCTCAAAATAATTTCCAGTTGTTCCACTAATCTCAAGTTTCTTTCTCATTTCCTTTGGAGGTTCTTATAAATCAAAAATTTAATTATTAATAATCCATTTCCTTTAATTTTCTAGGTCGATACTAATACTTGTGACTTATTTAACCTCCCCGAGTATCATTTAGCGTATTTTTTTGAGTTGTTAAATTTATACATCGGTTTTTAAAATATTTTATTTGGGTAAATGGACTTCATCATTGAGTCCGGAACATCAAACAAAATAAGTCTAGGCTTTCACTGCCTCTCATTTGGCTTTGGGCACCTCCAAGGGCAAAATGATAATTTCATATTTCAATAGTTTTAATTTTTCAGGATTTATTTAGGCTTCACGGACCTCACCGTTAGGTCCAGAATATCCGACATAATTAAAATGGACTATCTTTTATTTTTAATTAGCCCTGGGTACTATTAGGAGCAATATAATCATTTCTAATTTTTGTGTCTATATTTTTAAAATTTTTTCTCATAAAATGGACCCCACTGTTGAGCCCAGAATGTTCGAAATAGTCAAAGTACACTATTCATTTATTTAATTTAGGCATCGGGGTTATTTTTCATAATTAGATTAATATAATTAATTTAATGATATAATATTATATTATATATTTGTTAAGTCACATTTGTTAACAAGTGGGGTAGTGGCACAGTAGCCTAATTCCTTGTCTTAAGTTCCTCCCCTCCATTCGATCAGGGGTTCAAAACCCTTTGACTACGCGTCCCACTCTTTTTTTTCTTCTCCAGTTCGGTCCACCTGCGCCTAAATGGGTTTGACCCGACCTGGCCATCCTACCTACAGCAGTTCTTCTTCCTCAACATTTTTTCGGCTTCTTCTCCGGCGCCAGCACTGGCAACAGTTCTTGGTGGGTTTTTCGAGGTTTTAAAAACATGGTTTTGTTTCATTTTTTCCGAGGGTTCTAGTTTTCCAACCAAATCTAACTTTGGACAACCTGAAGGCCGTCGAATAGCCACTTCTAGTGGCTACTCCGGCGAGAAGCCATTTTCCGACAACTTTTCGTTTTGATTTTTCTTGCTATTCCGACGCCCATTTTCGATGTATTTTATATCAAAATGACTCTAGGGACTTCAATAATTCATTTGGGTTTGTTTTTAACTTCAACCGAAACACTTTTCTTCCACCCATCATTTTTGGCCACCTTTCTCTCTCTACATTTTCTCTCTCATTTCTCCACCAAAAATTCTCCCGTTTCTTCCTAAATTCATCATTTTTTCCACTCTTTCAAACCCTATATTTCTTTGGGTGTTTAGTTTCAGTTTTTGAAAAACTCAGTAAATACAATAAATAAAATACAAAGAAGAAAAGTAGGAAACTTACCTCTTTTCTCCCATCCCTTGCCTCTGATCTCCTTCCTTCTCCTCCTCCTCCTTACTCACAGCAATCTCTCTCTCTATCTCTGTGTTTTTGTGGTGTGGCCGAATGGCCCGCGTGTGTGTGTATATATATATATATATATATATGTTTAGTTTATTACTTTGAATTGCCCCTCACTGTTTCAACCACCCATGGTACACCCACCATGCTACATTCAGCAGCTTATATAAGTATACCTATGTCCATAGGTCAGCCCTGTTGTTTGCAGCAAGCCATCATGCAGCCATATATATATTATATGTTCTAGATTATTCTTTTTATGTATATATATATATATATATATATATATTTCATGGGTAATATATAACACAAAATTGGTGGTAGCCCAATGGTTATTTTTTTGGGACTTAAATGCTTCATTAGCTTTGGTCAGGGGTTTAAAAGCCATCCACTGTATTTCTGGTATTTTTGCCATATTTTTGCCCTAAGGCTTTGTTTGGCTATTGGAATTACATATTTTAGCTTTTTACTTTTTATCTCTCTTTTTATTTCTCTTTTTGCAAAGCGGTTTCTTTCAGTGATTTCCTACCAAGATTGGCCTCAATATTCTATGCTTCGCATCATATATTTTTCATTATGATCTTCGTGACTTACTAATCCAAATTTTTATAGTATTAAAATCTAACTAAGATGATTAAATTAACACATTAAATTCTTAAAAAGACATCATTGCATTAATTAATCGATAACTAGTTCGGGGTATTACATCATTCCCCTTTTGACGTATTTAATTATTTTATTGGCCTATCGCAACTATCAAGAAAGTATCGATTAATTTTCTTAATTATTCTTTATGTTGTTTCTAATTAATAATTAACAAACTAATTATTAGTTAATCGAGGTCGGGGTGTTACACAGGAAGTTTTGATGGGGGAGAAGATTGCTAGTTAAAATGGATGAGTTTGGCAGTACAGGTTGAGATAGTGATGACGGTTTTTAAGGGTGTTGAAAGAAAAAAATTTCTTCGTTAAAGATTACGTGACGAGAAATGTAAATGTGACCTGTGGGGAGATGAAGACATTTATATCCCTTGTGAGCAGCGATGTAGCCAAGAAACATACATGGTAGTGAGCGATATAAAAGTTTGTTAGAATTATAAGCACGAAGATGAAGAAAACATTCACAACCAAAAATTTCAAGAAACGTGTAGCCGGGTTTTGTGTGAAAAAGGACTTCATGTGGATTCTTGTGTTTGAGAATCTGAGTGGGAAGTCTATTGAGAAGATAGACAGCAGTTGAAAAGGCATCATCCCAATGGGATAGAGGGATGGAGGTAGTGGCCATGAGAGTGAGATTAGTTTCTACAATATGACGATAATGCCTTTCAGCAAGTCCATTTTGTTCTTGTGTGTGTGGACAAGATATACGGTGTTCAATGTCACAAGATTGTAATACCGATTTAAACTTTTGAAATTCACCACCATCATCACTTTGAAATCTCTTAATTCTGTGACGAAGAACATTTTCAACCTTTGATTTAAAAATAAGAAAATCTTGTGAAGCCTCAGATTAACTTAAGTGGAAAAACCTGAATATAACAACTAAAAACATCAGTAAAATGAATATAATACCGAAACTGAGTAAAAGAAATAACTGGAGATGGTTCCCAAATGTCACTAACAACAAGTTCCAATGGAGCTTTGTAAACAGTGATACTAGAAGAGAAAGATAACTTGTGACTTTTTCCTAAGGACAAAAAGAAAAAAAAGGTTGTTTCTTATTAATAAGAGGTAAAGAGTTATTAGAAACAACTTGATGAACAGTGCGCATCATAGAATGACCAAGGCGTCGATGCTAGGTGTCCAAAGAAGATCTTGTACCAATAAAGGCAGAATGATATGAAGAGGAAGACGGATGGCTATTAGCGGTAGGCCTTCTTTATTCGGTCCCCGTAGGATTTCTTACTCCATTTGTAAATCCATAACAACAAAAAAATTAGGGTAAAATTCAAAGAAAACATTATTATCACGTGTGAATTGAAAAGCTGAAAGCAAATTATGAGTGATAAATGGGATATGAAGGATTTTATGAATGGAGAGAGATTTATGTGGGATTCGGAGTGAAGAAAAATCAGTATGAAGAATATGCAAACCTGTCTCATTACCAACTTTAACTGTAGGCCCATGATACTCGGAATGAATGTGCATGTTCTTAAGATCAACAATCAAGTAATTAGTAGCACCCGAATCGAGATACCAATTTGGATAAGAGAAATGTTCTATAGAGGTAGTAAAAGCAGATGGTGTTGTGGACTTGCTATTGTTGTAGGAAAGATCAAATCGATACCAATATTATGAAACATGATGATTTGGACGATTGCAAGGTTGACAAGTAACAAAAGAAGTTGCACCAGATTGTTGTGAGCCCCTAGAGAGTCCAGGTTCTCCACGACCTCGTCCATTTCCACGTCCATGGCCACAGCCGCATCCCCTTCCACGACCATTAAAGTGGGGAGTTATATTGGATACATTAGCCTAAGGTTCAGTAGTGAAGGAAGCATGGGTGTATTGGGTGAGTTGGACTTCTTGATTGAGAAGCATAGCATGAAGGTCTTCTATGGAGACGTCATTAGTTCTGGTTGTGGTAGAAGTGACGAATTAATCATATTTATGAGGTAATCCACCAAGGATACAAAGAATAAAATCAGGTTTAAGAATGGGTTAAGCAGCAGCAGCTAGACTATCAGCAATGGTTTTGATCTTTTGTAGGTAATATAAGATGGATAGATTCCTTTTATTCACAGTTTTTAATTCAAACTTGAGTTCCATTACTCGAGCTCGTGATTTTAAAGCAAAGATACGATCAAGAGCTTGCTAAATCGAGGCAGAGGTAAAGACGCCTACAACATGGGCAAGAATAGGTTCGATAAGAGAAGAGAAAATCCATCCTAAAATAATGTTGTCTTGTTTATGCCATGTAACATATTCAGGATTGATGGTATTCTCAGATTGAAAAAGAAATTTGGGTGGGCAAGAAAATGAGCCATCAATGTACCCTTCCAACCCATAACCTCTAAGATGAGAAAGGAATTAAGCACGCCATAGCAAAAAAAATTTGCAATAAAGTTTTAAGGAAACAAAGTGATTGATGTTGATTGGGACGGGTATGTTGGGTGAATTGGTGGTTGTGGTAGAGGAAGAGGAGTTGGGAGATGAAGAAGCTATTGTTGTTTAGTATTATAACTCTAATACCATAAAAAGTCTTAAAGATGATCTATATTTTTTTATTCATTTTAAATTTAAATGTAATAGAACCTTGAGCTTTGTACATAGAGAGATAAAATAAAATTTTAAATTTGAATAAAAGACAAATAGAAAATTAGTTTGAATTTGAACTATATAAAACTTGAATTTAAATTTATCTTTAAACTAATCTTTATTTGTAACAAAGATTTATTTAAATTTAAATTTGAATTCAACTAATCTTTATTTGTAACAAAGATTAATTTTAAATTTAAAATTAATTTTAAATTTAAAATTAATTTAAATTTAAATTTGAATTCAAAACTAATTTAAATTTAAATTTGAATTCAAAATTAATCTTTCCTAATTAAAAGTTAGTGATAAGAGGATAACTTATTTATGGTGTAGAGATTCAAACGTTATTCTCGGCGTCTCAGTTGAAACTTCTCTTAGGTGCTTCAACTTTCAAGTCTTGTGTTAAAAACTTTAAATGGGCAACTTTTAAGTCTTTTTGACCCCAATGCAAAGAATTGTTCCTAATAATGACATCCCTTGCCAAAAATTCAGTGATAAGAGGATAACTTATTCGTGGTGTAGAGATTCGAACGCTATTTTTGGCATCTCGGCCGAAACTTCTCTTAGGTGCTTCAACTTTCAAACCTTGTGTTAAAAACTTTAAATGGGCGAATTTTAAGTCTCTTTGACCCCAATGCAAAGAACCATTCCTAATAATGACATCTCTTGCCAAAAAATTAGTGATAAGAAGATAACTTATTTGTGGTGTAGAGATTCGAATGCTATTTTCAACCGTCGTGTGCTAAACTGACATTTGTTGTTTTTCAGTAAATTCCCTCTGCGATTTTGGACTATGTGTATTTGAGAAGTGCCAAGGTAAGTGTAATTCATCCCTTCACATCATATGCGTCCAATTTACATGTGTCAATCAATGAGAGTTTTCAACCATTATAACTGACAAAGTACTTTAGCTATGTTTTATGGAACAAATAAGTTACAATGTTTACAAAATTACTTCAGATAATATAGACTTTCAAGACACAAACTCAATTCTTTATCTACAGTTAAACAAAAGTTTTCCCCAGCAAGAAAATCCCTAAGCCTAATCTTGCCATGTGCCCCATGTTTGTAATACCCCGACCCGAGTAGACAGTCTTCAACCCAGGTTGGACCGGGCCACGACATGTAATCTCGAACCATACACTAATTTATTATTTAAATAAAATTAGATGTACAATTTAACGACATGTTCAGCAAATGTTGCACGAGGATGAATGACAGGAAATTTCGAATACCCGAGGGCTGTTGTACCGGAAACCCGACATTTACGAAGAAAAGTGCATGTGAGTAAATATATGTGTATTTAAATATACATATATATATATAAATATAAAGAAGTAAAAATATATATGTGTGAGCATATGATAATATATATATATATATAAATATATATATATATGAGATAATAAAATAACAATAAAAGAAATGAAATAAAAAGAAAGAAATCAGGAAAAAGAAAAGAAGAGATTAGAAATTTAAAGAAGTAAGTAGAAGTTGGTGCAATAGTGTAGATAATGATGGAAAGCTGGAGAACAAATGAGAAGCTGAAAGAGAAAGAGTGAAGGTTGCCATGCAGCCGTGTGTGCATGTGTAGTGAGTGTATATATATACATTATAAGAATAAAATATATAAAAATCTTGGGCAATTTAATGCAAAAAAGAAAAAATGACAAAGACAGCCGAAATGTATGAAAGAAAAGGCAAAGGAAAGAGAGAGAAAAGGTGGCCGAAAATTCTAGAGAAAAGGTGGCGGGGTGAGTGGCTATATATATATATGTGTGTGTGTGTGTGTGTGTGTGTGTGTAGTGTGAAATCAAGAAACAAGAAGAAGAAAGAAGCAGCAAGACGAAAGGATAAAACTAAGAGTTGAATTGAAGCTTGGGAATCAGAAGAAGCCAGAAGAAAAGATAAAAGCTGCAAGTTGGTTTGGTACAGAGAGAGAAGCTGAGGCACAGGAAACTAAGAAAAAAAGAAGTAAGAAGAAGAAGGGGGAAGAAAAGGTGCTGCAATAGGTCAGAGAAAAATTCAGAAGAAACTGTAAGTGGGTTTTGAATTTCAAATTTTTACATAAGCATTTTAGGTTCATTCACTTAGAGGGATTTATGGAGCATGATTTAAAGATTAAAATACAAAAAGAATGAAAGAAAAAGAGTTAAAAATGAACTAGAAACATGTAGTTGCAGGTTTAGGGAAAATTAAAAAGGTCATGATTTTATGTGTAAAACCTTCTTTAAACCATGAGGAACTTATCCTCTTGGGTGAAAAAAAAGATTAGAAATGAAGTGGAATTAAAACAGTGGAAAATTAGGCACAGAATTGGCTCGTCGAAAAATCGGGTGTCCTCACCAGAGTTGCGGTTTCCTATCTATTTCGGGGGATCTACTAGTTAAATCTAAAACCTGAATTTAGAAATGAAAAACTCATGAAATTTAGCAGGAAATTGCATTGAGCTTGGTCGGATTTATGGCCGAAAAAGTTTGGCTGTCGCCGAAGAAGACAAAGCCTGATGGGGGTTATGGGTTAGGTCCTGGACCGGGTTGGGTCAGACCCGACCCACCTACAAATTGGACCCTCAATATTGCACTGTTTTGATTGTGTTTAAAATTTAATAAGGGGGTGTTTAGACACAAGGATAATGAATTAAAATTGGATTTAATTAGCGATGGGGATAGCCTATTTTGATTTAAGTGGCTAACTACTGTTTGGCTATCCCAAACAAGAATAGTAATTCTTGAATTTAGATTTGACCCAAAAAGTTTAGTAAATTAAAAGTGGACCCTGAATTTATGGTTAATTACGAAGGGACCCAAGGATTTAATTAAATTGATTAGAGAGAAATTACTAAAATGCCCTGAAGCAAAAATGAGTCAAACGAATTCTGATTAAAGTAAATGAATAGTGAATTTTAATATTTTGAGCATCCTAGACTCAACAGTAGAGTCCGATTTGTGAAAAGAGGTTCTGAGAATAAAAAATATGTAAAAGTACAAAATGACTATTTTGCCATTTTCAATCCAGGAGTCCAAATTAAGATCCGTAAAAGCCTAAATTAATTTTATTCGACATTCCGGACACAATGACAAAGACTGAATTAGTAAATAAAATACTTAAAGCCATGATATACATATTTGAATACATAGCATTACGGTTATAGACTGAGTTATATTTTTCGAATGACAAGAGCGTTGAAAGGAAAAGAAATAGCTTGATTTACGTGGGATAGAAAAAGGTAAGTAATACCCGATCTCTGCATGTAGTACATTCCCAGCCATGTCACAGTTCTTCTATACACATTTGTACTCTTTATTATCATATCAAATTCCTTATGATTCCACTATGTGATATTACTTTTTAGTGGAATAGCTTAGCTATGATGTTGTATCTTGCTCTTGATTTTCATATCTATTGATGATGTTATATTCTGATCATGAGATTCCATACATTTGTGCAAAGGACAATTTTGTACACTTGTACGTAGGGCCAAGAGAGGCCAGAATTTCTTATTCTCGGCAGCCCGGTAACATAGCCATAAAAAACTATAGTTATATTATGTTTCCTTGAACCACTTATGCTCCACATTTTTCTCCGTGGAGGTAGCATGATCTTAATATTTTTATCAGTGTCAGATTTGTGCTCAGTCACAACTCCATCTGGATGGTAGTATTGACCCAAGTATGGGGTCCTGTCCTGAGTATGGGGACCAGTTTTATAGTACTGACCAGAGTATGGGGACCACTTTTATATGCTTGAGCTCAGTGCTTATGCACACAGGGGGTAGCCAGACCTCGTAGTTTATGGCATCCACCTGCTTTAACATCACTATCTTTTTATTGAGATTCATTATCTGATCATGTTCTTGTATGAATGATCAGGTAGTTGCACAGCGTTATTAAGTGCTTATTATGATTATTTGAGATTCATTGACGAGCTCAATTTCTGATCATTTAACTCATTGATGAGTTATGATTGTTGTTATTGTTCCTGATCATTGATATCTCTTAATGAGCCATGATTGTTACTTGATTATCATCTATATTCCTGATCATTTGATGTACATTATTGAGTCGTGGTTGTTATATGATATTGACTGGCTATCAGATCCTTGTTTTTCAGTTCTTTCAGATCTTGTACACATGGTAGAATAGGGGACTTACTTACTGAGCTTAGTTTAGCTCACTCCAATTTATATGATGATTTCAAGGACTGATACAGAGGAAAAAAAGTAGGGGCCTACAGTGATAGGTTGGACATTTTGACAAGTAAAGGTAATCGTAGTACAGTCTTGTAGCACTTTCGTGTATTCACGTCCTGAGGACGAGATGTTGACATAGAAATTTTACAGGTTGTACTTTTGTATAGCAGACTGATAGGTACATGTAACCTTTCACTTGATATTGGAAGTGCGTCGTTAACACTCTAAAAATAAATTATCCTTACTTCTTAACACAATAAACACAGTAGCTAGCTGAGTAAGGATCGATCCCACAGAGAGTATCCACAATTTATTTTTTATTTATTCCGACTAATTCTAAACTAAGATGCAATTAATGGCAAAACAATAAATGGGGGGGTTGGAATTTTGATCAAACTAATTACGAATGAAAATTAAATTAATAACAAAAATCAATGAATTAAAATTTCAGTTCTTCGGTTCATTCTCACCCTCACAGTCAATGGAACAATCAATCAATTATAACATTATTTTACCCTTCAATGAATCTAATAATCCTAGGTAACAACAAGCTCTGCTACCCGAAATTTCCCTTAATTCCTCACTAATGAAACAAGCTCTCCATTAGATTCTAACCATTACACAATTTAGAATAAGCTCTCTAAATTTAATATAATGACAGCATTAATATCTAGGAAATTAGATTATTCTAAGCAACAATCACACAAGTTTGGACTGTTTAACTTAGGTCATGATAATCATAGTAATAAACAAAAGCTTGACCATAATCATTTATCACTATTTGCCACAATTGATTAGGAACCATATCAATTACGTAATATACTTCCTGAATCTAGCAATTGATAATAATATGATCAATCTAACAGGCCTGATTACATCAATCAAACTAAATATCAATAAAACAATTTAAATAGATTACCATAAATAGATTAAGAGAAGGAAGAAATAATGTTACTGAATTGATTCAACCATTAAACTGTAACGAGGGTTCGAAATCCCCTAGAACTGAATTAAAAATCTAACCTAACATAATTAAATAAGAAAATAAAACTAATAAATTACTGTTCCTCTATCTCCACTTTCGTTCCCTCATGTGCCGCCCCTGTTGCGCCGTAGCAAGCCTCCTCCTTTTGCGATGCTTGAATCTCCTTTTAAATGCCCCTCAAGCTACTGCCATGCCGTTAGGTTTTCTTCTTTTTTTATCATTCCTCTTGGGTCCCACAGCAGCCGCATAAAGGCCGCAGCCCCTTTGTTTTTAGTTAAGCCCTCACTCTTTGACTTTTCTTTTTCTATTTCTCTTTATTTTTTCCTTGCTCCATGACCCACCTGCTTTATGACTTTTCTACCTTTTGTTTTTCTTTTCTTTCCAACACCCACGTTCTGCCCAATCCAGCGCCTCAGGCCCAAGACGAAGCCCACTTTCAGCTTTTTTTCTTTCTTTTCCAGCAGGCCCATTTCAATTGGGCTGAATTTTGCAAGCTATTTTTCTATTGGATAACGACTGAATCTTGATTCGAACTCTTCATGAAAGTTGTAGCCCTGGATGAGTAGATAATTTTAGAATTTTGAATCACCTGATTTGAACTTCAGAAACTCAAGTTATGGCCCGTTGAATTCGGCTGGTCGGACAGGAAATCAGCTGCACGGATCAGCTTTCTAGGCCTGATTTCGAAACAATGTTTGGAGGCTTAAACGAACTCGGATGTTTACAAACCAGACCTTCCTGAAAAGCCCAAGACGTCCTCTACAAACTTCATGAAGACCACTTCCTCATTCTCGAATTCAAACACCATCCAAATCTCAAATGAAGCTCTATAGGTAAAATCTGTCCAGAAGCCAAAAATTGCACAAAATTATTCTTTTGTCATCAATGCTTTCCTAATTCAATAAATAAATTAATTACCTCACTAAAACAGAAAATATACCACAAAACTAAATATAAAGGAATTAAAAATACTGAATATTATGCTCCTGTTAGATATCTTCCGCTTGGTATATATATGATGATGTACGTGGTTACATGTTAATTGCACTAATGGTAGTGTAACAGGATGAGTAGGTCCGGTTCGGCGAAAGGGCCGTGTCAGATGGTTGCGATCCGTTAATTTGTAGAGGGTGTGTTGCGGGTCGTGACAATGTTGCATGGTCCAAAGAAGAGAATTCAAAGGATTCAAGTTCTTCATTCTCGCATAGGAGGCTCATGCTGAAACTTGAGCCATATGATTCACCAATCAGAGCAATATTGGAGTGTATGCAGCTACATTCATTCCAGGGAAATGGCTTATTAAAGAAGAAATTTTGTTAACTCAGTTTAACACTATCTACATTCTTCCCTCATCATCATGGGAGGATCTCGTTTGACAACTAACAACGCAATTTTTGAAATGGAATTGTGAACGTTGAATTTTTTTAGTTGGATCAAACATGGGAATTAGTCTTTCAAATAAGAGAAAATTTTCTAAATTCAAAAATATATTTTATTGACAATAATATGAATAATAAGAATCCAATATATCATATTAATTAGGTTAAAGAATACTAATTTCTTCTACTAATGCAATTAAGAAACTAATATTTTCTTATTCTTGTAAAAGAAGAAACTACTACTACGACTAATCCAGTAAAAAAAACTTCCCGGACGAACCAATGGCAATAGTGAAAAATTCACATTGCTCATTTTTCAGATCATATCATGTCGTCTCAAGTGTATAACATTCCTACTGGTGGCACGCCCATTACTCCTAATGACTATCCTGTAAATGACAATGGTGGAGTCACTGAGATGAAAGCTGGGAGACCTAGCCAGTACATGGTAAATATTGTACTATTCCACCCATTTTGTTTGATAATTGTTATTGTGCAAGATTTTTGTCCGCTTATTTTTCCAATGTCTGCATTTTTTTCCTCTCTGAAATCAGTGAAATGGCATTCACATGCTGCTAATGCAACACTTGCTTCTGATTATGCTTAAAGTTTGCTAGGTGAATTGTAGTTTTTTAGGCGAGTTATCGAAGTGACTTGTAAATTTATTATGAATCAAAGGGCCTCTCGTAGTGTTGATGTTAATGTTGGTAAGTATTACAGTAAAGGAGCATTAAAAATACAAGAGCAAATGTGTTGAGAAAACTCGGTTTAACAAGCGAGTGGGGCTGACATGTAGTTATTAATGTGAAGCCCACTATGTTGTATCCATAGGTAAGTAAATGTGCTGAGAAACTCGGTTTACTATTTAATGGAACTCGTCAGGAGTCCTGGATGCCTAAGTTTGTATTGCTTCTTTTCAGGGATGTTTTCTTGAGCATCCGACGTCGTGCATTTGTTTTTTGTTTCCCCCGTAGCCATTCCAGCCATATCCAAAAAGGGAATTTAAAAAAAGAAACAGATTACAATAGCAACCATATATAAAATTTGTAGAATTATTATTTTAACTAAAACAAACAGGCCACAAATGCCAAAAGTAAGTGAAGGAAAAAGGGGGCATTGCAGAAGATAACAGAGCTGGCTAGGGGGCATTGCAGAAGATAATAGTGCTGGCTAGTACAATAAAAAATTATATGTTTCACAACCCTGATTAAATAAATAAAAAAATGAAAGGCATTGATATCAGTCTTGGAAGCATGAGAAGGGAAAAAATGTGAGACGGCATTAATGTACCAAAAGATGCAAAATTATGACATGAAAGCTTGCAATGAATTACTAGAGGGAAGGAAACAAAAGATGTGAAATCTGATCAACTAATATGATTTTGAGGGAGATAAAGGACTTCCTATCATTCTCTTGCTTCCTGTTCACTGATTCTGCCTCTATAGAGAACTTCCATGTTTTGTCTTGAGTGGTTGAGATGAGTGCCAATAAAGGGGGAGTCGTTGAGATGAAACAGGGTTTTTGGGTTCCTTGAATAGTAAGTAAACTTTAAGCTCTTTCACCTCTTTTAACTTTAAATTTTTAAGTTTTAGAGTAAATTATATTAACCTCTCTGCAAGTCTTTGATTGACAATTACACTAACTTCTCTTGAGATTTCTAAAATTACATTAATCTTTCATTTTTTACCTGACAATATACAGATATTTCATTCCAATCATTTTTTTTCTTCAAAATGAAAAAACTACCCTTTCAATTTTTTTTTTTCATCTTTTAAAATTGATCTTTCATATTTTACCTTACAATATACAGATATTTCACTCCAATCATTTTTTTTCTTCAAAATGAAAAAACTACCCTTTCAATTTTTTTTTTCATCTTTTAAAATTTTTACGACTTTTTTTCATTTTCTAAATAAATATTGATAAAAAAAATTAATGTTTTTTTTTATATAAAATAAAAATAAGTTATTTATCTTAAATTTATTTTTAAATAAAATAATAAAAAAAAAATTTAATAAAATTAGTGACATAGTTTGAAATCTTATTGGAAACAGTGTTCCAAAGGATTCAAGTTTTTTTGTTTTAACGTGGGAAACTCGTGTTGAAGCTTGAGTCATATGATTCACCAGTCCTAGCAACATTGGCAGAATTCATCCTAGGGAAATGGCTTTTTGAAGAATAAATTTTGTTGCTTCAATTTCTGATTCATGTGCAAAGTTTTAAGTAGCTTCTTATATGAGAGGTTCTCTTAAACATGAAAATTACACGTACTCTTGCTGTGTTGTGACACAGTTCTAAGTGTTGTACAATAAAGTCATCTTAAAAAAAAGAATCTGAAAACGAGAACTCCTGCATAGAGATATAGCTCGCATTGATTGCGTGTGAGTGTGAGTGTGAGTGTGAGTGTGAAGCAAGATGGAGAATAATTGTGCCTTGGTTTACTGCTAAGTTTTGCATTTATCAGAAGTTTTCCTCAACTGAAAGAATTGTCTACGCAGAAAATTATAGCTAATAACCTCAATATCTGCAGTTTTCCTTGATTTTCATGCAAGGATCCCCTTTTTCTTCTAACATGATCTATACAGTGTTGGAGCCAATAATCTAGGATTATCAAAGCCACATTACAGACATTCCATAAAAATAAATAATTTTTTTTTATAAAAATAAAAAACATTAAAACCAGGATTTATCATATCCGAGGCATGGCTTTTCCAATTCAACGACCACAGTGGAGGATTGAGTCAGTGCTGGACATAGAAATAGCAGAACCATTCCCAGAGGTTAAAGGGAATGACATGACAAATTCAGCAGGTGCTTCATCACTCATTACAAACATGCCCACCCCTACACCGTCAAGAAGAATCTCCGGTAAGATGGCATCCCCATCCAAATATTGCATCGCTTGCCTCATGCTAGGCCTAGCTGCTGGATTAGGGTGGGAGCAAAGTAGACCTAGCTTCAAAACCAACTCCATTTCCTCTGCCACATAATCACCTTCCAATCTAGGATCACTTGTCTCAAGAATAGCCCCTTTTTTCCACCTCTCAAAAACCCAATCTACCAAAACCATCTCTTCAACCAATCCTTGTAGCTCTGTTGGCCTCCTTCCACAAGCTACTTCCAGCATAAAAGCCCCAAAAGCAAACACGTCGGTGCTAGTAGTCGCTTTGCCCGCTTTAGTAAGCTCTGGTGCAAGATAGCCCACAGTTCCAACCACATAAGTAGTCTGAGGATTTGCTCCATGGTCATACAATCTAGCAAGCCCAAAATCTCCCAGCCTTCCATTTAGATCAGCATCCAACAGAACATTACTAGCCTTCACATCTCTATGTAGAACAACTTGTTCCCACTCTTCATGCAAATATAGAAGGCCAGATGCAACCCCTTTGAGGATTCGATACCGTTGAGCCCAGTAAAGGTTTGGCTTTTCATTGCTGAACAGGAACTTGTCTAGGCTTCCATTGGGCATATGATCATAGACCAACAGAAGCTCTCCCCTTCTTCTGCAATAGCCAAGCAGCTGCACCAAGTTCCTATGCCTTAGCCTTCCCATACTAGCAATTTCATTCACAAATTCCTTCATCCCCTGTTTTGAATCATGGGAGACTTTTTTGATTGCAACTTCCATGTTGGAAGACGGAAGTACCCCTCTATAAACCTTTCCAAAACCTCCAGCTCCGAGGAGATCCTTGTCTTTGAAACCTTTTGTTGCTTTATAGAGATCCTTATAGGAGAATCTTTGAGGTCCAAATTCCCTTTCCCAATCTTCGCGTATTTCTTCATACTTCTTCTTCCTCACAATGTAAGCAACTGCGATGATCGTTGTCAGCAAAGCCGATGCTGTTACTGACACTGTAATTTCTAAGCCTAATTTATGCCTTGATTTTCTTGGTCGGGGAAATGAAGGTAGCTTTGAGAGCTCCAGTCGTTGCGCCTGCCCACTTCTGTTGAAGCTCCATCCAAGAACATAATGGTTGCTTGCAACTGTTCCAGTAGCCGAAGAGAAACCAACATATACAGAATCCAAGAGAATTAGAGAAAGATCAATAGGTGTTGACAAGAGAGGGTGATTTGGTTTTGGGGTTCCAGCAGGAGCTATTGATACATTGAGTAGCTTTTCCACTTCATGATCATAATCTATCCAAACCTGTATTGGATTCCCACTTATGAGCACCAGGCTCTTGTTTGGCCCTTCTTTATCAGAAAAATATGTCACAGGAGCTGATGCAATAGACTTCAAGCTGTTTACATCAATTCCCACATGGTTGTCATTTATATCTTCAAATTCTGCGTTCTTAATTGTATCAAGCTCAACTGCCACCACATGGTTTGAAGACAGGCCATTGTTGGAAGAATTGAAGAGCCCCAAGTGCTGGCTTGCCACGGCTTGTTTGAAGTCCATAGACGGGGAGATGGTGAAGGCAATGCCATGACCACTAAAAGTTGGCAGCTCGGGGACCATGGCAATGACAAAATTGGTAGAAAATGAAAGAGATTGAGGCAACCCGGATGAGGATGTGTTAAATTTTAGAGGAAGTTGGTAGAAAGCATGGCCTGTTTGCTGCTTTGAAGTGTTGGTTAGCTGCAACAGACCACTGGGATGGATTTGTGCAATTCCATCAAGATGGAGATCGGCTCCCCGGAAGCCATTGTAGATGAACTGGTTTTCATCTTGAGCTAAGGCCAGGAGTTTTATGGACAGATACAGAACTATCACAAAATGAAGGGATCTTAGAGCTGTAACCATTGAGAAGTAGGAAAAGACAGTTCTTCGCAAGAAAGATGGCGTTTGCTTGTTGATCTTGAGAAATTTTTCTTCTTCAAAGGACTACCTATAGATTCAAATTAAGGTCCTGGTTGAAACACGGTCAGTGTCTCTACTGCATCAATAAGGGGGACAATCAGCTATCCCACATCAAAGACGTTGTGTCAACTGGGAAATTAGCTCTTCCACATCAAAGATGGCGGGTCAATTAAGAAATGTGACTAGGATGACAATAGCTTCACCTTGTCTAAGCACTGTTAATGAAACAAAAGTAAGATTTTTTTTCAAAACACTATCAAACAGATAAGACTTATGCAAACACGAAAAAAATATTTTAATAGTTCTCTAGAAACATGTTGTTTTCAATAATTTTTTTAAAATTTATTTTCATAAACACTCCCCAAATTCACAGGTGTTTGACAGGACATTCTTGAAAACTATTTTCAGAATTTTTTCTGAAAACAATTAAAAGTAATTTTATGTTTTGTAAAATTAAATTTCATTAAAAAATAAAAATGATTTCAGAAACATATAAATGACAGTTTTGATATATAAGACTCGTTACAGTAAAATTTGAGAAAAATATAATATTAATACTCATTACAGTTTTGATGTATTAATATTATATTAATCTTATATTATATTATAATAATATAAAATTAATATAACACCGACATATTAAATGTGTACATATTTTTAATAAAATAATTTGGTCAATCAACCATTACTCTTTCACATTTGTACAGGATTAAAAAAAAATCCGCCCCGCCGAAATTGACCACACCATACCAACTTTCTATATATTGATGATTAATTCTTTTTCCCACCAACTTAATTATTATTTTTCTCCCTTACATCATGATGTCGTCATCCTCATTTATATGACAAAAGGAAATGTCATTAAATGAATGTTACCGACTCCTGATTCAATCAGGGTAAAGTCTCAATATTGTCTGGATCTGCTTCGAATCGAGATTTCATAGAGGCGAATTGAAGTTAAAACATATTTTTCGATACCCACAAGTGTTTAGAGGCAATTTCTTTTTGACGAATATGTGCAGTCTGTATATTTATTTTTGTTTATTAAAAATAAAACAAATTGAAATGTTCCATACATATTGAATAATTCAATGAAAAAACTGGAATATGTAATCTTATTTTTGTAAGAAAAAAGTTATTTTACGATTTGAATTTGTAATTTTTAGATCACAATAAAATAATTTTATCATGGGAAATTGAAATAAATGAGTTTTCAAAATTTACAAATAGTGAAAGAACTTTAGAAATTTGTATGTGAAGGCTATAATTAAAAGATCTTAAAGATAATCTATATTTCTTTATTCATTTTAAATGTAATACAGTATTGAACTTTTATAGTTGTACACAGAGAGATACAAGAAAATTCTAAATTTGAATAAAAAATAAATAGAAAAACTAGAATTTGAATTTAAACTATATAAAACTTGAATTTAAATTTGTCTTTAAACTAATTTTTGTTTGTAACAAAAATTTGTTTAAATTTAAATTTGAATTCAACTAATCTTATTTGTAACAAAGATTAGTTTGAATTTCAATTTGAATTCAAAATTAGTTTGAATTTAAATTTGAATTCAAAACTAGTTTTTGTTAGGCCCCTCAAATTCAACGGTTTTTCTGTGACGATGAGCTTGTTCCAAAGAAGATTGAAGCGATTATTGCCAAGTGGTTTAGTCATGATATCTGCAGTTTGATCTTGGGAAGAGATGAATCGAATGTCAATGGCTTTATTAGTAACTTTCTCACGAACAAAATGAAAATCAATCTCAATGTGCTTTGTTCTTGCATAAAAGACGGGATTACCAGAGAGATATGTAGCACCAAGATTATCACACTATAAGGTGAGAGGCCGATAAAGAGGAATATATAATTCTTTGAGAAGAGATTGGATCTATAATATTTAAGTGATTGTCTGGGCAAGTCCACGGTATTCAGATTCGGTGCTCGACTTAGAAACAGTAGATTGTTTTTTGGAACTCCAAGAAATAAGATTTGAACCCATGAAAATACAGTAGTCACTTTGAGAACGACGATCATCAATACAACCAACCTAGTCGGCATTAGTAAAGGCTTAAAATGTGTCATATTAAAAATTGACACCCCTAAGAGCACACATTGTACTTCGATATAAAGTGACATCTAAGATTGGATCACCAATTTAAGATTGCTTGCCATTGGAGTTCGACATGGTTTAGATTGATCCATTTTAGTCTTTTGAAGCAAATCAAGAATGTATTTGTGTTGAGATAAGGATAAGCCATGAGGACTCCTAATGGCCTCAATTCCCAAGAAATAATGTAAGGAGCCAAGATCTTTGATGGAAAAAAAAACTATGTAAAGGGAATTAATCATGTCTTGAATAAGACTAGAAGATGTACCAGTTATAATAATGTCATCTACATAAACGAGTATGTAGAGAATGGTAGTAGATGTCTTCTTGATAAAGAAAGATGTATCAAATTTGGATTCAATAAATCATGTTGATTGAGGAAGGTACGAAGCTTGGTGTACCAGACAGACGGGGCTTGTTTAAGTGCTTAAAGTGATTTGGGCAAGCGACACACGTAATGAAGAGCATTTGGATCAATGAAACCGAAAGGTTATTGCATGTAAACTTCTTCATTAAGTTTTTCATAGAGGAACGCATTTTGAACATCTAGTTGATGAAGATGTCAACCCCGTGATACTACAAGAAAAAGAATAGTACATGATTTAATAACAGGACTAAATGTTTCATTATAATCAACACCTTCCCTTTTATGAAAAGCCTTTGGCAACGAAGCGAGCTTTGTATCGCTCAATCGAGCCATCAACTTTCTTTTTAAGACAAAAGACCCATTTACAACCCACAACATTTTAATCAGGGCGAGGAGGAACCAAGGACCAAGTGTTATTTTTTTGTACTGCATTCATTTCTTAAACCATTGCATTTCTCCAATTCAGATCTTTGTTGGCAGTGGTAAAACATGTAAGTTCAGAAAGAGTGGTTGGAATATGATGTTTAGTGGTGGTGAAGGCTTTGGGATTGAAAATGCCAACTTTAGAACGAGTTATCATAGGATGAGTGGAGTTGATTTGGGGTATGTGAGTAGAAAGATTGGGTGGTGGGATAGGTAACTAAGGAGAAAAGAGAAGTGATAGGTCAGGTGAAAGAGGTTGTGGAGGAGAATGAGGTGGGGGTGAATAAGATGTCATGGGAGGAACTAGAAAAGTGGGTGAATCTGAGGGTTGAGGTGGAGTGGGTAAAAGGCCAGGAAGTTTTGATGGGGGGAAAAGATGGCTAGTCAAAATGGATGAGTTTGGCAGTACAGGTTGAGATGGTGATGATGGTTTTAAAGGGTGTTGAAAGGAAGATTTTTCTTCGTTAAAGATTACATGACGAGAAATGTAAATGCGACCTGTGGGGAGATGAAGACATTTATATCCCTTGTGAGCAGCGCTGTAGCCAAGAAACACACATGGTAGTGAACGATATATATGTTTGTTAGCATTATAAGCACGAATATGAGGAAAACATTCACAACCAATGTGTAGTCGGGTTTTGTGTGAAAAAGGACTTCATGTGGACCCTTGTGTTTGAGAATTTGAGTGGGAAGTCTATTGAGAAGATAGAAAACAGTAGAAAAGGCATCATCCTAATGGAATGGAGGGATGGAAGCAGTGGCCATGAGTGTGAGACTGATTTCTACAATATGACGATGACGCCTTTTAGCAAGTTCGTTTTGTTCTTGTGTGTATGGACAAGATATACGGTGTTCAATGCCACAAGATTGTAATACCGATTTAAACTTTTGAAACTCACCACCACCATTACTTTGAAATCTCTTAATTTTGTGACTAAGAACATTTTCAAACCTTGATTTAAAAATAAGAAAATCTTATGAAGCCTCAGATTTTAACTTAAGTGAAAAAATTCAAATATAACAACTGAAAACATCAGTAAAATGAATATAATACTGAAATTGAGTATTAGAAATAACAGGAGATGGTCCCCAAATGTCACTAACAAGAAGTTCCAATGGGACTTTGTAAACAGTGGTACTAGAAGAAAAAAAAATAACTTGTAACTTTTTCCTGAAGGACAAAAGAACAAAATGACTGCTTCTTATTAATAAGAGGTAAAGAGTTATTGGAGATAACTTGATGAACAATGCGCATTATAGGATGGCCAAGGCGTCGATGCTAGGTGTCCAAAGAAGATCTTGTACCAATGAAGGCAGAATGATGTGCAGAGGAAGACGGATGGCTATTAGTCTGCTCCAAGCAATATAGGCCTCCTTTATTTGGTCCCCGTATGATTCCTTGCCCCGTCTGTAAATCTTTAACACCAAAAAAAATGGGGTGAAATTCAAAGAAAACAGTATGATCACGTGTGAATTGAGAAACTGAAAGCAAGTTTTGAGTGATAAATGGGACATGAAGGATTTTATGAAGGGAGAGAGATTTATGTGGGGTTTGGAGTGAAGAAAAATCAGTATGAAGAATGTGCAAACCTGTCTCATTACCAACTGTAACTGTATGAGGCCCATGATACTCGGAATGAATGTCCATGTTCTTAAGATCGTCAGTCAAGTGATTAGTGGCACCCAAATCGGGATACCAATTTGGATCAAAGAAATATTCTATAGAGGTAGTAAAAGCAGATGGTGTTGTGGACTTGTTATTGTTGTAGGAAAGATCAAATCGATACCAGTATTGTGCAGCATGACGATTTGGACGATTACAAAGTTGACAGGTAACAAAAGAAGGTGCACCAGATTATTGTGAGCTCCTAGAGAGTCCAGGTCCTCCATGACCTCGTCCACATCCACGTCCATGTCCACGTCCACTTCCACGTCCGTGGCCACAACCACGTCCCATTCCACGACCATTAAAGTGGGGAATTGTATTAGCTACTATTGGCATGAGGTTCAGTAGTGAAGGAAGCATGTGTGTAATGGGTGAGTTGGACTTCTTTATTGAGAAGTATTGCATGAAGGTCTTCTATGGAGACGTCATCAGTTCTGATTGTGATAGAAGTGGTGAATGAATCATATTCATGAGGTAATCCACCAAGGATACAAAGAATAAGATCATGTTCAAGAGTGGGTTGGGCAGCAGTAGCTAAACTATTAGCAATGGTTTTGATCTTTTGTAGGTAATCTGAGATGGATAGATTCCTTTTCTTCACAGTTTGTAATTCAAGCTTTAGTTGCATTACTCGAGCTCGTGATTTTGAGGCAAAGATACGATCAAGAGCTTGCCAAACCGAGGCAGGGGTAGAGATGCCTGCAACATGGGCAAGAATAGGTTCGATAAGAGAAGAGAGAATTCATACTAAAAAAATGTTGTATTGTTTATGCCATGCAACATATTCGGGATTGATAGTATTCTCGGATTGAGAAAGAAATTTGGGTGGATAAAAAAATGAACCATTAATGTACCCTTCAAACTCATAACCTTTGAGAAGATGAAGGAATTAAGCACGCCATAGCAAAAAAAATTTGCGATCAAGTTTTAGGGAAACAAAGTGATTGATGTTGATTGAGACGGGTATGGTCGGTGAATTGGTGGTTGTGATAGAGGAAGAGGAGTTGGTAGATGAAGAAGCCATTATTATTTGGTATTATGACTCTAATACCATAAAAAAATCTTAAAGATTATTTATATTTTTTTTATTCATTTTAAATATAATACAACCTTGAGCTTTGTGCTTAAAGAGATAGAAGAAAATTTTAAATTTGAATAAAAAATAAATAAAAAAATTAGAGATTAAATTTAAATTATATAAAATTTAAATTTGCCTTCAAACTAATCTTTATTTATAATTGAGATTTATTTATATTTAAATTTAAATTTAATTAATCTGTAACAAAAATTAATTTAAATTTAAATTTAAATTCAAAATTAATTTTTCCTGACATCCCTTGCCAAAAAAGTCAGTGACAGGAGGATGACTTATTTGTGGTGAAGAGATTCGAACGCTATTTTCGACGTGTCAGGCGGAAACTTCTGTTAGGTCCTTCAACTTGTGTTAAAAACTTTAAATGGCCGACATTTAAGTCCCTTTGACCCCAATGCGAAGAACCGTCGTGTGCGGACCCAATGCCAAACTGACATTCGCGTGCTTATTGTCAAAATCAACCACTTTCACAGGATACTATTTTGTTTTTCAGTAAATGCCCTCTGCGATTTTGGACTGTGTATTTGAGAAGTGCCGGGTGAGTGTAATTCATCCCATCACATCATGCATGCAATTTGCATGTGTCAATCAATTAGAGTTTTCAAACATTATAGCTGAGGAGAGTACTTCATGTATATTTAATGGAACAAATAAGTTACAATATTTACAAAATTACTTAAGATAAGATGGACTTTCAAGACACAAACTCATTTCTTTATCTACAGTTAAACAAAAGTTTTCCCTATCAAGCAAATCCCCAACCCTAATCTTGCCATGTGCCCCATGTTGCATGGTCCAAAGAAGAGAATTCAAAGGATTCAAGTTCTTCATTCTCACATAGGAGGCTCATGCTGAAACTTGAGCCATATGATTCACCAATCAAAGCAATATTGGAGTGTATGCAGCTACATTCATTCCAGGGAAATTGCTTGTTAAAGAATAAATTTTGTTATCTCAGTTTAACGATATCTACATTCTTCCCTCATCATCATGGGAGGATCTCGTTTGATCATTAATAACGCAATTTTTTAAATGAAATTGAGAATGTTGAATTTTTTTGTTTGAATTAAACACGAGAATTACTCATCTAAGAGAAAATTTTCTAAATTCGAAACTATATTTTATTGATAATAATATGAATAATAAGATTTTAATACATCATATTAATAAGGTTAAAGAGTACTAATTCATTCTACTAATTCGATTAAGAAACTGATATTTTCTTATTTTTGTAAAAGACGAAACTACTACTACGACTAGTCCGGTCAAAAAAACTTCCGGGACAGACTAACAGCAATAGTGAAAAATTAACATGACTCATTTTTCAAATCATATCGAGTCGTTTCGGGTCATCAATGATCCAACTAGTATTTTAGCTTCAAACGGGACTTGAAATACTTTCATTTTGATCCATGAAAGTAAAAGTAACTTGTTCTGCATCAACTAATATAATCCATACAATGTTGGAGCCAAAACTCTAGAATTTCATCAATGAAATGTTAGTCATTCACTAAATATTAATAATTCCCAATAAAAACCCATTACAAAACAATGATTTTAGCTCATCCGAGGCATGGTTCTTTTCCAATTCAACGACCACTGATGAAGATTGACTCAGTGATAGACATAAAATTTGCAGGAGGCTTCCCAGAGGTTGAAGGCAGTGACGCGCCAAACTCAGCAGATGCTTCATTACCCATTATAACCATGCCAACCCCTGCACTCTCAAGAAGTATCTCTGGCAAGATGGCATCCCCATCCAAATACTGCATCACTTGCCTCATGCTAGGCCTGGCTGCTGGATTAGGATGTGAGCAAAGCAAACCCAGCTTCAAAACCAACTCCATTTCCTCTGTCACATAATCACCTTCCAATCCTGGATCACTAGTCTCAAGAATAGCCGCTTTTTTCCATGTCTCATAAACCCAATCAACCAAAATTATCTCTTCAGGCAATTTTGTTAGCTCTATAGGCCTCCTCCCACAAGCCACTTCCAGCAAAAAAGCCCCAAAAGCAAACACATCTGTTCTAGTACTCGCCTTACCGGTTCTGGTAAGCTCTGGCGCGAGATATCCGACAGTTCCAACCACATGGGTGGTTTGAAAATTTGCTCCATGATCATACAATCTAGCTAGCCCAAAATCTCCAAGCCTTCCATTTAGATCAGCATCCAACAGAACATTGCTAGCCTTCACATCTCTATGCAGAACAACTTGTTCCCACTCTTCATGGAGATATAGAAGGCCAGATGCTATCCCTCTTAGGATTTGATAGCGTTGAGCCCAGTTAAGGTTTGGCTTTTCATTGCTGAACAGGAACTTGTCAAGACTTCCATTGAGCATATAATCATAGACCAACAGCAGCTCTCCCTTTCTTCTGCAATAGCCTAGCAACTGCACCAAGTTCCGGTGCCTTAGCCTTCCCATGCTAGAAACTTCATTCACAAATTCCTTCATCCCTTGTTTAGAATCATGGGAAACTTTTTTGATTGCAACTTCCATATTGTTGGAAGAAGAAAGTACTCCTCTATAGACCTTTCCAAAGCCTCCAGCTCCAAGAAGCTCCTTGTCTTTGAAACCTTTTGTTGCTTTGTAGAGATCTTTATAGGAGAATCTTTGGGGTCCATACTCCATTTCCCAATCTTCGCGGGTTTCTTCAAATTTTTTCTTCCTCATGACATACACAGTCCCAGTTATGATCAGCAAAATTGACATTGCCATTAGTGACACTGCAACTTCTACTCCAAGCTTCTCCCTTGATTTTCTCTGTCTGGGAAGTTTTGGAAGCTTTGAGAGTTCAAGGTTTTGTGCTTGCCCACTTCTGTTGAAGCTCCACCCAAGAACATAGTGTTTACTTGCAATTGATCCAGTCGCTGAAGAGAAACCAACATACATAGAGTCCAAGAGAATTTGAGAAAGATTGATGGGAGTTGACAAGAGAGGCCTAATTGGTTTCGGGGTTCTGATAGGAGCTAGTGTTACATTGAGTAGCATTTCCACTTCATCATATTCTATCCAAACCTGTATTGGATTCCCACTCATGAGTTTCAAGCTCTTGTTTGTTCCTTCTGTACTGGAAAAATATGTCACTGGAGCTGATACAATAGATTTGAGGCCGTTTATATCGATTCCCACATGGTTGTCATTGATATCTTCAAATTCAGTGTTCTGCCAAGTATCAAGTTCAACTGCCAACACATGGTTTGAAGAAAGGCCATTGTCGGAAGTGTTGAAGAGTCCCAAATACTGGCTTGCGACGGCTTGTTTGAAGTCCAAGGATGGTGAGATTGTGAAGGCCATGCCGTGGCCACTAAGATTTACCCATTCGGGAACGATGACAAAGACAAAATTGGTGGAAAATGAAAGAGACTTGGATGTGTTAAATTTTAGAGGTAGTTGGTAGAAAGCATGGCCTGGTTGTTGCCTTGAACTGTTGGTTAGCTGCAATAGACCACTGCTATGGATTTTTGCAATTCCATCAAGATGCAGATTGGCCCCGCGGAAGCCATTGTAGATAAACTGGTTTTCATCTTGAGCTACAGCCAGAAGTTTTATGGACAGAAGTATGATAAAATGAAGTGATCTTAGAGCTGTAATCATTAAGAAAAAGTAGCAATAAGTTTATTCTTGGCCAAGATAGATGGGTTTTGCTTCTAAGTTGTCTGAAAATGTTTGTGAAGTTTTTCTTCTTTGAAGGATTTCCTTTAGATTCAAATTTCATGGTTGAAACATCAGTTTCTCTGTTACCCCAATCATGGAGAATCAGCTATCCCACATCAAAGATAGCGGGTCAACTTGGGAATTAGCTAATTCTATGTCGAAGATAGCGGGTAAATTAAGTAAGAAATGTGAATAGGATGACAATAAATTCAATCATAGAGGTCAATTAAGTAAGAAAAATGACTATGATGATAAAAACTTCAATCATATAATAATAAGGTTCACATGTTTGCACCTACCATTTTCCAAAGTGCTTTCTTTAGTCAAATATGGCTGCTGAAATATCTAACTCTGTCTTTACTGGTTACGCTTCTATCTAATAAAATGAACTTAAAAATTAGTCTACCTGTGAATTAGCAAAATCATCATATCAACTCAGAATAACAAAGTATCCTATAAAACAATACTTCCAAAAAGAATGGCGTTTCCATTGTATCTATAGGATACTAGGTAAGGTTGACTTTCATGCTGTGGCCCCTCATGAATTTCACTCAACTGGAAACAAAATCCTGTATGAATTGGCCAATCTACAAAAACATATACTCAATCTGGATCTTGATAATTATCAACAGAAACAGAGTAATGGATCATATATATGTTTGGAGTATTACATGGAAACTGCCTCAAGTACTTGGTAGCAAATACTTGCCTGTGTTGGAAATTCATTTTGAGAAGAGACTAACAGGTGAATTCAGATTTCCAAAACAGTGGTCTAGTCCATGTAGGACTTCCGTTATATTCAAATAGCTTGGTTGAAACATCCGTGTCTCTGCTTCAATGGTTATGGGGAAATCAGTCACGCGGTATCTAATACAGGTTCAACTAGGAAAGGTGACTTGGATGACAATGACTTGGAATTTGGACCAACCAATTTCCAAGTGCCTTCTGTTCAAACTGTGAAAGGCAAAATGCTAACAATGGCAGCCTAATCATCACTAAAAAATAACAAGGAAAAGAAATACTTCCAGAAAAAAAAAATGATACTTCAATTGTGCCTACATATAAGATATTGGAATCAAGTTAATTCCAACCCAGGGACACTCGTAATCTACGCATCAATTCTATAACTTAATTCAGATTTATTTGTAAATGTTTCAACTTTCTATTGCTACAAAAACAGTTTATATATTTCGAGTAAAATAAAGCTTATGCTGAAGGAGGCAATGATCATTGAGTAGATTTTATTAGTCAATGCAGAAACCTTGTAAACTGAATCCAGCAAACCATTTCTTCATTGGCAACTGAACAAAAGTTCCTCTTCAGTTGGCTCGGAGTATCCTTCCATGGTTTTCTTCCTCAACAACTGTAAATTGTAATACAAAATCTCATTAAGAGATAAACTATCAAATTCTAAAACAAGAAGAAAAATTATCCATTTTGTCAAACGAGCCATAAATATAGAATCCATATCAGATTCTGGACTGCGGTTTTATAGCTATCAGAGGCAAATATATAATCAAGTGAACGTCTAGCCATTACATGACATGATTCAGAAAGGTTAGTACAAAATCTAGAGAGAAATATCCAACAGAATGAATGATGAAGATGATCCAGTCGTGTCTATACTTCCAGGCATTACTGGATTTAAAACACTGCCATTAGTTTGGTCACATTCATCAATTGGAGGTTGTTAACTTCTTCCTACAAGAAACAATATTCAGATCAAAATGTACAATAAGTCAAAAAAAAAGAAAAAAAGACAACTTACTCTCCTGAGCATTGGTAGATGTTGGAGTGTCTCACATCGCCCGTATCTCGCTCCTCTTGTCTATGTATAAGAGTCCTCTCTCCCTCTCCTTAACACTTCGGTTTTAAGGAGCTAATTTAGAGTTGGGCCTCCAATTTCAACACGGTATCAGAGCCAGGCCAGAGATTCAACCTTGAGGTTTAAGGAGTCGGGGCGCGCTTACACCTGAGTTTTAAGGAGCTAATTTAGAGTTGGGCCTCCAATTTTTAACATAATATCATAGCGGAGCGCGTTCACCTGGCTTCCCTCCGCGGGCAATGTAGTCCAGGAGGCGTTTTGGTTTGTCCCACATCGCCCTCCTCTAGCTCCTCTACGTCTATTTATATGGCTGGCTACCCCTCTCTTTAACTCCGGAGAGCTGAATGAGTTATACCTCCAATTGGACCTCCAATTTTTAACAGTAGAAATGGGAATGTGTGATGATGAATTTTTTTAAGCAATGAAGTTACAGCCTCTTTCACCTTCTCCACTACGCCACTGTCACCTGAAGTTTTCCTTGGACTTATTGCATCAGTTATGACCTGAGAAAGTGCTTTCTCATCTTCCCCAGGCTCAAGTTTGTGCATCACATACTCCTTCACTGAAACGCTTTTATCCAATGTTTGCTGATCACCAGTAGCATGCTCTCTAGTTTCCAACACTCTATCCAATTTCTGTGTGCCACTCCCAGCATACTCTCCAGTCTCTGGTGCTGCAGGGGTTGCAACTGTCAGGCCAGCAATCTTAGAAGCAATTGTTTGAGTTGCATCTGATACAGAAGCATATGCTGGTGCCAGCATCTCAGACACCGTTTCAGTTATTGTTCTGGAATTAGGAGGCTTTTCATTTTCCTGCTCAGCTTCATTTTTGACACTGCTCAGCAGAACATGCTTTTCGGAAACCACTGGAACTGCTCTTGGATGCTGCCTTGCTGTCTCTCTGTACACCTCTGGTGCCAGCTCTGATTCATACACTGAAGATAAAAGTGGACAGTTGAGGTGAGTTTCAACACTATATTTCAAGAATTTTGTTAGATCACTAGTTGCTAACAGGAAAGAGACTTGAACCCAATTAATAAGTTTCATGTCTAAAAAAAAGGTGTTATGACTTAAAAGGAAGAGCTTATTGTTAGCCTATCAGGTCATTCTCTTGGTTGCCTTCATCTTACGAAGAAAAAGGGAGTTATTGCCAATATTTTGAAAATTTTAAATGCAATGAAATTGACTAAATCTATATGCTGGGGGGGGGGTTCAAAATTGGGACTTTTTTGCAATTGACCGTCATAGATAAGAAAATAGTCACAAATAATATCTCGTTCTGACTTAGGCAAAGAAATTGTCGGTATAAAATTTTTCATAAATAGTAAAAAAACTAATTAAAGACCTAAACAAAAACATTTGGCCAAAAAGCGACTTCGGTCATGACCAGAAAGTGATGAGTTTGGTCTGTCTTGTTATTCACAATAATGGACTCTCAAAAACAGACATAACAAAATACTCTGACTTAGGATGAAACTTGTGACATTTTCATTATTCCAAATATTCTTAAGTCACTTGTTCTATATCAAATTGAGCCAGTGAAAATAGATTATTGCTGCATATCCTTAATTGTATCCTCATTTATATATCCAATGATGACGTGGCATCATCTTGTGTCCTTGAATGGAGATAAAAATTGGGTACATGAAGCATTTTCTGTGCAAGTACAACAAATTATAAAGGCTGTGACTATTACTTGGGGTTTCAAGATATTCAGGATCTTCATCATCATATTCAGTGTCATCCAAGCTAACGCCCCATGAGGGTGTGACATTGTTCTCATGCCCATGCTTCTTCTTGCTGAGGCTGTGTCGCAATTTTATAGCCTTCTCCTTCACTTTAGTGAGAACTGATTTTTTGTTTTGGTGGCCATGGTCGTCTTCTTGGTCATGGTGCTTCCCGAGTGTGGGTGAGCTACATGATAACCATCTTGAGGCATCACCTGTTGTAACAACAATACTGCGTATGTCAGAATGTGAAGCACCTTTTTTGTTTGAGTCCCAGAATGTTCATAGTATTCACATGTCAAATACATGTGAAGCACCACATCTATTTTGGCTCACTAATTCTCTTGCACATTTTTCAAACACATGTTGGGCATGCAATAAATGAATGTCCAAAATTTATATATTTTTTTAATTTCAGATGAGTATACGTTAGGACATGTTATTATATGTTTTGAACTAAGTTTTTTCTTTTTTTAAGATTTTTTCCTTCATTTTTCTTTCTAATTTTTTTTTGGTTGTATATATGTATACACACACACACAAAGGTGGTCCTACATGTAGTGTAGTTTAGGAGGGGCTATGCCTTCTAAAATTTTGAAAATTAAATTTTTTACCCTTCTTTTTTATAGAATTTTTTTTTAAAAAAAAAATATTAGAAGTTGTCCCTCAAAGTTTTTCATATTTCTATAAAAAGCCCCTTGAAATTTTAACTTTTATATTTTGTCCCTTAAGTTCATAGTCTAGTACATATATATGTTTTATATGACAATTAGTAAATTTATTTTGAGACTTAGATCATAAATGTTAATGATTAAACAAGGAAATTTTTTATTTTTTATTTAATGACTTTGTTATTTAATAATATTTTTATAATTTATTTTTTTTATACCAACTTAAATTGAAATAATGTTGAATTTTTATTATGAACTCATATATATATATATATATATATATATTCACATACCCTCCTTGTATCTATGTCTTACCTTTTCAAGAAATATTGTCTTTGTATCTTGTCATATTCATATTCAGTGTCTGTGTTTGTGTCTTTTGTCTTTTATCTTTGGTTCTTAGTCAAATACACAAGTGACACATAAAAGATGGCCTGTGACTACGGCATTTGGCAGCAAAGCATGGAGTCCACAAAAAAGTAATAAAAAAAATTCAGTCATAAAGTAAAAACTTTCAATGGCAAAGTTTGTTTTTACTGTCATATGATCCCTGGTTTCTCTCTAGTGATGATATGAAATTACCTTGAAGAAGTTGTTCAAAAGTTGGGGAGGTACGAACCCTTAGAGTTTTAGGAGGGTCAACAAATCTTTGCATGCCCAGGTGAGCCATGAATTGCTCCTAATCCACCAGAATAGTTTTTGAGGTCCTGCCTTGTGATTTTCCTCTTCCTCTCTGTTTTCTTCCTTTATCACATGAGAGGGAAATTTATGAGGAAGCAACGAAGTTCATGCATTAGTTGCAGGGTTCATGTGGACAGAAGGGAGGAGAGCCAAGGATCATCTGACAAAGTGCTGAAAAGCTTGTGGGCTCCATTTTTACACATGGCAATAGGCCAACGGTAAGATGCTCTGCTTGTTGCCACTTTGTGACTCCAAAATGGTTACCTTCTAAAACTAGCACAGTTGACTAGGGCCTTGGTTCCATTAGCTTCATGCCTCGGGACAGGAATTTCCTTCAGGTTCCTGGCTGGTGACTTTTTTTGACTTTGATATTGCAATTGCATGCATGTTGAAATCACAATAGCAATTGGGTACATGAAACAACCATTACACAGAAATCAAAATGCCAATTGGGTATAAAATTACACGGTATTATTTTGTTACTATTAGTTTCAAATAAAACTCTATAATTTTAATTTAAACAATTATACGTGTAATACGTAAATGACTGCCTGTTAATAATTTAGGACAACCGTTTGTAATTGACATCAATTGAGATAGATTATAAATTAAGAGACTGAATTATTTCAATTAATTATGAATGATCTTATTTGAAATCAGGACCAAATTATAGGATACTAAAGTGAAATGAACCAAAATGCAATTACAACTTTTCTGATATTGATTATTGTGAAACTTATGAAAGAAGGCATGGCTCTGGACTGGGTCTTCCAATCCAGACTGGGTTGGATTCCATTCATTAATTAATGCTCCACCAACTCTTTCACCATCCATGTTCCATTGTCACCACCAAACAATTTGGAAATAGACACCAGAGAACTTAAAAGCTGTTGCTACCTGCATTTTCTGACCAAACAACTTATGCACTGGTGTGCTGACTTATCTTCCTCTAGAAGTGCTATCTAGTAAGTAAATGTTCAATGTAACTGTCCTTCCATTGCTTTTGTTCATCTTAATCAAGCTGAATTCACCTTCAAGGTGGCGCAAATACAATCCAAACTGCAACTGATGGGAAAAAAATGCAATAGCATGAAAGTTATGGCAGCATGTTTCATGCCCAATAATTCTGAACGCATGTTAATGGAATATTAACTTTGAACTTGTATGTAAACTTCCAAGCTTAGAGATGAAAAATCGTCTGAAGGTCTATTCATCTTAAAGCATCTAAAAAAAGAAAAAGAAAAAAGAATTCTACATATCGAGCAGAGTTCACTTTGACAGTAACACTTGACAGAATGCTTTAGGACAGAATAATACGGTAGGTTAAGGCAGGACTAGACTCTATTGACAGAAACAGGAAGAAAACTAGGATTTTGAGGCTCTATATTTAATTCAATTGTACAACCCTTTGAGATGGCTCACCATTGTCACCAGGAAGTTCCGCAGGAGTACTAAAAGATCCAGCTGTCACAAGTCCACTGCAGCCCGCCAGCCCCCAACTTTCCATGGGTGAATTTGAGCACCATATATAGTATACCAATAGAAAGGTCTATCATCATCAACAGGAGCTGAATTACAATGTGTTAATTAACCAGTGGATCTATCACCTAAGAAGCGACACTTCCAAAGTCGCTTCTACTCAAATTCGAACACCAAAGAGAGAACATTCAATGTTCAGACTATTGCAGTCTCCACCACATGTAGTAGTGGAAGTCTTTGGAAATCAACATTACCCTTTGAAAACCCAGCATAACAATCACATGTACAGCAGGATGCACATTTGATTTCAGAAAATTCTATGAAAGAGCTGGTGTAGTCTCCACCACATGTAGTAGTGGAAGTCTTTGGAAATCAACATTACCCTTCGAAAACCAACCATAACAATCACATGTACAGCAGGATGCACATTTGATTTCAGAAAATTCTATGGAAGAGCTGGTGTAATCCAACTCATTTATGTTATAACAAGGGCAATCGAAGAGAAATTCACTGTCAAAACTTAATGAACTCTTTAGGTGTATTTAGTTTCTTGCCTTCCATAGTCCATCAGCAACAAGGGTCCTCCCATGAAAAGGAATCTTTTCTACATACTCAGGATCTCAAAGGTTAGAATTGAACGTAAGAACTACGACTCAATCTATTCTGACCTTAACACCCCACTTCAAGCCATATTATTTTGCTATTGAAAATGACAAATACATATATAGATACTCAAAAGATTCAGTTTCTTCTCATTAAAGCCACAATTGTTCAATTCAATTGAAATGAGATGCTAGCTCCTCTTGAACAGGGTATCACTTTTGTGATAATTCTTCAGAGTAATTTATTTTCGCTGTAGGATGTGTTTGCTGAAAAAGGTTCAGCCCAGAAATTTCCAATGGGTTCTGCAAATGATTCCAATGAAGTGAGACTATCTTCTGCCAGCCGGTTAATGCCGCTTAAGGGTGCATAATTCCCAGTTTTCCTTTCATCAATGCAGGTTATCACTGTCAGGTACCAATAAGTTTGGTTTGTATCCAACCCCTTCCTCAGAAAATGAGTCCAGGATCAACTGCCTATTCCACTAGTATAAACTGATCAAAATTCTTTCCAACCCTTTCCTCAGAAAATGAGTCCAAGATCAGAAGCCTATTCCACTGATAAGCATTGATGGAAGTTCAATCTTTAAATTTTTTCAATCCATCCTCAGGATACAAGTACAAGGTCAGCTTCCTATTCCATTTATTTGATTATATGGGGGATAAGGTCCACAACAAGATCCCTTTCCTCCTCGTCAAATCAAATCCAGCTATAACCAGGCATTTTCCTCACTCCTCTATCATACATGAGCTTCCGTACCCCTGCTGCATCATTCCAATAACCCCCAGTTGCCAACAAATTTGAAAGCAGGACATAAGTTGCAGGATCATTAGGGCAAAGCTCCACAAGCTTTCTCATACAACGTCCAGCAATTTCCATATTTCCATGAACTTGACAAGCACTTAGCAGAGCCTTGAAGACTGAGGGGCCTGGCTCTATCTGCATACTATTGATAAAGGCTTCTGCTTCATGGAGATATCCAGCCCGACCATAGAGATCCACAATACAAGCATAGTGCTCTACTTTGGGTGGTTGAAAGAAATCATCGTTTCTCATCAAATTGAAATACTCAAGTCCCTTGTCCAGCAAGCCAACATGGCTACAAGCAGAGAGCACAGCTAGGAAGGTGGTTAGATCTGGTTTAACCCCAGTTGTTCTCATTAGTTCAAACATTTCAATAGCTGCTCTACCATACCCGTGATGAGCACATCCTGAAAGCAGTGAATTCCATGAAATCAAATCATGCTCATCCATTGATGAGAATGCCTTCTTTGCATCATCAATCTTACCACATCTTGCATACATGGAAATAAGCCCATTTTGTACATACACATTTGAAGCATACCCGGTCTTGAAAATGATAGCATGGGTTTGCTTCCCCTCTTCAAGGGCTGAACTAATTCCCATTGCTCTTAAAATGCTTGTGAATGTGAAGAAGTCAACATTAATGCCTGCCTGACTCATTTTAGAAAAGCATGTGAAGGCTTCCTCACCCTTTCCTAAATTAGAGAAACCAGCAATAACTGCATTCCATGAGATTTGATCCCAGATTGTAACACTCGAGCAAATCTTATAGAAGTCCTCAATGCTATTGCTACACTCTGAATATACAGTCACTAGTGTAACTGCTAAGTATGCATTAGACTCTAAACCTTCCCGAATTATACGGCAATGGACTTGTTTGCAATGATCCAAATCATCTGGAAAACAAAATGAACTCAGCAAACTATTATAAGTCACATAATTTGATTTAAGACCCACACGTGACATTTCTCTAACTAAAATCATTGCCTCATCAGGTTGCTGATTCTGTGCATAGCCAGTAACCATTGAAGTCCACGTAACAACGTTCTTATCGGGCATTTGATCAAATAATTTCATCGAATCATTAATATTCCAACATTTTGAGTACATGTCAATCAAACCTGTCCCAACAACTACGTTGAAACAAAACCCAGCTTTCAAACTTAAACCATGGACCTGGGTCCCCAGCTCTCCTACTTCTAATTGTGCGCAACCACCCAGGACAGCAGAAACACTAAAAGGCGTTGGAGTTATCCCCACTCTGAGCATTTCCACAAACAATTCAATGGCAGTGTCCAGGTATTGGGTATGCATATAACCAGATATCAATGAATTCCAAGTGACTACATTCCGATGATACATTTCATCGAACATTTGTTGAGCATATGAAATCATTCCACATTTACCATACATATCAACAAGAGCACTGCCAATATACACATTTGAATCAAAACCCATCTTGACAATGGTGGAGTGTACTTGAATACCAGTGTACAGCGAAGACGACTTCGCGCAAGAGGATACAATTTTGTTGAGAATGTACGGGGCGTGAACAGACTCACGTTGTTGTAAATCAGAAAAGAAGCTCAAATCAAAAGGGTTCCAGTTGCTCTCATTGTCATTGAAGATATCGCCGTTACAGGATTTGAAATTGTCTTCTGGGTGACTGGTATGGTGGTTGTGCGTCGTTAAAGCGCGGGAAAATATTTGGTTGGTGGTCTTTGAAGCGTCTACTAAGGTGCACCATCGTTGAGAAGTAGGGAATCGCAAGCTCATTTTCTCACCATCTGATCTCCCTCTTTGTGAGGGTGCACCTTTATTTTTGCAAACTCTGGACTCCCACTGACGATGAACTTCTTTCAGAATGTGAAAGTTTGTGCTTGTGTGTATATATCCGCACACATACCAAGTTGCGTAATAATGGGAAATATAAACGCTTTGTAAATTCATTAAAATATTGTTTTGGAAAAAAAAGTTATAAACATTAAAAATTGATGTAAGTCTAATTTTGATTACTAAGTTAACTCACTTTAAGCCTAACTCAAATTCTAAAATAATTAGTCTGAACCCAATCTTGAATTCGAACAACTCAACTCAATTTCGACTTAAATTAAAATTTATTAGTATCGAATTCAATCCAAATTAGATTAAAAAAAAATGTTTCTACTGTGGGGTCAGGGGCACTGGAAGAAAAATTGTCTAAATTATCTAGCTAAAAAAAATAACTCAGGTATAATCCAATCACTAGTTATTGAAATAAGTTATATAGCAGGTACTTCAGATTCTTGGTGTATTGACTCTGTGCAACTAATCACATTTGTAATTCGTTGCAGAGGTTTAAGGAAACCAGACGACTAGATGATTGAGAGATTATCTTGCACTTGGGAACAGAAGCAAAAGTTACCGCTGGTGTTATTAGGAGTATTTATTTTATGTTTTTCTTCAAATGAAACATTAGTTCTTTATGATTCTTTATATGTGCTTAGCATTAGAAGGAATTTGTTTTCAGTTTCAAATTTAATAAAACAAGGTTATAATTTCAACTTTTAAATTTTATTCATAATTTCTTTAATAATTTTTTTTGTCTTTTTTTTTCTATTTTGATTATATATTAAAACCTTTAATAATTTATTTTTCTAACAAAAATAAAAATTCTTTAAAATAATTCTTTTAATATAATTTAATTTTAAAAAAAAATATTCAAAGTCAACAAGTTTTTAAAATTATAAAAATATACATAGTAATTATTGTAAAAAATTCTTACAAACCTAATGGTAAATTATTAAAGTATAAAAAATATAATATATAAAATATTAAGTTCGGATTCAAGTTAAGCTCAAATTTCTAAAATCTTAATCCAACCTCAATCCTAACTTAGATTAAAATAGAGCAACTCCCATGATGATGTTAAATGAGCGATCAAAGTAAAATTTCGGTAGGTTGATTAAAAAATTCTATTTTAATTGTGATTTTTCATTTTTATCAAAATTTGGCTAAATTCAAATATTCTATCAAATATAATTTTTGTTTTAGTAGTTAGTATTCACGTCAATGCTTCGTATTTGTAAGATATCAATGATTCAAATTTGATATTATTTTTACTAGTTAAAAAATAGTAGTTGGGAAAAAAAATGTTACCTTCTACTAAAAAATGTTAAAATATAATTTTTTAATACTTTAATATTTCTATAATTTAATTATAATATGATTAAAATCACTTTTATAATTAGAGATGGTCTTAAGTTCTTTTATACAAACCCAGTCTAAGCGTGAAAAATAAGACGCCAAGTCCTAAAAAAAAAATTCGGGTGGACTCGAGTTGGGCTCGGTTGGCTGCCCAGGTCGCACCCCTAGGTTTGGGGTGCTTCGAATCGGTAGGGTCTATATCCAAAATCCAAACATTTACACAGACCTCCTTCTTGCTTGCCTCCGCTCTTCTAAAGTTCTTATCACCGATGGCGTCCATCGCCGCACCGGGCCACCTTCTCACTCTCAATCTCACCCCCTCCCCTTTACCCCGTCACAGACTAGCCCCCACCACCGCCTATGCCTGCAACACCCCCCGCCTTCCCACCTCTATAAGATGCGAACTCATTTCTTCACCCTTTCCGCAAAACCCTAACCCCTTAAAAGCTGCACCCTCCAAACCCTTATTCACCTCCACTAAAACCTTGGCCGTCTCCGCTGCCACCGGCATCCTTATCCACTTAACTTCCTCTATTGGCAGAGGTCGCTTTTTCGGAGGCGGCGGAGGAGGTGGAGGTGGAGGTGGAAGCGGCGGTAGTGGAGGTGGCGGAGGCGGCGATTTTTGGTCTAGAATATTCTCTCCGGCGGCGATTGCTAAGGATGACGAATCACAATCTCAAGAATGGGATTCACACGGCCTTCCCGCAAACATTGTGGTCCAACTCAACAAGCTAAGTGGATTCAAGAAGTACAAAGTGTCGGAAATTTTATTCTTCGATCGACGCCGGTACAGTACGGTTGGCACTGAGGACTCCTTCTTCGAGATGGTCTCTCTTCGCCCTGACGGCATTTACACTAAAGCGCAGCTACAGAAAGAGCTCGAAACCCTGGCGACTTGTGGAATGTTTGAGAAGGTTGATCTAGAGGGGAAGACCAACCCCGATGGTACAATTGGAGTCACGATATCGTTTACAGAGAGCACTTGGCAATCAGCGGATAGATTTAGGTGCATCAATGTGGGATTAATGCCCCAGTCGAAACCGATTGAAATGGATCTTGACATGACTGAGAAGGAAAAGATCGAGTACTTCAGGAGTCAAGAGAAGGACTATAGAAGGAGAATTGACAGGGCAAGACCGTGTTTGTTGCCAATGTCAGTGCACAGGGAGATATTGCAGATGCTGAGGGAGCAAGGGAAGGTGAGCGCCAGGTTGTTGCAGAAAATTCGTGACCGGGTTCAGAAGTGGTACCACGATGAAGGGTACGCTTGCGCACAGGTCGTGAATTTTGGGAATTTGAATACGAAGGAAGTTGTCTGTGAAGTGGTGGAAGGGGATATTACCCAGCTGGTGATTCAATTTCAGGATAAGCTCGGTAATGTATGCGAGGGGAACACCCAACTAGGAGTGCTACGGCGAGAATTACCTAAACAGGTAGTGTGCATTTATCTTTTGTAAATGATCTCTTTTGGTTTGCTTTTCCTTTTGTTTTTTTGGCCATCAACAATTATTTTTTTTACTGGGTTTTGCTTTGTCAGTTGTCTTTCCGTGCTTTGTTAGTTATTTGTATAGCTTAGTGGCATTTGCTGTCAAAATTTTCTATTTAGACTTAATGGGTTTTCACTAAGCCTCTAATGGGTGGTTGTTTATTTTGTTGCTGTATGTGTTAATTGGGTTTGCAGGTTCGACAAGGGAATGTTTTCAATATAGAAGCTGGGAAACAGGCTCTGAGGAATATAAACTCACTGGCTTTATTTTCTAATATTGAAGTTAATCCCAGGCCTGATGAGAAGAATGAGGGGGGAATTATTGTTGAGATAAAGCTTAAAGAACTGGAACAGAAGTCGGCTGAAGTCAGTACAGAGTGGAGTATTGTCCCTGGACGCGGTGGTCGTCCTACACTGGTATATAAGTTCAATTCCTAATCTCTACTTTTAGGTCAAATATTAAGGATTTGAGGTGTCAAGTTCACTGTTCTAACTTCAAACTGATTGCCATTTTGTTTATTCCTATGCTGTTCAGGCTTCAATCCAGCCTGGTGGAACCATTTCTTTTGAGCATCGAAATCTCAAAGGGTTAAATAGGTCTATTCTTGGTTCAGTGACCACTAGTAACTTCTTAAATCCTCAGGTAATTTTACTTTGATACTAGCTTAACTTATATTTTGTAGAAATGATAGTGTTATCTTTGCAATATGTTGAATCATAGGTCATGAACATTTTAACAATGTTCATGGTGTTTCTTTTTACAGGATGATCTTGCTTTTAAGCTTGAGTATGTGCACCCATATGTCGATGGTGTAACTAATCCTCGTAACCGTACTCTTCGCACAAGTTGCTTTAACAGCAGGAAACTGAGTCCAGTATTCACAGGTGGGCCAGGAGTGGATGAAGTACCCCCCATATGGGTTGATCGAGCTGGTGTTAAAGCTAATATCACAGAGGTAGACTGCACCACTTAGCTTTTTTGAATGCTTATTTATTTGAGAAGGTTTTTCATTACATGGTTTAGAATAGTTTCCTCTTCTGACTGATATTTGCTTTGCAGAATTTCACTCGGCAAAGCAAGTTCACTTATGGACTTGTGATGGAAGAGATAACAACGCGTGATGAAAGCAGTCACATTTCTCCAAATGGTCAAAGGGTGTTGCCAAGTGGAGGAGTTAGTGCAGATGGACCTCCAACAACACTCAGTGGTACCGGCATTGACCGGATGGCATTTGCACAGGCAAATATTACACGTGATAACACCAAGTTTGTCAATGGAGCTATAGTTGGTGAGAGGAATGTGTTCCAGGTGAGTCGTATAAGCTTTTGTCACGTGTTACTGACTTTTTTTTTATCAATAGTAATTCCTTTGTATTAATCACAAGGTGCCTGAGAAAGGCATCCTCCACACACTATACAAAGAAAAGGGATCGGTTACAAAAATTCAAAGCCTAAGATCCCCAAAAAATTCATAAGCGTATCTAAATACATAGAAACTCTTCCTTAACCCAAAAAAAAAAAACAAAAAGTTTTCGAAAGAGTATTTTTCAACTTTCATGGGGGAGATCCCTCCCCTTCAAACACACTACAAATCCTTTCTCTCGAAATGGACCAAACAAGACAAACGGGAGCCATGGTCCATGCAATCTTCAACTCCTTTCTAATTTTCTTACATCTCCAACCCAAAAAAAAAAAGTTGCTTCACCTCGAGCAATGAAAAATGCTCCTCAGTGTCCTCACACACTAATTTGCAATGCAATAGTAAATGATCCTCAGTTTCCTCCTTTTCTTTGCGTAAAACACAGACTTGGAAGGTGTTACTGACTTCTATCTGCATTTTTTATATTTTGAGTTCGATGTGCTTGATTTTATAATTGTCCAAAAAATTATGATATGAAATTCTTCATCCTTGGCATAAGGAGCTCATCATTTATGATACTATTTTAGGAGTACATGATTATTAAAGAACATTTATAAACTGTTCAATGCTTTTATTTATGTAGGTGTTCTGCCTTGTAACTTTTGGATATACTTCCATGTGAATAATTTTATTTCTCATATATATATATATATATATAGATTATTGTCTTCAGAATAACTGGTTGATTATTTAGTGCCATTCAGGTCAATTAATGTAAGTTTTGGTTTTTAGAACACTCTATGATTTATGATGTGACATTTAATTATACCCGTAATGGGGAGGTGCAGGGGCTGGCTCCCAGTCAGTTCTTTAGAACTCTCTATTCTTTACGATGTAACAGTTAATTATACCTGTGATGGGGAGGTGCAGGCAAGGAAGGAGCTACAGGGTGGCTAGGGTGGTCTGTAGCCCTCCTCAAAATCTGAGAAAAAAAAATTTTACTTGTGACATTTTGTAAATTAGCCCACCCCAAAATTTTAGCCCAACTTAATCTTTACCCTTCATTTCTCATTTTTTACCCTAAAATTTCAACCAAACCCAAAATTTTTATCTTAATTCTCTCATTTCTCACCCAAGAACTTGGCCCAACCCAAAAATATCACTAAAATTTTCTCCAAAAATTTTTTTGCCCCCCAAAAGAAAAATTTCTGGCTCCGCCCTTGGGTGCAGGCATGGCTCCGATTTGTGACATGGTGTGTGTGTTTTACAGTTTTACTTGTTGTCAATAAAGAAAAAAAAGAGGGTGAAAAAAAAGTAAATATATTCATATATAATGAATAATGCTAGGAGCTATTGTCTAAAAACTTGTATCTTCTTTATGTCTACTTGAAATAATAGGAGATCTGTGAGTGTCTGTTTTTGTATATACTTGTGTGTGTGTGTGTGTGTGTGTGTGTATTATCAGACAGTGAGCTTTTTCAAAGGAACTTCTGAAATCAGTCTTTGTTTTCCCAAAAAATGATGGGCTATGATGAGTTTTAAGCCGGATATTGTACATCTGAATATTTAAGTACTATACAAAAATTCCTGGCTAAAGAGGTACTGGTATTTTGGAGAAAATTCCTTTTGTTTCTTATGATATCTATTGTGTCTTCTAGCTCAGGCTACCTCGTATGTATCAAAGGTTTACTTTGCCCGCTAACACGCATATTTTGCGTACAATATTGCAGCTTGACCAAGGTCTTGGCATCGGCAGCAAGTTTCCTTTCTTTAACCGCCACCAGCTAACAATGACCAGGTTCATCCAATTAAAGCAAGTGGAGGAAGCAGCTGGTAAACCACCACCACCTGTTCTAGTCCTTCATGGCCATTATGGTGGTTGCGTGGGAGACCTTCCAAGTTACGATGCTTTTACACTTGGGGGACCTTATTCAGTGAGAGGCTATAATATGGGCGAGATAGGTGCAGCCAGAAACATTCTTGAGGTAGGAATCACCAAAGTCAATGGTTACTTCTATTAAGCCATTATAATAGCTAACCAGTGGATGAAATATGGTTCTACTTCTAACAATCATAGATGAAAAATATAGTTGTGCTGATTTTTATTTTTTTTATTGTATCTGATTCATGGTTCGAATGGTACATGCAGCTTGCTGCTGAGCTGCGGATACCTGTGAAAAACACCCATATGTATGTGTTTGCAGAACATGGTAATGACCTAGGAAGTTCAAAGGATGTCAAGGGGAACCCAACAGAGGTCTACAGGCGAATGGGTCATGGTTCTTCATATGGTGTTGGGGTGAAGCTAGGTTTAGTACGAGCCGAGTATGCAGTTGATCACAATTCCAACACTGGTGCGGTATTCTTCAGATTTGGGGAGAGATTTTGAGAGGCGTTTCAAGTTTTGCTGAGTATGTTAAGCTTATTTCGTGGTGGAAAGGATTCGTGGAGCTATTCTAAAAGTCGCAAGTTTTGAGTTGTTTAGAATAACAGGGTGAGATTCATCCTTTCTGCACATTTTCATTCTTATATCCTCTCGTATCAAGGAATACTAGGAAATAGTGGTGTCGGATGATCCAAGTGTGCTTATAATTATTTTTCATTTTTTCTTTTTTGGTTTAAATAGAGGACTGACCAGTTTTTGTGGATTTATGTGCAATGTTATGTTTGAAATAGCATGGGTATGATGAATTTTGTTTAAAAAATAAGATGGGCACATAAAAGAGAGGGAAGAACTACATGGGTGCAGTGCTTGAACTCTGTGTGCGCGCGCGCGTGATTGTGTGTGGGTGGGGTGGGGTGGGGAATTTGCATATTGATTCTTGAGTGCTTAACAATTATGGAGCTGGTATCCTTCATGCTTTTTGAAGCAAAAAGGGGAAGGGTTGGAATGGCGGCTATCAAGTTTCTTTTTTTGGTTAAAAAATGGTTCGAAGATTCAAATAAATAGTCTTGAAAGTTGAAACCAAGTTGCTGACTGTTTTCCTATCTTGCATGTACATATTCACGAGAAGTAATTTTTGTTTTTGGGTTAATTAAACTTTAATATTATGATTAAGGTTCTTTATTATTAATTGTAATAATTTAATTTTTTAATTTTAATTTTTAATTTTATTTCAATTGAGATCAATAGTAAATAATTGTTAATGTCTATTCTAAATTAATTATATTTTTGTATTTTATAATTTTATATGAGTTTTAAAATAATGTTTTGTAAATTGTATACGAGTTTTAAATGACATATTATAATTTTAATGTGAAAATAATTGTTGCTAAGAACGGTTATTAACAACCATTTATAATTTGTATTAACTTAAATGAAATTATTAATTAAGAGACTTAATTATTATAATTGATAATCGAGAATTTTATTTAAAATTTGGATTAAATTTTAGGATAGTAAAATATAATTAATTTTTTTTTTTATAACAATGAAAAGAAATTTGAATTCATGTCAGAATTATAGTATTCGAATAAGATGTCAGAAGTATTATTAAACATTTATCGAAAGTCCTTATCTTTTCATAAGAAGTATTTTTCAACTTTTATCAAAGGCCCATCTTTTTAAACCCTTTTTACAGAAGTTGCGGAGTGGGTGAGGGAACACATGGGAAGGAGTCTCTTAGGTCGGACTTTGCTGGCCATAGGCTTTAGGATGTCTTATTCTGATATGTATTGGGGCTACCTTGTAATATAATCTCAAATTTATGGGAGACTCTCTAGTAATTAATAATTTTAAAAAAATTAAAATTTTATTATTAATAATTTTAGAAGATCTAAAAATTATTAATTATTGAATTTATATATGATTTTTAACATAAAAATAAAACATGCACACATATTTGTAAGGGTGATGACACGTTTTAAGAAAATAAGTATCATATTTAATTTTTATGATAAATACTCTTATTCTCCTATATTATTTATTATTAATTAAAACTACTATGACTAATAATGTTTATATTATTTAGAAGAGTATTTTTATTTTAATAATTAATATTATAAATGAATTTTTTTAATGATTATCAACTATTAAGCTCCTCAAAAAATTATTAATTATTAGAGATTATTAAATTATCTAAAATTAATTACAGAGAGAACTGAATTTTCTTATCTATCCCCATAAAAAAGGAAAGAAAATAAAAACAAACTGGAAGCATATGTAGTAATCTGCTGTTTTCAAATACAAAGAATTCAATACAAATTATCTGATCACGAAAGGATTCTCAGGTAATAATTATCAAATACTTGAATCGGCAACAGATGTACAAGCCCAACCTTAAAGGCCATATATATTCATGGCTTCTAAATTCATTCCTAAAAATACAGCCAACTTGAAAAATTTTGTGAGAGAGGAGAATGCCACAACCAAGAATTGTAACTGTGATTATCACTTCCCAAGTGAGCAAACTGCCAATCAAAACTAACATCCTGTGATGGATATCAATGAGGCCTTTGCAGAAGTAGATTTCAGAGATGTTCTTTGTCGTTCGACTAATCCTGCCATTTCTTTACTCAACATGAGGAATGTTTCGAATTTCACCTTCACGATCTTGCAACAAACGATTATGAAAAAGCTGCATTTTCCCTTCACAGACCCAAATCCTTTTTTAGCTGAGCAAGGGTGGCTTCAATATCATCAATGTCCTCTTCGATGCTGCTTCCCTTGCCTGCTTCATTTTGACTTCTAGTTCCTGTTGTCTCTGTTGCATAACTTTTAGATGTACTGTCTTCATCTTTTTCTGTTTCAACCTCTGCATCAGTGATGTTCAGCTCTTTCTCTAGAAATTCGACAAATTCTTCCCCAATTTCCTGTCAAATATAGAATTATATAGTCAAGTAATGTTCTTTGTCAGTCCTTTTCTTTACGGTTACCACAAGTTTCCATTGTATTTCACATTTTTCAATTGTTAAAGAACATCTGATAATTGGCCAACCCAAAAAATGAACAGATTAGGACTTATGCAGATTATTAATTATTATTATTATTTTTTTAAAAAGGAACTGTTCTATTAAACTGTATCTCACCGACAATTCTTCCCACAAGCTCTTTGGCTTTCCCTGTGGAGCAGCACTTGCCTCCCAATTACGAAATTCTTCTTGAAGGTCCTTAAAGAAGTCCTCTGTAACACCAAATCAGACTTCAGCAGCACAACAAGGTACGTTTACTTACAAGATAAAGAGATAACAAAATTTGTGCAAGATTTGATAACGATGCAAGGTAACTTTATGGTCCTTGTGGGGTCTCATGGAAACGATCATTCTACCTATTGTTATTTGAACATCCCTGAAAAAATTACCTGCAGCATAAAGGGGTTAAATATAAGAACAAAAAGAAGAAAAATCTTACTCCAAGTAAAGGGTAAGATGCACTTAAAATGACTTGGAAAGTCTTTTCTTTGACAGTTTCAAGGCCGAACATACAAAGGAAGAATTTGGCAGCAATGAGGCAATCGGGCACTAATTGCATTGTCTCGGTCTACCGAAGGGCCAGGAGTATATGCAGTTACAGGGCAGTCAGACGTGCAATTCAAAGGATAAACTAGGCTTGCCATAATAGGCTGGTCCAAGTTGTTGATTCAAACATTCTATCTAAATATGCCCAACAGAAGTTTCTCATTTTTGGTTTAGAGACATATACCTTAAAATGTCCTCCCTGGGAACTCTGACACACTGCTGAAAGGCAATGAGCATTAAGCAGACAAACTTCTTCACATGAAAGACATAACGGACCACAGCCTAATGGTATCTCTGGCCCATCCTCAAAGGGGATGGTAGTTTTCGACTATCAAGGCTTGTTAGGTGGCTGGAGTTAGATAGGGAGCCCAGCTTATAGGGTAGGATTGGGAAAAATTACCAAAATAGAAAATGAAAAAGAGATACAAATGCTGTAATAAGAAAATGTAAAAAATGGTTTTATGAAATTTTGTTTATTTTACCAAATCCATAGAATTCTTCTTCATCTTGAGCATTTCTACTTTGGTTCCTTCCAGCAGTATAATAGGAATAACTGGACGTGCGATTTCCAGAATCATATTTCCTTCTTGATTCAGAGTTCAGCAATGCATTGTATGCATGTTTAATTCTCATAAATTTCTCCTGAGCATTTTCCTGTTAGCCATGAAATTTGAAATGCTCAATCTATTATCTAAAAGATGAAGGCCCTATTAAAAAGAGAAAAAAAAAAAAAAACAGGTAGAATCTGTAACACAATCATTGAAACATCTACTATAGAAGAGTGGAAATCACATACAGAATGGCGCACGGTAATATTCCTATATCCTACATCGAACAATCATATATAAACAAAATAAGTTGCAAAATCCTTCTTCTGTTTCAGCCATTTTTCTTTTTGGTGAATTTCAATTAAAATCATTGATACTTTTAGGTATCTCACAAGTTGGTAAACACAGCCAATATATTCTCTGAGAGCTAAGGGCTCATCCTTTCAATGATAGACTCACCCATGGGTAACTCGTCATAGATTCAGGATAGAAATCTCTAAGCCGAAATGTATCTAGTTGTATATGTAGATATCCAAATTGTTTGACATTACTGCATATGAAACAATATCCACTCTACTATTCAGCCCATAGAAATATCCCTTGTCACTACAATTGGTTGATCAGACCGAACAGATTTCTTCTATCTCTGGTTCCAAAAGGCATGACATCACCATAGCAAATGCCCGTATGCGCACACACTTCCCACGACATTGTCGTAGCACATGCCGGTACACACACACACACTAGCACCACACTCACCCATGCATCATGCTATACAAGTGAGAGATTAAATTAAGAAAGCAACATTTCTCAAGGAATGATTCATTCAAGAATTACCTCAAAACACCTTAAATGCATTTTTCAACATAGCAAGTTTTCAATGAATTCCCCCACTAGGTGGGTCACAACCATCATAAACAAGTCCATTTTGTCCTTCACAACCCAACTCAAATCCCATAATCATGATTCCCCCATTTTCAGGGGTCAATGCACAAGAAAATTCAAAGCATGCAAGTAACTACTATTTTCTTCAAAATCTTATCATTTAAATGAAATAAACATCATTTTCTATCATGTTAAATTTATTTCTTCACATTTTCAATAATAAGCAAGTCATTAAATAAAACTTTAAGAATTTCTTCATTTAATCATCAACATTCATGATTTATGTTTCCAAATAAATTGACTAACTATTACATAGAACATATAATCCAAGGAAAAAAAAAATAGAAGAGGAGAGGAAAAAAGAGGGAAAATATCCCAAAAAAAAAAATGAAAATGAAAACGTGTCCTAAATATGTCCAAAACTGGCCCGGGATGTGTCTAAAATTCAGAAAATAAAACAAAATTTGACACTTTTTTTTTCGCGTGCATGTATCTGACACAGACATGTCAATCAAAATAAATTATCCGTGTTTCTTAGCCTCTCCCCCCGCCCCCTCACCCCCCCAAGTGGAAGGTCAATCTAAGGGATATGACTAAAACACAAACCAAAACTGGACTTACTGATCCTCTATGTGATGATGGAAGAAGAAAAAGAAGTTCAAATCTAAAAGCAGATCATGTGCCCTACTTTACACGTGGAGAGGGAGATAGAAACCCTTTCTTCCGCTACATCTCATTTAATTTAAATTCTATTCAAGTATACTCTTAAATAACATTAACATCACATATTACAATATTATATAAGTATAATGTATTTAAATGTGCAGGGTGTGTTCATGTTGCCATACACATCTTTTGGACACATTTCCAGCCTAGTTTCTACATCCTAAGATTTAGATTCTAGGGAGGTCCAACACCTAGACACACGCTTGCACAAGATACATGTGCCTGAGTCCATGATAAGATAGGGCATGAGGTTGATCACCATTCATTAAGGTGCCTTTAACGTGGAGCCTTCGATTTGTTACCCCCTTCAATTTATGAAAAAGTCTTGCTTCTCAAGCAATTAATGCTTCCCTTGTATATATACTCATTTTTCAAGTGCTATACTTGATGTGAACATGATCATAGGTAGAGTAGAATGGTTAAAAGGGTTTCACTTGCTAACCTCATGCACTTGACATAAAGCCCTGTTTGACTTAAGTTCAGCACAAGAAGGTTAGCTACAAACTTTGGCATGCAAGTTTTAATTCTTTTCCTTATTATAATAGAGATGAAGAAATTTAGGAAAAAATGACATGAATCTGCACCTCAGAACAAAAACCATACTCAACTCAACAAAGATTTAACCCAATCATTTGGAGTCGGCTAAATAAATCTTGTTTCCTCATTCTGTCCACTTACTTAAACTACACGTTTGTACGTTACTATCTCAACCCAAGAAAATTTTGGTATTCCCCTTTGTATAACATAACCATCAATGTGAATCATGTTATTTTTCCTCACTGAAGCATTTATTAGTCTTCATCGCCTAAGAAGCACAGACACTCTTGGCTCACGTGTCTGTGTCGGACACCGACACTTCCCGAACACGTGTCCGAACACTTGAATCATGAATGTTGATGATTAAATGAAGAAGTTCTTTAATTTTTATTTAATGACTTTGTTATTTTAATATCTTAATAATATTTTTTAAATTTGTGTGTTTTTATGTCAAGTTTAATTGAAATAACAATAGGTTTTTATTATATAATCATATTAAAAATATAAAAAATTTATATTTATTCAACGTGTCTCTAACGTGTCCTTGTCCTACTTTTTTGAGAAATAACGTGTCTGTGTCGTGTCGTATCCGTGTTCCGTGTCCGTATTTGTGCTTCTTAGTTCATCGCACATGGACCTAGGAACAATAACCATATGAACTCCAATTTGCTTGAACCTTAACTCTTACATAAAACTAATTCATAATAAAACAGAGTACAGAATTTTAGGGAGAATATTGTCCATCAATATGGGAAGAAGACTTCACAAAAGAGTGATCCTTTAGGTTCTCAAGCCAGGCCCCAGCCCCTGCGAGGCTATTATTGTCCCGTAGTCTGGCCGGTGACTTCTAACTGATTAGAACCACCCTCATGAATTGGGTATAATTAGCTAAACAAAATTGTTAATTAGAACGACCTCAGAAATTAAGTGCTCTTTGAACTTCAGAACTACATATTTCAGGTGAGATTCAAAACCCCTCAGAACACATGGCTGGTGACAAGGAGAGATCAATAGATTGTTGAGAATTCCACCAAGTAACATAAAACTTTAGACCTAGATTTAAATGATTGCAACAACTTTCACAGGGGGACATTGGATAAGCTTGTATCTACCTCTATGTGGTGAAGGAGAAGGCCAAGAAATATTTTAAATCTCCATACCTTCAAAAGGGTGGATGTGATATCTTCTTGCAAGCCGATAAAGAAAGTCATAATGACGATAGGGTTGCATAAGCAAACACAGGAAAATATATGTAACTTCTGATTTTTAATGAGCCCTGTGAAGCTTCTATAGGTATAAAAAATTCTGCAAAAGCTATTGAAGTAATTAGACTAGACCACATCTAGAAGAATTGAACTGCCACTCTCAAATTTCTAACCTAACTTGCTAAAAACATATAAATTCACCCCCCCCCCCCCCCAAAAAAAAAAAAAAAAACCTCAGGTTTAATAAGATACACACACACTCTCCTATAACAGAATTATTTCTGCACCCGATTGTTTAAAGCTAGGTATACCACAAAATTTTCAGTAATTCAGCTTAGATGCACTGATTTCTCTTTAATTAGAGTATCAAAAGCAAAGAAATCAATCACACGTACACACACTCCTATAACAGAATTATTTCTGCACCCAATTGTTTAAAGCTAGGTATACCACAAAATTTTCAGTAATTCAGGCTATATGCACTGATTTCTCTTTCGTAAGAGTATCAAAAGCAAAGAAAGCAATCACACAGCTAGTTATAAATCAAATTGAGTAAATACTGATTATACCTCTTTGTTAACGTCAGGATGGAATTTTAGAGCCAGTTTCCGATAAGCTCTCTTGATTTCATTAGGAGTTGCGGAAGGAGAAACACCTAAAACTTCATAGGGAGACTCTCTGCGGCTCGCCCTCACAACGGCAAAATGAGGGCTTCTCTTCTTTCCCAGATTTCTGTAAATTAGCGAGAAGGCCGACGGAACATATCCAAGCACGTCGAAATTGCCTCCATAGCTAATTCTGCAAGTAGGTATTGAAGACTTTGCTTGGTTTTGGCAGATCCAAAATACGACGAGGAGTAGATATTGAACAAAGATGAGAGACAGAGAGGAGCTTGATTGGCGTTAGGGACACAGCAAATTCATGCATGTTCGTGAAGTAATAATCTGTTTCTTACCGATGACTCCATTAAGACATCGTGGTGTGGTCGAGGGCATTCTATCATGCTGGAAATAAAATCAACGGCTTCAAATCACTGATCGTGAGTAAGCTTTATTTTCTTAAATGTCCATGATGTTTTCTTTTATTTATATATAAATATATAAGCTTCACACACACCACACCACACCACACCACACGCACACCTGTGTGTGAAGCCGGGTTGGGGTGAACGAAAGAGAGATGTTAGACGCAATGTTTTCAGACTCAGACTGTTCATTGAATCGAAAAAATGTTCGGGTTACGAGTTCTCGGTTCAACCGTTGGGTCAATCGGAATCAAACCATAATGTCATAATTATGTAATTAATAAATTTAATAATACATATTATTGATATTCTAAATTAAAAAATTATACAAAAATTACTAAAAATTATATAAAAAAATTTACAAAATATGAATTTTCTTAATATGTAAAACTTCAAGAAAAAATTGAAAAAAGTATAGTAGACATATTTTATTACAATATTGAAAGTTAAAACTTCATTGTCATTCTTCCATAATCGCAAGAACTATAACAAAAATCATTTTAACATCCAATCTAAGTATAATCCAATAATTTAGTCTTCAACTACATGAAAAAAAAGATATAAACACTAATAATAATGCATAAAACAAAATAAAATACCACATGATACAAATATATAATACTAGAGTTTCAAACTTCAAAGGTTTAAAATTTTAAATACAATCCAAAATAAATTCAGCCAAATACCAACTCAACTTAGCCAAAATTCAGCCAAAAAATTGCATAAAATTTGAGATTTTGAATATACCCAAAAAAAAAAAAAATGCAGCCAAGAACCGGTTGAACTGTCCGGTTTTCTATTTTTAGAACGGTTTTGAACTTAAAACAGATTTATGAGTTAAACTGGACCGTTTTGTGGACCGGTCGACGGTTCAACCGATTAAACCATCCGGTCTGGTCCGGGTTTTAAAACATTGGTTAGACATCTCATATTTTTTTTCTATCTTATTTTACACGTGCACAAACGTGTGTGAAGCCGGGTTGGGGTGTTTGAAAGAGAGATGTTAAACATCTCATATTTTTTTCACCTTATTTTAAATTCACTAATAATGAATTTATCATACCATATTATTTCACTTATATAAAAAATATGAGATCCGTAACATTTCTCGTGTTTGAAATGGATACCGGACACTCCATTTATTTTACAAACAGGTAAGAATCATTCTTAAAACTTAAAAAATATTATAATTTTAACATATACATCTCACATGTGAGAGAAATAGAGATACTCCACTCCCAACTCTGTGAAGCCTATACGCACTTATTGTTTTAGAGTTCCCGCGATAATGACTTGACATTGGCAACTTAGTTTTGGACACTTAAAAAAAAAAAAAATACGATCAAATCTATACTATTGATATCTTATAATTTGAAACATTAATGTAGATAATAACTACTAAAACAAAAGTTATATTAGAATAAAATTTTGACTTTAATCAAATTTTGACAAGAATAAAAATTATAATTGGCGTTTAATTTTTTAGCCAGTTAACTAAAATTTAATTTTGATAGTGATGCATGAAAGATCATGTTGAGCTTCAAAAAATATAATGCAACCCATGAAGTGAAAGATACATATAAATTGTTTGATACAATTCCTAAACGAATGAATCGGTGTTTTAACACTGCACTCCCAAAAGTTGAAGAGGGTATCGGAGAAACGAGTGATTTCACAAAAACATAATATTCCCCATGCCCACTCGTATGTTGCCTCCATTCTTTGCATTTGGGTTGATGGAGTTGAAAGAAAGGGATGGAATAAAAATTGAGAGAAAATAGGAGGTAAGGTTTGAAAGCCCATTTTGCTCCCTTTCTAAAAGTAAGAAGAGATAGAGAGAAAAGATTGAAACATTGGTAATTATCTATTTTACCTTTAATTTTTTTAAAAATTAAATTTCTATTTTATCTTTTTTTATTCACATAATTAGATATTACATTCATTTGCTTTTTTTTTTCTAGAAGGATTAGAATACCCTCTCCTCTCTTCTCTCTCAATTAATTATCCAAAAGTTATTATGCTACCTCATCCTCTTATCTTCTCTTTCATACAAGTTCTATCCGTATACGTTCTAATTGCAAACTCATACTTAATCCGGTTGCATTTTATTGGAATTGAGAGAATAACCCAAATTAATTTGACTTTACCCTTTTTGTTTCCGAAATAACTCTCTTCAACTAGCACTATTTTGATGTGAACCTATAGGAGTAATTCATCAATTGGTTAGATCTAAAATAATAACATCCCTTTCATATGATTCCACTATAGATATCGACATAGATATAAATACATTGACTTTCTATTTCAGACAACTATAAATATCAACATAGATATAAATACATTGACTTTCTATTTAAGACATTCACCGATCCTTATCTATTAAAAAATAACAAGAATTCATTTACCCATGTATCATGATTCTGCTTCTTTTTCCTTACTTCTCTAAATGAAGTATAAAAAAAAAAAAAAAGAAACCCATGCGATAATTTTAAAAATTACATCACAAACTCAAAAATCCAATACCTCATCATACAAATGCATAAATAGATTAGGAGAACAATATTTTTCTTTCTAAAATCTTCTTGAAATCCTGATTTTCGCTGCGTTGGAGCTTCCTTTTAGGTTATAGCTAAATGCCGATTTGGGATGATTTCAGCCCCATTATGCCTCAGATAATCTACATTGTATTTTTTCTCAACCCAATTGACAGTTGTCAAGTCACGATAAATACAAATGAGAAGTTTTTGATAGTACATACAAAAATGTGATTTTGAACGTATTTTTTTAAAATCAACATAATTAACAAAATTATTATTATTATTTATTTTTAAAAAAAAAGGGAAAATTGCATTGGAATCGTCAATAACTCCACAAATGAGATTATGGAAGAGACTTGTCAGTTACTTGCCACTGGTACCATTTTAGAGCAGTGTTGATTTATTTGGACCTCTTGCAATTTGCATGTTATTTGGCAGAGGATAAAGAGCAAATTTAATGCTTATCTGAAAAGGGTTTGTCACAATAAATTACCCAGACATGGAGTTTCATATAATCGGCCAACAATGCTAAAGGTGGTGGAGAAAGACCCACTTATCCAAACCAAACAACAAAAAAATCCACTTGAGGAGGAGCTAAGCACATCTCTATCCATTGCTGGTGGATTCTGCAACAAATGGTGGTCCCTGTGGCTTTTGCCTGTTTCAAGTATTAATACAAACACAAACACACAGCACGCACAGACACGCACTTATGCTATATATAATACTTCTACCATATATAGACGTACAAAAACTCTTTTGAAGTAGTTTTGCACTCTCTTCAGTTATTCCAACCAACAACTGCCAGGACAAAACCTCGCCTTCAAAACTGAGTAGGCAATTCTGGTGTAACATGCTTGTACTACCAAATTTTTTATGCTAGTTGGGACTTCTTCTTGCCCATTTCTTTTACTATTTATTAGGTTTGTAATCACTGCCAAAGTTATTTTCTCTAATCTTTCCATTAAAACAATTTTTGTATGTGAAGTGCTTCCTTTCATTATCCTTAATCATCTAGTATACCTCACTCCTTACCTAAAGTTTCTTTCATTAATTAATCATCTAGTATACCTCACTATTTAAGACTACTAGACCAACGAATAGAATTCGTTAAAAAAAATTTAGTCACAAAAATTAATAAATAGCCAATAGTGATGTCTCAGTTACGTTCTAATATGAGGTTATGTGCATTTTGACTCATGGATCTAGGAACTAAGGACAAGGGAAAAGAGATTAAAGAAACGGACTGAAAATTTGAAGTGAGTAATCCCGTACCCTGGATCAGTACTGTTTTATCTCTGTTTGAAAAATATTTAATCTATTTTTATGAATAATCTTGTACTCAGAGTCCTTCAGCAGCTTTTCTTGTTATTTAACTGGCCCTACTACTTCACTTTTCTCTTTATGAATCTTGCAACTCACAATAATTTCTTTAATCCAGCATTTGCAACTCAAAATAGTTCAAATTCAAAAGAACTTTGTCCGGACAAAAAAGCCAAAAAATTGTATAAATTAAGACTATCACGTGTGCCTTAGTTATTCCTTTTCTTTTGAATTTGGCTACCAAACTTTACCAAAAGTCTTGCCAAACAAAAGTTGGAGAACTTTACTAAGAACTACCCCCACAAGACTCAAGTATCATGCATTAGGGCAATAGACAAAGTACAAGCATATTGATAACTAGGTCCGGAGACAATGCAGAAGCAAAAAGCACAAGAGATGGCAGACTGACCTCAAACAGATGCTCCAAAGTTAAGCAGACCAAATTGTCTATCCAACACAATTTCCAGTCTAAGTGGAACCACTGATTCCACATCATCGAAATCAACTAGACTATGAATCAAACTAAAGGGCTAGTCTAGTGTACAAGATTTCTGCCACTGGAGGGTTTGGAAAAGGTTAGATGTATGTAACCTTACTCCCGTGAATGGAAAAGCTTTTTCGAGACTTGAAGCCGTGACCTCTAAGTCACAATAGAGCAGCCTTACCGTTGTGCCAATGCCAGCCCTCATACTGTGATCAAACTCTTAACATTCAAAAAGATTAAGAAATGCTTCTGTTGGAAAAAGAACCATACATAAAAAGCAAAGACCATAGAACATTTGGCTCAGAAGAATTTTCCTCAGCTACCGCCACTAGCCACCCCTACCGGAAAAAAATAAATTAAAAAAAAGTGTAAAGAGTCGTTGCAAGGTTTCATCCTCTCTCTCAACCCTCGAAGTAAAAGACTTATGCCAACCATACACAAATTCCCTTTCACCATTCTGACCTATCCAAGGCTATATAATTGATGGTACTAGTGTCTTTTCTCATTGCCTCATCCCCTGTTCCTAAAACTAAAAGAGTGAGATGGTACAAGATTTTACCATTACTGACCTAAAATTTAGATCCTTAATGAAAACTAATACAAGCAGGAACAACTTAAAGACAAGCACTGGAATATTTCTCAGCCTCCATACACAGGGGAAACATGATTGAACTCCAAAATCTGCCCGCTACTCTCATTTATTTCTCTTTTCTCATCCTAAATCCACCTCACCTTGATGGGTTTCCAGGGTGGCAGTTCAATAAAGACCATTCGACTATGTTTTCCATATCTGCTCTTCTGAAGAAAATTTATATTAACAAGAAAAAAAAAAACATTACTGAATACTGCTAGAAACACCGATACGAATGATAATGCTAAATCCCTAAATATGTTTTCCAGACAAGTGTTGTATAATGTTAAAAAAGGAAACCAATACTTGAAATTACTAACCTTCATAACTGTGCAGCTACCAAATATCTCACAAATTTCAGAACCTATGTAGTCCCTTCACCCTTTTCTGTAAAAAAAAAAAATAAAATTAAAACTAATTAAAAAGATAGTACACAGCAGGCTTATGCCACCCCTCTTACATATTATATAAGATCACCAGCTTGCATGGAAATGTCCTGGTACAAGATACAGCAGTAAGTGTAACAAAAAACTCATAATCACTTAACTTCAAGCTTATGGAAACAGGATAAAGAATCTTTATACAAGACCAAAAGCTGTAGAGGGGGGATAACAGCATTGAATACCAAGCAGGCAACGGCTGCTGCCTGATTTTTGCTCAGTTTTCTTATTCACTTCTGATTTGTTGCTGAAAGAAAAAGTTCAATACATTTATTAATATTCGACAGAATAATATGTATAGTTAAAGAACAGGTCAAGGATGAATTTAATGGCTTTGTGGCATCTAGGTAGACTAGAAATAATATGCCAAGAACCGCTTTCCACTATTATGTAACTGGAAGAAATAAATACACTATGAAGTACTTCAAACAAAGAAGCAAACTTTGAATGGGTAACGGAAGTCAATGCAACAAAAAATTGACAACCAAAAAACTAAGAAATCAATACACTATGAATTGCTTCAAACAAAGAAGCAAACTTTGAATGGCTAACGGAAGTCAACGCAACAAATAATTGACAACCAAATAAATTTCTAGCTTATGGAAACAAGGAAATGAATCTTCATACAACAAAAGGTCAGCAAAGAGGGATAAAAGCATCCAACAATTGCTGATTAAATTTTTCTTAGTTTTATTTGACTTCTGTTTTGTTGCTGAAAAAGGGTCTAATACAATCATTAATACATGAGAGACTAGCATTTATTAAGACAAAACGGGTTAAGAATATACTTTTAAGACTTGCTGTCATCAAGGTAGACCAGAAATAGTACACCAGGGAACCTCCTTGCTCTAATATGTAACAAAAGAAAAATATACAGAGAGAGTTCGTCTTTGCACGACTCATTTAACCCCAAATGAAACTGGAATACACCTCAAAGTATCTCCACTTTTTCCCTAAGAACTTCTCGCATGTCTGGCAGGTCCAGGATACGAATTTAGGTAGAATAAAAGTTGAGTTCCACGAGTTGAGCTTTGTGCCAAGTTTCTCAAACAGTCAAACTTCTGAATCTACAGCGGAACAGATAAGATGTAATCTGTAATTACCATGCAACCTTGAACTGAAAAGCCAGAAAGTAAACAACCAAGCAAAAACAACTAGAAAAATCTCATTTTCACACGAAAACCACTATGTATCCCTGCCATGATCAACCTCCTAAAACATCAAAGTTTTTATTTATTTTCCACTTGCAATTTATGTTTAATCCAGTTTTCTACATGCTAATATCCTCACTATCTCCATATAATCCTTCGAGGCATATTTTTTTTGATAAGTAATCCTCGGAGGATATCTAGAAGCCCATAAGAAAATGGTGTATTGATTGGGTTCTACACCGCTTTTGAAGGAAAAAATTTCAAATGTAGGGCCAACAAAGAAATTTTAAATGACTACCACAACTAACAATATAATATAAAACTTAGCATTTTATGAAAAACTGCCCTTTCACATATTTGCTGTCATTTTAGAGCATGGGTAGTCATTCTTTTTGTGCATTGCCAATGAATTTGTTCATAGATTATATGTGACACATAGCAGGGTGGTTTGATATCCAGTTTAAACAGGCTCAATATATTACAGGATATTAGGAGAAAGAGAGTGAAGGAAAAAAAGCTATCATTATGGGAAGCCAGCATTTCTTTCTACAATTGATTTCAAGCAATCAAACTTCCTCAAATTCAGTCTGGAAAACTAAATAGAATTCAGCTGTAAACATTAGGTTCCACAAGATATCTTTTAGGTTCAAATATCTAACAGTCTAAATTGAGTAAATTATCCACATAAAGTCGTAGTTGTGATTCACGACTCACGATTCCTAAAATTGAGTGCAATATCAATCATGTATCATTAATTTATTATCAGCAAACATAAGTTCATAAAGAATATTAATAAAGATAATAATATCAAAAATAATAAAATAATAATATCAAAAATAGCTCAATAGTAATAGTGAAAGGTCAAATAGATCATGAAGCTTACCTCTCTCTTGAAGGTCAAAGAGACTGTTATTTGCTGTTAGGAGCAACATGGTGATAACCAATCTTATTTCCAGACCAGTCTCTCTGCTGCACCATATTGTACGGATGCGACTCGAACCCGGGGTAAGGGGCAGGGGCCGCCGGATTGCCAACAGGCATCCCCATATGGCCATGACCGTGTGCCATGCCGACAACCGGCATGGGCATCATCTGCGGTGCATAAGGTATCGGAATCGGCATCGGCACGTGCCCATTATTATGTCCATGCCCACTCCCTCCTGACTCATGTAAGCTCTGCGGAACAGGCGTCGACGCGAAAAGATGATCCGATGGCGAGGGACCCTCACTTGACAACCCCTGCATCCTCTTAAGATACAGCCTATACTTCTGCAGATGACTCGCAACGTTCTCTCGAGTCAAGCCTTCAACATTCATCAACTGCATGATCGTCTTCGGGACGGCGTTTTTGATACCCAAATGCGCGACGACGTCAACGAACCGCTTGTGTAATTGAGGCGTCCAGACCAATCGCGGCCGTTTCAGCGTCCTCGCCGACGGATCATCATTGCAAATCTCCGTCCTCAAAGCCGAGTGCGCCTCTTCGGCGCCGCTATCGATCCTTCGCAATTTTCTAGAATCCGACCCTTCCCTCGTCAGATCCGTCTCGTCCCCTTCCACAACCAAGGGGTCTCTCGTCCTCTCCTCATTAAACGACCTTGAAATTGAGATTATTAGACGACGTCAACGCCTGTCCAAGAAGGCTCGACAGCGTGTTCTGCGAGGCCCGGTTCACGTCGACCACGCTCCGGCAAGGCTCGGGCGTTATACTAAATGCCGTCGCCAATTCCGGCGGGATTAACGACTGGGACAAGGGCATCAGAGTCTCAACGTTGGGTAACCCAACCTCCCACTCCAACACTCGTTCTTCATCACCGCCACCTTCGTATTCATTCATCCTCATTTCTTCACCCATCTCCAGCTTCAATTCAGAAATCCAAAGTTCCTTAGGGTTTTCTTTTTTTCAATTCATGATTTAAAACTTCTAGTTTTGACTTGGCCTTGGAATTGGATCGAAAGTGAAGGGGAATTTTAGAGAGAGAATAAAGAAGTGAAACAGAGAAGGTGGAGGGTCCTGTTTGGAGATATTTCGGAGGAATTGGAATTGAGCTGGGAGAGATTCGGAGGAGGGTCAGGAAGAGATTTGGTTTGGGCAAGGCAAACATGGAAAAGTGAAATAAAAATACAATTTTCTAATCTCTCCTTAGTCTTTAGTATGATAAAGTGCAAAACCTGGCACAGTTCAGTTTCCAACGTGGCAGTCTTAGCCAGATATTTTTGATCCTCGATATATATCCTTCCTTTCCTTTCCTTTTATAGCATTTTACACCCACACTCGCTCCAGTAAATTAGTGCCTACACTCGCTGCTAGCATGCTCTTGGAAGTTGGAACTCTATATTTAATAATTTTTTAATATTTAATTATTTAAAATCAAGTAAATTTGATATGTTCATTTATTTATTTATTATTTAAAACTGTTAAAAAAAATTTTAATTAGATCAAATTAAAATTACTCTTATTAAATTATTTAATTTTTTTTAAAATTAAATCTTTTTTAATCTAATTTTGTTTAAATTTTAAATATTTTTTAAAACTAAATATAAATTAATATATTGTTAAAATATACTTAATAAACAATAAAAAAAAATTAAAAATCAATTAATCTGTATTTTACAGAATCAATTCTAATTTTTTTAAATAAGTCATTGATATTAAAAATATTATTTCAGATTGATATAACTATTATTGATTTGTTTTTAAATAAAAAATAATGTGATATTTAGGACATAAATGTTAATTGATAAAGAATATTTATCAAAGTAACAGGTGAGTATGCCAGCGTGAAAATGTAAAAAATAAAAAAGAAATCAACTTTTTACAAATCCATTGTCCTTGCAAATACAAACTTCCCAAATTTGTAAAAAATGGACTTTCCAATTAAAGAAAGCCATTTTCTAGTAATCATTACAATAATACTAAGCTTACTTAAAAATTTTATCAAAAGTGTTTAACTTCACGAGTTATCAGTATTGTATTGGTTGAATATTAAATCATGTCAGATAATGATGTGATATTCAACTAATACAACACTTTCAACTCATGAAGATAAACATTTTTAGTAAAATATAAAAATAAGACTAGTATTACTCGTAACCATTATTATAAAAAGTTGCATCATAATTTATATTATTTTAATAAAAATTAAATTATCATCTATAATACTTATTTTGTAAAAAATTTAAGTGAAAACAATATTTTTAGAGGTGTAATTTGAATGCAACATGTACTCGAATTGGGTTATATCTAAGTTCAATTTAAATTTTAAAACAAATAACTTGAGCTGAGTACAATTCTGACTTTGAATCTAAACAACTCAACTAGAATTAAAATTTAATAATATCTAGTTCAACTCGAATCTGATAAAATTTACATTAACAATTCTAATTTTTAAATTTTATTCACAATTTCTTATATAAATTATAAGTTTTTCTTATTCACTAAAATTTTTAATAATTTTTTTCAATTTCTCATTCTATAAAAAATTAAAAATAGTTAAAATAACTATTTTAACGTAACTTAATTTTAAAAAAATATAAAAAGTCAACAAAATTTTGAAATTATAAAAATATATATAGTAAATTTTATCATAAATTTTTATTAATTTAATAATAAATAATTAAAATATATAAAATATTAAATTTAAAATTAGATTTTTCACTAAAGTCTTAATTCAAGTTAATCCTAATTTAAATTAAACTTTTGAATAATTGAAAGGATATCATATTTTAGTGCCGCCTTTGTCACTCATTAATTTTATTTTTATTTTAGGGCGGTAAAGCTTCGGCCCTTTAGGCCTATTTAAAACTATAAAGTCGATCAAGTGTAGAGCTTTTAACGTCAAAGTTGTCCAGATGTTACCAATAGAAGTGGACATTGTTGGTTTGACAGCCGGGATGGGTGACGTGGTGATTTGTGACGGCTTAACATTAGAGAAGGTGTACTCGCACCGTTGGATGATTATGGATCCTTGTGATCCCACGAGGTTCATCCAACGGTAGATAACCCGAGTACATTTAAATGAACAGTACAATCCGAGTCTTCCCTTCCCCAGAAGACACAATAATCGAGGAGGACAAAGTTGACGTGGACATGAAGTATCATGATATAATCGGACGGTAAAGATACCATCCGAAATTAGTAGTAACTTTCTTCACTTTTCCCAAACTCTGTTCGAAGAAACGCACGTTAGCAAGACATTCGCCGAACAGCCGCCACATAATTGGGTCAATTAGATTGTGCTTTAAACTGGCTTTCGTTTGATTAACAATTTTTTAATATATATTTAAGTAAAATAATAAAAGAATCGAAAGTAGCATCTCATTCACAGTAAACTCCTCTTATAATTTTGGGACAAGAGAAATTAAAAATTTATTAATTATTAAATTTGTTTATATTTTTATTAATTAATAATTATTTTTTTATATATAAATAATTTTCAGTACAAAAATAAGATATTATCTATAATTTTCTAATAAATTTTTAGTTTTTTAAAAAATAAAAAAAAAATACATAAAATGCTTGACTTGTGGGATAAAAAACTCCTAATATGTATTTTAAGTAAAAAAATTATGTTTTATGATGTTATAATTTTTCTCATTTTTAATACTTTAACTTTAATTATGTAGAATTAATAGATATAATTATCAAGACATGTTTTAAATAAAATATGTATTAATAAATATATAATATTTTATCTCTCTAATGATTAATATTATAAAGAGTTTTCTTAAATAAGTATTAATTATTAAGTGATAGAATTATTAATTATTTATCATGAAATCAAGTTAATTTTTAAAAAATTTATTAATTATTAGAGATTATTAATTTATTATATATTAATTATAAGTCAATTATATATTTAAAAAATACATTTATTTTATACATACATATAAAAACTTTTGAGCGTGCAACCTATGGCCAATTCCATTGCGTGGATGTTGCAATTGAAATGTAAGCATAATAGAGAGAGGAAAGTGGATGATTATTTCCTAACTTAACTATGAGGGGTATGGGGACACTTGGCAGCTTTACAAGCCTCTATAAAAAGAGGTGCAAAATATTAGTGGAGTTGCTCTCGAATGTTAGGGAAGATGGGTGTTATGAACAATCAGGCATGGATATATATATATATATATATATATATATATATATGCGTGTGCAATGACTTGAATTAGAGTAATATATATAAGAAGATGAATTTTTCATCTTGAATAAACCAATTTACCTGAGATAATGAATATATATATTTTTTTTGATAAGTTGAGATAATGAATATATATATATATAAGCGTAAACTTACAGCCAGAATTAAGTGGTGATTTGAATTCAATCTCAATCCCTGAGATTTCATATGAAATTGGTGTGGAACAAAAATGACAGTAAATGTATGCATAAACTTCTTGTATGCAGCAGTAATTAACTGATTCAAACATTTTGTGAATCCTACAAGTAAAAGAAATTAAGGTAAGAACATGTTACAACTGGATCTACTTGTTCTTCACATACTAATTTAAAATTAAAAAAAAAAAAAAAGAGATTACCATCATCAATTTATGATTTAGATAACAATTTTTGAAAAAGTAGAAATGCACTAGGAAGATCATCAAAGCAAAACAAGGCCTCTTAGAGGGCTCTCTCAATTTTTTTTATTTGATTTCTTTTTTATATTTTTCAAAAAAATAATTAAATATATCCCTTTCATTTAAGCTTTTGCCCCTCTTATGTTTAAAACTTTTCACACTTTACTCTGATTTTAATTTCAATTTGACCCCTCAAACTAGGCTTCTTGTTTCAAAAAGATCAAACTTTCAACCAGGTTTCACACAGTATTTCCAAAACTCTTCAAGTGCTCATTGCCAAAAGTTAACAAAGCCTAGAATCCCAAAAACTTGGGTGTCAGCAATTAGAATTCCAATCAAAATGAATTTGCTTGTTTAAATTACCCAAAATTTTAATCTCCAACAACTATTAACTTAAATATCATATAAAAAAGAAGAAATCAAATGCATTAATGGAACCAAGAAATCAACATACAGGCTATAGACAAATAAAGGGACCTAAACATTATGCTTGGCCACATAAGAAAATTGTCAAAACCATACACGAAAAATTTCCAGCCTCAACCTAAACACATCAACTCTCCACATGGAAACATTTGTACAGTCACGTTATATATAAACTACCTCACCATTTTGCATTTTTACAACCTTAAAAAGAACTTGTATCATCATTTTATCTCCTCTGCGGGGGCATCAGGAGTACCCAACATCTGACCCTCAGCATACTTGATTCTATGTATGAACCTTAAACTACATAATGTACAGTTTTCTAGTACAAGCAACGACTTTATTTTCAATCAGCTCATACCTGTCTTACAGATGGGTAGAGCCATAGCACTAGATACAGGAAGAAAAAGAGAGAGGTAGCTCAAACTAGCCTCAGTTAACTGTACAACAACTTTCTTTCCTATGGAAACTAAGCAAGGTGTGGAGACTGAGCAGCAATTCTCCTTTCTGCAAACAAATAATATAGATAGTTAAAAAGCTATTTGTATAATGGAAGTGTTGTTTATTGAAAGGGTACTCAACTGAAAGGGGATCTAAAGCAAATGAAGCAATTAGTTTTATGAAGTTTTGTGTGTCTATGACAAGCATTTTCAGTAACCACCAAAAAATGAGAGACTAGAAAGACAATACATTGCAGATTAAGCCATGGTTTATTTATTCAAACTTTATCTGCTGAATAGTCAAGTCAAGCTGCCAAAAATGAAATGTCATTCACACCCCAACAAATAATATTGTAACATAAGGTTACTCAAACCCACAAGAACTTTGCATGAGAAATGCTTTTTGCAGTGGATGCAAAAGGTAACCAATTTAGATGCACCAGTGAAATATAAAAGGAGAACAAATACCTCCAGCAGCAACAAGTTTCTCTACACGAGCAACAATATGCTTCCCATAAGTATATTTCTTCAGTGCGGTCAAATGAATCTTAATTCGTGTCAGGATCAGCTCACGTTGCTGATCATCACAAGTTTCCAGTACTTTTTGTACAACATAATTTGCAAACTGATCTTTCATCATTGCCTGGATACAAAAGCAAGAGCAATTATAAGAAAGTTGGAAATAAGCTCTGAAAATTTTGTCCCAATGGACCTACTCAAATTTCAAGGTTTAGATGCTGTTATTCTAAAGGAAAAAAATCCAACACATCTATTAAGACAGCACAAGAAGTATGGCCAAAATAGGAAGCCTCATAGAATACATAGGCCTCAAGGACAATTCCCTGTCATTACGACAAATCTAAAAGCTAGTGACTACAATCCTTTGACAAATAGAATGTTGGGCAGCGACCAATCCTGGCCTAATGGATCTTATCCCGTGTTGGTGGTGTTCGATTCATAAAATATATTCTATTTTCCATAAAGTGCATTGGTCTAGAGTTTTTACTCTTCCCAAAAAGGTCATATCAGCTATTGAGCAATAGTTTGCAGTCCAAACTCAAGATGAGGCCTTGATACCAAAAGATTGGAGGAATGGAGCAGAGCTACTGTTGCGAGGCATATAAGGAATCTACTAACAGTCAGGGATGAATCTACTTGACTAAAGTAGGTCAGAACCTACCTGGAGATAGTAGCTGGGCTTGGAGGATTTTTTATTTTTATTTTTGTTAACTAAGCTTTGAGGAAAAGTTCAAATGTTGGGGATGACATGAAAGGTAATGGTGAAACAACTTCTCTGACTTATCATGATAGGGTGTGAAAAAGAGGGGGGTTCAACTCTCCCTGGTTTGACAACTAGCATAGATGGACAGAATGGTTTGGCCACTATACAACCTAATTAACTCTTAACCCTTGTGCTCATAATAACGAAATATGCAATTTATGTCTCAACAATAAGCAAGGATCAAAATATCGTTTTGATGTATAGTTTCGGTCTGTCCGGAAACGGAAACGTTTCGGAAACATAATGGAAACAGAGAAAAAATTGGAAACATGTGGTATTTGTTTCCGCCGTTTCAATGGAAAAGAAACGAAACTTTGATCCTTGACAATAAGTGTTGGAAAGTTTCAAAAACTGTTTAGTCAACTTTCCTATTTTTCTAAGAGGATCTCGGCTGTAAATGTGTGAATATCCTAGAATATTTAGTTTCCTTAGAAGTTAACATCTTTTATTCTTTCCTTCTTTGGTTCTTTTCTTCTATTTCTCTGCTGCACATCTATTTATACAGATCTGTACCTATGTTACAATTAATGAGAATTATTTCCACAAGAAGCTATCTCATTCTAGATAGTATCAGAGCTAGGTTCGGCTCTTGGCCTTGTGTAAACCCTAGTTTTCCTTAGGCGGCTCTCATCTGACCCTAATCTCTATAGGGTTTTCTTCCTTGTTCAACTCTGCCCTTCTCTTCTGTTGCTGTAGCCATGGCTGAAACTCCAAACACAGCTAAACCTGAACCCAGATCTACCCATTCTGAACCTTACACTGTCCAAATTACCAATATACGATTAAATGAGGCCAACTTCCTGCGGTGGTCACAATCTGTTAGGATGTATATTCGTGGAAGAGGGAAGATAGGGTACTTGACTGGTAAAACTAAGGAGCCCGAGAAGACAGACCCATCTTATGCTATATGGGATGCTGAAAATTCCATGGTGATGGCAATGGCTCGTGAATGCTATGGATGAAGAGATTAGTGCTAATTACATGTGCTATTCTACTGCAAAGGAACTTTGGGACAATGTGAGTCAAATGTACTCTGACCTTGGGAATTACTCTCAGATTTATGAACTGCAGCAGAAGATCAGCAACACTTATCAAGGAGACGGCAGTGTAACAAGGTATTTCAATGTTCTTAAGGGCCTATGGCAAGACCTGGATTTATTCAATGATTATGAATGGAAAAATCCTGCTGATTGTGATCACAATAAGAAAATGGTGGAGAATGTAAGAATTTTTAAATTCTTGGCTGGACTTAATGATGAGTTTGATGAAGTAAGGGGAAGAATCCTAGGGAGACAGCCTCTGCCCCCACTCAGGGAAGTATTTTCTGAAATACGACGAGAAGATTGTCGAAGGAGTGTGATGATGAAGAAAAAGAAGGATGAGACTGTGGAAAAGTCTGCTCTAGTTGTTGCCAATAATCCTGCTCCTCATGCTGCTGGTAACACAGATTTGGCTACTGCCAATATTTTTGCACAGCGGCCTTACTCTAATCAAAGGAGGTTGGAAGATAAGCCTCGAGTATGGTGTGACTACTGCAATAAGCCACGCCACACTCGAGAAAATTGCTGGAAACTCCATGGAAAGCCAACAAACTGGAAGAGCAACAAATCTGGACCCTCTGGCAGCAACCATGCAGTCCCTAAAGCCAATGAAGCTAATTTCCTAAGTGCTGAGCAGGTGGATCATCTTATTCAACTGCTGAAATCTACTGGTCTCCCTACTGGTTCATTGGCCCAAACAGGTGATAACTCTAGTGCCTACTCGTGTTGCTTAAATCTTGCACCATGGATCATTGATTCTGGTGCATCTGACCATATGACTAGTATCTCACAATTGTTTCAATCGTATTCTCCTTGTTCTAGTAATAAAAAGATTAGAATTGCATATGGAAGTTTTTCATCCATTGCTAGAACAGGTTCTATCCAAATCTCTGAAAAAATAGAACTCAAATCTGTCCTTCATGTCCCTAAACTTGCTTGTAACTTGCTGTCTGTTAGTAAACTCTCACGAGATTCTAATTGTCGTGTCATTTTCTTTGATTCCCATTGTGAATTTCAGGACCAACACTCGGGGAGGATGATTGGCAGTGCTAGGATGATTGACGGACTCTACTACTTCGATGAGACTTCATTCAACAATAAACAAGCTCAGGGTCTGAGTAGTAGTACTAGTTCTGTTTCTGTACGTGAACAAATAATGCTTTGGCATCTTAGACTAGGACATCCTAGTTTTCTCTATTTAAGACATTTGTTTCCTAGCTTATTTAAAAATTTGGATTGTAATTCCCTTCATTGTGATGTTTGTCACATATCCAAAAGTCACCGAAGCACCTATCAATCAAAAGCTTATCATTCTTCCAAACCTTTTTATTTAATTCATAGTGATGTTTGGGGTCCCTCAAAAATCACTACTAGTTCTGGTAAGAAATGGTATGTTACATTTATTGATGATCATACACGTTTGTGTTGGGTGTACTTGTTGAGTGACAAATCTGAAGTTAGAAAATTTTTTTCAGGATTTTTATAATATGGTTGAAATCCAGTTCCAAACAAAAATCAGTATACTTAGAACCGATAATGGTACTGAATATTTTAACAAATGTTTAGGAACGTTTCTTTCAACAAAGAGTATTCAACATCAATCTACTTGTCGTGACACCCCACAACAAAATGGCATTGCTGAGAGAAAAAATCGGCACTTGTTGGAGGTTGCACGGGCCCTAATGTTTTCAATGCAAGTTCCTAAATATTTATGGGGTGATGCTATTTTAACTACACGTTATCTAATTAATAGGATGCCTATACGAGTTTTAAAATACATCACTCCCTTAGATTGTCTAAAAAAAGTGTTTCCTACTTGTCGGATAACATCAGACCTGCCACTAAAAGTGTTTGGATGCACTGTTTTTGTTCATATACCAATCAGTCTTCGATCCAAGCTTGATCCTAGGGCAGAAAGATATGTTTTCCTTGGCTATGCTCCTAATAAAAGGGGTACAAATGTTTTAATCCTCTAACCAGAAAAATTCATATCAGTATGGATGTTGTTTTTATTGAAAACCAGCCCTTTTTTGGCCATAACTATCTTCAGGGGGAAAAAAAGGAAATTGAAGATGAGTTCTGGCAAACCTCTAAGCCTCTTCCAAATGTTTTTCTTGACATTGACATCCACTCTTTAAAGGGTCAGAAAACTGGTACCTTAACTGGTGAAAATAATGGAAATCCTAGTCTACCTATACAAGGCATACCTGATTCACAAACAGGGGGAGAAGTACTATCAAATATTCCCTCATCTGAGCTTCGTGTTTATACCAGAAGAAGAAATCATCAGAATAATAGAGCTCTTTCTTCAAATCCAGAGCAAGGCCAATCATCATCACTTGCACAAGTTGGTCCTCCTTCACATACTCCGGGTACTTCTTCTTCTCCAGATCCCTCATCTAATAATTCTTCTAATCTTGACCTGCCCATTGCCCTTAGGAAAGGAATTAGAAACTGTACCACACATCCTATTTCCAACCATCTATCCTATCATAGACTCTCCGATACTCATAAGGCCTTTACTTCAAATATTTCTCATCTAGTTTATTCCAAGAACCATTCAGGAAGCACTGGATCACCCAGAATGGAGATTGGCTGTTCAAGAAGAGATGGATGCACTAATTGCTAATGGCACTTGAGAAATTGGTGACCTTCCGGGGGGGAAGAAGACTGTTGGCTGTAAATGGGTATTTACAGTAAAATTCAAGGTTGATGGGAGTATAGAAAGGTACAAAGCAAGACTTGTGGCGAAGGGGTTCACTCAAACATATGGAATTGATTACCAGGAAACCTTTGCTCCTGTAGCCAAGATGAACTCAATCCGTGTGTTACTCGCTCTAGCAACTCACTCTAACTGGCCCTTATATCAACTAGATGTGAAGAATGCCTTCTTAAATGGAGACTTAGAGGAGGAAGTCTTTATGGATCTACCACTAGGATTTGAAAGGAAAGGTGGCAAAGGCAAGGTGTGTAGATTGAGGAAATCATTGTATGGACTCAAACAATCTCCCAGAGCTTGGTTTGGACGCTTTGGGAAGGTAATAAAGAGTCACGGCTACAGCCAAGGTCAAGCCGATCATACTATGTTCTATAGACACACGAGTGAAGGAAAAATGGCTATCCTTATTGTCTATGTTGATGATATAATTCTGACAGGTGATGATAGCAATGAGCTAGAGAGGTTAAAAAGATCCTTGCTCAGGAATTTGAGATCAAAGACTTAGGCAACTTGAAGTATTTTCTTGGTATGAAATTTGCAAGGTCAAAGAAAGGTGTTTTTGTTTCCCAGCGCAAGTATGTGCTTGATTTACTTGGAGAAATAGGTCTGCTAGGGTGCAAAGTTGCAGAAACACCTATAGAGCCGAACATAAAACTCCAACCAGCTAAGGCTGAAGAGGTGATCAACAGAGAGCAATACCAAAGATTGGTAGGGAATCTTCTTTACCTATCTCATACACGCCCTGACATAGCCTTTGCAACAAGCGTGGTAAGTCAATTTATGCACTCATCAGGACCCGAGATTTTTGATGCTGTGTACAGGATTCTAAGGTACCTAAAAGGGACTCCAGGTAAAGGTCTATTATTTGGAAGACATGGAATTTACAGGTTGAAGTATACACTGATGCAGATTGGGCTGGAAGTATCACTGATAGAAGATCAACTTCTAGTTATTGCACTTTTGTTGGAGGAAACCTAGTAACATGGCGCAGCAAGAAACAAAATGTGGTGGCAAGGAGTAGTGCAGAGGCAGAATTTAGGGCTGTTGCTCATGGAATTTGTGAATCACTGTGGATCAAAAGGTTGCTGGAAGAATTAAAGGTTACTCATTCACTACCGATGAAACTGTATTGTGACAATAAAGCTGCAATAGCTATTGCTCACAATCCAGTTCTTCATGATAGAACGAAACATGTGGAGGTAGACAAGCATTTTATCAAGGAGAAAATAGATGAGGGAGTAATCTGTCTGTCATATATCTCGACAATTGAAGCAAGTAGCAGACATACTGACAAAGGGACTGCCGAAGAAATAGTTTGAAAACTTCATTACTAAGCTGGCCATGGAAGATATCTTCAAGCCAGCTTGAGGGGGAGTGTTAGGAGAGTTTCAAAAACTATTTAGTCAACTTTCCTATTTTTCTAAGAGGATCTCGGCTGTAAATGTGTGAATATCCTAGAATATTTAGTTTCCTTAGAAGTTAGCATCTTTTATTCTTTCCTTTTTTTGTTCTTTTCTTCTATTTCTCTACTGCACATCTATTTATACAGATCTGTACCTATGTTACAATTAATGAGAATTATTTCCACAAGAAGCTATCTCATTCTAGAATAAGATCTTTTTCTTACTTAGGTCAGACTGAGACAATCATATTCAATCCTCTAAGAACTAATATTTAATTGGTCAATGACCTTTGACAACTAATAATCATTTGAAGAACCATCTTGGTTCCATGGTGGATAATCAATAACCAGGTAACAAAATAATTATTAGAATACAAATTCATGCGGAAGTATGCATAACTATAGCTACATGCAATCTTAAAGACATGGTTATACCTAAATACATGAAAATTGATTATTCTCATGGATGAAATGTCTTGACAATATCTTCAATCAATATACATTGCATGAGCTACTATTACACTAATTTTAAATTCGTTTTTTTTTTTTTTTTTTTTGGGGGTGCGGGTGTTCCCTTTGAGCGATCCATTTTATTTTGCCCAAAAGTAGAAAGGAAGGAGGAAGGAGGAAAGAGGAAAGAGGAAGTAAAAAGAGGAACCCTCTGCCCTTTAAGCAAACATTTTTTTGTTGATAAGTAAAGAGTGTAAAATAAAATGACAAACCTTTTCCCTTCCGTTAAGCATACCATCCCTCCTACCTTCCCTTCCTCTCAAATGTCAATCCGTTCTACCAAATGGAGCATAAGCCAGTAATCACTTAATTAAAAAGATATTAAGAGCTCGTTTCTTTCCACCAAATGGAGCAAGATGTATACTGTTTGAAAAGGTAAGAACAACACCTAAGAGGGTGTATGCAAGAAGATCTTTTTTTTTTCTTGCACAAAGATGTGTAATTGTACCCAAAAAAGAAAAATGATTAGTGAAAGTGACAGAAGAATAAATAATTAAAAATTCTATTGATAGAGAAATTGTGCCCCTCATTATAATTCACCATTATAGAGTTCACTATACTGTCAAGTTTAAGATGAAAAGTGAAATAAAAAAATAAAAGTGGTATTTGTTTTCTACATGTTTGCACAATCAAAAAGGTAATTTCATTTTCAATTTGATTAAAAAAAATACATAGAATGCAGATAAATCTTTACCATTTATGCACAGAACCCAGGTTCACCAGCCCCTAGCCTCTCTCTGGATTGGAAGTCCGAGTTTAAAACCCAATGCATCTAAACTTTAAAACACTGGTATATAACCCTTAGCTGATACTGTAGACACTACCATACTTGCAGCCAGACTCTTATAGTATCTAGAATGCCTATAATATTTATCTATTAATAAAATTTAGTTACTGTGTGACTGTGTCACACAAAAATACTGCAGATCGTATGAAGCCATTACCATAATAACAATGATAGGGATAGTACTTGGTAATGGACCATCACAGAGACATTAAAAAAGACTATTTGAAATGCTACAAGTACTATCAGTATACAACTCTCAAGGACCACCACAACCAATGCACGTTGTATTGATAAGTGTAATTATTGGGTATTTAATTGTGTGAAAATGTAAAACTTGGTGCATTCAAATAATGGATACAAGGCATAAACATAAGATAATATATGTTTCACTCAAATTCATTAGGCATTTCTAGGGACACACTAGGTGCTATATGGGATCATGTTACTGGCTTGATCTGAATGCTGTATACAGCAAAAATGGCAATCAACTTGCTTAGAATCATTATAAGACTTTCAGTAAGGGAAAAAAAGGAGAACATGATATGCATGGTCTATCCCAACTCGATAACTTATCTCCTTCCAAACCAATCCGAAAAAATGTGACACCAGGCACTGTACACAAGAAAAGGAAAGCATGCTGCATGCCAATGTGATCAGTGACAGATAGTACGTTAAGGGCAAGGATAACCATTTCATTATTCGGTAAGTAACCAATTCATATATTTTTACTTAAAGCAAATAGCGACATGACAAACCTGAAGAGGCTCATTCTCATCAGTAGAGCCGAGCATCTCATTCACTAGGAGCTGACGTTCAGTAGGACCACCAAAAGTTAGACACTTCTCCACAACGTTGGAGGCAAACTTCTGCTGGCTCATTTGGACTATTTTCCCGGCTAATTCCTTGATTATTGCAGAACGCTCATGTGGCTTTCCATGCTCCAGTACATGCTATAATAAATCAAAGCAAAATAACAACACAGGAAGTGACCACAAAGATACCATGACACATATTCCAGACAGAAGAATAGAATCAAAACAACAGTTCTCTTCTTTTTTTCTTTTTTTTTTAAGTCATACAAAAACCCATTTTGTCATATTTGGAACTCGAACCCTTAACCTCATCTTTGGGAGGTGGAAGAGATACCACTCGTGCTAATACTCTGGTATCACAACAAAAAAAGATTACGACTGTGCGCAACTATTTCTAATTAAACCAACCAAATTGACAGTACAAAAACATGTGTGCGCATGCTTTGAAACACTTGTCTGATATGCCCAAAACAGTTACTAAACGGGGATAAAAGTCAGTCAGAGCACTGCCTGGGCCACAGATTGGAAACTGGCTTCATCATGTGAATAGGAGTTGAAAGTTAAACATTTCCTGCTTTGGAACCAGGGGACTTTTGGGTATGTCTGGTGCGTGGGTGGATGTGCAAGTGAACTGTTAGGTTTCAGGGAGGAGATTGCTGTTGATTGTTTATTAGCCCTTTGAAATTGAGATTGGGAAGCAAACCATTAAGGTAGGTTTGGTCAAAGCTACCGGCTACCTACTTGCTTGGGGTTTTACAACAGGGCAATTTTACAGGGAGTAAAAAAACCCCAACTCCTAACGTCACCAAGCAAAGTAACAGGAGCTGTTCATGTAAAAATGAACATACACAATTATTCAGTCGGTCAACCTCGGTCGCTAGCTTCGCTCTGCCACAGGGATTGGATACCCACGGTTAACAAAAAAAAATACAGGGAGAGTCTTCCTGAAGAAGATAACAAACCTGTACAACATAATTGCCATACTGATCTTGTGCCAACATGCTAACATATCCTAAAATCTCATCCATCACTGTGCTCTGGGTTTTTGGGTCTCTGCAGTGCTCCAGCACTCTCTGTTGACATGACAAACAACATTACTGAATATACGCTTCTTCCTTTCCTTCAAATACTCAAAAAGACTAAAACATAAAAAGACAAATAATTCAATAAACAATTTTCAACCTGTATCACACGACAACCGTATGGATGAGTGGAGAGGGTCACAACTTGATCAAAAAATGTAGAGACAATGAATTGAATATGTTCTTCAGGAACACATTCGATACACTTCTGGATGACATGGTTTCCATTCTGATCACGTACACAGCGCATGACATGACCATCAAGCTCTTCAACCATTTTATTCTTTTGGTCCAGATCAACAACTTCTATTGCCTGAATTGTAAAACAAGTCTGTCATCACCATAAAATTCAGTAGGAACCCTTGGTTGAAACACAAAGGTCTCCAGTTCAATTAGCAATGGTAATTTAACAAAAAATGATAAAAGAGTTTTGATGTCCAGTAATTATCAAATTAGCCTCACCTAACATGATACAATATCCTAATTAAGGAACCGCAGTCCCAAATAAATAAATCCAGCAACCACAGAGATAATTTAAGAATCTCCAAGAAAAGGAAAAAAATACCCTTTTCTTAGACCCTAAAAAAAAATACCTTTCTTCTCCCCAACCATTTTGTCTGGGTTAAGAAGATGCGAAACAGCATTTCACTCTTGCTAGTGTTCTGAGTGTGAAGTGGGAGAGGTCTCCCAAACACGAAAATACAAGTTCATAATTATGACTATTCAACAATCTAAGAAATATTCTACGGTTATGGAGACTAAAAACCATAAAAATATCCGCAAGTTCAAGTCTATTTTCATACATATTCAAAAAAATAAAAATTCATAACCACACAATGCCACATATACCTGGATTGGGGTAAAGCATTGGTGGCACTGTCGCAGATCACAAAAGAAAGAGATACATATACAAAGAAATACAGGACATAGAGCAACATCAAAATACATTGTAATGAAAAACCAGGGTTTTTTTCTACTTACCAAAACCCCCCGGCCATGTGGCGGGGGGCAGGGGGGAATGTTAGACATGACACCCTTGTTTGAAAAATAAGTGTGGACATCCCCTGTTGTCAGCCATTACTAACATAAAATTCAATCCATTATGTGATGAAAATAATGTGTCCAAATGCCCTTTATTAAAATGATAAAAATATCTCATTTACCCCTTAAGTGATGAAAATAATCCTCAGTATGCCAACCATGAACTGTTAGAGTGACTGTTGGAAATCCAAACAGTCAACTCTTCAGCTATAAAAGGGACCAAAACCGTCTCTTTCCTCTCCCACCCATATCAGCTCTCTCACTGCCTAGTGTCCATCTCTCCCTCTAGAGCATAAATACAGTTGCAAAATCTGTGCCATAAATAATAATAAATATTGGAACCATTCACTCCAGGAACCTCCAGTGACCACGAAACCATATGGTAAGATCAAATTTTAAAAAAAGAAATCCAAAATAAATGAAAAATAGAAAGTGATAAAGTTGACAATGAACCTGACATTATTTTAAGGTGAGGGAATTGAGAAATGATCATATTGCTGGACACCAATCAATGGTGTTCCTCTCTTCTACAAAAGCACAATACAGTTCTACGTCGTCAAGACAACCAAACACACTAAAACGATTGGAAAACTCAAAATAAAAGACAAATTGAACTGATAATTACAAAACCCAAAAAGAAAATCCACACCGAAATCATAAAAATAAATTTTTTAACAATGCTGATTCAAAGATTTCAAGCTTTGAACCCTTGCAAAACACTAAAAACATAGTTCATAAGCTAAAACAAAGGCAAATGTATGGAAATAAATTTAAATACCTAAAAAGTGTTGTATTTATACAAAAAAATGAACAAGCATGATCTAGAAAAGGTCTAAAAAAGTACAAGTATGAATTAGGTAACAAAATAGAAAGAGAAAGAAACAGAAGGAAGAAATAGTAGAGAGAGAAAGAGAGAGCACTTAGGACCACGGGCTCTACGATGATGTCAACCATAAGATGAATGGGAAAACCAGGTCTCAAAAATTTCACAAACCAACCATACAAAATTGTATATATCTATGCACACACACACACACACATATATATAGAGAGAGAGAGATTAAGAGAAACATAGAGACTCAGTCTCTGCCACTTAGCAACCTAATCAATAACTTCTAGAAGGCCACCTCCATTCCACAACCCAAACCCTCATGCCTCTATCCCAACCTCATATCTGAACAGCCTTTCTTACCAATCACCCACAGCCACCAAAGCCACTTTGTGTGCAAGTAAAACTGAGAATCTATTATAAAAAAAACCCTTCAATTACAAGTACTTTGAAAATTCATGAAGGATGAATCTTTCATCAAATCCTTTTTAAAAAATAATATTAAAATTAACCACAAACTTTAACCAGATAATCAAGAAAAACAATCATCCATATAGCTTCAAATGATCTAAACAATTATAAAAGAGCTCCATGATCAGACCCAATGGCTATGGTAGTGGTCGTGGTGGTGTAAGATGACATGGGTTCACTGTTCCTCGGGTATTAATCAGTGGTGATGGGTTTTAAAGCTTAGATGAGAGAGAGAGAGAGAGAGAGAGAGAGAGATGAATTTCCTGATGATTGTGGTGAAGCCACCACCTCTGGCTTCCTGTCTTGGCTGTATTTTTTTTCATTTTTTATTGCATGTAAAATTCAGTCAAATACTTTCACTGTTACTACCGATTAACGTTGGCTGACGACTGGGTTGGTCCCTGCCTATTTTTCAAACAAGGAGGGTTTCTCTGTTATTTCCCCAAATCACAGGGAAGGTAAGTAGAAATTACCCTGCAGAACTACTATTACCTTCTGGATCACTCGACAACCATACATTTGAAGGCTAAGTGTCAACACATTCCCAAAAAGCTTGCCAGCTAATTCTCTTCTCTGGGATGCAATTCCATGCTCAAAGAACTGAAACAAATAACACCATCACTCATGTAAAATTGACTAAAAAGAGGGTAAAAACAAAACTAGTGTGCTTGGGAATATGCGTAAGTTTATTACGTTTTTCATCAATAGAGCCAAAATTTTGGATACCTTTTGGATCACATAATTACCAAACACATCAGTCATCAAAGTTAGAACTTGAGGAATGATTTCCTGGAAAACCATGTTTTTCTCCTCTATTGTGGCAGTTTCAAGCTTTTGTTGAATAAATCGGCTACCATACTGATCCGCACTGCTCATAGAAGTTGTCAAATATGAGAATTAAATTTAAGGATGGTTCAACAGTATTACAGCACAACAAGAATTATGAGCAGTACATACCTGAACTCAACAACATGACCCGCAATTTCAGAAAGTTCAAAGCACTTCATTTTATTGCTCTTAAACTCTTCCAGCAGAGAGGATGCAAAGCTCTCATCCACATTACAACCAGCTTCTAAGTGCCAAGGTCCCATGACACCCCCAGCTAAGTTTCTCATGCCAGAAGGAAATCGCTTATTGAGCTCACCATGTCTCATAGGACTACCAGGTCCAACAGGTGAGTTTGGAATAACAGGACTTGCCAGGGGACTTCCAGGATATGACAAGCCAACACCATATGCAGGAGTTCCATAGTAACCTTGATGATTAGAACCATTAGATTTAGTGCCCAAGGGAATGCCATATTGAGATTTCTGAGGTGATAGTAGAGATCCCAGATAAGCTTTCTGAAGTAAATCCACATACGAATTCCCCAAGTAATTCCTATCCATAGAGGGATTGTTGAGAGCTGCAACCTGTGCTGCGGCATACTCAGCTGTCCTCAAGTACTGAATATACATTGGATCCATAAAAGGTGCCTGAAGAGCACTCCCTGCCATCTGGTTCCCAATTCTGCTGAGATTCTGTGATTCTGATGCCGCAGCACTTAGGTTTGATCCAGAAGGCAAAGCTCCCCCCAAAAGTCTCGGGGTCCATTCCAGGGATAGCCATAGCTGATGCTGCAGCAACGTTTTCATACAAAGGTGGCAAATTAGAAGTGCCGAGATGGCTCGCCACCATGGACTGCATTGCTGGGTTTACAGAGTACCCACTTAAACCATAATTCAAAAACGATGAATTTGCAACATCACCTTGCTGATAGTGAAAAGGTGAGCCTCCCCCACCGTTAAGACTGGAAGTAGAAGATCCCTGTAGGTATGAATTATTGGGAGAAACAGCAGTTTTATGCAGATCAACTTGCTTATCAGTTACCAGGGAAGAGTTACTAAGGTCTGACCCAGCTCCATTGCTCCAGGCTCGAATCAGAGTATGATACTTTTGCTGATTGGGGAGCAGAAGGCATATGTAAATGGCCCGATTCAGATTTCTTTATGTAAGAATGCTGCTTGATACTATTCTGACCACCATGCAGATTGAAGATATAATTCTTGTGATCATCAACATCCTGTTCAATCTGTGGTGGCAAATGGTTCTCTTCATCTATCACACCATTTGACAGGTTCATGCCAGACAAAGCAGCTGCCAAATCCACAGACTCACTCATGGCAGAAGAGACACCATTGAATGAGTTAGGAGTATTAACACCTCGCTTTTCTGAAGCACCTACTCTCTCTCCGCCAATAGGAGCAAGGCAAGGACTGGGAGCCCTACCAATGACTTGGGGATCAGGAGTGGTGCTCCGAGACAAGGACGCACCCAAAGCAGCAGCATATGAATATGATGCAGGTTGGCCAACATTCTGGACAGCAGATGAGCTCTTGATATTCACACCAGATCGCATAGTTTCTGCAGATGCCAGTTCGCTACGCAGATGAGCCAGCTCGGCTTCAGCTGAAGCTAAGGTCTCAGTATTTTCATCAAAAGCATTACGGCTGGCAGGGCGAGAAGGGTGCCTAGAAACAGGTGTTGCACGGCCCAAATCATCCTGCATAGATATTAAGTTTATCTTCACCAGGGAAACTGTTCAAATTGTGTTCACGTGCAACTTTCCATAGATAAAAAATGATCTTGGGGAAAGAAAGGGAGAGGTCACATTTAACAAAAAAATGTCAATAAAACATACCAATCTGTCTAAATACCTCTATAATACAACAAATTTGGGAGTTTTTTTTTTTTGGGTGGGTGGGAGAATAAGGTTCCTAAGTCACTCGAAGATATCAAAGAAATAATTATCATGATTTCAAATAAAATGGCGATGATATCATTACTGATTTAAAAGTCCTAATTTGTAGAAAGAATATCCAAGTTAACAAATGCAAGGGCTGCAACTTGGCCCAATTTGGACCAGATTGGAGGCCAGCCTGACATTTACCTTAAATTGGCCAGCCTTAGATCAACGAAATTCAAGTTGAGATTGGGATACAATGGGCACGGCCTAGCTGTGTCAGGTAATTGGGTCAAAAAAGGGAAATCTCAATTTTTCAGAAACAAAATCATAAGGAGCCAGCAGATTCAAGTTTTGTTTTATAAGAAAACTTAACAATGAAAGCTCTGATTGCTTATAAGAAGTACTTGGAATTGAAACTTAACAATGAAAAATTAAAAAATAATAATAATTGTGAATTAAAAATTTCAAAGAACTAGGAAATCCATTTTAGGGTCTCGGAGCTTAAACTCTCAAGATTAGACTGAAAGCAGAAAATCTGAATAGCATTTGGGGATCCTATAGAGCATTTGTTTGAACACAAGAATAGCATTGGGGAGATAAAGAACGAGTTTTAAAAATAAACTAATTTGGTATTGCTTATTTTTGAGTTTAGTTGAGCATGATAACAAGGTTCTGTCCTATAACATAGACAATTAGCCTATCAAAATTTGAGCTTAGCTTGAGCTCAGCCCAAAGTCAGGTACAGAATTGTGTCCAAGCTCAGGTCAGCTCATTTCCAATTTAAGCTCATCCCAAAAATTCTCAGATCGAACAGGCAAAGCTTCGGGCCAGCTTGGCCCAATTGACCATCCACTCAAACATTGGGTAACAATATCACATATCAAGGCAGCAAAACATGAGGATATGCAGCTAAAAGGACTTCAAAATTTTGCTATTTACATAAACAACATAATAAAATGATTATCCACCTAGATTGCATTTGTAAACAGCCCTGCACCAGCAAGGTTGAGGGTAAGAAACAAAGTAGAGCACAGATAAAGCTACCAAAAGTTTTTAATTAGCAAATATTATCTACTGTTTATTGATCATATTCTGACTGACCAGCATATTCATTTTGTAAGCTTAGCTAAAGATGTTGAGCCCAATGGCGGAATGATAGTGGAAGTGAAAATCATAAATGAGTGCTTTTGGGAAAATGGTCATAATTTTATCAGGTGACATAACAACAGTTTTCTACTTCAGATGATACGGACATGTATTTAAAATGCATAACTGTTAATTGCAGGCAAAATGCAGCAAAAACTAATGGATTTCAAAAGAAGAGATATTAAAGTTTCAGTTTGAACTAATAAGCTGGCATTTGATAGAATGGACTTATTAACCAGGAATTATGGCTGGCTTTGTAACGCGCAGATCATATATTTGATTAGGTATTACAATTACTATAGCACAAATTTTGCAGAAATATCATTCTCCCAGTGAAGATACTTAGTAATGCGATTTTTTTTTCAACCAAAGCCATATCAAAATCAATTAACATACTCGCATAATAATTAATTTAACAATAAAGAACAGGGCAGGGGGCAGTCCCACTGAGGATTAACACTAGAGAACCCCCTCCCCCCAAAATATACATATATATATATATTATTTATTAACACCAACCAAAGGGGGAATATGACAGACTGTTCCTCTGAAAGATATGCATAAAATAGCTGAAACTTCAAAAAGATGACTCAAAGTTCGAAAGGATTCAATACTGTACATGATAAAGATCAACGGGAAACAATGAACGCCAGTAGACGATAGAAGGAATCACAACACCTCCCCGCCTAAACTATTATCAACTAAAGCAATAGCCAATACACTATATCAGATATAATTTTTCAACCTTAAGAAAAGCATTATACACTACTAATAGGTGGAGCTGTGAAGATAAAGAAATGAAACAAAAACATAAAAGAAGGCACAAGTGGATGGAAGATCACCTGAAATATTTCAGCAAGGCTCTTCTGTTTCCCACCTAATCCTAACCCAGGCAGGCCAATCAGTCCGTCACCACCCCACTCTGCTGAACCAGGTGCTTTTTCTGACTCACTCTCACTCTCTCCTTTCTTTGAATTAAACCCTGGGGGCATTGAAAACAATGATCTCCCACCCCCGCCACTATCATTCCTATTCACTTTCCTACTATCTCCAATCCCACCCAAACCCGAATTCCCTCCCTTCAATCTCTGTGCATGCCGCCAATCCTCTTTTGAGAGCAAAGGGGGTGGCAGCCTAGGGTTTAGATTCACGTTTGAGTAATAATATGATAAATAAGCAGGATCAGACCTAAGCTCCTCCTCAGACACAAACCCATTACCACTCTTATTACGGGCAAACTCAGAAAACACGCTGCCACCGCCACCGCCACTTGGATTAAACAAACCACCAACTGCACTCAATGAACCCTCAACAGTAGGTGGAGCTGACCCACTTCTAAACAAATTTAGCTCCTTTTCACAATCATCGGCCTCTTGTTGCCGCTGTTCGCGAAGCAACAACCCTATTTCCTTCTCCAATTCATCTCCAAACGAGCCTTCGTTACCGCCAAGCATCGGTCGCCTTCCCAATTCAGACAACATAGTCACAAACTACAATCAATCACTCATTCCACATAAACCAACACACGAACCCCAAAAACATACAAAAAATCAAAACTTCATAATCTAAAACACGTAAAACCCATATATACACTTCAAAAACTCCTCTTTAAACTCGTAAACATCCAACCTCTGGTCATCAAAACTCCGAGAAAGTTCAGTTAATTTATATGAAAACATTCAAAACCTGAAGATCGAACACAAAAGAGCGACAATGACTCGATCATTTCCTCATGAATTGAAGGGTTATAAATGAAAGAAAACAATTTTTCCGGCAATATCTTTACACTGAATTGCGACACCAGCAGCAGCCGCAAAACGAGAACAGTGTATACAAAGTGTTGCCAGAACACGGAAAACTACAGTGAGCTAAAGAGTTGGGAGGGTTGGGGGGGAGTTCAAGACAAGTGGAGGGAGGGGGTGTAAGAAGCTGACGGCTGAGATCAATCCGGCGGCGAATTGTCCTTAGAAAGAACCCTTGTTAGGGTTTTGTTTTTCAAGTAATATGGATTAAAAGACAGTAACTGGTTTTGTTTTCTTTATGTTTTTTATAAAATACTTTCCAACTTATTTTGTTTCCGAAAAAGTGTTTAAATGAAGTAATTTCCTGAATTAAAGGGGCCTAATTGACCAAGTGAGAACCGACTCATGTACATAGATATATGTGTGTGTGTATATATATATACATATATATATAGAGAGAGAGAGAGAGAGCTATGTTTTCCTCGTGTTCCAAAGAGGATCTGTGGGAGACACGTTAACACATTAGATTCGGCGGATCGGACTGAAACCGAACTGTGTTAGGGCACATCGCCTAAAAGTGGGCAACTACATTTAACATGTAAATTTTGGTAACTTTTTATTTTCATTTTCATTTAATAATACCTTTGTCTCAAATTTTATGTATTAAGTAATGTGTTATTATATAATTAATGTTATTTTAGATATATTATAAATATTTTTTAATAATTTATTATTATATCATATGAAATATAAATTTTAATACAAAAATTTAAGACTTCTAATATTACTTATTTTTATTAAGAGTGTTGTTACGTTGCACTCAACATTCTAATTATGAAGAATTATTCAATGCTCTGAAACCAATGAATAGCTAACATATTAGTTAAGTAGGTGGGTTATCCATTTATGTTTCAATCACTTATTAGTCTGAATACATTATATCTAGTACCAATAAATATGATCTTTTTAAATTTTGAGTTGATTTTATTTTTATAGTGTGTAATTTAGAGGAATTAGCTATCAAAATGATAGTGACATTATCTAATCATTTCCAAAAAGAATAACCCTTCGATGCCAAAGGCGTCCTTGGGGTGATCTCGTAGCTCTTACAGGGTGGAGATGATGGGGTTGGTCAATGAATTTTTTTTCCTTTTGCCACATTTTGCTCAAAGGGTTGAAGGGAGATAGTGCATCAAGCTGTTCGCAAGGGCCAACTTGATCATCTTCCCCAAGAATCCCATATAAGGGAACCCTAACAGAGCCACCAACTCCAACTACCGTTCATATACGATCTATACTAGATCTAACCAACTACCCATCCTACCTCCTCCACGTTCTTGACAACCCATAACAAGGTTCAAGTTTTTGTAAGGACACAGAAAAAAAGGAGAAATTAGTAAAAATTTAATACTATTGACTGTTCTTTTCATACAAATCTAAAAATTTAATATGTTTAACATAACAATTGGATTGTGAAAACATATAGAGATGGAGTGGTTAAAATCTCTCTTCACACGACAGATCAGAGTTCAAACCACATCTCGCGCACACACACTTAAATCATGTTTATTACGTAAAATTAGAATAACCATTTAATGAAATGAAAATATGAAATGGAATAAAAATTATATTAAATGGCACAGGAACAACTCATGAAATGGGCAATCCCAATCATGTTGATTGACCATACCAACACATGACATTAGAATAGTTCCCTCCCTACTGTTGTACTTAAAAAAAAAAAAAAAAAAGGATAAAAAAAAACATAACTTAACAACTGGGCCTAACTGAGGCACCAGCCGCACCAGTTCCACAAAACTCAAGTTGATTTGACATTGGGCTTAAGTTTGGCATAGTTGCAGTTCATGGTCATTATAATGGGCTGAACCAAGCGTTCAATCAAGTGATAGTCTTGGTCTAGGCCCAATTTTTTCTAAAATATCGGTGGAAGCGTAAGGTATTCCCATGTAGGCTGTAGCCCGTCTGATCCGGTCCATAGAAGTTCATGTTCCAAACTTCCAATTGACTGGTATCAATAACAATAGCTTATATACACTACTTACAATAATATCCTTAAAAAAAACATTATAAGATAAAATGAGAATAATTTTTGTAAGATAAAATGATTTAAAATCAATTATAAAGAAGCTATTGTAGATGATATAAACTGGGGATGTACATGGGTCGGGTTGTAGTAGAACCGGAATCGATCTGACTTTAAACAATTCTAAAAAAAATAAAACCGGAATCGTGAACTATTAGACCAGACTTGTTTTTTTTTTTATATATATATAGACACAATGAAAATTAAGTCATCTAAGTATTTATGACATTTTGACAATAAAGAAAAACTTGATATAAAAGTTATTTTAAAAAAGAAAATTAATAACTTAATTTACAAATTTTTTATTAACAAATGTATTTAATTTGGTACTGTCTTATTGATTTGTGACTTAAAATCATAATACCAAAAAGCAAAGTACTCACTACTACATCAAAAATTAAAACAAAATTTATAAACTTAAAATTATATTTTCTATCATTTTTTTTAAACCATCAAGTTGGAGTATATTTTTTGTGATGCAAATATGAAAGTAAATTATAGAGGCTATGATGATTAGTCAATAAATCTTTCAAGAATGTTTTAAAAAAAAAAATTAGAAAAAAAGAGTTGATAAAAAGAAATTATGGTTTTGGTTCTCGGATTGGATTGGGTAACCCGGACTTTCAACCTGAACCAACCCGATTTTTTGGTTTTCCAACCCGAATTAACCCGAACTCACTTTGACCTGAACCAATCCGAACCCATTGTAGTCGGGTTGGGTTAGGTTGAGTCGGTTCTCTTGGTTCTCGGTTATTTTATGCACCCCTATTATAAACGCTTTCCAACCTACCCAAATAATATATATATATATATATATATATATATATTTGCAAACTGACTTAAAATAATTTTTAAAATAGTTTATATTATAAGAGTTTTATTAATATAATTATAATAAAACTCTAATAAATATATTAAAAAAACTTTTTCAATGTCTTTGTTTTCAATTTATTTTTTATAATATAAATTTGTAATAGTGTATCAACAAGAAAGATAAAGATGCTAAATATCAATAGAATTCATATGCAATTAAATAATATTGAACAACATAAAGTTTAAAATAGAACTCAAGTAACTATTAATATAAAAAATTATATTTTTATGTAAGCGTATACAAGTTGAAAATGAGAATAAATCCAAATAGGACTCTATCAATAAAATTGAACTTTTTTTAGAGTGTTTATGAGGCCTTTTTTCTAAAATAGACTTTTATGAGTTTCAAATTTTTATTTGGATTATATTATTGACACAAAAAAATTGAGTTCTTTTTTATAGGTGAGCCTAAAGCCATTATTTTTCTTGGTCATCACGAATATTATAGACAAAAAATAATTGCAAATACATATCAATAATACTAAATGTTCTAAATTTTTGAACTAAATTTTATATTTCAAATGAAGTGACATATATTTAATAGTGATGTATAGACACCTTTTTAATGACTTACAAATGATTGATTGTCAGATTATTTGGAAGACAAAACTTGATACAAAATTTCGAGACAAATAACATTGCTCATATATATATATATATATATACATACATGCGTGTGTGTGTGTGTGTGTAAATTTTAAATTTTACATCATTTTTTCCATGATTCTACACTGTTTCTACACTGTTTTTGAAGATATTCTAATTTTTAACTTCATTGAAATGAGTAGAGAAAGCATGAAGAAAAATGATTTACCCCTATTAATTTAATTTCTTTTTCCCTCAATAATTCTGCAAACCAAATGAAGCTTTAATGTCAACAACATCAAAGCTCATAGTTATTTCTGATTTTGTCACAAGAACTCCAACTAAAACAACTCACAGCATCATCATTTTCCTTCAATAACTTTAACAATAAAGACAAAAGGGGAAAGCAAAAGTTCGTAAGTTTTTCCTTTAAACCACATTCTGATAGCTCTTTGCGCTTTGACAGAAAATGACGCCAAACAAACACTATCGATGACTTATTCGATGCTTCATGGTTGCAGAAAGTTTGGCATAGGCCGATACTGGGATTCCCGATCAATAATATTGTGTCACTTGAACACGATATTTTATTTTTAAGAGACAAAAAAATAACTTTTCATCAAGTTTTCGGATGTCATTTGCTAGATCCACGAACAAGGTCAATGAACTCGGTTCTTGCACAAGTTTCTCGGTTTGTAATGCTTTTTTCTAGAATTTTGGATCCAAGAATATTAACTTTCAACTTTTTCCAAAGGGTTTAAACAGCAAAGTTATATATTCTCTTAAAAAGGACTTTCACTAGCTCTGAAAAGCCAAGAAAAAAATGGGCTCAAAGAAAGGCATAACAAAGAAAGTTGGACAAGATATGGTATTGGAAAAGCTCTTAAGATTCCAATCAGTGTCACTTTTTTGAGCTCTCATAATTTCCCATTTCCCTCTTTTTCCATAGGCCTTTACAAAAGGCTTCAATCACACCAATATGGTAATTAAAATCTAAGCTACTGAGTGCCACACCAATATTCCCACTTCTATGAGTTGTTGCAGTTACAGAAAGCTCAGTCCATTAATCATATTTCAGGACCTCCAAACATGCATATTTCAGGGCAATTCAAGAAAGACGAGAAAAAAAATATTGTTTCGCGTAAGAAATTTTTAAGTGAATTAGATTTATTGTCCAAGTCAATAAACCCGAGTAATCATTTTATTTCGTGGAGAAAAAAATTATTTTTTATTTCTTAAAAATATATAACATGTGTATATCACGGAGTTTGATTAGACTGGTTCATGTTATCTGTCTATTAAAGTCTTTGTAAAAAGAGGTTATTTTAGTGTAATTGGAACTATCACATAACAATGTGTCCCTAACAATATCACTAAAAATAGTATGACAAAATACACATGACACGATATCATTTGAAGAACACATAATCACAATGATACGGCAGGTTTGTCCATTAAGAAGAGAAGGGAAGAGAGACAAAAGAGTGGGCACCACATTCAGAAGTCCCTTTCTGGAGTGAGTTTATTATGGAATATGATTTAGATAAGCCAATTCATCATAAAATCAGTTTAGAGGGGGCAATATATGGGTGAAATCTTTTTAAGATAAATTATACTAATTTTTTGAATTTTTTTTTATAATTATACTGATCTCTTTTAAGATTTTTAAAATTGTATTGACTTCTCATATTTTATCCTAACAAATTATAAATATCATTCTCTAGTTAATTATTTTTAAATGATAAAATTGTTTATTTCATGTTTTTTTTAATACATTTTTTCAATTTTAACCATTTTTTTTCTTTTTTTCATTTTTAAATAAATATTGATTAAAAATTTAAAATTATTTTTATATAAAATGAAAATTATTTATTTATTTTTATCTAAAATAATTTTTTAAAAATAAAATTAGAAAAATATTTGTCAAAATTTTAAAAATGCTAATATATATATATAAGGGACACTTTTGTTGTTTTAAAAAATTTTGAAAAAAATTGATAAGATATTTATAATTTGTTAAGTAAATAAAGAAGATTAATATAATTATCTGAAAATTTGGGGAAAAATCTATCTAATTTACCCACCTTCTTAATATATAATATCAATATTGTTTCTACGAAAAACAAAAAAGAGGACCTCTGCCACCCTAGATCTTTCACTGTTGTCCGACAAAATAAGGGTAAACGAAGAAGCACTCATTTAGCATCTCTCAAATGGAGGCGAAAGGGACCAAAAGATGCCCTTAGTGGGGGCACTTCAGCCTTTTCATAATACTGGTGGACTAATAGGGATGACCACTGACCACTCTTCCTTTCAAGGAAGGAGACTTTTGACCCAATAAAGGGTTCATAACATTATATTAGTTTCTATCATGGATTATAAAGTTTAGGCTAAAGTAAATAGATTTCACTTCAACAATCCAAAGGACCTCGTGTAGGATTATTATTATTACTTTTATTTTTTTATTTTTTAGTTTTAGATTTGAGAATTTTTTTTCCTTCCAAAAAATGTTAAATTGTAAGTGTTAATTTTTTTTTTTTTTTTTTTTGGTAATGCAGGATATCCTAAACAAGTTGCAACTAAATCTCTATAGTCCTTCCCACATTAGTTTCACACTCTTAACACTAGGGGTGGAAATACACAAGTAAGAGTACCCTTCTACAGAACAAGAAAAAAACTACCAGAAAGAATTATGTGATACTACTGTGGTACCTATCAAGGGTTTTTCAACAATCAAATTAAGAGATTACTTGAAGAAACACGAAAAGATGCAGGAAGACTAGAATTTGAATGTCAAGTATTGCTTGGGATTGCGTAAGATAACATACCTGGTGAATGCCAAAATTAGGGTTTAAATAAATGGTTTGACATAGGATGAGAGTGTCTTTGATTGAAGGTGCCAAAATTAGGATTTAAATAAATGATTTGACATAGGGAGAGTGTGTCTTTGATTGTCGGCAACTCGTTGATTATGAGAGGAGATAAGATTACGATACTTTCCTATTTTGGGATATCTAAATAGAACTGACTTAGTTAAGTCGTCCAAGCTGTCGATATGTTTGAACTGGAACTACGTTTGAGCTCTGAAGTTCCGCCAGAGTGTTTAATCTAAGTTGACCCTAACTCTATTTGGGTTAGAGAACCATGCCACAGTTCGAACGGATATGAACTAGGCCACGTGCAATTTGCTCGACAACGATGATATTCCTAGATCTTATTTAATAAGAGTAGTTCGAACACTACACTCCTTATATACGTGGCATGATATTTTTCGATGAGTGAAATTACGACTTTACAAATATAATTAATAAATAGATTATGTTCGAATTTTGATCGTGTCAACATTTAACTCGAGTTAACATGCTTAATAAAAAAGGTCGAGAGTCAAGATAATTCATTCCACATTAAAATTTACCAAAGTTTGAATTTTTTTTTTTTCACTTATAAAAAGAGTTCTGTTTTATTTTATTGTAAGTTTATCAAATTTGAAAACTATTCTACACTCGTTAAAAAAAAAAAAAATGAAAAAACAAACCTCTTAACTTAAAGTCAAATATTAAAGTTTAAACTTTTCTTATTGGCTCACATACGTTTTATTGTTTTAATAATTACCTCTTAGGTGAACAATACTCGGAGCATTATACTTGTATTTTAGGTTTTTAACCTAATTGATTTCTAACTTTCATATAAAAGTACAATTCCAAATCATTTCATTTGACAATTTAGGTGGTTTGTAAACACCACTTACCATCCAAAAGAACTTTTATAACGTAAATGAATGTATGTAATTCAATTTACTTAAATTAAAAATATAAAATTAAATTAAAATTTAAGATAAATTATACTAAATTTTTTAAATTTTTTTAACAATTATAAAGACTTTTTTTTTTAAATTTTTGAAATTGTACTGTGATTTTAATTTTTATTGACAAATTACAAATATTTCTTTTTCAGTTTATTTTTTATTACAAAATGATAAAAATGTTCATGTTATTTTTTATTTTTTTTAGTTTTGATTATTTTTTTTATTTTCAAATAAATATTAATTAAAAATTTCTGTTATATAAAACGATAGAATTCTTTAAAAAAAGTTAAAAAAATTTAGTCAAAATTTTAAAAATGTTTTAAAAAAATTTAAAAAGGTATTTTTATCATTTAAAAAAAAATTAAACATGAGAGAAAATATGTATAGTTTATGAATAAAAAAAAGACTATGTAATATAAAAAATCTCAAATTCTTTTTAATAATTATTAAAAATAAAATCTCATGATAGATGGATATAATTTACCTTAAAATGTAAATTAAATTTAGATGTTGAAAGGTAAAATGTAATGAGATGGTAAGTCAGTGAACTTTGTGGTGCTGGTTGATGGGTTGGAGAGCCTAATCGTAGAGTGGAGCCCAATTCCACGCCGTAGATGCCAATTATTGACGCTTCTTCTTCTGCCTCGTTTCGAATCTTCGGCGACTCTTTACTTTTTTGAATTTCAAACTCGGCGTCCAACTGTTAAAATTTCCGCTCTTTCCGTCTAGTCAACGTCTTTCCAGGCGAGCCGGCTTCGCCCCGATCCTCTCCTTCCTGACGTCCATAATTGCCTTTTAACTCACCAAAGCTGACCAGTCCACTTTCACGGCGCCTCTATTGCCGTTAATATTCCATATTTTATTCGCTGCCACGTTTCCAAACTCCGTTAACTTGCGGAGCTCAATGATGGACGCGTGGTTAGCACGCCAACGATTGAACGCTCCTCGGTCGTTAGTACCCTCGTCACGCGTGCTTTAAAAGCCTCCACGTCTTTTACTCTTTCTTCAAAGCACCTCTCTCAGCCCCTCTCTCTGAAATACAGCCTCTCTCTCTCTCTCTCTCTCTCTCTCTCTCTATATATATATATATTTATATATTCGTCGCCGGATCTGTATAATTTCCGGCGATTTTTGTTGTTGTATTGATTCATCAGATTTGTGAATATTTGAGAATCCGACTCAACTCGTTCTGTTTTCTCCGATTGACTGAGCTTGTTGAGTAATTTTTTTGGTTGGTTTTAGAGGCAGGACGATCTACTGGGGCTGGTGTGAGGATGTCGTCTGCGGCGTCGTATTGGTGTTACAGGTGCACTCGGTTCGTTAGGGTTTGGGCTCATGATAACGTCGTTTGTCCGTATTGTGACAGTGGATTCGTCGAAGCGGTTGACGCAACGGCCTCGCCGGACTCTCCCCGTCGATTTCCAGCGGCTGCAATGTACATGTCCGGAAACAACCGTTCTGATTCCGATCGGAGCACAACCCCGGGGTTCCGACGCAGTCGGCGGAATAACGCCGATCGGTCGCCGTTTAATCCAGTAATTGTCTTACGTGGTCCAGCTGAAGGCGGCGGCGGCGGCGGCGAATGAAGGTGGAGGCGGAGAGAGGAGCTTTGAACTGTACTACGACGACGGTGCCGGTTCAGGCCTCCGACCTCTTCCAGCGACCATGTCAGAGTTCTTGATGGGGTCGGGGTTCGAACGATTACTAGATCAGCTGTCGCAGATCGAAATCAACGGTTTTGGCCGCCCCGAGCAGCCTCCTGCATCGAAAGCCGCGGTAGAATCGATGCCGACAATAGAAATTGATGCCGTACATGTCAATACCGAATCTCACTGTGCCGTCTGTAAAGATGCTTTTGTTCTCGGCACTGAAGCTCGCGAAATGCCTTGTAAGCATATATACCATTCGGATTGCATTCTCCCTTGGCTTTCCCTCCGCAATTCATGCCCTGTCTGTCGTCATGAATTGCCTTCTGACGCCTCAAACACTTCAGAATCCGAAAATCGAAACCAATCTCAGGCACCAAATGACGAAGAGACTGTTGGGCTGACCATATGGAGACTACCCGGGGGTGGGTTTGCTGTGGGGAGATTATCTGGGGGAAGAATAGCAGGTGAGAGAGAACTTCCTGTTGTGTACACAGAGATGGATGGTGGGTTCAATAATAATGGTGCTCCGAGGAGGATTTCTTGGGCATCAAGGAGGAGCAGAACGAGGGAAAGTGGGTTGGGCAGGGTTGTTCGCAATTTGTTCTCATTTTTAGGGAGGTTTAGGTCGTCTTCGTCACATTCTAGTAGTTCAGAACCTCGGTCTACCATTACAAGAAGCCAGAGTCACTCTGGTTCAGTTTTCAGTAGGTACATGAGGCGGCGGAACAGAGGTTGGGTTTTGGATCGCCAGAATGAAATGCCGAGGTGGTGATTATTTTGAGGAATAAAGATAAAAAGAGAGAGTTTCTGCTTTTGGGCATTTGTGTTCTTTGATGACCATTTTGGATGAAATTTTTCTATACAAGGCAGAGGTCTTTTTCACTGTAAATAGCATACCACGCGCAATAATCAAATACTAATAGTTTTCATATCGTTAAAGGGTGATTGCTTCAATTTTTCCATGGAATGGGGACTGAGTTGGGATCCCAATTTCAGTTTTTTCATGTGGGAATTTTGGTTGGATTAGCTGCAAAAAGCAGCAAAATGATTCCAGCTTCTTGGTTGTTAAGAAGCGCAAGAGATACATATTGGGAAACAGCTTTGGAAATTCGGTAGAAGTTTTCAAAAGCAGGAAGCGGTTGCAAAAACCATACTCGTTGATTCCTTACTCTCTAATTCGTTTGTTAAGTTCATTTATTGTCAGTAAATTATTAACTTCCTGTATTCATTTTATTAAGCTTGTGATCTGGCTCTCTCAATTGCTGATCAGAGTGAAAGGCGATTCTTTCATAAAATCAAACGACAACCTCTCTGTATCTTTTCTACTCTTCCAATTAACCAATTGGGGTTGCAAGTAGCAGTTTTCATTAATGGCTTATTGTCTGATTGGTAATTTTGGCACATATGATATGGGAAAATCCTTGAATGGGCCACGTATGGTACGTGTAAGAGATATGTAAAGAATATCTCTATGATATGAACACGATAAGGAATCAGTTCCTCTACGTTAAGTATACGGTGAGGAAAAATGTATTCTAATTGAAGGTCATTTATACTCATTCAGTGAGATTCTTTCCCTGTATAAAATTTATCATCGACAATTAGTATCTATATGATATTACACAAATCTATACTATTTTTTCAACAATTAGTGCAACACTCTTGTAATTATTAGATATTAAAGATATTATAAGTGCAATTATCTCTAAGAATAAAATAGTAAATTTATATATTTTATTAATGTTAATCTTTTGACAATTCTAATAAAAGAGTGTAATTTTAAAAAAATATAATTTTTTTTATAATTGTCAAATATTGTTTAATATAATTGTGGATAAGTGAACTATATCCCTCTTTTTTATTTTTTATTTAAATTTTTTAAAAAAGAGTATTACTCATAAAATTAATGGATTGTCTAAAAATGGGCAACCAGGTAATTGTGGCCCACTTTAAAGAAAAATTATTTAGTGATACTATAACATCATATTATTATTAATAATGTATTTTTAATTACAAAAATAATTTTAAATAGAATAAAATGACGAGGCCCTATTCATAATTAGTTGAGTTAAAATGATTGTATCTTAAAATCACTCACACACACACATTCTCTCTTTTTCTCACTTATTATATGGTCCTAAATCATTGACTAGATTAATAGTTCTAATCAATCATAAATTGTCATGTTTTTACAAACTCAACATATTACATATATGATCACACATGATTGACCGGAATCATGATTCTGGATCATACGATAAATTTTACACTCTCTTCCTCTCGTGGGGAATTTTTTTTCTTTCTTCTTATGTTGGCTATTACCCAGGCATTTTCTAATATAAAAGATAACAGCAAAGAAAAGAATAGAAAAAAAAAGGGCTTCGATGCTGTGATTAAACTCGGACTTGAAATTCTATTCATTACAGTTGTAGGAATGAAACTAACAAACATCGCGATCATATTATATGTAGTTCTCATTGCTTTCATCATCGAAAATTATAAGTTTATAACACTCATATATATCACCTTGGAAATATCTATACTTTTCTTATTTTTATGTTATAACTTATATTTCTTAAGATTTTTTTATTATTATAAATCAACCAAAAAAATTAATAATTAATATTTAAGATAATTACACTTACTTTAATTTCAGAAACTTCCCTTATAGTTTCTGAAATAACACTGTCTCTCTTCTGGTTTCAATATCGGTAACAAATTTCCTCTGCCGTCAATGACTGTTAGTTGACCTAACAGAATTTGATGATGTAAGTAATTTTTTTTGTCTAAATGTTAATTTTGTTCCTTACAAGTCATGGTTAAATGACAAAACTACCCTCACTTTAATAATAATTTTTTTAATTAAAAAATACTCTCTCTCTCTCAAGAATACAACAAATACTCTCTCTCTCTCTCTCTCTCTCTCTATATATATATATATATCCAACCCAACTCTCCTTTCAGCCCGTTCAGCTTTCTCCCTTTTCTTCACACACAGACATATATATATATATATAAACCGAAAATGGAGAAAAATTTGAAAGAGGGTTTTCAATCAATAAAATTGCCATATCTAATAAACTGTGTCTGCGCAAAAGATATCCAGAGCAGACCACATTTCCAGAGCGGTTTACAGACAGCCAAAAGAAGCTAATTTCCAGGATACTAGAACCAAATCCCAGAATGGTAGAGCTCTGAAACATCACATTAAAATAAAAATTCGTTGAATTAAAATAAAAAATATAATGCTTATATTCTATTATTGCTACAGCGAATAACAATAACAGATATTATTGAAGATCAGTGGCTCCAAATAGATTATGAGCCTGCCGTGCGAATTCAATGCGATGAAAATATCAATCTGGATGATGTTCATGAAGCTTTTAATTCAATTAAGGTAATGAGTAAATGAATTATCAAATAGAGAGTTTCATAACATCACCTAACTATATTGAATCGTGTGCAGGAAAATGAGACAGAGACAAAGATGCCACGTAACCCAAGTTTCATCAATGCTCTCCAGCTAATAGCAATGTCGCATGACCTTGATTTGTCGGGTCTCTTTGAAGAACAGGCAAGTGTATATATCAAAACCTGAGTTCACCAATCATACCAAAATTTCTTCCATATAAATTTCAGTGATCTTTGTCTCAATTTAGGACAACGAAAAGTTGAAAACAACGCTTGGAGGGAGGTTTTAGGAGCGGATGGTGGGAGGCCTTACAGAGAAAGAGGGTTTCTGTGATGGAGAGGGAATAGTTACAGAGATGGGGCTTTTTGGCTTATGAGAAAGAGACGAGATGGAAGGGTTTGCTTTTTTCATTAAAAACTCGAACCAGATCTAGAGTTTGCTTTAATTAATCCCAACTCTTGGCGAAGGTTTAAGAGAGATTGATTTTTGGGTTTGACGGAGAGAGAATGGAGTATTTAGGGTAAGGAAATGGGTTTGACAGAGAGGAAGTAAGAGGGGGGCTGTGCACTGTTTGGGGTTAGGGTTGAGTGGGATTTGGATAGAGAGAGAGGATGGAGGAGGAGAGAGAGAGGAGAGAGTGTTATGAATTTTTTAATAAAATTATAATATTAAAATACAAGGAATAAGTTAGTAATTTTACTAATTTTGTTAACGGTGATTAAGGAGACAAGACTGACAGAGAGAGAATGTTATTTCAGAAAGTATAAGAAGACAAAATTGACATGGAGACAGAATTATTTCAAAAAATATAAGAGAGGTATATGTAATTATTAGAAACCTCGAGAGAAAAGTAAATATAATTTACCCTTAATATTTTTGTTTTGCATCTGCTAACATTATTTAACATTGTTTACTGCATCCATGATAATCATTAGTCAATTACTCTTTCCTATATATTAGGGTTGTTATTTGCTGATATACCAAGGCATTAGAAAATGTCTATGCAACACTCTCCGATTGAGATTTTACTTAGTGATGAAATATACATAATGTATTTTTTATTTCAAACTCTTAAATATAATAGAGTGAGAGCGGTGAATAATAGGTCTTGTTCTAAGTGTGTCTATAAGTTAAAAAATCATTGAAAATTCTAAATTGACTAGATGGAATAACATATTATGTAATTTATAATAAATTCATAAACATATGAAATTCATAAATAATATTTCATGCCTCTAGTTGATTTTTCTCTCTAACTTATTATTATGGACTAAAGTATTATTTTTTTCTTTTTTTTTTTCAATTAATATATATCTTTATTGATTTGTCTATGATGATCGTTAATTGATCATCTTTTGGCAGTCTTGGTATCATGGCTTTTAAATTAATGGCAGCGGGCTGGACTCAACAAGGTGTGTTTTATCCTACTGTCTGCAGTGAGTATTTGAGGCAGTGTTTTGTTGTTTCATTTGGGTTTGATGTTTCTTGTTCATTCTTCGTTTTTGGTTGTGTTGGGTTTTTTTTGGTTGGTATCTTGCAATCTTGTATTTTTGGTAGTTGTGCTGTCGATGATGATTAGTTGGTTTCAATGTGCCAATTTTATTGGAATATTGTGTGTTAATCATGAATCATGTTTTGGTTGTGGACGGTGGGGGGTGGGGGCAGTGGTCGTCGTTGGGGATGGAGTTGTGGCAGTGATCGTGACTCGATTACAAAAAAGAAAAAAAAAATTGTTGTTTTATAATTTATTGTATATGTTTTAATATTTCATTTTTTCTCAAATAGATATATAAATATAAATATATATTTTTTTATATATAAATGGAGATATATATATATATATATATTCTTATATTATTTTTCATTCTTAACCCGTCAAATACCTATATTCAACCCGTATTAACCTGCTAAATTGACGGGTTCCTTATTTCTCAACTCGTTTATGACCCACTAATTAAATGGACGGGTTGATAGTAGACGGGTTTGGGCGGGTTGACAGATTTAAATAATATTTGCCACCTCTAATCATGATATTAAAATTGTAAAAAGATGAAATTGAAGAGAAGTTTATATCGATAAATAATAATAAAAATTTAATTTTTATTAAAAATCGTGACAAGTTGACTTATTGTGACGGTTTTATTGAATAATTACTCGTAATCTTTTTTTATTAATAAAATTATTTTTGTTTTACTAATAATAATAAAGAAAACCTTGTCATGTAAGGACTCGGCTTTGATAGCCCATGCTCCCTGAAATTTTTTTTGAATGATTTCATACGCTAATATGACCATGTATTTTTTTAATAATAACATGTCAGGTGCCATGTTATATTATATATGGTGCCTTGCACTTTATGCACTTATCTCATGTTAATAGTGACATAATACCGACATAATTTGGTTTAGCCAACTGTTTGAGGGAACATTTCTTTCTGTAGACATTCTGACTTTCTTCATCTTGTCACAGTTTTTTTTTTTTTTCAATTATTGATCACTAACGTTAGTGTGTGTGTATATATATATATATATATATATGTATGTATGTATAAGGTGCTCGAGAGGGGCAAACTCTTAATTACAATATAAGGGACAAGGTTACAAAAATTAAAGCTCTAAATCCTTCAAAAACTTTATAAAAGAATCTAGATACATAGGAATCGGCTTCTTTTACCCCTCTTTTACCCCAAAAGAAAATGTAAACGTAAAAAATTATTTTTGAAATACGAACAATTCCCTAAAAATTTGCCTATTGCTTTCCCTCCATAAACAACACACAAGGCATAGGGGAGCCATCCTCCATGCAATTCCCTACTTACCTTCTAACCTGATTACTCCTCTAACTCACTATGTACAAGTAATATTTTTTGAGTAATACTAGTTACACTAGTTTAGTTTATTGAATTGATTCATCCATTATTACTATTTTTTAAAACTTAAATAAAAAATAAAAAAGAGCGATATAGTTCACATTGAAGATCGTGTTAGAGGGCTTAGAAATAATATATTTTTGATTACAAAAATAATTTTAAATAGAATAAAATGACGAAGCCGTATTCATAATTAGTTGAGTTAAACTGATTGTATCTCAAAATCACTCACACACACATTCTCTCTTTTTCTCACTTATTGTATGGTCCTGAATCATTGATTAAGTCGATGGTTCCAATTCATTATAAATTGTCATGTTTTTTACAAACTCAACATATTACATACATAATTACATATGATTGACCGGAATCATGATTCTAGATCATACGATAAATTTTACACTCTCTTCCTCTCCTGAGGAAATTCTTCTTTTATGTTGGCTATTTCCTAATATAAAAGATAATAGAAAAGAAAAGAATAGAAAAAAAAAAAAAGGCTTTGATACTGTGATTAAACTCGGACTTGAAATTCTATTCATTACAGTTGTAGGAATGAAACTAACAAACATTGCGATCATATTATATGTAGTTGTCATTGCTTTCATCATCGTAAATTATAAGTTTATAACACTCATATATATATATATCACCTTGGAAATATCTATACTTTTCTTATTTTTATGTTATTAACTTATATTTTTTAAGATTTTTTTTATTAGTATAAATCAACAAAAAGAAAAAAATTAATATTTTTGTTTTGCATCTCCTAACATTATTAACATTGTTAAGTACTAGATAGTCTACTGCATCCATGATGATCATTAGTCAATTACTCCTTCCCATATAAGGGTTGTTATTTGCTGATATACCAAGGCTTTAAAAAATAAAATATAATCACAAAACAAACAAGATTTATGTGATCCGATATGAATGTCTAATGCAGCACCCTACTACCGAGATTTTACTAATGATGATATATACATAATGTATTTTTTATTTCTTACTCTTAAATATAATAGAGTGGGAGCCACTATATAGTGAATAATAGGTCTTGCTCTAGTGTGTCTATAAGTTAAAAAATCATTGAAAATTCTAAATTGACTAGATGGAATAACAAATCATGTAATTTATAATAAATTCATAAACACATGAAATTCATAAATAATATTTCATGTGTCTACTAACTTATTATTATGGACTAAAATATTATTTTCCTCTTTTTTTTCTTTCAATTAATATATATCTTTATTGATTTATCTATGATGATCGTTAGTTGATCATCTTTTGGCAGTCTTGGCATCATGGCTTTTAAATTAATGGCAGTGGGCTGGACTCAACAAGGTGTGTTTTATCCTACTGTCTGCAGTGAGTATATGAGGCAGTGTTTTGTTGTTTCATTTGGGTTTGATGTTTCTTGTTCATTCTTTGCTTTTGGTTGTCTTGGGTTTTTTTTGGTTGGTATCTTGCAATCTTGTATGATGATTAGTTGGTTTCAATGTGTCAATTTTATTGAAATATTGTGTGTTAATCATGATATCAAGATTGTGAAAAGATGAAATTGATGAGAAATTTATATCAATAAATAATGAAAAATTTTGAATTTTTTTAAAAAGTAGTGATAAATTGATTTAATGTGATGGTTTCACTTAATAATAGCCCGTAATATTTTTTATTAATAATTATTTTTTCTTTACTAATAGTAATAATAAAAAATCTTGTCATGTAAGGGCTCTGCCTTGATGGCCCATGCTCGACCTATAAATTTTTGAATGATCTAATACAATAATATGATAAAATATATATATTTTAATAATAATCTTGGAGGTGCCATATGCGCACCAAAGAATATCTCCCCTCGACTCTGTATAACAGGTGTGTAGTACAAAACTTGCCAAAGTCAAAACTGTACTGCAAAGAAGAAATGGCAAACATATCTAGCCAGCTCTCAAAACCTCTTATATTTTATATGAAGCATAAAGGAATCAACGTTACTTAATTGAACAAGAGAGAGAAGGTTCTTCAAAGCTCCATTGATCATCAATGGCCATCTTCAAAACTCTCAAGTCAACCCCACCGATCATAGCTATCCTTTTATTCCAACAATTTTTCTTCTTGATCCATGGTCATGGTGACAACAATCCCTGACACCAGCAACAACACAGATTTGCATTCCAAGGGCTTAATTTTGGTGAAAATCTGGTGTCTGATCATTCTATTTGCCAGCACTTTCGCCGGTGGAATCTCGCCGTATTTTTATCGATGGAACGAGAGCTTTCTTCTTCTGGGCACTCAATTTGCTGGTGGGGTGTTTCTTGGTACATCTCTCATGCATTTCTTGAGTGACTCGACCTCAACTTTTGGAGATCTTACTACGAAATCGTACCCTTTTTCCTTCATGTTAGCCTCCGCAGGCTATCTTCTCACCATGTTTGGTGATTGCATAGTGGTTTTTGTTACAAAGGGAAGTGAAAGTGAAGCTAAAGTGGAGGTAGAAGAAGGAAGAAGAAGCCGAGGACCATGCAACAGAGGTGGGATTAATGAATCTCAACCCAGCTTTTGTGAGGACTACATCATTTGGGGACACCATTCTTCTCATCCTCGCCTTGTGTTTTCATTCAGTTTTCGAGGGCATTGCCGTTGGAGTAGCAGGTAAGATAGTTGAATTCTAGTGTTTCCAGGATACATAACTTTGCATCTGCATCACTGCATTTGTTCTTTATCAGTCAAACCTACTCAAATCAACAAAGTTCTCGTAGTATCCTGTCTCATCATTCTTCTTCATTTAAAAATCTTAAAATTCATGTTGATAAAGGGTTCTGAGAATCCAGTCTCATAATTCTTCTTTATTTAAGAATCTTAGAATTCATGTTGATAAAGAGTTATGATAAAATAAGCTACTTAACGCAATCCAACATGCTTCTTTATTCAAACTTGAGATCAACAGTGTAATGATGACACAAAACGCAACACGGGGGAGTTTCTTTTCAAACTTACTCGGTTCACTTAATTGAGATTGTTCAAGCTTAATCAGTACTGTTTAGTTCATTTGTCCTCATGAATGACAGAATGAACTTGAAGAAGATAGCTACCTCGAAGACATTTGCTTAGCATTCATACTTGTGTTCACTAGGCAAAATTATCTCATGAGATCTCTGATTACACCCGTGTGATGACCTCTATAAATAAAGTCATAGAATAAACCCTAAGTGAGTCTCACAGAAATATACTATAATCATATCATAGAGTCCATCAAACGAGTGTGCCTCGTCGGTCAGGAGTAGTTAGTATTTGGTTAGCATCCTTAACTATGTTCCTCCTAAAACAAAACTGGTTTCAGCTACTAAGGCAGATGCATGGAGGAGCCTGTGGACAATTTCCTTGCACAAGATATTTGCAGCCATTTCAATGGGTATTGCACTGCTTAGGATGATACCGAAGAGGCCATTTCTAGCAACAGTGGCTTATTCTTTTGCCTTTGCTATTTCAAGCCCTGTTGGAGTTGGAATAGGCATTGCCATTGACGCCACAACTCAAGGGAATGCTGCTGATTGGGTCTACGCTATCTCAATGGGTCTTGCTTGTGGGGTTTTCATCTATGTTGCCATCAATCATCTTATTGCCAAAGGTTTCAAACCACAAGCTCAGTGTTATTTTGACACTCCATTTTTCAAGTTTATTGCTGTGCTTATTGGGGTGGCTATTATTGCAGTTGTCATGATTTGGGATTAGATAATTTTTGTTGAATTTGGTTTCCTTTTTATTCTGCATAATAAATTTGCTGGATTGTGTATCATATAGTGCAAACTATGATTGTAAAAGAGTCCATTGTTCTTTGTTTTAATTCTCCTCACTATTGAATATTTTAATCATTTAGAAACCATCCTGGATTCGAATCATTTGATAGCAAAGGAGAAATTATTATATAGCCTGCATCATAGACTAAGTTACTGGTATTAATTAATTATAACTTGAAATGTTAATAAAAATAATTTTATTATCTCTTACAAATTTAACATATTAAACATATGACAATTTATGATTGACCGAACCATTAATTCGAACCATATAATAAATTCTCATAGAAAAATTAATTTAGCCTGAAATTGAAGAAGAGTTGGGAAGAAACCAAAAACACATGGAGAGAGAGCCAGAGAGTGTCCTCTCTCACTGCTAAAAGTAGATATGATTAGGAATGACAACAGGACGGATTTGGGACGGCCCCCCTTCCCCAACTCCGATCCCGTTTAAAATTTTCACCCCCTAATCTCGCCCCATCCTGCTAATAGTTCATCCCAACCCCGACTCCGTTTATTGACCCTGTCGCCGCCGAGGCTCCGCCCCACCTTGCTCCCCGAATAGTTATTATCAAACAACTTTATAAGTTTAATTTAAAAGTGTTGAAATTACAAATTTTAATAACCAATTTTTAATATTGATGAAATTTTAATACTACTCAAATGCCTAGCTCAATCAAATGAATTAATATTAAAAAAATCCACAACTAAAATCATAGCTCAATCAATGAATTAATACAGAAAAATTTACTCGTAAAATTATATGCCACAAATAAATAAAACAATTAATACTACAAATCTACAAATATGAAACAATTTAAATCCTAAGTACTAACTTCCCAAGTCACCACATCACAAAATTACTACAAATCCAAAAAAATATCCTCATAAGTAAACAAAATAATAAACTAATAAGGATAGAAGAGTAATTTTAAGTATAATCGGGGCGAGTTCGGGTCGAGGTGACCTGTCCCCCGACTCCGCCGAGGTTTTTCACTCTTATCCCAAACCCTGACCCCGCGCCCTGTTTATTATCACCCCGAACCCGTTTCATTAGGGGAGGGGAGGGGTGGGGCGGGTAGGGGAGGGGTGGGGCACCGACGGAGTGGGTCAAATTGCCATCCCTAGATATGATGAGAAGTTATTGTTAAAATATATAAAAAATTTTATCAAACTCGTGTGATTTTGATTGAATTTAGTATTAGTTTGGATGGACAGTGAAAACGGGAATTTAAGAAATAGACATTTTGAAACGAACATTTTGAAAAAAGTTATTTACTGAAATTTTTTCAAAACGTCCGTTTTGGTCTTGAAAATGTTCAAATGGGCGTTTCGATAAGTCCAAAAAAATACTCACTTATCCCAAAAGCCCGTTAAAAATGTGAAAATGGCCAAACTAGGTAGTGGAACCGCTCATCTAAACACAACCTTAATCTGACTCAGGTAAGTTTTCATTTATTTACTAAACTCATATAGTTTTTCAAATCACATCTTTAAGATGTGATTTCTAAACTATTTTTTTAAAGAAATCGCATCTTCAAGATGTGATTTCAAACTAACAAGAATTTAGAAGTCATTCCAAATCATTGTTGGTATACGCAAGTCATTACAAATCATTAGATTTCAAATCAATAAGAATTTAGGAGTCATCCCTAATTATTGTTAGTTTACACAAGTCATTATAAATCGTTATTGATTTAAAATTGTATCTTTAAGATGCGATTTTAAAAATTACATAAATTTAATAAATAAGTTAAAACTTGCATGTGTTAGGTTAAATAAAAATAAACTCACTGAGATTTAGTAAAACATTCAATACTTTGTTATGTCATAATGTTTGACCAAAATCACAATAGGGAAGCAAATGTTTCAGCATGAAGTGTCGTGTTCATCTGTTGCTTAGAGTTGATCATTTAATTGAAGAAAAGAAAAGAAAGAAGCCTCTTAATAGTGTGCTATTCTATTTCTAGAATAAACACATATATTAGCCAATTGAATAAAGGAGAAAACAAGTCTGGGTGGTGGGCGATTGATTTGAAGGATGTGCCATAAATTTAGAGGTTCTGAATTCAATTCAATATACTTACAATTCATGGGACTTTCAGATTATCTCACGGGTAACGAGTGGATTGGTCTTGTTAGATAACGAGTTGCTCTAAAAATTTAAACTAATAAAGAATGTGCCTAACAATGTATATCAAGCTATTCTAATACCCTCCCTCACGTAGCAACTTTGTTTTACATGTGGAGAGTAAGGAGTATTTATAGAGTGACACATTGACAGAACAAAGTGTGAACCATAACATAATATGGTGAGAAAATTAACCGTAACACAATAAGGTGAAAAACGAACGAAATGAGACTTGAACCCATGACCCGTTAAAAGGAGATCTGATATCATGTTAGATAATCAATTACTTTAAAAACTTAAACCGGTTAAAAATGAATCCAATAATATATATCAAGTTATTTTAATAGATTGGACTGAGATATTACTTTCTATTTCTCCATGACAATTAAAGGGAAAAAAAGAAATCTTGAAAGACACCTCTTATGGAGCCTTTGGGAACTTTTTGATGTGGAAAAATGGACAATTTTCAGGAATTGTTAAGGAAAATGAAACAATGAGATGGAAAAAGGGAAAACAAAAAAAGAAGATGGGAACCATGTAATATGTTGACTTTGTCCTTAAAAAAAACAGAAGGGCCAGGCGCTTTCAGTACTTATCCATCTCATTGACTTGTCCTTGAAAAAAAAAAAAGAGTAAGAGTACCATCTTCTCTGAATATTTTTTCTGCTTAAAATATTCTAAACAATTTTGGACAATTTATAGATATGAAGACAATCATAATCAAGTATTAGGATAATCTATAAATAGATGCATGCTTAGAATTTAGGGCAGAAATTTTAAATGAAATTGCTTTTATTATGTACTAACCGAACATGATTTTTCACTAGCTAAGTCACCGAATCTTAATTTATTATTTAATAATGATCATTTATTCAATAAATAAAATTAATTTAAATAATCCTAAGCTATTACATCAGAATAACTTTTAACATATGATATACCTGATCAACAAATTATTTAGGATTGAGACACGGCATTTTTAATTTCTTGCAGCAAAACTACCAAATTGTACATTTTTTTTGTCCCCTATTTTCCTCAAAGGATTAAGGGTTGGTTGGTTTTGGGGTTTTGGATTGCTGTTTGAGGTTAGTTATGGATTATCAAGACAAAGATTTGACAAATGCAAGCACGGATTGATGGGCTACTTGGGTTTGATTATCATTATTGACGGATTTATATGGTCGCTAGGCTACTTGGGTTTGATTATCATTATTGGCGGATTTATATGGTTGCCATAGTGCCTAAAATTTTGAAATTCTAATTTTTTTACTATTATATTTAAAAAAAGTAGGGATTGTTCCCAAACTTTTTTCTACATTTATCAGAAACCCTTTTAAATTCTGAATTTTTATATTTTTTTCTCTCCTAAAGTCTATCATCTTGGTCCGTCACTTGTTACTATGTAACAGGCTAGGTACTTCTCTTTTACTATTTGTAATTTGTGTTGAAAAATGAATAACTTATTTCTTCAAAAAAAAAAAAACTCATGTTCACAATTTGGGTATATATATATATATATATATATATATATATATATATTTTAAACAATTTTGGTATTAGTATAACTTGATGGACAATAATTAGGGTTTAACACAATCATATGTAAATACGACGAACAAGAATTTGTGAAAATATATGATTGTAAGCTCATAAGGAACTCCTAAAAGTATTAGTATATTTTTTGTCGCTATTTTGTTGTTTCCTTTTGATTTGTTCCTTTCAATAAAATTTTGCTTACCAAAAAAACAAAAAATTCCTTTAAAAGTTATAGCTTGACAAATAATTTTGCTTCAATATTTGATTATATATGATGTGTTGTATATGTTTACAATAACAACTAGCCCCTCTCTCTCTATATATACACACGCACACACACACACACACACACACACATATATATATATATATAGAGAGAGAGAGAGAGAGAGAGAGAGAGAGAGAGAGAGAGAGAGAGAGAGAGAGAGAGAGATATCTAGACTTTTACATTTAATATATTTATCTCCCTTTCACTCACATACATCACAATGCATCACACTTACTACCTGCCCAAAAGACTTACAATCTCTAGGACTCAAATATAATGAACGATAATGCAATTTTCTGTAAGTCATAAACAGGGGCGGCTCAACACATTTAGAGACCTAAAGCAAAATTATAAAATGAGACTTTTTTATTTATTAAAATTTTATAAATTTTTTATTTAAAATTTATTTTTCTAGATTTTTGATATGTAAAATTACTAATTAAATTCTTATAATGAATTTCTTCTAATATTTCTTTTTCAATTGATAGTATTGCCAATCTACGTAATCTTTCTTGAGACATTGTAAATCTTAAGTAAGATTTTATTAATTTTAGTTTTGAAAAACTTCTTTCCGCAGAAGCAACAGTTACGGGAATTGTTAACATTATTCAATAAGCAATATATGCATTTGGAAAAGAATCAAATATTTTTATATGATTGAGTGTGTCAATTGGAATATTATTTTCTATTTGTATAACTTCTTTTAAAACTTTCAATTCTGAAAATAAATCTAAACCATCAATATCTGAGTAATTATTATATTTTAAGGAACATTCAAAATTAAGACAATGTTCTTTTAAACTATTATTGTCTAGTGACTTCAATTTTTTACCACTAAAAAGAAAATCAAAAATATTTTCATATATTTTAAATTGTTCAAATCTACTTTGAAGTGAAAAAATTGCTTGATCTATTATGTATATAAAATAATTAATTCAGAAAATATAACAGGTTGCAGAGTAATTTTCAAAAAATATAGCAAATTGTTAGGTTGCAGAGTTCTTTCTAGACTTAAAGAAAGAATTTTATAAATAAAAAATAAGAACGTTAATTATTGAAAAAAGTAAAATGAGATAAACGAGAAGATAATAAATACTATCAAAAAGTAGTTATTAGGTGATAGTTGTATAATAAAAGAGAGAAATTAAGAAGACGAAAAAATTTATTTAATTTTTTTTAATAAATATATTTTTTTAAATATAAAAAAAATTATGAGGCTTAAACAATTGAGGGCCAAAAAAATTAGGGGCCTAAAGCTAGGGCTTCACTGGGCCTTACCCTCCAGCCGCCCTGGTCATAAATTCTGAATTATGCACTTAGACGTGAATATGCTTTGATGGTCCAATTTCTGTAGAGGCAGTAATAAGGATTTAGGAGAGGTAGAAGCAATATTCATGAACAATGAAGATGCATGCATGTTGAGAAAACAACTGCAGCTTACCGGCAAATCGCCAACAACATATGACATCAGTGGATCTCCTAATTTCATGACACATGATCTGTGCTTCCAGTGCACTAAATTTCTAAATTTATAGAGTTAGAAATTAATGTTTGGGTTGAGAAGTCAATGAGTTCGCTGTAGAATATGTGTCCATGCGAAGTAATATTTTGCTTACAATTTAAAAATTTCCTTGTGTGGGATTTAACTTCTCTGATCTATAATACCACTTTTGGGATTTATCTTGATCATTAATTTCCTGCTAACTGCATATACATTAATGGTCGTGACAATTTGTTTGCTTCTCTAGTATTTAACCAGCTGCATGTGCTTGAATGCAATACCCTGTTATTTTTGTTTTGAGTGTTTCTCCAAACATAGGCAAGAACAAAGCACACACACACACACACACACATATATATATATATATTTATTTATTTACTTCGGGTTTATGTTGACGTGTGATTTCTCCTCTTATTGGGTGTCAACCCAATTAGGATGAAGTATGGAAGTAATGATATCTTTTACACTTTCCCTTGTTTCTATTGATGTTCAGTTGCATGTACATTATCACTTGTACATCCATTTCCATCAATAAAGTTTCTTTTTTTTGCCAATAAAAGAAAAATCTATTACTTAATATAATAGTTCACCTTGCATCCATAAATTTACAATTTTACGATTTCGTTATGTCTCTATTTAAGAGAGAATCATGACTAACAAGGATAAGAAAAAATATTTTTATTGAATGATCTGTTAAGTGGGATTATGTGAAACCCACATTTGTATTACCCTAATCATCATATTTATTATTTTTGTGAGAATAACTTTGACTTTTGTCGGTATGCACGTGCTGCAAGCCATTGTATTTAATATTATGGTTGATCAGTCTTGAATCTTTGAACAAGTTATTATATTATTATAAGATCCGTGAATATTTACAATTTAGGGTGAAGGATTTGGTTGTTTTTATTTTTAAGTTTAGGTCCATACCTCATGACATGTCACTTGTAAATTTTGTAGTAATGACACTAATACCTCAATAATACATCCCTCCAAAATAGAAACCTCCAAATAACACATCTGTCTAAAATAGGAAACTCCAAAATTGAAGAAACCCTCGAGCCATTCTCTCTTACTCGCCCTCGTCTAAATTCGTATCCTCTATTGTTGATCCAGTAAGGTGAATAAAACTCACTTCAACCACTTATCCTTCTTCTCTCACTCTCCCATTCCTCCATTTCTCTCCATTTCACTTATTCCTTTAATTTTTCCTTAACCCAATTGTCACCGCTAACTACATCTACGAATAATTTATTGTAGTCTCCAATAAATCAGTGAATGGTTTGATATATATATATATATATATATAGAGAGAGAGAGAGAGAGAGAGAGAGAGGAGGGAGGGAAAGAGAGAGAGACTGAATTCTTGTTGATGATAATTAAGTTTGTAATGACGATGGCATAGTTGTTCTATGGTATGTCGAAGATAGTAGTGGTGGTAGTTCTCTGTGATGATCAGTTATGGCTTGGTGGTGATGAAGGGTTGTTCTATGGTAGCAGCGAGGTATTGAGGTTAAACAGAGGCGCAATTTTGATTACTCTGTGAAATTTTACATTGGTCTCACATACTATGAAATTTTACATTTGTCTCACATACTATACTCTCATTGATTCTTTTTCACTTTTTTTTTAAGCAGTGAAACTCGTTTTGTTAGCCTCTTTGCAATATTCTAAGCCCATCCTTCCAATTATAATTCGTGTTAAAGTATGTTTATTCATAAAGTAGTGAAAATGTAAAATTTTATCCTTTCACTTTCTCACTGATTCTTTTCCAATTTTTTTTAGCAGTGAAGCCTATCTTTTCAACTTTCTTGCAATCTAAGTCCTTCATTCCAATTATAATTTGTGTTAAAATGTGTTTATTCATAAAGCAGTGTAAGTGTAAAATTTCATAGTCTCACTACTTTTATGTTTAAACTGATTTTTTTTGTTGTGATTTTTATTACTTTAACAGACTATTTTTGACATCTAAAATGCAACTCAAAAAAATAAATAAAATTCGTAACAACAAAAAACTCATAGTGAAATTAAAAATTTCATTATTTTTTTTTAAAATATGAAATTTTACAGTTTGAGATGCAAGTTTGTTTCTTTAAAATTTCACATTATATATAGATCTTGTTTTATAAATCTCAATTTTTAGAATCCAAATCTATAACTTTTGTTGAAAATGAATTTATATATTTTGAGTTATTGAATTTTAAAATATCTTCTTGAAAGTTGGGCAGAAGTCACGTACATTCAGCTTCATTATTTTAGGAAAAAAAAACTAAATGGGCATTTTTGTCTAGTAAAAGATAGTGAGCTTGGTAATTAAGTTTGAACTTAACTTATTAATAATTTTATTACTTTTTATAGACTTGAGGCTAAAGGGCCCTTTATATTATTAAATAAGGAGGATAATCCATTACTATAGACTATCAGGACCAAAAGAAAATGGCAAGATTTTAGTGCAAATGTATTATTCATGAAAATCCCAATATCTATTTGGACCATGCTTGGCTCCACACTGGGTAAAAGAGCAATCTTCTCCTACCCACATATGTTTTACAACTTTAGCGTGCCACATATACAATCACATGTATATCATGTGATTATTGAATTTTAACAAAAAATAAATAAAATTAAAAAACACATGTTAATTAATTATATATGTAGCATACTATAGCTAAAACACGTATCCAATGTGGAGTCAAGCACTGTCCTATGTATTTTATATTGTAAAATATTATGTTTCTTAACGTGTATTTATATATATATATATATGTGTGTGTGTGTGTGCGCGTGTGTGTGTGAGTAAAACACGAGTAATTTACAAGGAGCATAGTTGGTGCAACTACAAATTTTATCCATTGGTAACCGATACTCTAGTCATATGACTATTTATAAATAGTTACCAAACCTATGATCTCTATAGGATATTGATCACTTCAATCATCAATTTTACTGAAATGTTGGTTTATTTATCTTCATGGTTAAGTTTGAGTGATTAGATTCTTACTGTAAAAAAATAACGAAACAACCTAATCTCTATCATTCTTCTCTTGCTTGGAAGAAAGGTGGGTCAAATGTCCACTTCTTTTGTTTTGACACTATGGGCTTTTCTGGTTGGGAGATATGCCATCACCAACGATCGTGCATATATATATATATATATATATATCTCAACAAGTCCTCCATGAAAATGATTAGCATGGTCACAACCCAGGAGTTTAAACAGAAAGAGTGATTGACAAGAATTGGGAAGATGGTGACGCTCTGATTTGCCTTGCCCACCAAGAATAACGGTTGGAATATTTTGAAATGGCTATTGTTTGGCGAGACTGTTTGCAGTGTGACTAATATTACATGTCTTCAATTTTTATATCAAAATTAGCATCTGAAATGTGACTATGAATTATTAGTAAAATATTTAAAAAATGCTACATGTACCAAAATTTTATACTAAAATTTAAATTCCGATACATTATTGGCAAAATCTTTATAATGTATGTAAGTCACTACCAATAATCTAGTTTTCATATTATTTGGGATGTAAATTTGGTACCAAAATTTGAAAAGAAAAAATTATTGAAAATATTTGTAATATATCTAAAAAATATAATCTAGTTTTCATATTATTTGAAATATAAAATTTGATATTAAAATTTTGGACAAAAAGTATTGTTTATATATTATTGAACATATTTTTGAAAATGCCCTCCAAGAGAAGAGTTTACAAGGAAGAAATGGGAAAATATGGTAAACCACACCCCCCCCCCCCCCCCCCAACAATGATATTAGTGAAAAGAAAATATTAATGTATGAATAGGGTTGACGACAAAAGGAATTAAGGAGATACTTACCAAAAATAAAAGGACAATGTGAAGGGGTTCAAAATCAGATAAATTCACTTTAAGAACACGCCAGAGTTAAAGCTGGGCCAACAGCTGTTGGTGAATCTATTTTACTATATTTCATTCGGTATTTTTGGTTATGATTTTTACTATTCAACCAAACACGCCCTACCATGTCTATATAAACAACCCTCGTGGGGTTTCATAAAACCATTCCATACTGAGAGAAAACTAATAAAAGTTTCAGCTCGTCTTTCCTTTTTGTTACCACAGAAAGAAAAAAGTAGACTCACAAGCATCAAGCATGAGTGCTTCCCTCATTCCATCACCGGCATTTGTGGTGGCTGCTTTAATCTGTCTCATGAGCTGCCTTTGGTTATTTCCTGACGTTGCAAGTGCAAAGCATGCAGGCATTACAAGGCACTATAAGTTCCATGTATGTGTTATATATATGCCCATCAATCCAGCATCATTTTGTAGCTCATGAAACACACGCACACACACACACACACACATATATATATATATATATGTATCTATAGACACACCATTGTTCTATAACCCATTTTCTTTTCCATGTTTGTGTTTATATTTGACAGATAAGGTTGCAAAACATGACTAGATTGTGCCACACAAAGAGCATGGTGACTGTCAACGGGAAGTTTCCTGGGCCTCGCATTGTTGCTAGAGAGGGCGACCGGATATTGGTCAAGGTGGTTAATCATGTTCCCAACAATGTCAGCTTCCATTGGTACGGACAACTTTCTTAACATTATATATATATATATATATATATATATATATATATATATATATATATGACAACCTTCTTATTATATACAATACAACAAACATGGTTTTTGGCAGTGCAAAAAAAAACTTTACAAATAAGCTAATGGCGGTGCAAAAAAATTCAGTTTCGTGCAGTGATAATTATCAGACTCATAATACCAATATATTTGATTATTTGTGTGTTCAATAAATATGATCATTTTTGGTGAAGTGGTTGATGATGAAAACAGGCATGGAATTCGACAAATTCAAACTGGATGGGCAGATGGACCGGCATACATAACTCAGTGCCCCATACAAACTGGGCAGACCTATGTTTATAACTACACTATTGTTGGCCAAAGAGGAACACTGTTTTGGCATGCCCACATTACATGGCTAAGAGCTACCCTCTATGGACCACTCATCATCCTCCCCAAGCACAATGTTTCCTATCCATTTCAAAAACCCTACAAGGAAGTCCCCATCATCTTTGGTAACTATATCCCGAACACCATTTTCAATATCAGATACACTTCATCAAATATATTTACATTCTGACATGAATTATCATATATAACTCTTCTTTAAATATAAACACAAGAACCAAATTTATATGTTATTTCAAATAAAATTTTGTTGTTAAATCCGGTATACATATTTCTCTTTCTTATAAGTAGTTCTGCGTCATACTATAGGTGAGTGGTGGAATGCTGATCCTGAGGCCGTTATTAGCCAGGCACTTCAAACCGGAGGTGGACCGAATGTTTCTGATGCATACACTATTAATGGATTCCCTGGACCATTGTACAATTGCTCTGCAAATGGTATAATTGCATCTCAGAAGTGGCTTTATTTGATTACACAAATGAACCAGTTAACTTGCAGAATGGGTTTTGCTTATTTTTTGATATGGTACTTTACAGAAACATTTAAGCTAAAGGTGAAGGCCGGGAAGACATATCTTCTCCGTATGATCAATGCTGCGCTCAATGATGAACTCTTCTTCAGCATTGCAAATCACACCCTCATCATTGTTGAAGCCGATGCAGTTTACATAAAACCATTTGAAACTGATATTATCGTCATCGCGCCAGGACAAACCACCAATGTTCTTCTCAAGACCAAACCCAACTCACCCAACGCCACTTTCTTAATGGCAGCTAGACCATATTTCACTGGCAGTGGCACCTTCGATAACTCCACAGTTGCCGGAATTCTTGAATACAAAAAACCATCTGTTTCATCAGCTTCAAACGTTTCAATCGAAGGTCTTCCACTCCCAACCCTCCCTCCAATCAATGCTACTTCTTTCGTCGCGAATTTCAGCAACAAATTCCGCAGTTTGGCCACTCCTCAGTTCCCTGCCAATGTCCCACAAACTGTCCAAAAACGCTTTTTCTTCACCATTGGCCTTGGAAGCAGCCCTTGCTCAAACAACCAAACTTGTCAAGGGCCTAATGGCACAAAATTTGCAGCTTCTCTGAACAACATCTCCTTTGCTCTCCCTAAAACAGCACTCCTCCAAGCCCATTTCTTTGGGCAAGCCAATGGTGTTTACACAACAGATTTCCCCACCACCCCTCTCATGCCATTCAATTATACCGGCACTCCACCCAACAACACCATGGTGGCCAATGGCACCAAGGTGGCGGTGCTCCCATTTAACACCACCGTGGAAGTAGTATTGCAGGGCACCAGCATTCTTGGTGCTGAAAGCCACCCTCTCCATCTTCATGGCTATAACTTCTTTGTTGTTGGCCAGGGGTTTGGAAACTTTGATCCTAATAAGGATCCTGCCAACTTTAACTTTGTTGACCCTGTGGAAAGGAATACTGTCGGTGTGCCGTCCGGTGGATGGTTAGCCATTCGTTTCAGGGCTGACAACCCAGGTGAGTACTCGTTATATATATATATATACATATATATATATATATATATATATAAGTCTACTAATTGAGAAAACAAACCAATTTAAGGGCCTACCAAGATTTTAAACAGCATTGATTTTTGGTGTCTACAAGTTCATATTGATTGTAAGATCACCTATTATACCCTTAATAAGTGCTCAAAAGTGCGGGTTCTTAGTACAAAGCTTCACAAATTTCTTTTAAGGTATCTTTCTTACAAATGAAAGTTTATATGAAATAGTTATGAAACAAAGTCTGATTTATGATCCAATCATATGACCAAATGTTGCAATCAGTAGAGTCAGATCCAAGTCATCAAAAAAAGAAAGGAAAGATCACTTATTACTCTAAAAACTTGAGCTTGTAGAAAATAGATCAACAATTCATATCAAATTATTTTAAACCATCTTTATCACATAACTCTTAACTTACATGTCAAGAGTAGAGGGTATATGAGGAAATGGAGAGCTCCTCTGCTGTTGCTATATCAAATAATGTAACTAACATAATAATTAATGATCCCACATGTTAATTAATTAATGTGAAAAAAGACCAGTACACTAAACGTTCGGTACACTTAAAAGAGGATTTCAATCTAAGATGGATTAATCTTAATCTTTTTGATACATTATGTCATTGTAGGGGCACATGTTGATGTTATAATTTCCATCGTTTATATATTAATATATAATTAGCCTCGCAATTATTTTAACTCGGCAATTTTTTTTTCTTTCCCAAATTGATTGATTGAATCTGTCTTGGCATGGTCATTTGATTTTTGAAGGTGTTTGGCTCATGCATTGTCATTTTGACGTCCATCTGAGCTGGGGTTTGAGGACTGGCATGGGTAGTTTTGGATGGCAAGCTCCCCAATCAGAAGCTACTTCCTCCACCGTCTGATCTTCCCAAGTGTTGACCTTAGAATATGGCTCCTCCTCATCTGACCATGATTACTTCAATAACTTATCCTATCTGTTTTTTTTTTTTTTTTTTTTAATCTTTTGCTTTATTTTTACTGAGAAGAGAGATCCAAATAGTGTAGCTGAGCCAATATTGGCATTGAGTTGATTCATACTGTTTGTTTGTGTTTCTTTTTACAATGCACCGCAAGAGTCCTCCACTGGTAAAAGAAAATAAAAGTGGAGGCCGTTTTGTAAAATTCAAGAGTTGGAAAATGCTTCATGAGGAGCCTCCCAATATACATGACGAAAGTTCCCTCTCTCTCACACACACACACATAATGTTATCGTTGGAGTGTTTTCCTTTTTTCTTTTTCCTTTTGATCAGCAAAGAAAAAGATATTAATAATGCATCAAATGTACAAAAAACACATAAGGACAATATCAAACAAAAGAGAAGAGCAAGATGCAAAAGGCATCATGAATCCCGAACTTCATCCCAACTAAATTAGCACCTACTAAATAGATTGGTACCAAGAAAGAGAACTAATCATATGTTAGCAACAACCAAAATTAAACACCAACTCTAAAAAAATACAACATGAACAGGCCAAATACAAAGAATGACAACTAACGAAAAAGCAAAACCACTTCCCTGGCTTTAAAATTGGTTTTCCATGGAGTGTTTTCTAATTATATATATCAAGACAATTCTGGTGTTCAGTAAGAAAGAAAAAGATAATCCTAGTGTTAATATGAAGTGGTTGGCACAATTAAGTGAATCACAAAACTATTATCATATTAAAGTTGAAGTCACTATAACACAACACAGTTTTTTTTTCTCAGTTAACCAGGACCGAGTCTTTTCACTGCAACTTTCGGTTGTGTAGTTGAATCGTAAATCGATTTTTTTTTTACAATTATGTCTTACATATTTATACTTATAAAGAGATAGTCCCCAAAAGAATTATACAATGTGATGTTTAAATTAGAATCTTGGTACTCTTACGTACTTATTTTCTGACGAGCTAGTCCTTAAAAGATTAGCACAATACATTTATTAATTACATTTAAAGAGATAAGTGAAATTACATATTCAAGTCTCATTATAAATAAAAAATTTCATATTAGAATTAGAGAAAAAAAAGCACTTGTTCAGCTCACTTACTGAGTAATTATCCGGCTGTGACTGTTACATCACGTCATTATGTGACGGTCTCTCACATAATATCAGTTTTTTAAAAAAACAAGGAACAATTTAGTTTCTAAAATCATGAAAAAATTAATTTCCTGTGAAAGGTCGTCACACAATAACGTGAAGTGATGGTATCACCGGATAATTTCTCCCACTTACCACGAGATTTTGATATGATGACTAGTTCAATTCTGGCTCCAATTAATCTGTTTTTCCTTTTGTTTCTTCTTTTCCCTTATCTTTTAGGCAAGAATTCTCATATCCCTTAACAATCTTCTTTCAAAACAATTGATCATAATGTCTGATCGGAAATCAAAATTAATTGTTTAAGAGACCATCAACCCAGATGATCTTTATTAGTCTCATACTCAATTGGGCTCATCATGTGGCCTTCCTACTCTTTCAAGCAAGAAAGGTAATTGAGCTAAATAATGCTGCCATGCTAGCCAAGGACCAAGTTAGGAATGACAATTTATCTTGTTTCGTCAAAATCAGTCCCGTTTATTCTTTAATGAGACGGATATGAGGAATTTATAAACAGGATTAGGATGAGATTTTGAAAATCCGGTCAGATTCGGGACAGAGTCGGGGGATGGTCATCCCAACCCCACCCTGTCCCGTTTCTATAATAAATTTTTTAATCTCTATGTAAATTAATTTTACCAATAAATCATACTATATAAAATTTGTTTTATGATTTCTCATATCACACTCATTATTTTTTTGTTGTATTTGGTTGTTTTGACGATAAAATTTTAATTTATCTATCAAAAAAGGTTTTAACTTTGAAAAAAAAAATTAGGATTCGAAATAGAAAATATAAACGAGGTCAGATTAGGGAAGGGGCACCCGCCCTGAACTTGCCCCATTGTCATTCCTAGACCGAGCTATAGGTAGGTTAGGCTAAGTTATAAACCCTCAATTTGAGAAAATGTAAGAAAAAAATTTTCTTAAAATTTTACCCCAACTTAGGGGAAAAAAAAAAGAAGAAAATTCCCCCCTAAACTATTCCCAAAAAATTTCTAACCCTACCCACAATAATATCAAGAACTTATTATTTCTTTTCATAAGTAAAAATATGCAAGCAGTATGAAATAGTTTTGATCTGTCTTGAAAAAATGATACTCTCATGGATTCATGGCTTGGTTTTGTGAAAAATTATAGTCAAATATAAAAGTGTAAATATTAGAATTCGAAAATAATTTTTACAAATATAAATGTAAAACTAATGTTATATTCATGTGCACAAGTCGATGGCTACTTTAATTATCGTTGCCCATCTTTCAGAGATCGAATTCCCTTGAACTCTTTTTCTTTTTAGAATATCTTTTACCTCTCGTTTAGATCGAGAGTGTTTAAAGAGAAAAAAGAGAAAAAGGGAACGGAAAAAACTTATTTTGTAATTAGTATAAAAGTAAGGGAGAAAATGAATGAGAGGGAGGGGTCTCTTTTAACTTCTATTTGATCTATTTGACTCTTCTTTTAAAGTAAGAGAAAATAGAAAAAAAGAATTAAAGAGTTCATAATTATTTTTTAAAATAAGTGAATTCATATTCTATTTTTTTTCTTGCATAATAAAACATCTTCTATTCTTTCATTTTTCTTTCTCCCTTTATCTTTTTCAAATAAGATAAGAGTATTACACTATTTTTATTTTTTATTTTTTTCCTCATTAGTTATCTAAGTCTGAATATTATTGGCTTCCTCATTAGTTTTCTCTCTCTCATTTTCTTTATTGTTAAAATAACTTGATATATATAAATTATTGGCTCATTATCTAAGAAGTTAAATTTTAAGAGTAATTGACGATTTAACATAGTATCAAAGCTCTCTAAGAGGTTTAGGATTCAAGTCTCTTCCTCCCTTAATTTTGTACAAAGTTTATACTCTTTCACTTTGTTCCGTCAACGTTCTTACTCTATTTTATATAATTGCATGTGAAAGAGAGTGTTAAAATAATTTACTTAAACTTTTAAAATAAATAATTAGTGATATAATATTTATAATTAATATTATCACTCTCTTCTCTTTTTTTTACCCTTTCTCTCCTACTTATTTAATTAGATTGTTATTCTTCGTATGAATTGAAGGATTTAAAAGAAATAGTAGAGAGAAAAAAAAGAAAAATTCATTTCATATTTGCTTAAAACAAGAGGAAGAAAAGGAGAAAGAGGGATGAGATTTGATTTCATTTGTTTTCTTTTCAAAAGTGAACTTTCGTTTTCTTCCTCTCCTTGTTAAGTAATGTTATCTTTTTTTTTTTTATCTTTTTCATCCACTTGTTTAAACAAAATATTAATCATTTTTTTCCTTTGTTTTTGTAAATTTTTTACTTAGAAATGATAACGAGACGAATTCGGAATAAAGTATCTCTTTTTTAATCTCGACTCATTTATATTTATTGCTCTCGACTCTGCATATTCTATCTCGAGGTTCATTCCAACCTTGACTCATTCATATTTCTCGACCTACCCCTTCCCTCCCAGTCCTGACTCTGATACTTTATCTTAAGTTAAATTTTTTTTATAAGTAAATTAAAATTTTATTGTTAAAATAATTTATACAATAAAAAATAATACAAATATAATATAAAGAAATTTAAAATTATATGCGGGATTAGGGTGAGGACTTGCCCCAAACCTGATGGTATTTTCCATCCTGACATCCCATTCGGGTCTCTGGCGGGACAAATTGCCCTCCCCCCGCGGTTTCTCACCTGTCACTCCCGACAATGCCAAGAGAATAAAAAATTCAGTCTAAGACTCGATGTTTTGGCTCTAGTGTTCGCGGTCGCCTCTGGCTTTGATTGTCATATACATACCATTGTCGGCAGAGATGATTGCAAGTGCTAGAAGCGAGACGAATCCGGATCGTTATACGTCAATCAATGACACCATGCGAAAGGTAAGCGTACCTTTGTTTTATTGTACTTGTGTACATGCAATAGTTTTATCTTGGAAAAGGAATTAGGGTTTGGATTGTTGCTTGCTTATGTAATTATGTTTTGAATTAGTTTGATTTTATGCTTAAAATTTAGTTTTTTTATGAGTCAATATGTTGCATAATGCAATGATAACATGAACATGTTCTATTTCGCATTTTAATCAGTAATCACCATTTTAGCTTTGGTTTTATCAAGTTTTGAGAATCCGTATACAGTGACTTTTGGCATATATCATTAGCCGTTATTGAATACTTGTGACCTCATAAATTAGAGCAACTCCAACGCAGAGTGCCATCCAGGGTGCCAAATTTATAACCGTCGAAATGGCACCATAAACTCAAAATTTTCCACTCCAACGGGGGTGACATCTGCAATTGCAAAATTGCACAAATGTGTTGGGGTGCCATTTTTACAAAATTTGGAGAGAGAAAAGAGAAAGGTGTCATTCGACCGTTGGGGCCATTTTCATTTTTACTATTATAATGACTATCATTCCAACGGCTCTATTTCAACAAAGGATTCTATAAATACAGGGGGTTTGTGAAGAGAAAACTTACCAAAGTCTGAAAAATCACTCTAAAAATCGTTTGCCTCACCTCTGAAAATCACTGTAAGTATCACTTCATTGCTCCTGATTTTACTTGCAGCCATGGAACAGATCCCTAGCAGATTTGGAGGGGTGTTTCCATGTTGCCAGCAGTGGTGGAGAGAGCTTGCAGTGGAGGGAAGAGAAGAGGAGCGGCGAAAGGAGGGGAAGATGAAGGAAGGCTGGCGGCAGAGGGAGCTTGAGGCGGAAGGAGGCGCACGACGAAGGGAGGTGTTGAGAGAGGGGCATGAGGCACAGAAAGAGGGGAAGGAGAAGGAGGTGCAGAGAGTGAGGGGAAGGGGAAGGGGACGCAGAGAGAAGGGAAGAAAATGAGGGAAACAGGCTGGAAATTATATATATAATTGATTTTAATTTAATTTTTTTTTATTTTAGTTAATTGTTACTCCCTCCGTCCCATATTGAGAGTAGAGGTGTCAATTCGTGTTATCGTGTCGTGCTCGGGTCGTGTCAAGGCATACATATTCGAAAATATGTGTGAACCCAAATCCAACACTATTAACTAATCGTGTCATGTTTCAAAACCCAAACCCAACCCATTTATTAAACAGGTTACACGTGTCGACATACTTAACCCGTTTATTTAAATTTTATTATTTTTTAAGTAAAAAAATTTATTTATCTTTTAATATGTATAGATAATTTGCAAGTTTAGTAACTTTGGATATAAGCCAAATCAAAGGAGAAACCTCTTTTATAAATAAAAAATCTTAAAACCTTGATAAATATTTGATGTGAGATGAATTACCTTAACTCATAATATGTTTTATAATTAAACGTGTTAAGTCGTGTTAAACGGGTTGACACTAATAAAATCCAAACCCGACCTGTTAATTAATCGTGTTATACGTGTCAACCCGTTTATGACCCAAACCCATTTATGTTAAACCCAAACCTATTAACTTCGTGTCGTGTTTGAGTCGTGTTGTCGTGTCGTTAAAAATTGACACTCCTAATTAATAGCCCCTTTTTGAAAAACTAACTTTTTAAGGGGATATGTATTTAATGCTTTCACACTTAAATATGTAGTATAATTTGACAATATTAACTTTCTTTTACTTTGGCTATTACAACACATCAAATTGGTAAGAAGGGTAATTTGGAAACTTCACTATAATTTTATGCATTGACTTTTCAAACGGGACTTTTATTTTGGGACATGAAAAAATGGAATAAGGGAATCTTAAATTGGGACAGAAGAAGTAGAATTTAAATTGATTTTTTAAATTAAATTAATTTTTGTAATTTAAATTTACATTTTAGTTTATTTTTTCATTTATTATGTTTTTGTTAATTTAGGGTGATTTTATTTATTCAAGCTAATTTTATAATTAAAGATTTTTTTATTTTAGTTAATTGTTATTTAGAATTTAAATTGAATTTTTTAAATAAATTAATTTTTGTAATTTAATTTGAATTTTCTAATTTGATTTAATTTTTAATTTTTTTTCTTAGTTTAGGGTTATTTTATTTATTTTTTAATTGATTATTTTATGCTCATTCTTTAAATTGATTATATATATATATATATTTTGTAGATGGGTTCTTAATTTGACGGTTCTTTCACTGATTTGCTTATGACCGACACCAATTTATATGACGATGCTATGCAGTCCAATCCCACAGTATTCGCGCCATTACAAAATAACACCACTCCAAGAGTGAGAAAATCGCAAAGGACAAAGAACTTTTCTCAAGAACAAGATAAATTAATTGTGTTTGCGTGGCTTAACACGAATTAAGATGCAATTACTAGGAATGAACAACAATGTGATACCTTATGGCAGAGAATATTAAAATACTTTGAATTTCATGGAGACAATCAAGAAGAGCGTTCGTAAACTACTATTAAAAGCCGTTTAACTAATATAAATGCAAAATGTGACAAATTTGTTGATTTTTATAGTCAAATTGAAAGACTGCAACAAAGTGTACACACCGAGCAAAATAATGTAATGATTGAATTTTTTTAGATAGACACTACTATGATTTGATATTTTAACTATTGACTGAATGATTTCATATGTTTTTCAGGTTTATGAAGCAAAATAAATGTTTGCTAAGATCATTGGAAGACCATTTCAATACTAGCATTGTTAGAATATATTGAAAATGGAGCGAAAATGGACTGATAATCTCACCGTAATAAGAGAGCAAAAACCCATTCAAATAATAATCCTGCTAAATCGAATCATGTTAAATCTTGCTATTCAACTCCATATTTAGGAGATGACACTGAACCCTCGTCCACTCCCAATCTCGATAGGCCATTGGGCAGAAAGGCTTCGAAGAAACAACTTAAAAATAAAGAGAAGCAAACCGGTGCTGAAGCATTACTAGATCATCAACACTGAAATCAAAGAATGGAAATGGAATAACAAAAAGTTGAGCGGCACAAGAGAATGTTTGCTCAACAGAAGATAGCATTGGAGTAACATCGTAGGCAGTTAGAAATTGAAGCAAGGCATAATGAAATGAAAATCATGAAAACTGACACTTCTGGTATTGACCTAATTTCTGCAACATATTGGAATAACCTGAAGATAGAGATTATAAAAAAGCGGATTTTTAATTTTTAGTCATTATTTATTATGTTGCTATTAATTTTGAAAAAATATTTATTAAGTTTGATTGCTATAAAAGTACTTGTGAAATTAAAAATATAACTTGAAATTGAAATTGAGAAAATTATTATTCGTCATGTCGTTCCCACAAATGCTCGATAAGATCTGACTGCAGTTGAGAATAAGTTGCCCTGTCTTTGATCTGACAATGGGTTTGCATGAAGTCTTCCAATTCTGGTATATACGCATGCGACACTTCTATAAGCGAATTTGCATCACTTTCATCAAAGTTATTGTTACCAATATCTTCTTCATCCTTAATGACTATGTTATGTATTATTATGCACGCTTTCATAATATTTGTAAGTGTTTCTTCATCCCAAAAGTGTCACGACCAGAAACCCACCCTATGCGGATCCCGAGGACGTGATGCCAGTTGGTCACCTTGTCAGTTTTCCCCACCGACAATGCGACCAACCAAAGGCAACTTCTAAACTTTACAATGAATTGCATTTTAAATGTAGGGTCAAAGCAGTAGAAATTAAAAACCTTTTTAAATTAAAAATGTAACTCATCCAAACACATCAGAGCACGTCTAGAATCAGTTACCAAATATCTCTAGAGTATCAATATAAATGCCCTAATGCGTCTATTCCATATCAGTAAATTACTTAAAGCGGAAGTTACACCAATACAGTTCAGCAAATGAAACTCATCTCCGCTGATCAACAATCAAGATATCTCCAAGTACCACTTAATCATAATGATCTGATATACTAGGCTAACCTCATCACTAATAATATAGTATTATAATGCATAACTTTAAAGTCGACCTTACAGTGTTTGCGTACGATCCTTGACTTGGAGTTCATATTGTTAAGGTCGATCGTTGTGCATCACTAGTCCCACTAGTTATCTCATTTCATTTATTCCCACATAATGTCACCTGAAAAATGTTAGATAAATGGAATGAGCTTAAACAAGCTCAGTAAGTAAATTCCTAGCTTTGCCATGGGTCAGGGTTAGTTCACAAGAAAAGTAGAAGAAAGGGATAATAGATAGCCAATAGCCAAATGAGCAACAAGAAATACATAGCCAGTCACCAAGATGCGTAACAATGACTCGAGGGTCCAAAGGCTTATCCCAAAATAAGATATAAGAAGATAGTAACAATGAATCCAACAACCGGGATCTAGCCAATCATAATAATCTACTACCACAATAATTACGAGAGCCAATCAAAAGTATAACATGCTTGCATAGAATATGATCATTCACAGGGCATAAAACATGATCATTCAACGAATACAAGAATAAATCATCATCGAGTTCTAATAACCCAAAAATGCGTGAATCACCCGGGGCCCGGCATACCCCACTAAAACGCACACTCAGATCTGCCACGGTTCCTCGGGCTCTCTGAAAAGCGTTAGAGCTCTTTTTTCACTGGTCCCGAAGGACGTATAAAACTCCAAAGGGTCTTTCCCCTACGCAATCTATGAATAGATAAGTCATTGTGACTGAGCACAACCCCGGGTACATGCCAATTACTATGATCCATAAAATTCCACACAGGATGTTCAATAATACCAAACAATTGATATCAAAACCAACAAGTCGTGAAGTGTGTGGAATAACAAGATTTATCTCAAGATCAGGTCATAGTATAATAGTACAATGATGCTCAAGTATCAGTGATCAATTTCACAATAAGGCAAGCAAGCAAGTCAAATCCAGAGAATAGACATAACCGATAACCATAAGACGATTGGCTTCAAATCAAGTAATTCAGGTAGTGATAGAGTACAAAGCTAGCAGCATATGAAAATAAGTGTGACTGGCTGGAGAAGGACCACATAACAAAGTTCAAATTTACTTACCTTGGTTTCTTAGTATTGCATTCCCCATTTACAATTACTCTGACAGTCTCCAAATACTTCAGGCATATCCTCGCATAGCTTGAATAATCATCATTAATCACAGAATGATCAGAACTCGTTCATTCATGTCTTTATTCATCATCTTAGGAGTCTATTAGATCCCCTAATTAGATTCATTGGCCTATTACCCCACTCATTGGGTTTCAACTTGTGTTATTAAATTCCTTAAATAAGCTTAGCAACTGTCAGAAAATATTTTAAGTCATTTTGACTTCAGTCGTTATCAATTAAGCACTTATTTGCCCTTAGGGGCAAAATGATAATTTTTTATTCTTGCCCCGAACCCTATCATGGTCCTTAGAATAGTCTACATATCGTATATATAATTTTTTGAGTCTTTTGGACTTCATTTGGTATCTACTTTTGATCATTGGGACACATCGATTATTTTTCATTTTATACGTTGACTGTTCCGGAACCATATTTAGCACTTCGATTTTCATAATTATGCTTATGACAATTTATTAGATCAGATTGGCTTTCATTCAGCCTCTAGTTTGCATTTTCCTTGCTCAGGGGTATTTTCATCATTTTATATTTCCTGATATTCTGATCCCAAATCATAATTTAATCATATATATGAGTCCACAAGTATTTGGGCTTTTATTGGTATCAATTTTGCCCAATTTGGACTTTATTTGAGTTTCGTACAATATCAGGGGCAATTTAATCATTTGTCATTTGCGTGTCTGTATTTTTTGGAACTTGGTTTCACAAATTGGACTCCACCATTGAGTCCTAAAATGCCCAACATAATCAAAATAGGCTATCTTTTATTTTTATTTGGCCCTAGGTATCATCAGGGGTAATACAATCATTTACACTCTACGTGTCTTCATTTTTCGGAACTTAATTTCCTAAATCGGACTCTACCATTGAGTCTGGAATGCCCTGAAATAATAAGAATACACTATTTGTTTATTTAATTTGGACTTCATTTGACTCATTTAATGTCCGAGGGTAAAATAGTAATTTTACTTAATTAATAAAATAATTATTTTATTATTTAATTATTTTCCTAGGGGCTTATTTGCATGAAATTTTTAAAAGTCTGGGCCAGAGTAGAATTTTTCAAAACAGTTGGGGTCAAACCGCAATTTCAGAAACATTTGGGTTCAAAACAGAATTCATAAAAATAAAGGTTCTAAATCGTCCGGTTCTAGGGTTTATTTAGTTGAACCGGTCCAAGACCCTAAAACCAACCGGTTCACTTATCTATAGAAAACCGGAATAACATATTCCTGTTATTCCCAATTGGCCTTTATCCGTGTTTTGGGTTGACCTAATCCCCATTTCAGATTTATTATCCGTGTTACCAAATAGATGGATTTCCAATTTTAAAACGAAACAGTTAGACCAAAACGGTGCCATCTCAATTAAATCGTTATGATACGGTTCGGGTCCTGACCCGAACCGACCCATAACTGTTCATTGTCTTCCCCCTTCTTCCCCAGTTTTGCCCTAATTTCCAGTTTCCTTTCTTTTTGATTTCGTGATATTTTGGCCACGGTTTCTTACTGATTTCTATCCCAAACAGTTTCTGGATGTTAGGCTAACATTTTGGCATTAGTTTCAAGCTTCAAAACAAGCTCAAATGCTCGGTCCATTGAGAGATAACCGAACCTGTAACTCGGTTGTAAATCCCCATTTTTGGGTTAAAGTTGATGGGGTTTCGTCTGTGGTGACCTACGGATCATGAGGTTCAACCCCCCATTCACAAATTTCAGTTTTGGTGTCGTTTTAGTGAGGTTGGGTTTTAAACCCGAACCTGTAACTCGCCCTTTAGTGACCTTCCTATGTGATTTTGGGTCGCGACCTAGGGTTTTTAGAACCTTCATGAGGTCTATATCATGTCTTGGATGTCAAAAACAGATTTGGTGATGGTCGTTTCAGACCTGCTCCCATGGAGGTCATTAATGGCGGTTCTCATTGATTTGGTGTTCTAGGCCTGTTTCAGTGGTCTAACCCTCACGCATTTAACTCAGGTTTATAGTCTAACTATCATGCATGCAATCGTAGGGTCCAAAACATCAAAACAGTACCAGAATTCAACAAAAATATAGAGCATTTTTTTTTAGTAGTTTTACCTTTTGGTTGACACTGCTCCCCCATGGCTCAGTATGGGCCTTCAGCCATGCCTCAGTTCAGTCATGCAGTGCTCATTCCCCTTCCTTCCCTCTTTGTGCACCTCCAATGGTCACACACACATGCATATACACACAAGCTCACACAATGTCTCGCATGGACTCTCTCTCTACATCATTCTCTTTCCCTAACAGCCCACAGCCATATGCAGAACACAGTCAAGTAGTTTTCTGATTTCTTCTAGCCCCACTCAACATGCAAAGTGCATCTAATCTATGTACACATATACACATGTAGATATATTTTATTGTTTTTTACTTTGCTGCTGCATGTAATACAATTGGTGGGGGTGATGTGGCTGATGTGGGCTGATGATGAAGGGTTTGCATGTATGGCCATTGGTCAGTTTGGGAGGTGGCCTTGGATAGTTTAGAGTTATATACAATTCTGTTGTATATGTAGGCACAAAGATGTTGGCAGCCCATTTAGTAACTTTTTGGGTGCCATGTGCTTACTTATTTAGGTCAAGGGTTCGAAGTCTCCTTGGCCTCACTTTTGGACATTTTCCCACATTTTGGGCTTAGGCCCTGTTTGACTGCGCAAAATTCTGTTTCCACTATTTCCCTCGCAATTTCTTTTCTGTTGCTCCTTTTTCGACGCGGTTTCTTTCGAGGGTTTCGCATTTCAGTTAGCTTCAATATCAAGGGCCCCGTGTCGTTTATTATTTATTTGGGATTTCCGTAGTTAACTAATTCGAGTTCCGTCAGTATTAAAACGACATCATTTCACCTAATTAATTGATAATTAGGTCCGAGTGTTCACCCTCTTCTCCAGACATGTTTAATTATTTTGTTGGCCCATCGTGACAACCGAGAGATTCCCGAGTAACTCCCTTGATTATTCTTTAAGTCGGTGGTAATTAAGAATTAGCGAACTAATTATTAATTAATTAGGTTGGGGTGTTACAAAACGTGTGTTGGTCCATACACGATTGCAAAACGGGCTTTGAAGTACCCCAAATGCTTGCTCTATATCTTTTCTTGCCGACTCTTGTGCTTTAGCAAAATGTTTTTTCTTCAAGCCTTATGGACAGGGAATTGTTTTTACAAATGTTGACCAGTTTGGATAAATACCATGAGCTAGATAATATCTCATTGTATACTCATGGCTATTAATGGTATAGTTTACTGGAGGAGCATTACCATTTGTTAATAATACAAAAATAAGGGACCTATCTAGAACATTTATGTCATTCAATGAACCAGGAAGTCCAAAGAAGGCATGCCATATCCAAAGATCTTGAGAAGCCACAACTTTCAAAATGATAGTTGGTTCGTGATAATGACCAGTCTATATACCTTGCCATGCGGTCAGATAATTTTTTCACTTCCAATGCATGCAATCAATACTCCCTAACATGTCGGGAAAGCCACGTTGTTCTCCCATCTCTAGCAATCGAGCAATATCGCTGTTGTTTGGTGGCCTCAAGTAATGGTCGCCAAGCACTGCAATAACAAGCTTTCACAAACCTTTTCAGACTTTGTACTGATAGTGCTTTCTCCAATTCTGATAGTATTCATCCACAGAATCTGTCGGTGTTCCGTAAGTAAAAATTCTATAAACAGTTGTTATCTTCTGAAGGGATGACAAACCGAGAACTCCAACGGCATCTGTTGTTTGAATGAAGTATGGATCGTGTTGTTAAACCTCATTTACAATTCGGAAAAAAAGAGAATGACTCATTCAAAACTTCCTTTGGAAAAAAACCTTCCTATACATAAGGGGTAGCAAAATATTCGCGGTAGAGTCTTTCATGACCTTTAACTCTACCACGATTAACTGTTCTGTGGCTTGGAACGGAACCACAATGCCTTTTTATCCGTCATTGACTAGACCCTTCCGACCTTCTGGTTATAGCATACAACATATCCAATTCATCATCATCTTCTTTGTCAATATTGAGGATTCCTCCTAAAATATTAGGATAACGATTCATATAGATGGATGAATGAAAATATAAAAGGATAAATAGTAAAAGAGAATAGAGAGAATGTAATATAGATGAATGAAAACATGAGAAAAATGATCATATTTTGGTGGTTAAATTTTGAAATCTGAATTTCGACGGTTGAATTTTCAAATTTGAATTTCGGCGGACAAAATTTGAAATTTGAAATTTGAAATTTTGAATGTAAAACTATATCTGTTAAATTATGACCGTTATGAAAACTATACCTGTTAAAATATAACCGTTAAGTTTAATTATATTTTTTAATAAAAGATATTAAAATATTAAAATGACACCCCCATTTTGGCACATGCTATTGGAGCAGATTTATAATTTAAGGGTACCACAATACTGTTCAAGATTGCAAATAAATTTTTTGGTATCCCCAAAATGGCAACTCCATTTGGAGTTGCTCTTAGCATAGCATTAGGCAGAAACGACTTTGTTTGGAATTCATGTGGGTTTGAGTTCAGGGAGGGCGTCAGGATTTTACTTTAGGATGGGATATTTTTTTTGCTAAATGTTCAATCTTAAATTTAATAATTAATGAGGTATAAAAATTTAATATCGAGGGATAATATTTTTGATAAATAACTAAATTTATTGATATAAAGGAATTTATAAATTGGATAGGAATTTCAATCAAAGATAGAAATCCTTTAAAAACTTTAAGCAATATATAAAAAAAAAATCTAAAAAGTATATAAAAGTTCTATTAAGGGGTCAAATTGAAATTAAAAAAAGAGTAAAATATGAAAAAATTTAGAGGGGGATAAAAAATTTTCAAATTAATTTTTTTTTTAGGGTGGCATGTCCTTAGCTGGCCAGTCCATGTCTGTGTTAATATTAATTTTCTAGTTTAAGTTTTAAGTGTCAAATTATTATAGAATGGATGTGCTTATTATTGTTTTAGTTTTGGTTTTTGTCATGATTGTTGTATATTCTTAATGACTCGGGATTAGTGATATTGCTTAGAATTAGTGATACATTTTAATTTATAAAAGAAATTTCTTTTTGTGAATATTGAAATTAACTGGACATGGTAATTGCAGAAATGAAATGTATATAATTTGTAGTTGCTATAAATGATATCATAAATTTTTTATTACATTAGTTACTGCATTGTTTTCAAGTTTTTGACAAAGTACTGCATATGTTTTAGACGTTGAATATTCATTATTATCATAGTGACACTTTATTGATGACTATAAGATTCAGCAACAAGGAAGGGAAGGATATTATTGTTTTACGTTATTTTGTTGAATGAAATAAGCTAGGCAGGATGAGAAGAGGGATAAGTGAGGCACTTTAGCATGAATGGATTACTGAGAAACGCCATGTTTTGCTGTTAATTGATCCAAAATTGCCAATAGATACTCATGCTTTTGCGACCTGTGATTTGGATCTTTTTCTGTTTTTTTTTTTAACATGAATTCTTTGATGCAGTCACTCATTCTGGAATGAGCGAGTGTCTTAAATCTTAATCAAGTCAACCGAGCCACTGAGGTATCTCATTAGACAGTTTCTAAAATTAAAGCCAGGCGAAAGCTAGCAAGGACTTAAATATGATTAACTGAACAAGTGATAATTGTTAAGAGTCTTATTGTATAGCAACAAACTCCTCCCTCTTAGTTATATGGCGTATGCATTTGGGAGGGCTGCCCTTATTCGTCAGGAATGCAGTCACCTCAATGGGCCTCTACTCCATTCTACACACCCAAGCGAATGCGAGTGGTGAATAAAAATTAATTGCCTTCGACAACTGACTTGTAATGGCTCCTTGAGCCTACCCATAATGCAGCAGGCATAGACAGTCAGATTCAGACATCGACTGACGGTATGTTGAAGTCAGCAGCTTTAGAGGCTTGTGCCTTGGGCAGGCTGAGTAACCAGAATCAATGGTCTTGGAGGTTCAATTCAATCCGAGAATCTTTTGCCTTGATCAAGTATGGACTTGGGGGAGCTTTGGGAGAAAGTGAAATAGTGGGGGCACAGTACAGAAGCACTACTAACAGGTCATACAGTATGTGTCATACTGTTTATTATAAATGCACAAAAAAAAAAAAAAACAAAGTTGGTTTTTTGAAAAAAATTGTGCTTAGAAACTGCTACCTTAATAGCTATTAGTGACACAGGATCAATTTTGTAATCAGAAGTTTGGATCACTCGTAGTTGTGTTATAGTCACTCCTTCCACATTCTTCCATTCTTGATGATGCGCATCTCAATGCACACTTTAAAAAGTCATCTCAGAGATAAAATAATTCTCTTTGAATGTAAAAGAATATGAAATTTATATGACTTATAAAGAAGTGCTTTCATAAAGTCATCTCAGAGACAAAATCATTTCTCTATGAATGTGAAAGAATATGAGGTTTTTATGACTTGTAGAACTGCTTTATACAGCTCAGTATTGGTTCGAAGCATTTTTCAAGAAAACACCTTGATTCAGGTCAACAGTTGCAGACGGCATTTGATAAATAATCCCCTACACCAACGTCATGATAAAGTTTGAGGTGGTTAGGTTGTGGGTTTTACATTGTCAATTGCAAGGTATTTACTCTAGCAGAGGCGAGGTTCTGGGATGATATTAAAATTAAATGAAGGTAGTGATGCATTTCAGAGGCCTGTTGGGCAAGTTATGCTTTGATGTTTTTAACATGCTGTTGGGTCTTGTTTTATATCACACAATAATCAAAGAGTTTGTGAATGAACCTTTTATGTAATAGGAAATATACAGATAGCATTCAATATTGTATTTTGAATTATTTATATTATGTAGGTAAAGAATGTTCATCAGAGTAGCCTCCCCTTCTCCCCCAACGCAAAAACAACAAAATAAAAAAATAAATAACAAAGACCGATCAAAAACGAAAAAACCTCTTCTTTTTTTTTTTTTGTTTGGGGGGATGGGGTTGGTAATTACATGAATATTTAACACAGTAGATTTTGGCTTATGATTCCTGTACATTTTTTTTGTTGATAAATTAAATGTGTATATATAAATATTAAAAAGCACTAAGAGGGCACAACCCATGTACACATGTAGTAAACAGGGACCCCAAACCAAACCCCTGCCTATACAGCTCAAATCACCCAAAAAATGTATAAAAGATGATATAGAATCCAAAAATGAAATGTATCCAATAATTTTTTTGCCAGCCTAGGTTGGCATCTCTACACCTTTAAAAGTTATCCAATTACACTCCTGCCATATATACCACCTAAGACACAGAGGCTTTGCCCTCCACGCCTCTTGAACTCAACCACTAGGATGGCTAGCTTACCAAGGAACCACCAAATCTTCAACACTTCTGGGCAAAACCTATTGAAGAACAAACAATAAGAACAACTTACCCCACAAATCTCTAATATCCATACAATGCAAGAGCAAATGATTACTAGTTTCCTTCACCTTTATTTTTTATTTTTATTTTTGTGTTGCAGTGATCTTTAATCAATTTACCTCACCATTTATAAACTTGATTCACCTTTATGCACATGCAATACCAATTAGTAAAAGCTTATCCTTTCTCCCTAGGTTATATGGAGTCAAATAGCCTCCAATGCAGCTGTCCACAAACAAAACAAAGAATCTCGGATGATATTTTGACTTTCCATGTCCTTCCAAATTACTGGAGGTTGTAATTCTTATCTCATGAAAATAAATCCGGTGCATTAGCTCTCTAAATTAATTCATACTAGCAGAAAGAAGTCTTTTCTTTCTTTCCTTTTCACTTTTAATCAATTGACTTTTTTCAGTTAATTGTGAAGCTTTTCTGGGCATATCATGAGAATAACATTTGCTCAGAGCTGTTCTGACTTTGATCATCACATACCATAAAGGAACTTATCTCAATTGTTAATGATAAAACCCTTGCTGCAATAGTATGACAGTGCTGCCCCAATAGAGTACATTAATTCAGGATAAATTTAAACAACATATCTTCATGAGAGATTAAACAACTATATATGGTAGAACCAGTGCCTATACTTGGAATATGAAAATCCAGTGAAACAGATCAAGTTTAATGTGAAAATTTTGAGAAGTAGTTCTCTCCTAACTTCTTGGTTTTTATATTTGTAAATGTGGGACTTCAAATTACATTCTAGAACTACTGTGTCGAACCTTTGATTATCCAGTCGTGTATCTGCTAGGCTTCCTTGTTAGTCTCTGTTCATGCACATGCATTGGTCTGAAATCAAGCAATTGGTTCTGATGCCTTAGTCTTAAGGTTCCTAGTAAGGTATGTTACCAGAAATTTCATTTACTTCCTTCCTTTCAACATATTCCTGCCCAGCAAGACATAATTTATCTGTATGTTATTTTAAATTTACATTTTTATGTTTTGATATAAATTGTGATTGTCTGGCTAATATTACTGCTTTGATTATTGGATTTTGGTGTTTTTCCTTTTTAATCAACTCTCGTTGTGCTCAAGCGTGGGAATGCGAGTCTGAATCTGAGAGTAGCCACTTTGTGCAAAAATAATTTTAAAGGTTCAGTCTGTCTCTGCCTACCCTCCCAGCATTTTGCATATGGAGGACCAACACCGAGTAATTGCCTTTTCTTTTTCTTAAAAGACCTGTTATACTTGTACTTTGCTGGTGTTCTCTATTTGACAGAATATGGAAGGAATAGATATTTTGGGCTTTGAGGACATGGGAGCCATATATAAATAAATAATTTTAGCTTTTACTAGTTTTTCTCTTAAGAAGAAAAAGAAAATGTGCAGAGTTGGGCAAGTTGGACAGATTAAACTGGCTGTGAGGTTAATAAGTATTACTGCTGAAGCTGCTAGATGGAGGTTCCACCAGAGAACAATGCTGTGGTCAGTCTTAATCGAATGAATTAAATTTTAGGCCTTGGATTTTCTTTCAGATTTTTACTATGATGGTTCAAAACTTAGTAATTATAATTATGAATGTATCTAGTTTCATGCTTTTCAATCACGAAATAATGTGGGTGACTTGGGGTGCAGATTCTTGGTCAATTAATGGATGTTTGTGCACAGGATTTAGATTCAATGAATTGTTGGTAAGGAAATAAATTGATATTTAATAGGCTTATTTAGTTCTTCATGTGTTCTGTTTAAGGGCTGTCTTCTTGCATGGTCCTAAACATAGATACAAGAGAAGGGTTGAATTAGTTGAAACCAGCAGAAATTCTTCCTTTTTATTTTATAACTTGCTACCATGTGCCATTGTGGCCTAAGATTAATGATTGCAGTAATGAGGGCTATCTTTCTGCTTGATTGTACTTCAAGGATAAGGACTGATCAAGAAGGATATGGGTCAAGATAATGATTAGTGAGAAAGCCAACTCCAAATGGTTCAGATCAGATCGGGCTTGTTAAGTTGAGCATGAAAAATGTTTAATTCTTGTCTAGAATTAGATTTGTGATGCTTGAAACAGAGTTGATTCAGGTTAGCGAGGTCTTTCATGGTTGTGGATCATAGTTATGTCCTCTGGCCAGCAACAATCAGAGCTATTAATGATTTAGAAAAGCCTGCAACAATTTTGTACAGAAGCGTTATGGGAAGCGAGAGTTTGTTGACCCTGGATAGAGTAGAGCCAGTGGCTCATAAAGCTAAATTAATCTGGTTGAACCTAATTGGGATGAAGCATTGTTTAGACGAGCCTGTTTCTTGTCATTTATAGCTCGTAATTTTTAGTTAAGTATATTGGACTTGCTGACTTGGAATGACTTCCCATTCTGGCTTGGTATACATGTCCGACACGACATGACATGGGCTGTGGGAATAGGATGTGCAAGATGTCCCTTCAGCTGTAGATGCACCGACAAGCATGTTCCAGGAGAGGAAGAGATGAACACAATGTAATTGTATTGAAATTTCTATTCGATGCTTTCTCAATTTTCCCTTGGATGCATGAACTATTCAAAATGAGTGAATTTCCCTCTAGGACACCATATGCTACGTTTACGTGTTCTGTCCTAACATTTGAAGGCAAGAGAGATCTAACATCTAGACACATACCTGCATCTGATATATATATATCGCATGTCCATAAAATCATTAAGCCAACATTATTTTTGCTATTAGGCAGATAAGATGTTGACATGGCAAAGTTAGAGGATGTGTTGATAAATCGAGAGCTACAAAAGCAGAGGACTTTAATCCGTATCTGATACGAAGACCGAGGTATAGATTTCATAACCACATGCCCTTGAGATCTCTCCTTTTTACAGATCCCCAATATTTCTTTCTCAAAGGGGGCAAATTTGTGCATTCCCGATGTAGATCTATTAACTAATCATGTCTTGTTATATTTTCTAGTTCCAACAGCTTAAGGGAATCTTCCTCCCATCAAGGCAAATGGTAGAAGAAAACAGAGAAATGATGAGACCAAAAATGCAGCTCACCTCTTAGGCAAGCACAACAGGGAGTAATTCTTCTAGTATCGAGACTTGATTGAAATCTATTTCATAATACTATTATCTTCTCACAAGATATAACGATTGTTGTTCACTTCTCATCTCCAATACAATTAAATCTGAAAAATAGAGAGAACAAAAAGAAAACAACAATAAAATTTTGTTAAAATCTCATCTTCTTAATGGGATGGCAGAGAAATTATCTGGGTTTCAAACAAACCCTGGATCCATCTCACATGAAGAAGGGATATATTGGAGCAAATATGAAGATTCTCCTTTGCTCGAGCTGTCTGTATCACTTCATTTCTTTCCTTAAGAATCACCATTCTTGTTCCAGCGGACAAGCATTGTGATACAACGCTTAACAATGTAAAACTTTGCCTTCTGTTCCTTGGCCAAGCTACTGCACTTTCGGGTAAAATTGGAGCACTTTTGTGAAGAACTCCTTGAGAGTGAAGACTTGGAAGAAGTGCTCTTTTGTGAAGAACTCCTTGTGAGAGTAGACTTTGAAGAGTTCTTGTGTGAGAAACTCCTCGGAAGAGAAAATTTTGGTGTAGAACTCTTCTGCGAAAAGCTCCTCATAAAAGATGACTTGGAAGTAGATGACTGACTACTCGAATCATCCTTTGATAGCTTCCATTTCTCATCCACGTAATAGTCCATGAATGCTGCACAGAGATTTCTGAGGTTGATCTCTTCTCGTTAGCTTCCTTCACACACACATATGTGTGTGTCTGTGTGTAAGTGAGTGTGTAGGAGAGAGAGAGAGAGAGAGAGAGATGTGATTGATGAAGGTAGACCAGGTTGTAGTGGGGCGTTGATAGCTATATATATAGCAATTTAGGGACAAGGGGTAGGAAGAGCTTTAGAGTGTGTGTGGACGAGTGTTTATTCAGTGTTGGGAGCACATGTTCATGCTTGGCATGCTTGCAACCAACTGTATGGGCTATTGTGTGTGTTGTATTAACTTTTTACTGCTGCTGTGGCATGACGCCATTGGATGCTTCCATGACTTTGTACAGCTTCCACCTTGTTTTAGACCTCCCAGTTCTTAACCTCCTTGTGGAGATCCATCAATTTTTTTTTTTTTTGGAGATGAGGCTCCTGTATGGCGCTCCATACGACAATTTTATTTTATTCTGTAGATTGATACATATATATATACACACACGCATATATATATATAGGAGGGTAGAACACACACATGAGGAATTCTTTCAGCGCAGATTGGAAAGATGACGGGGATTTTAATAATTGAAGTGGTTGAAATTGTTATTGTATTTGGTCTAAGGTCGGTGGTCATTAAACAACGGTAAGGCGCCTTGAGGATTGAGTAAGGGTTTTTTTTTTCGAGTGACCCCAAACTGACCCCACCAACCTGACCCATCAGTCGGGCCATTCATGCGCATGGCTGGGACGTAAACCTGGAAGTCCTTGCCGCACAGTCACCCCGAGGTGGAGAGGACTCAGTAACGTTATGCCCATCATTCTACAGAGTAGAGATTTTATCTTGATAATTTCTATGTTGGGCATTTTATAGGGAAGGCAATGAAGATGCCTATGTTACAGCGCTGTAAAAACGGAGTGTGGCTCTCCGATTTGAGCATGACAAACTGTAAAAACGGGGAATCCGAGGTGAAAGCGGCTCAGAAATACTTTTGAACATTGATGAGGAGAGAGAAAATGATAGAGGATTTGCAGATAAAAAGGAATCGATACTGCAAGGTGTTCAATCAGTGACATGCCTGTGCATATACAGAGAGGAGATAGGAAAGAATGCACAATTTTTGAGGGAGGGTTGTACATGCAATGCTTTTCTTCTTTGGACATATATTGTTTCACATTAACTGTCAAGTACTCAAACTGTAATTCCTGGTGATTCTTACAGCATCGAGAGTAGAAGTATATATATCGAATGGAATATAACCTGGTGAATCATAATCATAAATAGCTTAAATAGAAGATATCTGCTGTAGTACACATGGCAAGGACAACAACTTTCAGAATACAGTGAGTTGTACATTTGTTTTTCTTTCCTTGGATTGTTTCATTACAAGCATCCCATGTAAGGTATCCTATGGTGGATTTTATGTTTTAGCCTCTACAGTTTTCCCAAGTGAAGATGATTTTTTTTGGACTCCTTCCCATCCAAATGCATAAAACTTAAGCATGGTACAATTCAGTATTAAAAAGTCGTTAAGGTAATAAGTGAACTTGGAGTCCCGCGTCGCATAATGAATATAATAAAAAATGATTAATATACATTATTAGGCTTAAAACTTAACAACTTAAACTTTTGTGTTAAGTTGAGATCTGACATGTGTATTAAGGCCTTTTCGTAAAATCTCATGTTTCTACTCTAGTAACAAGTGATATTAGAGTTAAGATGTGAAGATTTTGGGCAATACTCTATGCAAAAAAGGTGTCGCTATTTGATAGATCTTGTGGGGAACGTGACTTTGGTTGGCTAAACACTTTGTGATTAGAGTTAAGACGTGAAGATCTTGGACAACATTCTTTGCAAAAAAAGGTGTCGCTATTTGATAACTAGAGAACGTGACTCTAGTTGACTAAACACTTTGCGATTAGAGTTAAGACGTGAAGATCTTGGACAACACTCTTTGCAAAAAAAGTGTCGCTATTTGATAGCTCTTGTAGGGAGCGTCGAACACTGGTTGGCTAAACACTTGGTGATTAGAGTTAAGACGTGAAGATCTTGGACAACACTCCTTTGCAAAAAAATGTCACTGTTTGATAGATCTTGGCATGTTGAACCTTTGGTGACTCAAGGGTCTTTGAAGAGCGTCGATTCTTGTTGGCTAAACATTTGATGATACCGTGATACTGCCTACACGGTGTGTTTAGTATTGGTACGCTGGACCTTTGATGACTCAGAGTCTTGATGGCTAAACACTTGATAATACCGTGGTGCTGCCTACACGATGTGTTTAGCATTGGCACGTTGGACCTTCGGTGACTCATACAGTCTTTATGGATGAACGCTTGATGATATTGTGTTGCTTCTTATATGGTGTGTTCGGTGTTTGGTGATATTTTAGTGCTACTGACATGGTTTAGGCTTGGTTTGTTGGAGAGCATGGTACACTTAGATGAGTCGTACTGACAATGGTTAGTTTTAACAGGGAATTGCGATTGATGTGGTAGCTCACACGTCAAGGGAAAGATTTGGTAAGTAATGTGTGAGCCTGGAGTCCCACATCGGGTAATGAGTATAATAAGAAAGGACTAATATAAATAATTGGGTTCGAGACCTAACAATTTAAGCTTTTGGATCAAGTTGAGATCCAATATGTGTATCATGGCCTCTCCGTGGACTCCCTAGTCTCTCTATATGTTGTGCTTATGCTTTTGTTGTAACAAAAATAATGTCAAAGATTAAGTTTGTCTCTCCAATCAATCCTTCCTAGCACCTCGTACTGACAGGACAAATAAAGCTAACATTTCTGTTAAGTGATCATAACCTTAACATTATGCAACTTAAGAATAGGGTTGTAACAAAATGAGCCGAAGCGAGTTGATAAAGTTTAGTGTTAGACCCTAACTTATTGACTTGGACTCTAACATATCTTGGCGGCACTTGGCAGCAAGGCATGGCTTCTTGGTGGCTAGCAAAAATTTTACTTGGGCATCATGGGCATGCTTGGTGGCACCTTGTACCAAGGCATGGTCCAAGCAATGGATGCAAGAGACAATGGTTGTTCTTGTCGAACCCATAATTTGTGGTTTAACATATATATATATATATATATATATATATATATATATATATATATATATATAGGGGATGATGGGTTCCCTCGCTGAGTTCGGGTATTGCAAAAGATTATGGTTCTTGTTGTTGGAGTAGGAGTTGTTACTTTGACATATATAGAGGGCTTCCTTTTCATCGCCCCAAGGCATAGGCATAGTATGCCTAGGCAAACCTTGGCACGACATGACTTGCATACCCCCCTATGGACTTGTCAATATGGCTACTCGGTTAGTGGCAAAGACAGAGGGGTGTAGTATAGGGTTGATTTTGTGGCATGGTTGTTAAACTCATGAGCTTGACTATAGAACATTCTTGCTAATAGAATGATATGGAATAGGTATAACCCTAATATGTAAGTGATTCGATTGGGCAGAGTTGGCCAAGGCATGGGTGCAAGCCTTGGGCACCAGTGGGCAGATCAGTGTGCACTGGAGCTAGTTTAGTGGGTTGGCTTAGACAAGGCATTAGCTAAGGCAATGTGGCTTTGTGTTGTGACTCAAACATGTGGGGACGGTTAAAGGTGCCATGGCTATGACGTCCTCCAAATTCATGGGAGAAATGTATTGGCTTCATACGTGGCAAACTAATTTAGTTATGCTGGTTGTCTAGGGTTGATGTGTTGCATAACTCATCAGATGGCAGTTAGATAAACTACCTCGACCTTAGTGGCTAAGGTGGTGTAGCCACAAGCATAATCAATGTGATAATGGGATGGAGTTGCATACTATGGCAGCAGTTAAAGAGGGCAACTGCAAGGACATGTGGCAATGGTTGGAGCATGGCAATAGGCTTGGACAACCACCACGCAAAAGTGATAGCATATTAGAGGACTTCTGTAACTGTTAGGACACAAGTGACAGAATCAGTGGTGTAGCACAACTGCTCGTGCCATGTGACTTTAGTCTAAGGTTTTTTTATGTAACTGTTGTTGTAATGTGCCTATATATTTGTGCATGTAATCCATTGCTTGGCAAAGAGAGGAAAAATAGAGTTTTGTGAGTGAGAATTCAATATGCAGAGTGCCTAGTGCATCTTTGTAAGCTTTGGTGGCTTGGAATGTCCCTTTGTATTCATGAAAGAGTGTTTTGAATAAAAAGGTATGAGAGATTTTCTCTATAATCCGTGTGCCTTTGTTGTTTGTATTTGAATGGTGGTTGCATGGCAACGTCATCACGGGTTAGCCTCAATTTTCTGCATTTCATAAAATCACCTTGTGATGCTTAGTATATAAAAATTAACGAGTCTTAAATTATATTTAAGTTTAACTTGTTTATTTATCGAAACAATCTCAAATAAATATTTAATCGAGTTGATCAAGAATTCAAACAGTTTGAATTTTTGTTTATAGTATTAAAGTATTTTAACTTTATTGGGTTGAGTTTGAGCAAAGATTTATAAATTAACGAATTTATTTTAAAAACTGATCTTGAACAAATTTCTATTCAAATAATCACAAGTAAAGTTTGGATAGCTTAATTAGTTTTGAGTTCTAGTTTTGCATTGTTAACTATACATGGGGGAGGGAACACATGCACATGCTTCCATCTCGATTGTCAATCAGAAAGTTTGAATATTTAAATTAAAAAATAAAAAAAAAATACTCAATTTCAAACCTAGAACTCCATTCAAAATATTCAATTAGGGTGCTCTGCTGAACCCATTTGCTTGCCACGTGACTAATTTGTTTGTGTTGGGCTTCTACAGAAAGTTGAACAATCTACCAGGTGATTTCACTCTGAAGATTTCTTATTGCTATGATTGAATACTCCTTGAACTTTAGATGTGAAAACTCCTAAATTATGATAAGTAAAGCTTTTCTTAATTCAAATGATGAATTTCCAAAAACACAGTTTTTTTTTTTCCCTCGAAATCATTTGTTCACCCTATTTCCTAATATTTATCACGTTTGATATTTTTTAAAATTTATTTTTAATTTAAATAAGCAAAAATTAAATAAAAATAACATTCCACTTAGACCAAAAAATAATTTTTTGTGATTATAAATCTCTTTATATGCACTTTATATATATATATGAGTACAGTGATGTAGGAGGGGATAACTATTCGAACATATATATATTTTTATATACACTTATATGTATTTATGTACAGTGATGAATCTATACCATTAACAAAGGAGGACGAAAAAGTAAAATTTAAAATTTCAATGAGTCTGTTATTAAAAATGAAAAATTTTGAGGGACAATTTTTAATTTTCAAAAAAAATAAATTTATAAAAAATAAAAGTAAAATATCAAATGTTTAAAATTTTGGGAGGCATGACTGCCTCTTGTATCCACTACTGCTTATGTATGCAGCTATATAAATATATACATTCTAGTATCTATCTGTTCATTTAATATATTTTTTTCCAAAAAAAAAATGATTTTAATAAGTATATTAAAAAAATTAAATTAAAATAATTTTTAAGAGATAATAATCAGATTTTATTTAATAGTAATTTAAAAGAATTTTAGCAAACGGTTACTTAAACATTTTCCTCTGGAAAACTTGTGATGAGTTCGTAGTCTAATTGAATTGATTAATAATCTTTACGTTTATTCATCTCCCTCATATTTTCTAAGATGATTTGACTGGTCAATTTTTTTTTTCAGATCTAATTGTTCGTACGTATTGTGAATAAATATATATATATATATATATATCAAATATTCTTAGAAATGGGGAGAGACAACCATTGGATTCCAAATGCTTATCTCCATGTGACCTTGTCAAAAAAAAAAAAAAACCTTTGAATAAGGTTGGCAATTGTACCTTGAATAAAGGGAAATGCAGAAGAGCACGTGCTTGGGACATTACTATTAAGTGTATTAAATGACTAACCCGATGAATATGTATAAATATCGACGTATCATATAAGAATATATTAATTAAGTGCGTAAATTTATAAATATGTATAGATATACACAAAGACTTATAAATGCATAAAACTAAGAGGTTTTTTTTTTTAATATAAATTAAATGTTACTTTTATTTTTTTACTTAACTAAAAAGATATTTAAAAAAGTGCTATCTAACATTACCTCATTTCTAGGTACTATTGTCTATATATATATATATATATATAAAATATATGTGCTTAAAAATATGGTATACAAATTGATTATTTCTGCATTCACAAGATGTTTAAAATCAAAATATAACCTTGTATAACATCAAATAAATACATATAAAAGTTTAAATTATCAAATTTAAGTAAATAAAGTATCCCTCTTATATTGCAGTACAAAGTTCCTAGTTTCCAATTATGTGTGTGTGAATATATATAAAATATTATTTATAGAAGAAATAATGACATAATATTATAAAAGATCATTATAGCATTGGACAGCAAAAGGTGTTAGTCCTATGAAGGGTAGGGTTTAAATCTCCAAAGGATATAGAAAAGAAAGAGGTTTGTAAGAATTTAATGCTGTCGGCCTTTTTGATTGATTGGACTTTTTAAAAATTAATTTCATAAAAAATATTTATTGAATGATTCAGAATTATTAAATAGATGAATGATTATGACCAATCATAAATAGTAATTTATACAAAAATTATTATTTTATCTCTTAAATAATTTTTTATTTTTATCATATTATGACTGAGTTAGATTGTTTGTCAATACTCATATTAAAAAGATTCTTAAAATAAGATTATATAATCTTGTAAATTGATTGAATTAATTGTAATAAAATTAATTGTAATATATAGGATGTTTTTATTAGAAAAAAAGATAAAAATAAAAAAGTGTCACAATAATTTTTGCCCATGGATAGCTACATATTTGATTGGTCAAACAAAGTGTGTGGAAGAGTCAAAAATCAGTCTTATGGTTAGTCACGTGCTGTGTAGTGACGGGGGATACGATAATCAAATTGTACATGCACAATAAATTCAGGTCAAAACTTCTTTATTATTTACTAATTTAATATATGTTTTTTTCCCAAACTTGTAAAACTTATTATTAATGTGAAAACAAAGTTCAGAAGAGTGCAATATTTGTATTTGTTAGAACTGTCATATAATCATAGCTGATGAATGTATCATTCTGCTTATATAGCGTTATGTTAAGGCGCTACTAGAATTTCTATAACCAAACTATTGTCTCAATTGTGACGATCAACTGTGTATTCTTGACATCACTTAAATATCAAAGAAATCAATTAATTATAGTCAGATGAGCAACACTAAGTCATTCTTATAGTTTGACCATTTATTTGAACAAAGCACTAAGCTACTCTACTAATTTGATAGGAACAAAGCACTAAGTAGTTCTAATAATTTGACCATCAATAAGAGCTGTAAAAATAATTGAGTATCCATCCTAGTGCACTTCAGAATCTCAACTGCGCTCAAATAGGAAATTTTCACAAAATATCGCTTTCACTACTAGTCCAATTGCAATGATCAAAACTAAAGTATGCACATATCAATCTGTCAATAGGTTAGGATCGTACTAACAAGATTGCTTACAAATTTCTCAAGACAAAACGAAAAATCTCTTAAGGCAATCTCTATGAAACTCAAATCCAAACATAGTTTACTTCACCTATGTCCTTCTTAATACAGGACAACCATCTCCAAGTAGTGACAACTAATTCCATATATGTCAGCAACTACAAAAAAGATCAAAATACTTTCTTTAGGACCGTCTGTGACTTCTTTGATCATCGTGAAACCAATTGCTCAATGAAATCTAAGGTTCCACTCAGTTGGAGATGGCTTTAGGTCACAAATAAACATTGAGCAAGCAGACTTTGTACTTTTTGTTCATTACCCTTAAAGCCTAAAATTGCATAGACAATTACTTTAGGTCACAAATGAACACTTGAGTAAGCACACTTTGTGCTCTTTGTTCATTGACCTTGAAGCCCAAAACTTGATTCATGAAGAATTATCATCTAATTCTCCATGGAAAAGATAATTTCTAAGTCCATCTAGAAAGATTCTAAAATCTAACATGTGCGACAATCATTAGAATAAGGTAGATGAAGACAATTCTCACTACTAGGGAGAATCTCTTTACATAGTCAATATCCGCTTTGGGATAGGTCATTTTAAAAAAAGATAGGGCAAAAATACTAGTTAATCAATCCTACACAAAATGATATCAATCATACTCAAAGTTTAATTCTTTGCTAATTTAACTCAACTTATCACTTATAGCAACCATCCATATATCTATTAGCATAGAAAACTTTTACCTCTACATAAGAAGCAATGTTCACTTAAATATGTGGAGCAATAGTTAAAATTTATCCCTTCAATCTCATAAAAATGATGGGAAAAGATTTTACATTTGCTTCTAAACAACTAAGGAACTTCAGAATCTTCCTCAAGTGGTACACTCCCACTCGGTGGCAAGTCACCCCTCTTCCTCAAGTGGTACATTCCCACTAGGCGGCAAGTCACTCCCACTATCCAAAATATCATCGACGATCCTAGAATAAGATAACAATTTTCCACTCTCACCAATAGATGTGGTTACTTTCATAGATTCCATTAGCCTACAAAATTAAAGATCCTTTAAAGTTTTCTCATTACGCAACTCAATTTAGTCATTCCTTAACTTGGGACGTTCAATTAAAAATCTTATGGCCCTTTAAACTTTCAAAAAGAATATTTTAAAAAGCTAACATTTTTAAAACTTAATACCAAGTTTTCACAAAAATAATAAGTAATGTGAACAAATCACATAAACCCCAAAAGGTGTAAACCCTCCAAATCAGGTTTGTCACCATTCTCAATCTTAAAAGAATTGACTATTAGGGCACTTGGTTAATGATATAGGCCACATAAAACATATTTGCGCCATCATCAACCTAACTGTATTTAACAAAATTCAATTTCCTCATTTTTCTCATTTAATTGTCTTAAAGTAATCAGACAAGTACTCTCGCTTACAATTAGTGTGAAGAATTTTAGAATTCTTCATTTTCAACATTCAACCTCTTGACAAATGCTTATAACAATGTTCAAAGTAACTAATGCTTGAGTTAAATGAGTAATCATAGCGCGAATAACAAAGTAAGAAAACAAGAGGTTCTATTATGTGCCTAATTTTAATAACATCATGAGTTCGTATATGCTATTAGGATTGACTTTAGTGGATAAGGAGTCGGTCTATCTTACAAATAAGCTTTTTTACAGGCCTTTTCAATCAAATAGGATTTACACACTGATAGACAGCTTTTTCTGAGTAACCCTAATAGATCTTCTCAAGTTAATCTAGTCATCTAATCTAGTTCAATGTGTTTATATTATTGTTCAAAAAATAATATCGTGGAAAGCCATAAAGAGATAAGTCCAAAATTATCAAATAATCCAATGAGACAAAGTTACTATCGTACTCATATAATGAAGTTGTTTCTAACATGGGGTAGATCAAACTAATCAATCTATATTGAACTATTATTTCATAATGAATAAATAGTTTCATTCAGTCCCAAAGACTGAAATTTAAAAATGAGAAAAAGACAAAAATTAATTGGATTGGAGGTGGACTAAACGTCTAGTCAAACACTAATATCCAATTATTTTATCAGAATGCCATATGTTACTTAAAAGAATTAATCAGCTCACTCTTGTAGGCAATTAATTCTTATGCTACCACTTGTGCATAATATACAAAATACTATGAGCATTGTAAAGTCGCGCTTTTTACGCGTCATTTTATGTCTTTTACTTAATCTCTTTTCTATTTTAAATAAAATGGTCAACTTTGACTCAGTACAACTACGAGCGAAATAATCTCTTTTATTCTTAAATAGTAGCTCATTCTATGTCTCATTATCTGTCATGCATGCTCCTATGACATTTGACTTTCTTACCTACTTTTGATACAAGTTTCTCAACCCCACCCTAGTTAGCAACTTTTCCTTATCTATAAACATCGGCCCAAAAGCCTTGTTTGGCCCACCCAAGGAAACAAAGTTAGTTTAGGAATTCACCTCTTGGCACTCTATCTTTTGTCTCAAGATGACATACTATTTTAAAAAATATTTTTATTTAAATAAGTAGCGTCATGTAGGTTTTTTTTAAACAAAATTAAATTAAATGCAAGACAAGTTACTATATGGAAAGAATTTGTTGCTTATCAAAAGTAAGTCAATAATTGTCATGGAATTAATCCAAACAATTTTTTAATGAAATTTATTTATATGATGCTCTACATAATAAAACGCATTTAACAATTTAATTAATTATAACGGATTTTCATGTCTCAAGTTAATAGATTATACTTCCTATTAGTCAATGGCTATACATATGCTATATGTGTGATGTGGTTATTCTAAGCATTTATGTTGGTCAAGTCGACATTTATATTCATTTAGGTTATTTCACTACTATCATAATGTGCAGGGTGACATTTAAGCATACAGTCATCGTATTATTCTGCTACCAGAAATTCAATTAAAAATATTATTCTATTATACACTATGAGATCAAAAATTTCGCTAGGCTCATAATCACCTCACATTTATGTAAACAGAAGTATATTTTTAAATAATTTTGAATTAAAACAAATTTAATTCATCCACACAATGATAAATTTAATTCATCAACAATAATAATCAATGTTCATATTCTAAAGTGCATGAACTCCACTTGAGCCTAATTGACATTCTAGTATATCATGTCAAGGTAATTTATAGACATATGAGTTTGTAGCAAAAATACATCTCCTTACAAGATTTCATAAATAAATACAATCTTTTCAAAATTTATTACATTGTAGAATGAACCAACTCATCAATCTACTAAAAGCAATAAAATAAATGGGGATGCCGCGCCAATATTTCATATATCACAAAATTAACCTTGTTATTCTATACATCACAACAACACGTATACTAGAATATCAATTAAATAAACTCATCAAATCTCAACATACATCTATATGCATAATAATATAATGGGTCTTGATGGATGGCTTTACCACACCTCATCACAATAGAAATGGGCATTTAGGTTTCACAATTGATGGGGATCAATATTACACAATAATGATGTAATAAACAATTATTCATATGATAATTAATTCATAAATGATCCAGATATGACCCTAAAAATATGATCCATACATACTATAATTGTTCATAATTTTCAGAGCCTTTCCACGAATTTCTCACATTTAAAATAAATTTTCTGAAATTTTTAACCAATTTTTTGGATAAAAAATTAATTTTTAAAGTCCCAAAAATATTAAAAATAGGTAAAAAAAAATTTACCAAAAAACATTTGAACCCCCAACAATATACTAAATACTGATATATATATATATATATGTGATTTTAATATTAAATATAGCTCTCTAGAATTTTTGAAAAAGTATTTAAGCACATTTTTTTACACTTTTGGGTAATAAAAATTAATTTAAACTAATATTTAGAAGCGAAAAAATTATAAAAAATATATCACGGGGTCACGAATTCAATGAGAGAGGAGCACTTTTCAGAGGTGTCAAAAAATAGGCCTTAGAAGATAATGCACACGCTTTTACGCGCCCCGCTAAGAGTGGGGATTGTATTTCTCTACAATTCATCTTCTCCAAAAATAAGATTTGGCCATGACTGCTGTTAAACTTTGGGACCTTATATCTCACTCATTTTTCGACGAAAAATTGTGCTCCATATATCGTTGGAAAGCTCTCGCGATAAGGAACGATTTGATATAAATTTCATGCATAATAATCAAGGTTTTAAAGATTGTATTAAAATTCAAAAACTCATATTAAAGTTGTGTTTCCTTAAAAAATCAGAACTTTAAACTCAGATCTCTCACAGATCCGACGGTGGATTGTCATGAAATTTTATGAGCTACATACTGGGTTTATAAAAAACACATCCACCGTGACGGATGGTTCAAAAGATATTCTTATAATGATCTTTTTAAAATCTGCTGTGTGGGTTAAATACATGACTTTTTTTTAATAAATATCCATGCATACAACACATATATTAGTGAACACAAGCTAATGACTCTCATACGAATTAAAGAAATATATGAAATAACAATCGGGCTGAACCCGGTTACCTCTTGTAGTCCGGGTTCGCAGAAGCAGAAGGAACCAGCTTGTGTTATGAGCTTCTCTATCATTTACGTCAATGTAGAAATCTTTCTCGTTAATAAGATGACTACAAAATCGAGTCTCTATGTATTTGCACGATCCAAGTCCTACAAAATTGAGTCTCTATGTATTTTCACGATCCAAGTCCAGAGGTCTCGCGATGGTAACCTTAGAAGAATCTCAGAGAGAAAATGGAGAGAGAATCCAAGAGAGTTGACAGATAACCAAAAATTCTCCCACACCCATCGCGTATCTAAAAACACGGTATATATCTACGTTGGTTGAAATTCGAAACCAACCAGATAATTATATCACAACTCATTTAAATCTTGTGGATGTCCAAATGGCTATGAGTTCGGGTCAAGTCCGTCCCAATTAATATCCACAGGAAATAGATAAATTACTAATTTATTTTCTTTTTCGTGATGAAAAATTCTTTAAATTATAAGCCATTTGACACATGATTATAAGCTATTTGACACATGATTATAAGACAAATTCGGGTCAAGTCCATCCCAATATTCACAGGAAAGAGATAAATTACTAATTTATTTTCTTTTTCGTGATGAAAAATTCTTTAAATTATAAGTCATTTGACACATGATTATAAGACAAATTTGAGATGAGCGAATCCACATGGACATAAATTTTGCTTTGTATAAAAGAAAAACTAGGAAAAGAAAATCCAAGTCAATAAACTAAATATTTAAACTGAAAATCAGTGTTCTAGGGAGAAATAGATGTCCATGTATAAAATCACTTTAAGCCTTCAAGATATTGCATCATCCGCAGGCTGCAGCTTTGTTTTTCCTTTGTTAATCCAATAATCTCTTCATCCATATAGCAACCAAATTTGGATAGTAGGCTCTCTAACCCTAAACCCTTGAGTTGCTGAAACTGAAAGTGCAATTGGCACTTGGCTAGCCACATGTGAACAAAAACATGTAGTTATGGAACCCTCAAACTGTAATTCAAATGTTAGAAGATTAATTATGGACCAACTGGTTCTTTATTCTTAAGAGGACAAGATAAATTGTTAGGGTTAAAAAACAGCATTATCTATGATTTGAAGCACTTGACCTTTTTTTTAGGTCAGATTACTGTTGAAAATTTTCAAAATAAGAAATTAAAGAAAGTGGTTTGAAAGTAAGACTATATAGTGGGACTTGTCCCACTTCGAAAATTATAGATACTGTATATAAGATTTTTAATGTTAGAAGTCTTTGTTTGAGTGGGGGCCGAGGCTATGGGTTGTGCAGTTGCATTGTGGTGTGCAGTGGTGATGCGGTTGTCAGTTACTCTCAGATTATAATTAGTATTAACTTTTTTTGACCTAATATACTAATTGGATACCCAAACGTACTTGAAAATTGTTTGAACGAAAATTCTCGAATTTATGACCTAATACACTAATTGGATACCCAAAGGAACTTGAAGATTGTTTGAATAAAAATTTTCAAAGGCTTTTGTTCGATCTGGTCAAAACCAATAGTCACCTATGAGTATGAAGATATGTGTTCAATTTTAATATTCAAATGAATGGAAATCAGTTGAAAAGAATGGTTGTAAGTTTGAATAAATAAACATTAATTCAAATGAAGAAGTGTCTATTCATAGACAATTTTAAATGAATAGCTACACACACACACACACACACACATATATATATATATATATATATATATCAAATATACATGTTGCAAGTTTTTATTTTACAAAGTTCTTACAGAATTTCTTCTCCTCTCTTTCTCTCATACCACTGAAATTGATTCCTTCTATTTACTACAAAAAGTATTGTTTGTAGTTTGTTAATCTGCAGTAGCGTAATACAAACGTGGGCTCAACATATATATACCAGTGGAGTTTCACAATTTGTCTTAAAATACACAACTTGCAGACAAGAGTTCTTGGCTTCAGATTTGCGGAGATTCCCATTCTGTACCAGTTCAGAATCTGGAGGTGGCAAATACTAATTTTAAGAGAGTAATCGATTCACACCTTGAAACTTCTGTACATTGCAGTGAAGTTCCTGCAACCGATCTGCCATCTACAACATTAAAGCCCTGATTCCCCGATTCAACAATTACCGCCAAAAAAAAAAGGTGGCAAGAGATAGACAAGAAAGCTAATTTCCCATGCATGATGACTTCAGGCCTGGTCGCATAAATACAAAATGAAGCAACAAGAAATTCACATGCCATACTGACTACTTTGGATGGATATAATCTCAGTGAACTTCAAAATTAATTGCATTCAAATATATATATATATATATATATATATATATGTATGTATGTATGTATGTATGTATGATATTTAAGAAACATTCACTTTGTCTCATTTGGGTGAACTCTTAAGAGATACCACTCAAGCTAACACTTGATAGTACGTCTAGAAAATGTAGTCACGATCTTGATGCAACAACAATTATGCAAAACACCGCTAGCTGGATCAACTTATTGACATGGGAAAGAGTATTTCTACTCAAAATTAATTTTTCATGCTATTTACTAAATTATGCATGATGGAACAACGGTTGTAGAACATCCATTGATACCACATCATGTTTTCATGGTCTTCTCTTGCTGCTGCTTTCATATATAACCTAGTTTTTTGGGCTTTGTTGAATTTTGTTTCTTCTTGTTAACACTTCAAGTCTTCCACTTAATTTAGCATTTACAGATATCCCTTCCACAGTTTAGTTTTGCTTTTCCTTTCTTTTGTCCATTTGATTCATGAAGATTAATTTATTTAGAAAAGAAAAGGTCTATAAATAAAATTAGGAGAGGATTTAGTACTGTCTCCATTCAAAAAAACTATCCATTCTTGTTCATTTCAATCACCTCCCATGAATCGGAATAATGCAATTGAAATAGACAAAAAAAAATGAAAAGTTGTGAACAGGAGAAACTCCAAATCCATAGTCACAAACTTACCTCTTGCTACCGGTTCTTCGGCCTTTTTTACATATCCTTCATGTTTGAAATATGTGCAAATCATCATCTACTATCAAGGAAAATTCAATTCTCAAACTGGCATTTAGGATCAGCAAGTACAGTTAGTACACAATAAAACCATGTCAAAATGAGATAACAAAAATTTCATGAGTTTCTCTAACAAAGACTAGCTTTCTTAATTTTTTTCCTGCATAATTAATGTCCTATCGGTAATTTTGATTAAACTTGATTACATATATATATATATATATATATATATATTAAGAGTCATGCTACGTACACTTAAACAAGTCACCAATTTTATCCATCTACCGACATAAATTATCTTTTTTTTTTAATCTAAATAAAAGAATCAAATTTATATGCTAATTTCAAAAATTAACCTTGACACATCAACGGAACAAAAATATAGAGGTAATTATATCATTCCAGTATATATACTATGCATTTCTCATATATGAAATAGCTATAGCTAAAAATTTTTGTAACCATATGTACACAATAGTATACAGTCTTCCAAGGTGAAGTTTATTGTACAATGAATGTGTTACTAGTTTTAAAATATATGAAAAATACTACTTTTAACATATATGAAAAATAGTATCATACAAAGTTCTGGTGAAAGTTGCCAGATAATGTTGCACTTGCATCTCTATATTGCAACCTCTTTATTTTGAGATAGGGACTTAAAGCCCCACTCTCTCTCTCTCTCTCTCTCTCTCTCTCTCTCACACACACACACACACACACACACACACATACACATTAAAATGTTATTGTTAAATATTCATCACTAATAGTTCATTTGAAAAGAGTGATTTGGAGGGCAGAAAAATGAATAGGGTAGAAGTTTGAATGTGTTATAAAGGAAGAAAGGAGAAGGTCAAGAGGAAGAATGAATATTTAAACTCACTTCTTCTTCAGTCCATTGGAAAGTGCAGACACCTAAGAAAAGAAAGTCATCTAATAATTTTTTAAAAAAGAAATTACCAAACATACTTTTAATGCAAAAACTAAAACTTATGATAATCAATGACAAAAAAAAAAAATACAATTATTAAATAGTTTATATATACTTTTGTTTTTGACAAACCAAACAAGAAAATAATGCGCTAGGTTCTTTTCATTTTTCTTCTAAACATATAAAGATAATAACTCCTTTTTTTTCCCTCTCTTCTATTTAGGTTATCCTCTCTTTTCTTCCCCTTTTAAAACTTGGAAATCTATTGTAAGTTAATTTAATTAAAGTAAGATAAAATGTAATTTTCAACTTCAACTGTCCTCCATAGTACTGAAATAAATGCCTAAAATAGAGAGACATGCTACATCTTCCAACTCATTCATTATATAATTATGTTCATCTAATTCTTTGGGCATAAAATTCTCCTATATATATATATATATCATGTTTCTCGAATTTCGTTTTCTATCCAAAAATATGCAGTTAGTTTGCAAAGCATTTTTATGAAACATAAAGTAAAAAATTGTACACCATGGCATGCAGCTGCATAGATATACTAGTCGAGCAATCTTTCCAGGGTAAAATTATTTTTCAATACATATATAAGATACACAAAACACAGAATTTTACACATATAAGATACACAAACACATGATAGTAGATCGCTCCAAATTTCAAATCTGATTTAAAATTTTAGAAATAAGTCTAGGTTAATAAATTAGATCATTTTGAATAGATTAGTTTGACGAAAAAGCCTGAAGGAGAAACATAAAAGAAAATAATTAAAAAATGAATTCGAGGAAGGAATCCATTAACTGTAGGAAGTTTTACACTCACCAGATTATCTTTCTCAATTTTGAATTAAACAAATTGAGAAATATATGAGAGACTAGTGTTCATGTAATGATACTTTTCCAGTGTGTAGTACTAGTTGAAGCAATCAATACAGTCAACCTTCGAATTAATTCAGAAACAAACCCTAACCCTGATGATTGCACCTTGAGCCAGATGTCAGCAGAAATCAAGTAGCAATACCCAATTTGGGAGTTCTACATACCTGTTTTTAGCAAGCAACATGTGCAAGAAGAATTAGAGAACCAGATCAAACTTTAAAACTTGTAACTTTTCACAGAGAGAGAGAGAGAGAGAGAAAGGAAATATTACCTTCATATTTCATGGGTATATTCTTTATGTTATTAATATCCACCCTCCTCAATTAATCCGAATATCTGTCTCTGCACCATGATCAAAAGTAAAGAGAGTAGTCATATATTTGGTGATGCAGCATCATCAAGATTCTCATATGAAAGGAGCCTTTTGAGTAAAGGAAGGGACCTCCTATCTCCCCTCTACCCAATGAAAGCCCCTTAAAAGTTTGTGAATCTTGATGATGCTGCATCCCCAAACATTGACTGGTGGGCTTCCTTGAGATCTTCCCATGCAAGTTTGCAAAAAAAGAAGAGAAAACCCTAACCCTAAAAAGAAAAAAACAACCCATGAAGTAAAAGCAAAAAAAGAAAGCAAAAAGAACTTGTAAAAGCAAACATATCCACTTCCCTACATCATTATGTGACTATGCAAGAAAGACCCACTAGGGTTAAAAAAAAAAAGAAAAAGAAGAATACAATACAAGTAAAAAGGACATACATATATAAGTTTGTCTTATTAGGACTAGTTACCACAGAAGTATACAGGGCCATGAGAATGAATATAGAGCCAGATGTTGTGATGATTAAAAAGAAGAAGAGTGTATATTTATAAAGAGCGGGGTGATCAAGGTTCTATCCGAGTGTCCAATTGGAAGGGTTCGATTATTTAGAGCAGAGCACACACAAAGGTATTAGTTAGGTTCCGTTCCCATCATTGTATCAAAAGAAAAATATAGAGTTGGAAGAAGAGAGAACCACCAATGATTAAGAGATTGGGTGGTGTGGCATGATTTTGAAAGGAGAATGAATTTGCTTTCCTAGATAGATATGTTTCCAGATCAGTTATCCATCTTAGTCCTATGTTTCGATTTTCACAAAAAAATCATTTAAACTATCCTAAACCATTCGAGAGTTACATATAAATTTTGAAACATACCGACAAAGTGACATCAACGCAAGAAATAAGGTAGGCTAGAATAGTGGCTTTTTGGTTGGGGGGACAGGGAAGTTAACAAATGTCTTGGAAATTTGTTGGCATACTATACCAGCAATGCATGTGGGCTGCAACTGCAATGATAAAGGCTAGCTATCCTTTTGAAGATTCTAGCTGCTTATTTATGTTATCCCCCCCAGTTTTTCACCTTCTTGGTGTACCAAACTAAAGTCTTCAATCATACAATTTGCTCCAAAGTCCAAACAGATCTTGAAGGTAGGGATGAAGAGTAAATGATGAATAGGATAGAGCTAGCGAAAGTCTCATGACTACCCAAAAACTCTCAAGAAATTAAGGGATCGACAAGGAAAGCATTCACAGCATATATAGAGATGTTCAATTATAGTGTTCTCCTTTTTATTCTTTTTATTTTTTATTTTTTTGCTGTGTGTATTCATTCTATGTAAGATTTTCTAAAATGGCAATCCAGTGCATGAAATTCCGGCTGATTTAGAGAGGACTTGATGTGAACAACCTATCTTTCCAAGCGAAGTGACCTACAAATCACAATGGTAAAATCTGTTATACTATTAGACAATTTATAACCAATAAAATGATAATTTGGTTCAAGGAGACACTGAAATGCATTAGGCATCAGTTAGCATGCATGTGTTTCCACAATAATTATAGTCTTCTCTTTATTGGTCTCTACCAAACTTTAACTTTGAAACAATGGTCCATTTAGAACCATTCCCTACCAGCTTCTTTCCCTTTGAAAATAAAACTTCTTTTAATTAAGGGTTAGTCGTTTTTTTTGTGTCATGTCTCGCATAATTCATTAATGATACATATGATATCTACATCATATCAAAATGTATTTTATGGTACGGAACAGCAAAGTGATGAGGAACAAGAGCAACATACTGGAAAATTTTCAAACTAGAATCCATGAAATTATAATTTCAGCTGCTAACACATGGAGGAAGGTGGCCAATAAACATATCAACTGGGAATTGAGTCTACAACTTGGTTTATCAAATGAGATCTTTAGATAGGCCGTAGTATCGTTCGTTGCTTGTATAATCCTTTTTAGAGTTCGTTTCCTTCCAGTTGTTTGAGGTTGTTCTGTGTCCTAGTTCAGCTTTGGTTCTTTTTGTTGGGCTTGTACAGTTTTCTTTTCTTTTTTTTATACTAAGCACCAGTTTTTTTCACCAAAAAATAAAATAACATTGTATTGTATGGTAAGATCCTTATTGCAAATCCCTAGAGTTAATTGTAAAACCTTTAGAATAAACAATTATGTTCCTAACATTTTCTTAATCTATAAGCAATCTAGTAACACTAAACACAGTGGTAAATGCAGTGAATGGGCTTTTCCTTTCAACTTACGTTTTATATTTCAGCCGGAGAACATCCTTCACTTTGCTCAATAATTATATTTAAACCCTGTTTAAAATGAGAAATGAAACAATAACATTATTTACTCATTTGCAAAAAAATTAATAATAATAACATTCAAGTCTTCACAATTTAAGTAAATTTTGAACTTTATATGATTAACATCAAAAACTTCTATTTTTGACATCCCCCTTCATCATTTACACTCGATCTGTTATCTATGACAACGAGGGCGGAAGGTCTACGGGGGCTGAGCCGGGCTACAACCTCCCCCTCCTCTTCAAACTATAGATTTATTTTTTATATATGTATACTTTTGATCTTTTCAAATTTGTACAACTCAAAATTTTGATTTAATCTAATTTTTGCTTATTGTTTCTCTCATTTCCAATCTAAAATTTTAGCCCATCTCTAAAAATTTTGATCAGTCTAAATTTTACTCATCATTTCTCTTATTTTTTATTCTAAAATTTTACTCCTAACCTAAAATTTTCTACAAAAAAATTTCTAAATCCGCTCTAGTAATTTTCTTGATTCCACCTTGTCTGACAATTCAAAAAAAAAAAAAAAAAGCCTAGCCTATCTTGTACGTTCTTTATTTAAGACCACGCATGAGCAACAGTGCTGAAATTATTCTGTCCCTACCATGGACTCAGTTTGATTTGATCATCTGATATATGTCTTTGGGTTCACTTTATTCTAATGGAGACTGAATGAAAGTTTCCATCGATCATGCCAATGTTGCCCTTCATTTGAGCTCTTTTGCCTTCTTTCTTTTTTTTTTTTTTTTGGGACTTATAAAACAAATCCATGCTGAGGAGATGACCAACTGCAAAAAAAAAATCATTGGAATGTTTTCTAGCTTAATTCTATATGCATCTTACTTTGTATTCTCATATTCAAAGTTTCAATTCCAAATCTCATCTTTCCCACATGGGATTTTATAACCAGAAACTTTCTTTTTCTATTTGATTTGAAATAACTCATTTATTTCTCATTAGCATCATTTTGAAATTTGTTAATATTGAACCGAGAAAAAAAAAAGACTGCTTTAGTAGAAATTTTATCTACGTATTCTATTTTTTTTTCTTTTTAAATTATTTCTGCTGGTGGAAGGTAATAAAATCAAGAAATTTGTTTTTATTATATTGAAATGAAGGTCTAGCTCTAATCAGAGTGGAGAACAATCTAATACACCCCTTTGATCTCAGCGGCCTACATAGCTGGCTGCGGCAAAACCCAACCTGGCTTTGATACCATATTGAAATGTAGGCTCAGTCTTAAATTAGTTCCTTAAAATTTAAGTGTTAAAGAGAATGAGAGAGGGTCCTTATATATTGCGCAGGTGAACTGTACAAAGACGATGTGAAATTATGTTGCGTCGTTGTGGACAATCCAACATATCAATTGAGAAAATTAAATTATAGTATCCAAACTATGTATTTGTAAATTGAAGATCCGACCATGGCAAGGAATCGGACAATAGCATTACTCCAAAATCAATCAAACGTTTGAGATAAAATCAATCAATGATTAGTCAGGTATCAAACTTAATTGTTAGAATTTTGTTTAAGGTTATGTTAATTGATTTGCATTAACCAAGTGTCATCCTATAGGAAATTCACATGCTACCTATGGATGGGACAGGCATCAATCCAAGTTAAAGGGAAAACTAAAGCTAGGCCATCTGGACAGATGAGGACAAGTGACATTAAGAAAAGTTAAATTACATGATACTCTTTACGCTAATCATGATTTCTTAGGTTTTAATTAAGTATTTGAGACCCTAATATGCACTACGTGTAAAGCTAAGACACCTCAGAAAGTGATCTCCTTTGTCATTTATTAATTTTGTCACAGGTAACGAACTGATTGACAGAATGAGAAGGAATCAATTAACACATGCATAGCTCTCTTTTTCTTCTTTTCCTCTTTTTTGGATAATTAACACATGCATTGCTCTTAGTGAGTGTTTGCTGATCTCTTTGTAATAGTCCGTTTGGATAAATTTGAGAAAAGGAAAAGAATAAGAGAATATTAATTTTGAGAAAAAGAAAGAAAATAATAATTATTTCATTATATTTAGAATAAGAGAGGAAAATAATCATTCCATCTGATTTATGAATAATAGAGAAGAGAAAAAAAAATTCTTATATTAACTTACTATAATATCTTAGGACAGAAGTGTTAATTTTAATTTTATCTTTATAAATTTAAGAATATTATTGATATTATAAAAAAAATATTAAAGAACTATTTCTTCTCCTTCCATTCCTTTCACTCTTGGACAAAGTATAAAATGAGACAAATAAATGTTATAACTCTCTGTCTTTCTCTTTTTCTTAATTTTAAACCAAATATCAAATAAACTCATTCTCCTCTTTTTTGTAATGTTTAAATTAAATATAAAATAAACTCTTCTTACTCCTCTCCTTTCCTCTCTTTTCGACTCCTTTCATACAAACCGATTGTGAGTTTTGACCAAAATAACATAGTTTTTGTATTTTTTTTTTAATCTCATTTTATTTTGATCTCCTACGTTAATAGGAACTCGTTACAAAATAAAACATTAATTTTAAAAGAAGATGCCTATAAAGACATGCTTCTTATATATATATATATATATATATATATATATATATATATATATATATATATATATTAAAGGCATCTCTTCACGTAACATGGATTTGAGAAAAATAAGTATCAAAACACGTGAGGTCAAAAATTTGTTAAAAATTCACGTGTATATGGTAAAAAAAATTCCTTATTCTTATTAGGTGTTGGACAAAATTTTCTCAAATGTGCATTTTGCCTTTGAGAAATTTCTCCTAAAACAAAAGTTATTTTATAATTTTGGGTAAATTATACTGATCTCTTAGGAGGTTTATGACAATTACACTGACCTTTCTTGAGATTTATGACAATTACACTGACCTCTCATACTTTACAAAATAATATAGACTATCTCTTTTCTGTCAATTTTTTTTTAAAAATGACAAAACTGTTCTTTTTATTTATTTATTTTTACATTTTTCTAATTTTGACCAATTTATTCAAAAAAAATTTAAAGTTTTTTTAATTTTTTTTATTTAAAAACAAATTTAAGGTAAATAACTTATTTTTATTTTATATAAAAATAAATTTAAGATTTTATCAATATTTATTTTAAAAAAAATTGTTCAAGATTTAAAAAATTGGAAAAAAAATATGAAAATGATAGCTTTGTTATTTTGAGGAAAAAATTGACTGGTGAAAGTATCTGTATATTATTTTATAAAGAAAAATAAGTCAGTATAATTTTAAAAAACTTTAGAGAAAATCAATATAACTGTTATGAATTTTAAAGAAAGTCAGTGTAATTTATCTTATAATTTTAATTAAATTGTCAAACACATTTTTTTAGAACACCCTTTACAAATACAAAAGCAAAGGCTACAAACTACCCAAAATTAGCAATAATATTGAGCAATTTGTTTATAACCATCGAAAAACTATATAAAATTTTCTCCACACATTGCTTAAATAGCCTCCTCTATACAATTTATGGGGCAGCTGTATCAAACAGTGACTTGGTGTGAATAATTTTATGAATTGCTTTGGAAAATAGGGTTGATCATTATTGTTGGGTGAGGGTCATATTCATTTCCAAAATAACACATTACTGCATGGATAGAGGAGGCCTAGGTTGCTTCTTAATTTAGACATAAATCGTGGTATTTAGATCAATAATGGTACGTTTAAGACAAAAGATAATCATGCTTTTATGAGGTTTTAGTAAGATGTCAATTCTTGAGACGATACGATAATATATTTTAAAGTTAATAATTCTAATATCACAATTGTAACATCTCAAGATAATGATTCTGATATCACAAATGTAACATTTTAAGTTCAAGTCTACTATCCCAACAATACGAAGAACTCATACTATTATGCCTTAAAAACTTAAACTCAAATTGTTAATAATAAGGTTTATTGTCTCTTATATATCAATCATATTACTCCTACTGAACCGAAACAGGAGTATCACACTTTCACGTAAGATAAAACCTGATTTACACAGCAATCATTATGCCTCTTAAAAAAACACACACACACACACACACGAAAAAACTGCCGAACGATTAGGTTAAATTATACACAATGGCCCAAAAAAATGAAAACAGAAACCAAACCAAGCTGATCAAATGGGTCTCGACGGCATTGCAAAGAAAAGTTGTAGATCAGGCGGCTGGAAATACCCCATTTTTGGTGGGTCCTTCTTTCTCCCATAACAGTAGTACCTCCCCTCTTCTTCGGGGCAGGAGGGCACACCAATGCCGCCGAAATCTGATACCCGCCATGCTTCGGCGTCGAACACCCTTCTTCTTCCACCACCTCATACCCCTCTTCTTCTATCTCAATATATATATGTATATTTGCGTATGGCTTTCCTTACAACAACAGCAGTGTGCTGATTGTGGTAGTGAGAGACTCGGATTAAAGGAGTTTGTGCACATATATTTAAAATGTTTCCGATTTGTAAGAATGCAGGAGGATTTTTGAACTTTGAGCTTTCAACATTTTCTGGAAGGTGCAAGAGCCGTACAAAATCTTGTGGTGAAAACAGCTACTGATCAGCCTTGTGGTCTCCACGTGTCAAAGAGGAAGTGAGCTTTTGTCTATGTGGAACGGGCACGTGGCCCACGTTCAACCTTGAGTTCATCGTGAGAATTTAAAAATGGTTGGGTGTCTTAAGCTTGGTTTATGTTTTTAAAAATAAATTTTTAATTTTTAAACATGAAATATATATTTGACAACTTATTAATTTTATTTTTTTATAATTTAAATTATTATATTTAAATATATTTTAAAAAAATTAATTATAAAATTTTTAAAAATATTTTAAAAAAATTATATTTAAATCACTAGCTAAGTCTCACACTTTTTTTTTTTTTTATGAAAAGATATCAATACGAAGTATTTAAAATTTTACTTTATTTGATAAGTCAAAATTTAAGTTTCATGTCACATATATTCAGAATAATTTTTTCTTCTTTATCGGTGTACTCAAAAAAATAGGAGAATAGTCCCCAAACTTTTAAATTTTTTTTTTAATTTTTAAAAAATTTTAAAAAAATTAAGAGTTAACTCACAAATTTAAAAAAAAAAATTATTACAAAAAACTCCCTTAAATTTTATGTTTTGTACTTTTGTTCCTCTAAGACTTATGGTCTAGATCTACTACTAATAATTATCACATGATTTTAATAATTAACTTGTTACGTGAACAAGTAGTGGTTGGTCATGTTTGGAAGATCAATTGATCCTAATGCTTCTTACACTTATTTAGTGAGAGTTTTCAGGTTTGACTCTCTATTTTTCTTATTTGAAAGATCAATTGATCCTAATGCTTCTTACACTTATTTAGTGAGAGTTCTCGAGCTCGACTTTCTATTTTTCTTTTAGGAGCCAATCAGTACTCATTTCGATGTTGTTATCTAGATGAGAGAGCTGGCGACTTTTACTTGATCAGAGGGAATTAGTCGCCAAAAGAACTGATGCCTGACAAAAAATAAAAAACAAGCAATGATGAAATAGGAACTTAAATATTATATTTGATACAATCTCTCAAATCAAAATTGTGCATATAAGAGATAAATTTTATCATCTCAAGTAAGTTTGAATTTATATATCTAGTGTTGAAATCCTAACTCGGACAATACTTGACTTCAAACCATGTAAAAAGAACATCATTTTACTCTTGTACGCATTATAATCTTAATAGATCACGTATGCACTTACGTGTATATCATATAATTATTTAATGTTAACAAAAAATTATTGATAAATAAAAAAACATATGCACATTGCATGTGAATATATATATATATATATATATAATATACTAAGATTGTGATATATATACACGAATAAAAAAAAGATTCCTTTAACTTGGTTGGAGCTAAGCATTATCCAATTCAAAATCAAAGCCACGAGGTATTTTGCTTCCCATTTTCTCAAAACGTGTGAATTAATTTTATTTCTCTACTTCGGCCAACAATAAAAAATGAGCACGTGACCTCGTCCCTCCATTTTTTCGAAACGTAGGAAAGTTACAGGCCTGAAGTTCAATTTTTCTATTTTAATGTTGGATCTAGATTAGAGGCCCCGAAGCCCAAAGATAGTCCAATTAGAGTTGAGAGAGGTCCCCTGTTTTGTGATGAGGATGCAATCTTTAAATGATGAAATTTGGGCCTACTACCGCTGAAGCCAGCCCAGTTATGATATTCTTTTTCACTAATTCTCCATCAGTCAAAATTTATTCTAGTAGAAAAAATATTCTAGTCCATGGCATTTTTGAACATTATTCATAAGTTATTCTAATCCTTTAAAATTTCATTTTTCCTTTATTATTTATTAATAAAAATACAATACTTTTCAAATTTATATCACAAATTCTTATTCCAAATAATTTGGACAATTTTCACAATTGTGCTGCATACTGAATGTTTATAAAAATATTTTTTTTATATTAAAAATTTAAATAGACTTGATGGAATTATACGTTCGTAAAAAGGACAATACTATATTTTTTTTCTCTATTAACATGCATATTTTTTTATTTTAATAATATAATATGTTGTTTGAAATGTATTAATTACATTTAATTTAATAAAGTAAATAAACATTTTCTTTGATTATTTTTTTGAAAAAATGCTTAAAATGTCCTTAAAATAATTTTTTCAATTTAAAAAGTCCATAATATTTTTTTCTACCTAAAAGATCCAAAAAAAAACTTTTAATACAAAAAAGTTCGATTTTTAACTTTCATCTTAACACCGTTAAAAAATATTATTAATTAAACCAAAATAACCTTAAAGATACATTTTAAAAAATAATAAATAATAGATACGACAAATTTTTCAATTAAAAAAAAAAGCATAACATTTTTTATTTATCTAGAATGCCTAAAAAATAAATTTTTACTTTCTAAAATGTTATGATTTTTTGAGGTTAAAAAAAAATATTCTATATATTTTTTAGTATTTTTTTTCTAAAATGTATTTTGAAAGTCATTGTAGAATAATCAGTAATATTTTTTAGCAGTATTAAAATAAAAGTTAATAATTAGATTTTTTTTTGTATTAAAAGTTTATTTTTTAGGCTTTTTGGATAGAAAAAATATATCATGAATTTTTTTAATTGAAAATTTTATTTTAGAGACTTTTAGTATTTTTTTTCTCTAGTTGCATAAGTTACACAAACATGTTAAAAAAAATATTGTGGTAAAACCATTTTGCTTATATTTTTAATCTTCTTATGAGTTTTTTTCGCTCTTTTTCTTTTAGACATTCACCTCTTAGTAGCTAAAGTTATTACTAAATTAAGATAATTGAGATTATGTTTAAAAATACGCTCTAATCGTAACTTAATGTTTAAAAATATGTTCTAATTGTAACTTAATGTATTTTGAGATTTAATCACAATTTAAATTAATGACATTCACCTCCTAATAGCTAAAGTCATTGGCAGCAATTTTTTTCATTAATTGTAATTTAGATTAAACTGATAAATTTAACTTTTTTATTAAGCTGATTAAATCTATTATAAATATTTTATTTAATATTTTTAACAGGTCATTCAAATACTCATTTGCTTATTTCAAGTAATTACTTTTTTACAATTACTTAATTCAAATAATATTTTTTCACCATTTATCTAAATGAACACTAAAATTAAAACGTTTAAAGGAGTCTAATGATCACATGTAAATACTATTAGGTGTTAGCTAATTTAATTAGTAAAATATTTGTGTAATAATACAAGAAATATGAGATTGGAAAGTATATAGATAAAGTTACTCATTCATCATTGACCACTAAAAATATATTTAAAAAAAAAAAGAAAAAAAAAAACTAAAGGTCAAAATTACTGTTATCTCTCATCTCTCAATGGTTGGTTCAGTTGCCATGGCACATTTTATTTTATTTTTCAGAATCACTCTCTCTGTTCCTTTGATTCTATGTGCTAAGTGCCAACGCATCACATAAAGTCATGTCTTGTTTCCCAAGTTAGCTTTGAAAAACAGATTAATTGATTTTGTTTTTTGGGATAAAAATTAATCAAATTAACTAAAAAAAAGGCAAAAAGAGAAGAAAAAAAAAAAAAATCTAAGACCCCAAACAATCCCCTATTCATAATCCTCCTGATTTGCGCCGAGTCGGCCCCAAAGCATATCCAGCTTCGTTCTCGAGCTTTAAAGCCCCAAAAAATGCGTTCCAAATTGTATCGTATCCTTTATCTGTGACATTATATATAGTAATAGATATAAAACTTGGAACAAGAAGGTGAAAGATTTGTTCGCACTCTTTGCGCAGTGACTCGTTTTCTGGTTCCCGAGCGATCAAATCAAAGAATGATTTTTTCGAGGGTTGGGCGTTCGTTGGCGCGATCATCTCGTGCAAGAGTAACTCCTTTCTCCACTTATATACACGCATATATATATATATATATTTGTAATTTAGGGTTTTGTAGAATTGTTGAGGTCTGATTTTTTTTTTCTTTTTCGTTAAATGGCAGAATGTTTTAACTGGTGGTAATGTTGGGAGATCGGCGTTTTTGAACGAAGCGTTTCTTCGAGCTCCACATGTAAATACATATCTGAATCAATTTGATGGAAAATTAGGGTTTCTGAGAGGATATTTAGTTTCGGCAGGAGCTAGCAAAGAGTTCGTATCGAAGGCTTATTTATCTGATTTGAATTACGTTCTTGCCAACCCTAGAATTGGTAGATTTTTCTCAAGTGAAGCTCCGAAAAAGAAGAGTAAGATTTTTTTTTTCCTTTCTTTTCCTATAGTGTTTTTTTTCTTCCTGTCTTTTGGATTATGTTTTAAAGACTTCGACTCCTGTTTTGTCCCCCAATCACATTTTCTCGTCTTCTACTGGCAGATTATGAGAATTTCCATCCAAAAAACAAGAAGGAAATTCCAAAAGGGAATGAACAGAAATCTGAGACTAAAGGTGAGTTGGTCACTTATCGGTTAAAATTTTTATTTGCGGGTTTTTTTTTTTTTTTTCTTATCGTTATTGACTATCAAAATTTGAATATTATCTTAGATGTTATCTTGGTTTCCAAAAGACGTGAAGCTAATCTCACTAATTAATTTATTGGATTATATATGGTGTTCTCAGTTGGTTCTATTTTGTTTAATTTTGGAGCTTGTGGACTAATGTTTTTCCTTTATTATTATTATTATTGGGTGGGATTGGGAGGGGGTAGTTTCAATGATCTTCATGAGAATCAAGTTCTGTGTCTCCGTTGGTAACTCAAATTTTTACCCAAATTTAAGTCAAAATTTAAATAAAAACTGAATTTGAGTCTCAATGCTTTCCAATGGTCGCTTAAATTTGGGTTTATTAATAATAGTGTACTGATTTGGGTAAAATCCTATTTGAGTATGGGTTTGAGTAACTATCGCAGAAAATAAGGGTCCCGTTTGGATAGCTATCCAAAACTGAATTAGGATTATCCAATAATTGAAAAAACTGTTTGGTTAGGTTTTCGAAGTGGCTGATTGAGGGAGTGGTTTCTCAGAATATGACTTGAATATTTTTAGGAAATGAAACAGAAGCAACCCTCCATACCGAGGCTGTGTTCGGATGACAGAGAGCAGCACCTCAGGGCCAACGCACAGTGCATCTCACCCTCCTCTCTCACTCTCTGCATCTCACAAATCTCTCTCTCACTCTGCAAATCTCACTCTATCACGATCTGCAAATCTCTCTCGAGCTGGCTTCTCTCAGATCAAATCACTCAGTTCTCTTTGCATCTCACTCTTTGCCTCTCTCATTCTCTCCAAATCTCTCTTGATCTCGTTTTTTTCTCTCAGATCAAATCTACAACTGAAGATGGTTGGCCTCTGACAAACGACTGTCTCACGCGGCGCGTTCTCTCACGCTATGCATCTTACTCTCTGCATATTTTTTTCTCTATCTCTCTTTCTGTAAGTTTTGTCCTGTAGATTTGGGTGGTCTAAAGGAAAGTAGAATCGGCTTCAATGGCAGGCTAATTGGTGGTCTGGTGGATTCTCATTATTGCTTGTAAATGGTAACTTGTATTCAGGAATTTGGAATTCAAATAATTTTGTTATTTACTCGTGTCAGGTTTTGATTTGTCATAATGTAAGAATTTCAGCTTGTTTAATAATGGTTTCATTTTAGTGAAGTGCTAATTATCCTGTGTAATAGTGGTGATGAAGAAGACAGAAAACAGAAATGCGAGCCCTTGACTTCACTTTGTCCTTGATAGTTGATTCACCTTCCATTCTCTTGGGTTGAGATTTTTTTGACTTAACTTGGGCCATGGTTTTTGCTGGTTGTCCAATATCACCTGATCTCACAACTAAGCAACCAGTTAAACTTGAGTAATTTAATATATTATATAACACTAATTAATTAATTAATTTATTAAATTAAATTAATAAATTTTAAAATATGTTCGAACTTAATAAATTATAAGCTAGAGATTGGACAGAGGTAAATAATACTTCAACTTTTTGGTGTATATAAATTCAAATATTATTATATCCAAACGCATTTTCACAATTTTTAACTTAAAAATTGAATTCTGATTAGCATAACCAAACGCATTTTCGCTGTTTTGAAAAAATCAATTACAAAATTCTGAAACACATTTTAGAAAATCATATCTGAATCACTATCTAAACGCAACCAAGATTTTTGTGAATTTTGATTCAAATTTTAATTTGAGTCGGATTTGAGTCACCACTGGAGACGAAGAGTGTTGGTACCTGTAGATGTTTTTCATGGCCAAGTATGCCCTCCCTATTTTGAGTTCTTTATGAACATACGAAACTAAGTGAACCTACCATGTTTCTCTCATCTTGTAGACATGCAGGAGTTATCCACTAAAAACAATAGAGTAATTTACATGTATGGGAGCAAAATTTCTCATATAAAATGGCTACTTGGGCCAGACGGTAAAATGGCTACTTGCAAATGAGACCTGCAACCTTGTTCCTTCTCATGGAATCCACGCATTCATTTGTTGTAAGAGCTGCATCCAGAATTTGCTTCCCTTGTACAAAGGCATTTCAGATGATGAGACACCCCCACCCCCACCCCCAGCCCCACCAACAATCGTAGGGCTAAGACTTTAGCCAATAGTTTATAAACACTACTAGCTAGGCTGATTGGCCGGAAATTTTAATGTCCTCTGCACCATCTTTTTTTGCACTAAAGCAATGAAGGAAGCATTCAAACTTCTCTCAAATTGACCCTACTCAAAAAATGAAAAAAAAAAAAAGAAGAAGAAAAACAGAAGGCCATGACATCTCCCCTAACAACAGGCCAACATTGTTGAAACTTGAAAGGTGGCTATGGAAACCCATCTAGACCTGGAGCTTTGTCACCTTCACATGTCTTTAAGGCCCTCAAAACCTCCTTTTCGGAGAGTGGTCTCTCTAGGACCTCTCAATCCTCTTCCCTGAAGACTTTGAAGTCCAACCCATCTAGAGTAGGCGTACTAACCCTTGACTCGGTGTAAAGCTCCTTATAGAAGTTTGATATCTGCTCCTTTATTACATAATCCTGGTCATACCTTTGACCTCCAATGGTAATAGAGCTGATTGTGTTGACCCTTCGATGAGCACTAGCCATCGTGTGAAAGAATCGAGTGTTCATGTCACCTCTTAGCCACAAAACACGAGACTTTTGCCTCCAACTGATCTCTTTTGCGATGGCTAGCCTTCCCGATTCTCCCTTCATCCTGTGACTTTCTTTTGAAAGTAGAATTATATCTTGGGACATTCCAAAAAAGAATATCATATTCTCTTGCACTATAAAATTGGAACGGAGGGAGTCGTAATTATTTATGGGAATTTTCTCTTGAACAACTGCTCCAATCAATTTGCATGCTAATACAGTCTGTAGACTTTGTACTCTTTATTAGTTGGCGCCCATGAAGCACGGACACTCTATTTTGGTTCACATGTCTATATCGGACATTTTTCGGACACGTGTTCCGGACACTTGAATCATGCATGTTGATGATTATATGAAGAAGTTCTTTATTTTTTACTTAATGACTTTGTTATTTTAATATCTTAATAATATTTTTTAAATTTATGTGTTTTTATACCAATTTTAATTAAAATAACCTTGGATTTTTATTATATGGTCGTATAAAATATATATATATATATATATATTCAACATGTCCCTAACGTGTTCGTGTCCAGCTTGTTTAAGAAATAATGTGTCTGTGTCTGTGCCGTGTCGTATCTGTGCTTCTTAGGGTGGCACCATGGTAGTTTGCCATATGTTCTTGATATTGTGGCCTATGGGTGTTGGAATAGTTAGTTGGATTACAATTCTGTAAGAAAGAGCATGGTAGATTATCGCTCCTAAGTTCCTTTTATATGTGTATTAGGGTAGTGTGATTACATTATTTATGGTTCTAAGGTAAGAAACACGGATACGAATATGGGACACGGATACGACATGCCATTTCTCACAAAAGTAAGATACGGATACGTTAAATATATATATATATATATTATTTATATGACCATATAATAAAAATTTAACATTATTTCAATTAAAATTGGTATAAAAACATATAAATCATAGAAATATTATTAAAATATTAAAATAACAAAGTCATTAAATAAAAAATTAAGAACTTCTATGTTTAATCATCAATATTCATTATTCAAGTTTCAAAATAAATTTACTAACTATTACATAAAACATATATATGTGAGTGTGGGTGTGTATATATATATATATATATATATCATAAAAAAACAGAGGAGAATATAAGGGGAAATTTCAACCAAAAAAAAAAAGTGTACTAACATGTCCATAATAATGAGTCTGAAATTTGGAAAAAAATACAAAATTTGGACATTCTTTTTTCGTGTATTCAACGCATGTTTGAGAGTGTCGGTATCCAACACGTACACATGAGCTAAAATAGAGTGTCCGTACTTTATAGGTTCCAAGCTATACAAATATCGTTTTATGGTTGATTCTAGTCATCTAAAAATGATGCCATTGGTTTCCTTATAAGATGTTAAGCACTAAATACCTGCATGAAAAGATAATCAAATGTGCTATTTTGATTCCTGTTGCTAGTAAAATTTATGTTTAATAACTTTAATCTATAAATTTTCCATGCTAAATCTAGCAAGTAAAATCTCACATTTCTTTAGTAATTCTTTTTCCCATTTTCAGATGATGCAAACACAGATGATCAAGGAAATTTTCAGGAAACTTTCATGAAGCAATTTCAAAATCTAATCACTCCTCTATTAGTGATTGGACTGTTTCTTTCATCTTTTTCCTTTGGTCATAGTGAGCAGCAACAGGTAAACATATCTTTGAATTTGTTCCAAGGTTTGTTTAGTTGCTTGCATGGGCCGTCTATAATCATAGTTATTGATGGTATTGCTTGTGTCCCCCCACCCCCAAACCAACTCCCCCCCAACAAAAAAAAAAAGGAAGGAAGAGGAGAAAACCTCATCACATCAGTATGAAAGTAGTTTAAGTATCATTTACAACTGAATCACATATTCAAGTACTTTTAAAGCTTGACATATGATTTCTAAAATTATTTTTGTTTTTGTTTTGTTTATGGTTAATGTGAATTTCTTAGAAAAAAAGTTACACTAACTTTTTTATTTTCAACAAGACCAGTAGAAAAATTATAGTATATATGGCTTTGTGATATGACCACCTTTTTGGGACAAGTTTTTATGGTGATTCCATTCTATGAATTAAGTTTCATGTAATATCATGTTAGACATGACCTGGATCTCCACTAATGGGGATTGACCATATCATATATGAATCATTTATTAGAACTGTCCATCTACTAAATCATGGGCAATAATCTAGTTATGCCATTTTTCATCTCAACACCAACACTCTTTTTGGTGGACCTAAGTTTCATTTCCATTGGCTATTGGCTTGAGTGGTATCTCATCCCCCCTCCCCAAAAAAAAAAACCCATCCCTTGCCTAAGGAGGAGATGCAAGGTTTAAGTCTCAATTAGCACAAGGGTGTGTGTCTTACTCATGAAAAAAAGTTTGATTTCCTTTTTAATCTGGTAAACCTAGTGACAGATTACTAAATAGCTTGATGGGATGACGAGTGGAGAAAGGAGGATCACTACAAGCTGGAAAACCTCGGTCTTCATGGAAGGGAGGGGTAGCAATGGATCTACATATGAAGTTGTGGAAAGAGGTGGGATTGTGCATTCAATTTGGTTGGATTGTGAAGGCCTGGAGTCGATTTGCTAGATGATGGATGATGCTTCTATGCAGTCTGGTTATGAGGGTTTTGTTAGGAAAACCTGGAATAAAAAGTCCTCCTTGAAGATGTTGAGGAGCTGGAATGAGAAAAAATATTTTTTATATTTTGAAGTGGGTGTAGGAGAATTACTTAAACGTGTGTTCATCCCACTAAATAAATAAATAAATTAATTAAATTGTTAAGAGAAATAATTGAAGGGAAGTAGCTTATATCTTCATAAACTTGGGGGCTTTGTGTGGAAGGGACCAAAAAAATGAGGTAGTTGTTGTAGCTCAGTCGTTTGAACGACCCCTCAAAGTGCTAAGAAGGAAGATGTTAAGAGACTGTGATGTGGAGGTTGAGTCTGAATTGTGCAGATAGGTTGCAGTTTTTGTGTTGATTTCTTCTAGGAAGGGTGGGTCCCATGGATATGCAGGTGTCAAAATTGTCGCAAATTCAAGAATAGGCTTCTTACAGTTGGCGACTGTCAACAAGGGTAGGGTTTCCGGGTAACTCACTATGTCCCACCCCTAACGAGATGGGTTTGGAAAGTATATAAACAGATTAGGTGCAATTTTGGAAAAAAGAAGTTGAAACCCGATAGGGTTAAGGGTGGACTTGGAAAAAGGAGGTTTAAACTCACACTGCCTTGATTATGATACGAAATTGCTTAAATACCTCTTATGTATAATTTTTTCATGAATATATATAGTTGTTGAATAATATTAATATTAAAAAATAGTTATAAAAAAATATTAAAAAATAAAAAAGTCCTTTATTTATTATTATTTTTAGAAAAAGAATCATAAATTTAGTACAATCAGGGTGGGGTAGGTTCGGGATAGGGCGCCCGTTGCATACCTGCCTCGTTGACATCCCTAGATAAGGATTAGTCTCTCTAAGGTTGGTGGCGACCTCGTATTTATTTGACTTTCCCTTAGTGGAGGCAGCTAAGGGGGTTTTGTTAGAGTGGAATTAGGTCTTTGATGGGGAGCCACCGTTTCTAGATTGGTGAGTTCTCTATCGCGGTTACTATAAGAAGTTGAAAGTGCCTCAGAAGTTATGGATTGGAGGTTTTGGCCTTCCCCTTCATTTTGGAGTCAAGATGAGTATGGAGGCTTTGGTTGTGTCTGACGAAGCTAGGAGAGTTTGTAAACAACTCCTATGGGCTTGAAATCTTGGTTAGAAGGTATCAGAGCAGATTCCAAAAACAATTATTGTTGGCATCAGGACATGGTGATAGTCTAATCTCGTATGGCTGAGGCAGATCCAACTCGAGTTGAGGGGTGATGTGAGCTTCAGCAGTGAGAAAGTTACAGACAATTGTAGGCAGCTGAGGATGATGATGGGAAATCACCTAAGAAGCACGGACACGGACACTGACACGACACGGACATGCCGACACACAATTTTTCAAAAAAGTAGGACACAGACACGTCAGGGATACATTGAATAAAATATATTTTATTTTTATTTATATAATAATATAATCAATTTCTATTTTCATATCAATCAAATTATGTATAAAAAAACACAATTTCATGCAACATCTACACAAGAAACACAATTTCAAATTTTAATATGAAGTACCATAAAGTGATACATTTAAAAGTAAAGTATCAAATATTTCAACAAGATTATAAATAACAAAATCATAGCAAGTAGGAATTATCCAAAGTTTAATAATTGCTAGAGGAATAGAACTTTAAAGTCTAATACAAAACAAAGCTCCACTAATAATCTCCTCCTCCCCCCCCCCCCCCCCCCAAAAAAAAATAAGAAGCCCCATTTCAAGCATTATGATTCATTAGACTCAACTTCATCTTCTTTTCTTCCATCACCATTATCCGTGAAGATTATGGCCTCCAATTCTGGTTTATCAAGTGAGAGGTTTGTAACCTCAAGCACCCCAATATCCTCAAATGAATCAAAAATATCTCCACAAATATCCCACATTTTGGTCTCTCCTTGCATATATTGTGGGGTTCTTCTTGATAAAAGATGGAGATTGCTATGGATGTAAACCAAGTCTTCGGCACGTTGTGGTGACATCTTGTTCCTTCTCACCGAGTACACAAAGGAGTAAGTACTCCAATTCCTCTCAGAGCATGACGAAGAAGATGGTTGTACAAGTAGCTTCAAAGCTAAATTTTGAAGCATGAGTGCGGATGTACCATAGATAACCCACCAACCTTTAGGATCCATAGTGTACCGATCACTCATGGAATCAACATCTGCAAACGCTCCCGCACATGTTGAAAAGTTGATATACTCTAAATTAACCTTTCTACCGTCCTCAGGATTGGGGAAGTATCTTTTAAAACACTTGATTCTTTCACTAGAAACCTCAACATCCTTGTGTGGAGGAACTCGACTTGGATCCTTCTCAAGCCACACATCGCTATAATACCTTGAATATATGAAAGAAAAAATTAAAAAAAAATTGTAAGTAAACTTTGATGGGAATAAATTGTTAAATCCTCAAAAAGACTAGAGATTAGGAGGTAGAACTTATTTTGGATTCAATGAATGTGCCAAACAATGAAGTGGGGTGTTATTTTTGTTCTAACGATCAACAAGTACTTGGTGTACTACCTCATAAAAGGTAGATGACTTCTCAAATCGCTTCCCTTCTTTTCTATATGTTGTGGTCTTCACTTTCTCAATCATCGAATCCCACATATCATAAACCAAGTGAAGACATGGTTTGTCTGTATCACAAACCCGAATCATCTCATAAATAGGTGCAGTAAAAGAAAGGATGTAATCAATGGAATCCCACCAAATGTCATCCAACACTTTTTCTTTCACAAATCTTGCTTTCCCCACATCATCCTCCCGATAGCACGACCACATGTCACTAATAACCATCGCTTGAAGACCACGCTTTATAAGCTTAAATCTCTTCAACATGACAATTGATGAAGCAAAACGTGTCTCCGCAACAAAAAGCAACTTCAAAGTAACAAACTCGTTGAACATTGCCAATCTCATTGAATGATTCATGATGAAGTGTTTTATTTGCATGACATCTCCAATAATTTCCGTAATCCAACAACATTCATCATATGTCAATCCGTTGTTTTCAACATTCTTGGTTGCACAAATGTTCTTTAATGCAAGGTTAAGGGTGTGAACCACGCATGGTGTCCAAACAATGTTTGAAAATTGTGATTTAATTATTTGCCCCGCACCTTTGCAATTTGGAGCATTATTTGAATCACATTTTCATGCCCAATTTCATTAATCACCTCTTTCATCAAGTTAGAGATGAAATACTTGTCTTTAGTCTCATCCGAACAATCAACAACTTTTAAAAACATAGGTACACCATCTGTAATTGCCATGAAATTGATAAGAGGCCTCCTTCGAGAGTCGCTCCACCCATCGCTCACAATGCTTACCCCTTTTTCCTTCCACGAGCCTCTAATAGGTTGCAACAATCTTTCTATGTTTGCCTTCTCTCTTTGAAGCAAGTTAGTCCTCAACAAATTATACCCCGGAGGCAAATAACCCGTAATTGGATTATTGACTGCAAATGTGTAAGAAGACACATAATACGGGTTCCTTGCTAGGTGAAATGGCAAACCTGCCGAATAAAACATTCTAGCAATTTCGGAATGTAACTGCTCACGGGCTGCCATATTAAATGCCTTCTCCACGGGATTTTCGCTTCCACTCCCACTCCCACTCCCACTAGACAATGTCTTTCTTTTCTTCAAGGAAGTAGGTAAAACACTTGTACCACCCAATGAAAGAGTTGAAGGGGGTAAATTCTTTGGAGCATTACTTGATTGTCTTGACTTCACTTCATCCTCTAGCTTTTGCATCTCCAAAATATCTTTTGTTGTGACTTTTGCGCATGATCCAACCCCATGACCGGGTAGCTTCAACAAATGAGCCCTAACCCTTGTGTAAGAACTCTTCTTAACTTGGTTGCAAAAATTGTATTGCCAAGAAATATTCCCACCGCCATCACTTAGCTTGTCAAACTTTGTGACAGAGGCTTGTTAATGTCTTCATCTTGACTTGATGGTGTTTATGCGGTACTAGCACTCGTTGATGACATAATGTTCAAATTTATGACACAATAATATTTTTCAGTGATGTAAACAAATTAAACAATACACACAAATCAGCAAATTTTCAGTTATGAATCAACAAGCTGAAAAAAAAACAAGAGAAGACTCAAATTTTTAGACTTCAGTGAATCAACAAATTTACAATTTATATATATATATATATATATTTTTTTTTTCAAAAAATCAGCAAAGTAGGAAGGAAGGACACTCACATGAATTCAGGGAATCAATAAGCTTCGAGTTCCAGTTGGCCAAGAATGCCAAGAATTTCAGTCAATGAATTGCAAGAGTTGCAGTGAATCAACAAGCTTCAAAATAAATGGAAGAAAGAAGAAAATAAACTCACTGAAACATCAAAAAAATATATAGTAAAGCAAAAGAGAAAAAAATTGAAAAATGAAGCTTGGGTTTGCAATACCTGCAACATATAAATATATATATATATATATATATAGAGATAGAGAGAGAGAGGAGAAGAAATTATACAGAAAAAAAAGGGACGGAAGTCAAAGAATAGAGTTACATTGCAAATGCCGCAAATTGAAGCTTGTTGAATCAATTGCAGACTTGCAGTGAATCAACAAGCTTCAAAATAGATGGAAGAAAGAAAAAGATAAACTCACTGAAACATCGAAAAAATATATAGTAAAGCAAAAGAGAAAAAAATTGAAAAATGAAACTTGGGTTTGCAATGTCTGCAACATATAAATATATATATATATAGAGAGAGAGAGAGAGAGGAGAAGAAATTATATAGAAAAAAGGGGCGGAAGTTAGAGAATAGAGTTGTACGTACCTGGGTTGGTGACTTTGACAACACGATGGACTGCCAAGGGGAACAGCGACGGCTGCAAGGGATGGAGGCGAGCGATAGCTAGGGCGTCTCTCTTCACGGTTTCTCTTCTCTCTGATTTTGAGAAATCCCAATCGTAAGAAGAGGAGAAGAAATTATACAGAACAAAGGGGCAGAAGTTAGAGAATAGAGATGTACGTACCGGGGACTTCGATGATAGCGGACGGCGGCGAGCGACGGAGGTGAGCACGGCTAGGGCTTTTCTCTCTTCTCTTCTCTCTGATTTTGAGAAATGTCCGATGTTCAATCGTAATGCATATAAACATAAGTTTATTAAATTACAAATTGACCTCGCTAGTTTTTAAGAATATTAAAAGAGACCCCATGTTTTTTATTCTAAATTATAACTTGACCCCCGCACGTGTCTGAATTTTTTTGGGAGTGTCCTGGGCGTGTCCTAAATTAAAAAAAAAAAATCAGACACTTTCGGACACGTGTTTGACATGTGTCCGGCACATGTCCGTGTCCTAGACGTGTCGGACACTGATATGCTGCCCCAATTAGAGTGTCCGTGCTTCCTAGGAAATCACATGCTGGAGAAGCATGGAAGGGTGTTAATAGATGACTTTAGATTATAACCATGTGGAGATTGGGGGGATGGCTCTTATTGGGGTTTACAATTGGAAAGGAGTTGAATTTTTAAATTTTGAATCTGGTCACATGGGTCTGTGAGTTGGGATTGGGAAATCATGTGTTGTGGAGCTTGGTGGGGTTGGGGCATTGTTGAGGAATGGAGGAAAGGCCATTGCCTATGTGGGCCAAAATGAATGGGGGCGATCTCGTTGGGTCATTGAGGTTGTGAACATTCAATATGGGCTTAATAAACCATTTACCAAAATGTGTTATAAGGAATTCTAGATTGGGTTTGGCCAAGCCACATAGAAACAACTATAGTCTAGCAAAGCTAAACCCAATACAGTGGGATTAATGGAATCAACTAAAATCCCTATCAAGATAGGGGCAGGTGGATTTTTTGCCGGGCAATTTCCTGGCCTTCACAGTCTTGTCGAATTAGTCAACCAAGTTACACTATCATTACCATGGATTACAAAATATTTGAACTCATACATTGTAGCACATGCTTTTGACAAGGATCGGAAAACTAGGTTATTATTAGTTGTAAGCTTATCCCTAACTAGTCTGCATATACAAAAGAGCTGAGGAGATTACAAATCATTTTCTTCTTCCTTGTGTGGTTGCTCAATATATGTGGTCTATGGTCTTTCTCGTTGTTTGGAGTTCTATGGATTATGCTTAGGAGGGTGGAGGATCTAATAGCTTGTTGGGCAGGAGCTGCTCAATTGCTAGGGTTCGTCAAGCTCGGAAGGTTGCACGAATGGAGGTTTGAGTTGCTAGTTTATAGGTTAAATAATAAAAATATGCTTGATACTTTTGACTTTTGGATCTTTGGGAATTATCGAGATTCTTTGTATACATTTATAGATTATTTTTTTTGGGTAATTTTGAGTTGTATGAATGGAGCCTAATCTTCGGCTTATGTAAACTTTGCTTGTACACGGGTTGTGGCATCTCCGTCGCTTTTTTTATTATTATAATATATTCTACTTATCAAATTGAAAGGAAAAAAAAAACAATTATTAGAACAGCTTTCTAATAGTAGAACTTTGTTTTGGGTTTGGAAACAAGGAGATTTGATGGATTGGTTATTAATATGAGAAACCCATAATAAATAGTTGACTTTGGTGAAATTTTTATCTATTAAAATTGTGTTTTGGTGAAGATGAGGGTCAAGCATATCATTTTTTTCACATTTGGGATGTTCTGATGTGGAATTTCTCCACTTTTGAGTTTTGCTTATGATTTGAATCGCGTACATAACCGAAGTTGATTTGTAAATCTTCTCTTACTTTGAAATCTGCTGTGGCTTCGTGGGTTCTTGTATTATTTTGTACTAGCCTTGTCATCTTCTCCTTTCGTTATTTATTGAAACCATTTTCTTAGTTTTTTTAGAGCACATACTAATAATAAAAACATGTAGCACATACAAGAGTATTTTAGAAGAGTTCCTAAAGTGTGTTGAATCATTGCAGAACCATCCATTTATAGGTAGGCTGTAGGTTGATAATAAAAACATGTAGCACATACAAGAGTATTTTAGAAGAGTTCCTAAAGTGTGTTGAATCATTGCAGAACCATCCATTTATAGTAGGCTGTAGGTTGATAAGGGAACTATTAGTTTAGTTTGCCTAAATCTTTTTGGGCCTGTTAGATTCCAATTTATTTTAGGGCTGGTCTATATAAGGCCACTTAATGGCTTGAGTATGGATTATATAATTTAGAAAGTGTCACAAGTTTCATTCTCGATAATCAGTTTTTATGACCCATAAATGCTACATTGGGACTTGTATATTTTTTTGGAGGTGCAGTGAGTAAAAAAGTGTTTGAATCTTTTGCATATTTGGAAGTTTATCATTAGCCATTTATATAGAATAACGTTATGCACCTTTTTTTTCATCAAAAAGAAAATGAGCCACTGCTTCATCCTTCTCTTACAAAATTTCCGGGTCTGGATTTTGGTATTCACTTATTTTCTTTTGGTCCAATTTTTCCTTTGATCTCTTATATGTTGAATTGAATTATGGTTCTTCAAAAACTTTAGCATGAAGAAAATCCACATAAATGCTCTGTTGATCTTGATTGGTGGCTAATTTTACAGCTTGGGGTAAGTTAGTCTTGTTTTTGTTTGTTTTGAGGAAAAGTATTTCTTTACATCTAAAACTTAGTATTTCTTGAGAATCTTTTTGCCAATAATTTTCCTCTAAAAATTCCTGTCAAAACATATATAGCTTTATTTATTGGTAATTTAAATAATTAGTTGTAATATATTGAGTGAAATGTCTTGTATTAAAATATAACGAAGTGTAGCCTAATGCCTGATTGACCCTGGAGCTTATAATGTCTTGGAACCTTACCCATATGGGCTACCTCGTTACCATGGTTGTGCATTTTAGGCAGTCAAAGACCCTTAGGTGACATTCACCAGTGCTGGTTAAATATGTTTGGTTCCCTCTTGTTGTTGGTCACGTTTTTGTGTTAGATTGGTTTTGCCTCTCATTTGCTTCATATTTTATTATATGGTTTCTTAGTTTGCAGGTACTTCACTTTAGATCTAATATTTTTAGTGATATTTTTTACATGAGTAGTATTCATTTTTTCTGCTTAGTTTCAATTTGAATGTAATCGAAATTTTTATATTTGCGTTCTTAAGTTTTATCTTATTATTTGGAATGTGACTTTTGCAGATTAGTTTCCAGGAGTTCAAAAACAAGCTTCTGGAACCTGGTTTGGTGGACCATGTAGTTGTTTCTAATAAATCAGTTGCAAAAGTGTATGTGAGAAACTCACCACGTAATCAGATAAGTGATGATGATGTTCAGGGACCAGTGGTCCAAGGACCTGTTAATGGTTCCCCTGCAAGAGGGAATGCGAGCCATTATAAATACTATTTCAATATTGGAAGTGTTGAATCTTTTGAGGAGAAGTTGGAGGAAGCCCAGGAAGCATTAGGGATAGACCCTCATGACCATGTTCCTGTTACATATGTTTCTGAAATGGTTTGGTACCAAGAACTGATGAGATTTGCACCAACACTCTTGCTTTTGGGATCCCTTTTGTACATGGGGCGGAGAATGCAAGGTGGATTGGGTGTTGGAGGCACTGGTGGAAGAGGTGGCCGCGGAATATTCAACATAGGAAAAGCCCATGTTACAAAAGTGGATAAGAATGCGAAAAACAAGGTTAGCTTTCCTTTTCCTGATCAAGGCTGGTAATCCGTAGAATGTTGCTCAAACATTGCATGCCTTTATTTTTCCTCTTATTTTTTTTGTTCATCCAGATTTATTTCAAAGATGTTGCTGGCTGTGATGAAGCAAAACAGGAAATCATGGAGTTTGTACACTTCCTCAAGAACCCCAAAAAATATGAGGAGTTGGGGGCAAAAATTCCCAAAGGAGCCCTTTTGGTAGGTCCTCCAGGCACAGGTAAGACTCTTCTAGCAAAGGCAACTGCTGGGGAATCTGACGTGCCTTTCCTATCCATATCTGGTTCAGATTTCATGGAGATGTTTGTTGGTGTTGGACCATCCAGGGTAAGAAACTTATTTCAAGAAGCAAGGCAGTGTGCACCTAGTATAGTATTTATTGATGAGATTGATGCAATTGGTCGAGCAAGGGGGCGTGGAGGCTTCTCAGGTTCTAATGATGAGCGGGAAAGTACTCTTAACCAGTTGCTTGTAGAAATGGATGGATTTGGGACCACTTCTGGAGTAGTGGTTCTTGCTGGTACTAATAGACCTGATATTTTAGATAAAGCTCTGTTAAGGCCTGGTCGATTTGATCGACAAATTACCATTGATAAACCTGATATCAAAGGCCGCGAGCAGATATTCCAGATTTATTTGAAGAAGATCAAACTTGATAATGAACCATCATATTACTCTCAGAGACTTGCAGCCCTCACTCCTGGATTTGCTGGAGCTGATATTGCAAATGTTTGTAATGAAGCCGCTTTAATTGCTGCAAGGAGGGAGGGAGCGCAGGTTACAATGGAACATTTTGAAGCAGCCATAGATAGGATCATTGGTGGTCTGGAGAAGAAGAACAAGGTAATGCATTCCAGAATGATTTGTTGTTCCAGTACATGTTTTAGTCTTTTATCCACTTTAAGATGCTGTTTGGCCACCTTTATATGCTGACAACTCTATCTGTAGTAATCGCATAGTATCTAGATATGAGGGCTACAATGTGAAATTAATATTGCTACTATATATTATTTTAATTCCGATTGCATATATCTGCCTCTGAGAAGATTTCATGTGATTTTGAATTTTATTTTTCTTTATGTTTCTACATGTATTAAATGTCACTAATATTGCCATCCAATGGTAAAAGTGAAGAAATTTTCTGTACAGCTGAACAGATTCATCATCACTAGTAATTCAGGCATCACTGACAGAAAGGAATTGACTGCTTAGCAACATCTTAAAATATACATGATCCTTTAGTATCTTCCTCTTAGTCGTAGGATGTTTTTTTGGATCCTGCTAAAACAAAGTGCTTTACTAATGTACTCAAAGAACCTGTGCATATACTTCAGTTTGAAGATACATGATCCTTTAGTAGTCTTCCCCTTAGTTGTAAGCTGTTTTTTTTTAATCCTGCTAAAACAAAGTGCTTTACTAATGTACTCAGAACTTGTGCATATACTTCAGTTTGAAGAAGGCTGATTTTCCTAAAAAATATTCACTAAACATTTCTTTTTCAATCAATTATTAGAATTGAACCCTTTATTGAGATGTCCTGCCCACGCTAAACTATTCAGTAAATGACACTTCTTGCTATAGGACGAGTGTAGGGTTACTTTCTCCTACAAATTGCAACACCAAAATTGAAGTGGCAGCGGTAAAGAGAGGCCTTTGGATGGGTGTTTATTACTGGGCTTTTTTAGTGGTCTCTTTTGGTTGCCAATCTTGAATCTTAATGGAGGGAAGCATTGGGCTTGTCAAAGTAGGGTTTTCCAAAGATGAAAGAGTGGTTTTTAGATCTGATTGCAGGGTTAAAAAGTACAAATAAATAAAGAAAAGGAAAGGAAAAGAAAAAGAAAAAGAAAAAAGAAGTTAGTATCACATGGTCACCCCTAGGTTTCCATAGCCATCACACTTAAGGTTTAAATTTCATCACACAATAGATGTAATAATTCTTTAAAAGACGTTCTCTATTGAATTGAAAGTGTTACATGGCTATACATGGACTTTTAAAAAGTAGAACTTGGGAACTTATGACAAAGTTTCTTCAGTTTTTTCTCCCAAATTGACTTCTTGTCACTAATTTCTATGCCTGGTGGTTGTACAGATCAAGGAAATTAAGTTAAAATAGAAGCATGCAGCAAATGCTTATTTGTATATATACGTCAACACACACACTTGGAGTTTGTTTATTTTCTTTTCTTTTGTACACCCGGGGTGGGTGGGGGGTCGTGGTTTTACTACTGCATCTCCCCCTTTTCATTGTCGCACTACTTTTTATGAGTTATTATCTGGAAAATATTTCCCCAGTAATGTACATTTAGAGTAGTGGGGTGACAAATGGTTTCATGTCACGCTGCTCATGGTAGTCTTGCACTGTATTGAGTTTCAGGAAACTAACATTACAAGCGTATTTACTGAAATATAACATGCATATATATGCAATGAACATATAACAACTAACGGATTCCTGTTTTTTAAGCAGGTAATAAGCAAACTTGAGCGTCGAACTGTGGCTTACCATGAATCAGGTCATGCTGTTGCTGGCTGGTTTTTGGAGCACGCAGAACCCTTGTTGAAAGTGACTATTGTTCCTCGTGGCACTGCTGCCCTTGGGTTTGCTCAATATGTCCCTAATGAGAATCTTCTCATGACTAAGGAGCAGCTTTTTGATATGACATGTATGACTCTTGGCGGTCGAGCAGCTGAGCAGGTAGCTATAATGTTTCCCAAATCTTTTCATTTCTTTTGTATGATATCTGGTAAAAATGTATACAGAAGTAAGTTTTGATTCTTTCTTCCTTACAGCATTGGGTATTGCCACAAGTTCACTTCTTATTCTAACTCTTTCCATTTGGTGTAGGTTTTGGTGGGGAAAATTTCAACGGGAGCCCAAAATGACTTGGAAAAAGTGACAAAAATGACATATGCCCAAGTAGCAGTCTATGGCTTTAGCGAGAAGGTGGGTCTCCTCTCTTTCCCGCAAAGGGATGATGCATTTGAGATGACCAAGCCCTACAGCAGCAAAACTGGGGCAATTATCGACACTGAAGTGAGAGAGTGGGTGGCCAAGGCATATGAACGCACAGTCCAACTAATAGAGGAACACAAGGAACAAGTAGCTCAGATTGCAGAGCTATTACTGGAAAAGGAAGTACTTCATCAAGATGACTTGGTTCGAGTTCTTGGTGAGCGACCATTCAAATCAAGTGAGCTGTCAAATTATGATAGATTTAAGCTAGGGTTTCAAGAGGAAGATGAGAAGAGTGGACAGACTGAGGAGGGTAGGACTGCAGAAAATGATGGGTCATCGCCCCTTGATCCGGAGGTTGTCCCCACATAATAGTTAGGGATATCTTTACTGATTGTATATGAAATGAACTGAATACTCCTTCCTTTCCCTTGCAGTGAACTTGTGCAGTTGGCATGCTCGAGTATGGTGTAACCTTTTCCTCGGGGAGGATATACATTGCGCCCATTTTTCTCAAGAGTAGTTGTCTAACTTAATATGAAATCGTTTTACCTCAGCTTACTTAACCTAAATTCATAACTATGATGCTTTGGGTAGAATTTAAAAAAGGCTCTTGGGACAATTTTATGCTGTAGTTATTGAAGTATTCATGACGGTGAGAATATATGAAGGAAAGTAAACAAATAGAAAGGGCGATGTATATTTATTGACTTGGATTTTGAAGGAGTTTTTGATTTGATGTATATTGATTGTGACTTTAATTTTCAAGGCATTGTTGATTTATTCATCAATATCAATATCATTTTCCTTATGCTTTCTGCATTAGGTGTAAGATTAAGGAATTTGATTCCAGCATAGTAATGCCAAGGACAGTCGCGCACTCCGTGCATTGGCCGCTGATCAAATCAAATTTAAGGGATAAGCTTGTGTGCCATAATATCTCATGAATAAAGGCAGAACCCTCTTTACTTGCCAAAGAAGCTGCAAGGTGTTTTCACTGAATTCTTGATTAAGGAGCTGAGTGTGATACCTATTTTGTCTTTTGCTTTCTGCATTTGCACTAAGATTGAGGAATTTCATTCTATCATGTCTTTGTGGTTGTGGTTAAATCGTTGACTTTAGTAGCAAGTGGAATGGGAGTCACGGGGGCCGTAAATATGGAGTATTACTGAGAATTTCTTTCGAGAACATTCCAATTAAGTGTAAATAATTACTTCTGTTTTCTTCTAATTTAAGTTACCTCCTTTTGGAGAAAAAAAAAAGTCTAATGATAAGGGTTTAGGGAGTTTTTCGGACAAGGCTCCTCTTCACTATTTATCTTCTCAATTTTTTTAAAGTATTTTAAATGTATGACACATTATTTATTGTGTTAATTATTTAATAATAAATATATAATGTGTCAGGTATTCATAAATATATTTAGAAAAATGTGTAATAGAGAGGAACCTAATCCGAGTTTTTCTATGGTCATAGAAATCAATTTTTGATACGTAACTTATCTTTAAAAATAATAAATTATCATGATATTATAATGTATCACATGTCAGAATCTGATTTACATGACCATGAAAAATTTCATGCATCCTTATCACCTGATTTTTTTTCCCTCTTATTCCCTCTCAAAACTTTAAACAAGATTTAATCGATATATGTTATATGTGGAATGAGAAAGATAAAAAAAGAAAAGAAAGAGGAGTAAAACTTTAGAATATCATATATGTGTATTATTGATGCTTTTAGAAAAGAAAATCATTAATAAGCACACAAAAATAATCATAAATTAATCGATTCGGATTAGCCTAATTAGTTACTATGTTCTTCTAATTAAGGAGATGTCATGAGTTTAAGTGTTACTTTCCTTATTAAAGAATGTGAGTATTATTTTCATTCAGTCATTAATTGAACTAGTTTGTCTATTCAAATCCAGTATTTCTTTGAGAGCCTCTTATTATTATTAAATCGTGTATTCTTCTATTATTATGTAATATTATAAATATACTATTTAACTAATTTATCTGTTTGGATTCATATTTATTTAAGAAACTCATGTTTCTAATCGATTCTGTCTTCTTCTGTTATTAAGATTTGAGTTAATTGATTATAATAAAATAAAAATAAAAAATTGTTCTGTTGAATTATTTATTAGCAGGCATAACTTTGCCACGCTGCATATAATGAACCATGGAGGTGGTAACACCAACATTTCATGTGCACACATTTAAATAAACTATAGAGCTTCAATTATTGGTGAAATATGGTTATGGATATTATAGAAAAAACATGGGCACTTGGCAGGTCTAAATTATAATATGGCACCCCATGTTAAAGGTAATCTTAAAAATGCACCACCGATTATCACGTTTTAAATGCAGGGGGAAATTTTTTTTTACCCGCTTTTGTATTTTGATTTGTTTTTATTTTTATTTTTTATGTTGTAATTTACTTATATAAATGTATTATTTTTAAGGTTTTGATTTAGGAGGAGGTAGTTGTCATTGGAAATAAAAAAAGTCTCGAGTGTTGAGATTTTTTCATTCTTATAATCTCTTTGATACATAATGGACAGTAAGCATCTTACCGAATGACGTTAGTCTTGTGTCTTCTTTATGCGTTTTGTTTATTTTTTTATTTGTTTGATATCGATTTATTGTTTATTTGATTGCTTCAACATAATATTACTTCTTAGCCCAATATAATATATAGAAAATGTTAAATATAATGAGTTTTATTATTTTATTTTTTGAGTTAATTGTAGAAGTAGGATTAAAGAAATTTTTTAATACAAATGGAGGACAAATTTTTGTTTTATAAAAATGTTTCTTCAAATTATGCTTTTATGATTTTATCTAAAAGCATTTCTTGTAATAATATTTTTTATTATAAAAGTTTGGTTTTAAGAAATGTTATCATTTTGAAAGCGTCACTCTAAAATACACTTATTATTGAATGTGTTACTTGAAGAAACGATTTCACAATGAAAGCATCTCTTCAAGTATTGCTTTCATAAAACAACTTTATTTTGATAAATAACATTAAGAAAAACTTTATTTTGGTAATAAAATTTTAAAACAACTCCAAAATGGTAAAAAAAAAAAAAAAAGAAACTCTTTATTCCTAGATATAAGATGATATAAAAATAAATGTATGTGATTCTTATCATAATATGGGACAAGAAACAAGACTGATTCAAGACAATTTAAGGCCTAAAACAATTTATTTGTTATTTTTAATATAAAAAAATTATTATATTTTATTCGTAGATATAAGATGACATAAAAATAAATGTATGTGATTCCTATCGCTATATGGAACAAGAAATAAGACTGATTCAAGACAATTTAAGGTCAGCTTTATATAAAAAAAAATTATTTAATAATTATACTATACAACTCTAATAAACATATAACATATATATAAACATTTTTAATGCTTTGTTTCCCACACACATATATATATATATATATATTGTAATATAAAATTGTAATAGTGTTCTAGTAGGATAGATGTTTATGTTGAATTAAACTCTAATGACAAAATTTTTATATAATTCAAGAATTGAGCAGTACTCTTGCAATGAAATTTACAAAAATATAAATTAAAAAATAAAAAATAACAATTCACATTTCTTTTATCTAAATATACATAATAAGAATTTATTAATAGAATTATGTTTTTTTCCTTCGTGTTCTTATAGGCCTTCTTTACTTCTAGTAATCTTTAGACTTCAAGTTTGAATCATATTAGAGACATGAAATTTAAGACCTTCTCTACAATTGGAGCCTAGAGCAATTACTCAGATTGCTTAATGCTAGGAAGAAAATCATTTATATTTAACATTACTAATATGTGTGTATACATATATATATATATGTATGTATTAGAATGTCATTATGATGACAAAAATGTTGGCTAATTTTTATACTTCTCGAATTAAATAAGTAGTTTCACATGCATTTATTATATTAAATTTCACTATCTTGTGCCTAGAAGTAAGAAATTTATTGACAAAATTCGTTATACACGCACAAGCACACGCACACACACACACACAGATATATATATATATATATATATATATAGTGGTAGATCTAGACCTTAAGTTTAACGGAGACAAAAATATAGAAGTGAAAATTTAAGAGAGTCTTTCAAAAATATATACAAAGTTTTTTTGGGGGTAGGGGGACAGTTCTAAATTTTTTTAAAAAAAATCTATAGAAAATAAAATTAATTACCCTTAAATTCTTGACAAAGATGTTATATTATTATAAAATTTACGTATGTTTTCAATTTAAAGTGAAGGAGTAACTTATTTCTACTTTTGAACAATTCTAATAAAATTAGGTTTGAGATGTTACAAGAACCTACCTTTCAAGAGGAGAAAAATAGTTGAAAACGACTGCTAATACCTTGAAGGTTGAAGAGCAAAAGTAGGAATCTATCTGAGGGCTCGGTCTAATTAGCTAATTGGTGAGGCAATAATTTATTAAGGTGATGATCAGCTGCGACTGAGACACGGCACAAATTCCTAGAGGAGGCAACAATGGAGAATTTTCTTGAATGGCTGGCCCCTAAACTATCCCTCTCATTCTTTATTTATATATATATATATATATATAAAAGCATAATTATCAAAATCGAATCAATGAATTGGTAAAAGAGTCATTTCACAATTTATTAGTTTGACTGGTGGTTCAATCGATTTTATTATTATTATATTTAAAAGTATAAAAATATAATATATATTTAAAGTGGTATACAAATTTTTATAGAAAAGTATTGTCCAAGTGGCTAAGTATACCATTTTTCACATAAAGAATTAGGGGTTCGACGTTTAGCGTCTTCAATTTCTTACAATTAGAGAAAATTTAATGCACTGTTGGTGCAAATATGCAATAAATGAACTATGATGTGCCAAATAGAGGTCTGGTTCTTGATTGAACTAGATTGTCGGTCAGTCCGATTTTAATAACTATATTTTTAAGTGTTTCATATATTGTAATAAAACTTTACACAATAAAATTAGAAATCACATAAATTTCAAATAGTTTTATTAGGCAGAGAAATAGAAGGAATCACAAGGAAATAGATAGTTTCATAAAAACACACAAATAGATTAAATAATCAAATGTGATCTTGTGAAAATCCCAATGAATATGGAAGGAGTAATGCTACATTTACCTACAAAAATTTTTTATAATTTTTTTATACTCTCATAATACATGTGGAGTTCACTCACTTTGAGCTCCCACCTAAAAAACCCCACATGCATTATGTGAGTGTAAGAATTAGGTAAGCGCATTGATTAGTCTTAAAAAAGCAATACCACCCACAAGATACATAAGGAAACATACCTGGTTCATCTGGTGAAATTATAATTTGTTTGTATCGTTTTAGTGTAGAAACGATCCAATTAGTATATCAAATTAGCTGAAGATTTGAATTTCTATTAAATTGATTGAACTGATCAGTTCGATTTTGATAACTATATTTTTAAATGTTAAAGTTTCATATATTACAATGAAACTTTTCACAATAAAATTAGAAACTACATTAATTTCAAATAGTTCAATTAGGCAAAGAAATAAATGGAATCATATGAAAAGTTTATGGACATTCAAGCAAGGTATGCTAAATAGATACATTAAAAAAAATGAAAATGGTAAAAGGCATATGCGCGTCTGTGCTGACCGTGACAATTGACACAGTGAAGTATCTTACGCGGCGGAAGCTCAAGGACGCTACGTGTCAGGTCATAACACGGGCATTCCACAGAAAGTCTAAACAGATATTTTTTATTTTTTATTTTTGGATCTGCTTTCCAGACTTCACGGCGAATGCCACTTTCCCGTCACTTTCCCAACAAATATCAAACGTTCATATGTGTTCTTTTGTTGTTCTCTATTTAAATTTTTTTTGGTAGAAAATTTAATGCATTGTTGGTGCAAATATGCAATAGATGCACTATGATGTGCCAAATAGAAGTTTGGTTCTCGATTGAACAAGACTGTCGGCCAGTTCAATTTTGATAACTATATTTTTAAGTGTTTCATATATTGTTATAAAACTTTACATAATGAAATTAGAAATCACATAAATTTCAAATAGTTTTATTAGGCAAAGAAATAGATGGAATCACAAGGAAATAGATAGTTTCATAAAAACACACAAATAAATTAAATAATCAAATGTGATCTTGTGAAAATCCCAATGAATATGGAAGGAGTAATGCTACCTACAAAAATTTTCTATAATTTTTTTATGCTCTCATAATACATGTGGAGTTCCCTCACTTTGAGCTCTCACCTAATAAATCCCACATGCATTATGTGAGTGTAAGAATTAAGTAAGTGAATTGATTAGTCTTAAAAAAGCAATACCACCCACAAGATACATAAGGAAACATACCTGGTTCATCTGGTGAAATTATAACTTGTTCATCTCGTTTTAGTGTAGAAACTATCCAATTAGTATATCAAATCAGTTGAAGATTTGAATCTTTATTAAACGGATTGAATCGATTAGTCCGATTCTGATAACTATACTTTTAAATGTTAAAGTTTTATATTTTACAATGAAACTTCACACAATAAAATTAGAAACTACATTAATTTCAAATAGTTCAATTAAGGAAAGAAATAAATGGAATCATATGAAAAGTTTATGGACATTCAAGCAAGGTATGCTAAATAGATACATTAAAAAAAATGAAAATGGTAAAAGGCATATGCGCGTCTGTGCTGACCGTGACAATTGACACAGTGAAGTATCTTACGCGGCGGAAGCTCAAGGACGCTACGTGTCAGGTCATAACACGGGCATTCCACAGAAAGTCTAAACAGATATTTTTTATTTTTTATTTTTGGATCTGCTTTCCAGACTTCACGGCGAATGCCACTTTCCCGTCACTTTCCCAACAAATATCAAACGTTCATATGTGTTCTTTTGTTGTTCTCTATTTAAAACCCTCTCTCGCTCCTTTTCATCCTACACATTTCTTTCATTCTCTCTGTAATTGTGTGTGTTTCTCTCTCTGTATCTCTCTATCGCTATACATATTGGTCATTCGCCTCGCGGTAATGTTCTGTTCTAGCGTGTGATTGTTGTATTGTATATATGGGTTTTTGGAAATAGTGTTTTCCAGTAATGTTGGTTGAATGGTATTACCTCTTTTGTGGATTTGACACTTTCTTTTTCGTTTCAATGTTGGTCTTCTGTGGTTTTCCATGATCTGTGGTTATTTCAGAACATCACATACTCTGAATCACCCACATTTTTTGTATCGGTATGTATGTTAATTAGGGTTGGTTTCCATGAAATCAAAGTGTCAAAAGGGAGGGTTTAGAAGTTTTTATGTAGTTAGTTGTTCATGTTGAACGTTGGGATTAATCTGCTTTCGGTGAGACTTTTTGTATACTTTTCCAAATTTATGGGTTATATTCCCTTTATTATTCCCCTTTTATTTCTGGGTTAATTTTTGAAATCATGGGCTCTGATCTCTGTTGCTTTAGATTGCCGATTTCTTCATTCTTACGTTGCTTTCTCGTTCTCCAGATTCATAACTTGATCATGAAAAATGATCAATTTTCAATAGGGCTATCATTCTTTTATGCCTTCAGTCAACTTCTTTTAAAAGATGCTATTTTTTTTTGTGTGTGTATTTATTTACAGATCATTTCGCTTTTTTTTTTTTTTTTTTATCTGTTTCCATCCAATAGATGCGTATGGATCTTTGAGTTTTAGATTTTAGTTCATGGCCTCATTGTAGTCCTCTCTCCGGTTACAATATATTTTATGTATAGAATTCTTGCAAATTCCAAAGTTTTTGTGCACTATAATTTTCTGACAGTTGTAGTATGAATGAAATTTGTGTGTTCATTTTTATTTTTATACTTAATGCTCTTTCCACTTTTCGTATTTTGAAGGTTTCTATATCAAAATGGAATACGGAGACAGTTATCAGCAGGTTCCCAATTCAAAATACGAGTGCCTTCTCTTCGGTTAGCCTTTCTACCCTTGTCAATTTTGCAAGAATTAGGTCTACCATCGAGGGGAATAATAACCACTACGTATTTTTGACTTTCAGATGTAGATGATACCCTTTATCCCCTGAATTCTGGTTTGTCTGTACAATGCACTAAGAATATTATAGGTAACTCATTGATTGATAATTCCTTAGTTTTATGACAATTGTTCAGTTTCAATTATAAATATTTACACCCTTCTATTGATGCCATTCTAGAATTTATGATCCAAAAGCTTGGCATAGAGGAGAATAAAGTCCCTGAATTGTGTCATCAGTTATACGTGGACTATGGGACAACAATGGCTGGTCTCAGGGTATGTTTTAATTTTTCTCTGTATAAATGTTATCAATATTATGCTATAATATGAGTCTCTAACTTTAATGTCTTTTCTTCTTCAAGGCTATCGGTTATAACTTTGATTATGATGACTTCCATAGGTACTGGTTTCCCTTCTCTTTTTTTTTTGTTCCTGTATGTGTAATGGTGGATTTTGTATGACCTGTATCTGATCTCACATTTTCATGGTATGCAGTTTTGTTCATGGGAGATTACCTTACGAAAACCTAAAACCTGATCCTGTTTTAAGGAGCCTTTTACATAGTTTACCTGTCCGGAAAGTTGTATGTTTCTTTTTCCACTGATGTATAGACAAGTAAATGGTTAACCTCTGTAAAACATTTTTAATGTAATAATGCTTGTGTGTGACAGATCTTCTCAAATGCCGATAAAGCGCATGTGGGTAGAGTTCTCCATAGGCTTGGATTAGAAGACTGCTTTGAGGGGGTTATATCCTTTGAGACTCTGAATCCCACTAACAAAAGCAATATCTCTGATGATGAGGTTGATACCGAGTTAAGAGGGGCGAGACCAAGTACCATTCCCAGCACTGAAACTTTCAACATTGGTGACCATTCTTGTGAACCTAATGGTTTTTCAGGACTCCCAAAGTCTCCAGTTGTCTGCAAACCATTTGAGAATGCCTTCGAACAGGCTTTCAAGATAGCTGGAATCAACCCTCAGAAAACTGTAAGATAATACATTTCTTTCCTGGACAATTAAGTGGATTTGATGGATTCTAGCATCCCTCTTTATGCAGACCGATAAATCTTGTGTATATATGCATTGGATTTTAATTTCACAGTTAACGTAGCACCTTCCTATTTGATATTTCTTCCTGCATTTAGCATAGTCCGGTGCTTTTCTGTATAATGTGCATGACCTTCACTTCTTTTCTCAGTTTACCTCTATTTTCTTCTAACAAATGTAAATTTTTTTGCTTTCCCAGTTGTTCTTGGATGATAGTATTCGTAATTTACAGACTGGGAAACATATGGGCCTCCACACTGTGCAGGTAAGTTAATTATGTTTGATCTATGAATAAACTAGTAGTTGGAAATTCTAATTACTCCTATATGTAAAATATAATTTTCTTAACTGCATTATCAAAACTAATTATCCTCACATCTATGTTATGTGAATAGGTGGGCTTGTCCCAACGAAAGAAAGGTGTGGATCATGCACTAGAGAGCATTCACAACATCAGGGAAGCACTGCCGGAGCTCTGGGAAGCCACCATTAAAGAGTCAGAAGAGGTTCGCTACTCAGGGAAAGCTGCAATCGAGACATCAGTGATGGCTTAGCTTTGTAATTTTTGAGGTTGAAGAACAAATAATGTGGACCTGGTTTCATTATCCTTATCCTTATCCGTATCATTTTGTGTATAGATGTGGATTTCTACCTACATGTGACTGCTGATAAAAGAAATCTCTCTTTCTTAATGTTTATGTCATGCAATGATTTACTTTATACCAGTAATTCAAGATCAACTACCTTCACATGCAACAGTCTCATGAATTATTGGTGACAGAATAATTGAAAATGGTGGGTGAATGTGGAGTAGAAGATGATGACTTTTGTGGTGTGAAAATTGGATGCAGAGGCATTCATTTAAAATAATTTAGATATGGAAAGATCTGTTGTTATTATTATTATTATTGTTTTGGTAAGTCGTTGGTTTGTGTTAATTAAGATAGAAAACTATATCGACACGTTTGGTGGTGTTGTTACGTCAGCTCATTGTGTCATACAAACAATATATCAAGGACACGACTTTGGTCTGGAGGTGCTGTTATGTGACCTAAAAAGGCCACTAATATGACTTTAGTTTGGTACATTCAATCCCGATAGAACTGTGTTATAGATGCTCATTAGGCTATGTGGTTAGTATATACTGTCCACATAACCTAACGAGGCCACTCATTCGGACCAAAGGTACCAGACGAAGTTGGCTCCTTATTTCATACCTCCTAACCCTCATCTTAATTGATCTTCTGACCTGAATAACTGGCCAATCAAGAGAGTGGCTATCACTGTGGTAATCTTTTAATACGCAATGTCCTTGAAGAACTAAAGCCACAAAGTATAGAGAAATGCTATAGTTCCTACTTTTTTGTCCCACCTTTTTTACATGGATGAGGTTTACTATTTTTTTTTGTTCCACTTCTCTTACATGAATAGGATCGGTGACAAAAGGTGAAATTCCTAACATTATTGGTATACCCAAATGTTTATGTTGATATAAATGCACCTAGAGAACAACTGGGTTAAGATGAGTCATAGAACCAATATCCTTCTTGCTTATAAATTATTGAGAAATGCTAGGGATCTCACCCTTTTTGTATTACACCTTGATCCCACCTTCTCAAATGAGTGAAACCTATTGTTTATAAATTTGTAATATTATCTCACTTATGTGAGAGAAGTGAGATCAAAGTCGGATAAAAAAGGCGAGATCCGTAGTATTGCATGCTATTATTTTCAACTTAGCCCACCATCAATCTTGTTTCTATGATTTTGCTTGGTGAAGCATCTAAGTATCTTGTATCTCAAAATAATTAAATTGATATGTTTTCTCGAGATTGCAATTTAAATAATTACTTAACAAAAAGTTGTGCAGATTTAATTATGAATCCATATCTTAGTTTTCAAATTGTTTTTTTGTAAAATTTTTTTTTTTGTTTATTTATTTTTAGGCACTGTGGAACAAGACAAGGGCAAGGGCTCAATCACACTATTCCAAAAGTCATTTCTTATAGAACACAAAAAAAAAAAAAAAAAAAAAACCTTTTCCCATAAGATAAGCAAAAGCAATGGCTTTATAGTCATTCTTGGTAGATTAGTGTCACAAGACCAAATTTTGAACCAAAATTTTATGCCTTGTAATGACACCCAGTGGCACACTTAGATTAGCCAAAACACTGGATCATACACACAAGGAGGCTTAAGAAACAAACACAAATTAATGGCACAACAATTTATAGGAACAAGCTTCCAACTTTTTACTCTGTCAACAATTACGGGGATACAACCCTACGGTTTGCAGACAACTCTCAATGTCTAGATTACTTCACTGAATCACCCTATTACATCTCAATAATTACAGGGACAATCAAAATCGTCCATGGGTCTGAGATAGACACATGGTTGGTAGTTGGCACCCCCAAGTGCCTAGGGTTATGTTGGACAAACTAGCGAAGGCCATTTGGTCACTCAGTTGACAACCCCTAAGTGTTAGGGCCATCTGTTGCCACGAGTGATTGTCGTAGATGATTAGATGGTTTCTCTCACAACCACCTTTGAATTGTCAGCCATAGAAGCATGTCATCACAATAAGCTGCTTCCTTTGTCAGCCCAAAGACAACTACCACAACCGCTGTCTGTGATAGAGCCACTCCGAGTTAATAGGGACAAGGCCACAAGCACTCAACATCCACATGTCATCATTTTGCCCACAACTGTAGCTATTGAGCCACATGATTCGACAAACATCTATGTTGTGTGCCAAGTCATGCTCAGCTCACGGATTGGTCTTCATGCACCAAGATATGAACTGTCATTTGCTGCCACCTCTGGTGATAATGGAAGGGCCAAACACCATAATGCCCCCAAAGTCACTTGTATGATCAACCACAGCCTTACCCCGTTGGTGAAAAGGCCCTTTGGACCCATGACATTCCCACCCAAGCTCAACAAACAATCCCTCTGTATATGACAAAGTAGAAATTACCCATTTGTCAGGAGGAGATCGACACATATATTTGCAAACTCGGATTGCTCCAGAGCGCCATTTACTTGTTCCTAGTTGTGCTCAAGTGTCATGCCTTGGTTATGGAGGCATGCATTGTTGCCCACACCAAGCTGTCACCGACCACACTAAGTTTTCATCGCACGCTACTGCCATGCTAATGCCACGAAGTGCCTATCACACCTGGTTTTGTCTCATTTCAAGAGTGCCCATGATAGGTCACCCCTACCTTAGCCTTGGCATAGTATAAGGCTCACCATGCATTGGCTGAATCAAGCTCTCATGGGGCAAACAATTGGGGGCTTAGTTCTACTTCTATAGTATAGTATTCTGGAGTAGTTTTAACAAATGAAGATGGGTTTGACGGAAAAAAGTTCAGTGAGAATGTCTTATCACTGAGACTTTTATTTAGATTTGAATATTCATGTGAAATCTTCGTGAATTCTATAAAATATTCAAATATAAACATAGTGTCACCCAATGGGATCTTTTAACTGGAGTTTTTTTTTTTTTCAGTTTGACAACCTCAAATATAAAAATTATTCGGTGAGACTGTTACTTCATGTCATAACCTGATTTGAAGGTGACTCTCTTCTCTTCAAGGTTTATTATTTTTTTGAAATTTGTTACAATTTTTTTTCTTCATACAATTAAGAAAAGCTATAAAATGTGTAAGAATTGCTAAATTCATTCACATTTCTGTTAAGAATTGCACTCTCTTGGACTTTCTTTGTTTGCTGAAAATTTTGCTAGAAAATAAAGGAAAATATTATCGCATGATGGATTGGGCAAGCGTAGTTTTGATATATAAGACTTAATTGAGGGCATTTAGATAATAGGACATTACCATTCAGGGACGCGTTGGTCATTCTAAAGTGAAACGGAGTTTGATCCTCGAAAACCCTCGGCAGCTCGGCCTCTCTTCTTCTGGTTTTATCCCTCAGAACACAGAAAGCCGCTTTTTTGGTGGAGACTGGAGAGGGAGGGAGAGAGAGAGAGAGAGAGAGAGAGATCTTGATTTGAACCATTTGGATCATTAAAGGTTCGCAGAATCGACAATGGCCAAGCGCGAGCTATCCAGCACTTTAAGGAACTTGAAGGTTAAATAATATTCAAACCAATCTTTAACTTCCGCAGTATGTTTTTACTGAATTTTGATAAGATTTCCAGAATTTTGAATTTTGGGTCCTGCTAAATTCATCTGGGTGTTCTTTAATTTCTTGAAATTTTTTTCATGCATTCCTACAAGGTTTGGAAACTACCAATTTACCATTTGGAAAGCGTTGAACTCAATTTTGGGGGTTTCTTTTTTTACTTTATTACAGTTCATGCAAAGGGCAACTCAGAGAGAGGAGAAAACTAAGAAGGAAGAAGAGGTTACGCCTGATGGGAACTTCCCATCCTCTAGTATCCCAAAAAAATGGTATGAGTTTTATTTTTTCAATTTTTTTCTTGAGGTGGTGAAATATTGATTCTTGAATTCCAGCTTAATATACAGTTTTTACTTTTTTCGAGTTTATATCAATTCATGTTGGAATACATTATTGCATAACTTAGCATTAGCATATTATTTAGGTTAAGATTTTTGGCCGAGGGAAAAAAACAATGTAATATCTCTCGGGGAAGCATTAGTCAAGACTTTATATGAACCTGGTTGACAGAAAGTGATAAGGAGTCCGTACTGAAAACTATCACATTGAAGCGGTATCTTTGCAACATTGGTTAGGAAACCAATTGATTTTGTAGAATTAATGGTGGATTAATCTTAAAATAGGGCTCTTAACACTTTTCCTATTCTCCCCAGAAAAACTGTCAATGTTCCCTTTAAGCAAGTCCTTGGAACAATTTAGCGGAATGGAATTAAGTTTGTTCTCTTTGAGTGAGAGGGGTTTGGGCTTTAAGAAGCATATGTTGTTTAATTAGGCTTTGCTTAGTTAATGACTTTATAGGTTTGCAGGTGGAGAGGGATTCTTTTTTGGCGCAGTATGGGTGCTCTGGGGGACATGGGCGGAGCTACGATTTTACCCTAGTGGAGGCAACTTAAAGTCCATTAATAAAATCAAATCTGATTCCCTAAAATCTATAAGAATAATTATTATTACATCCATCTTCAATAATTAACAAGGACAAAATTTAAAAGTTTTATTATAACATTTACAAAGGTATATATTTGCAATTTTTGCACGTTTTACATGGAATATAATTCGTCCTCCTATGGCACCATCTGTACAATTTTTATTATTAGTTATCCAAAAAAAAAATTTGTACTTGATTTTGACATTGCTTCACAAAAAATATTAATTCCAATTTCCAAGTACTTATATACAATCTTTTACCCAAAAAATAGGATTTTAAAATTAAGAATTCTCCATTCTCCTTTTTAGCTTCAAGTCCATCCCAAATCTCTCATTCAATAATATTATAAGATTGATGATTTAAGATCCTAATCTACGATAAAAATAAAAATGAAAAGTTTGAATATAATTTTTTTTTTTCAATCAACATTTATAATGTAAATAAAATGAGCAAAAATTAATGAAGATGATAATTTATCTATACGATCCTTCTATATTGGTAAAATATTTCATCAATATGAAAGATATAAAATTTACTCAATTCTCCTTTTTTAATTTTTCTTTTTATAATCGTCTTCTCTATAATCTAGAAGCACATGATTTAGAGCTCACAAAATTAATTATTCTTCACATTTTGTCTAAATCTAAAAAATCAAAAGAAAAGAACATAAAGAATAAAATTATTCTTACTTATAATATTAATCTTCTAATTATGGTATAAGATTAATTTTCCAATTATGGTAGATCTCGAAAAGTTTCAATAATATTTTTTTTTTACTCATTTTGTAAGATTAATCTTATATTTCAGATAGATTGAGTAGCCCAATGCAAAGAGTTATCTCTCTCTCTCTCTCTCTCTCTCTCTCATAATTTTTCTACAATCTATAACTTTTAAAGCAAAGAAATTTTGACCCATTTTCATTTATAAACATTATAATCTTTCTTCCAAGATCCCAAATCTATAATCATTTCTTGACTAAGTGCAAAACTATATACGTGACAGAGGTACCTGAATTGAAAATGCTTAGCTGGATTTATAACACGTTGTTCCCATCACTACAAATTCAATATTAGGATCTAAGTTTTTTCTAGTATTATCTTACATCAACGTGTATAAACTAAGTAAAGAGAAACAAATTTAACATTGACTATATGGGATACCAAGCCTATTTAAATTGAAGAAATTTTCAATCTTTGCCTTCCTTTTTTTTTTCAAAGTCTATTTCCAATATGATTAATCAACAAATTTGTTCACAAATTTGGTGGGGTCAACTTTAAAAAAATTAATTTAACATGGGCAAGTTTAAAAAAATTTAAAATTTCTTAAATATTTATATTAAAATTAAGTTTTTGAAAAATTTTGGTTGGGGCAGGTGCCCCCTCTTTAAATCAGCCACTGCTTGGGGATGATGGACATTAAAGGATGTGGAATCTTGCATGGTATGGGTATTTGGAACAGTATCATAAAAGGTTGGGGGGATGTCTCATGGTTTATTTGTTTCATTATAGGAAATCATCTCCAGATTAAACTCTAGTATGATTTATGGTGCGGTGAGTTGGCTTTGAAAGAGAGATTTTTGCATCTTTTTAGAATTTTAGGTTCTTCAAATACTCTGGTTGCCTATGAAGTATGGACACTCTACTTTTGCACACATATCAGTTTTGAACACGGACATGTCCTGGACACATGTTGGACATGCAAAAAAAAAGAAAGTGTCCAGTTTGTTTTTGTTTTTCTAAATTTCGGACACATCCCAAACATGTTAAGAGGCACATTTTTTGGATTTTTTTTCTTTTTTTTTTCTTTTGGATTTCTCCCTCTTTTTCTCCTTTTTTCCTCTGCTTTTCTTTTGAGTTATAGATATATAAGTATCTATACGTTTTATGTAGTAGTTAGAAATTTGTTATGGAACTTGGATCATGCATGTTGATGATTAAATGGAGGAGTTCTTGATTTTTTATTTAATAACTATGTTATTTTGATATCTTAATGATATATCATTATGATTTTTGTGCTAATTTTGATTGAAAATATTAGGTTTTTATCATATGATCAATTGTAAAGTTGCTTCATAGTGACTTGAAGGTTATAGGAACATGTCTGCTTGCAGGATAAGGCTGTGTATATCTAACCCTCTCCCAGACCCTGCAGTGGTGGGACTCTCTTGCACTAGGTTAGCCCCCTATAAAAAAAAAAAAAATTAAACGTGTCCTTGACATATTCGTGTCCTACTTTTTTCTAGAAATAGCGTATCTACGTGTCCGTGTTATATGTTGTATCTGTGTCCATTCTTCTTAGGCGGTTGCAAAGTTTGTCTTTGTTACACCTAATGGTGTGGCGTGTAGTACGAGGTTTAGGAGAGCTTTTCATGACCGTGTGCTAGGCACATTTACTGCATTGTTAGATCTTCTTTAGAGCATTAGGTTGTTGATAGTGCCGGGGATTCCATTATGTTGGATGAGATTCTCGCTGCATTCCTATTTTAAGCCTTTGACTAGGGGAGTGATGGCAAGTTTCCTTTGGAGGAGCATTTGGTGCACTGAAGCCCCCTTTGAAGGTGGTTTTTTTTTTTTTTGGATTTTAGTGCTAGATTTTATTCTCCCTATTGAAAATTTGAAGAGGAGGAGATTTCAAATGGCTACATGTTGGTGTTTATGCAGAGAAGTAGAAGGGACTGTTGGCCACTTTCTTATTCTCTATAAGGTGGTTAGGGTGATGTGGAGTTTGCTCCTTGTCTTATTTGGTAATGCATGGTCTTTTCCTAGGTCTGTGTTAGACATGAGGGTTAGTTGGAAGGCATTGTAGCCAAAGGAGGGTTAGGAAGGTGTGGGATATGACCCCTATGTCTGACTTTGATGTGATGCATTTGGCATGAGAGGAATAGGTGCATTTGTGAAGGAGTTAACCTTCCTATTTCTTTGTTAAAACATACTCTTTTGAGATCTTTCTATTACATGGAGAGAGATACTGATCGCTTAATTATTTTTTAGAGTTCATGGGTAATATTAGGTTATGATCTTGTTTTTTGTATAGTTGTATAACCTCACATGTACATGGGTTGTGCCTCCTTTTCTTGGTGCCTATAGAGGAACAAGTCCTTGAAACAACCTTCTTTAAAGCTACCCTTTGGCTATAAGCACACAAGTAAATTTGTTTGATAAAATAAATTCTTCATAACAATCCTATGGGTAACGAACTCGTCAAGAATTCTATCGAACATTGTTCCAACCAATGCAATGCTTGAGCTACACTAAAGTGATCCAGGAGAGCACGAATTTTTTTTTGTATAAAGGTTGAAATTAATTTTGATTTAGTTTCTTTTTACCAATATTTGGATGAAATAGAACTATTGGAGTCATTATGGAATACTTCTTGTGAGAGCTTACATTGTTGAAAACATTTGTTAACAACTTAAGCTTTTAGGACAAATGGTGATCAATCATGATATTAAAGCTTTGGTTCTGGTAGATCTTTGTTTCAGTCACTTTGTCTTCCCCCTTTTGTAGGTTTGTTTGCATTCTATTGTGTTTATCAATTTGTCCATCTCTCATTCAATATATTTTTCTATTTCTCCATGTCTAAGAGGACACGCGAGGAAAGGGATAAAAACTTGATATAAAGTGCTAGGCCATTCTTAAAAACTTTAATCTTTCGGAGAAGTGGTGATCTAACCGTTACAATATAATTGGTCCCATCCTAGTTGGTTAGTTGATGTAAGAATTATGTTTATTAGCCAATATTGGACGTTTGCGTGCCACCTAACACAAAGCTAGTCAAGTGCATCTGGCACAAGGCACCTCTTATTATAATATGTCATCGACACGAATTAAACTGGTACCTATGAAACACATACACTCTATTTTGTCTTATGTGTCTATGCCGAACACTGACATTTTCGGGCACTTCCTGGACACTTAAAAAAAAGAATGTCCAACTTTTTATTTTTAATTTCAGTCACGTTCCGGACACCTTATGGACACACTTTTTATTATTTGGATTTTTTTCTGTTTTTTTCCTCTTCTCCTTAGTTCTTTATATATATATATATATATACACATATTTATGTTTTATATAATAATTAGTAAATTTGTTTTAAAACTTTAATCATAGATGCTATTGATTAAATGAAGTTCTTAACTTTTTATTTAATTACTTTGTCATTTTAATATCTTAGTAATATTTTTATAATTTTTGTATTTTTATGCCAATTTTAATTGAAATAACATTAAGTTTTTATTATATGATTATATAAAAATATAAAAAATTTACATATATTCAACGTGTTCCTGACATGTCTGTGTCTAATTTTTTTGAGAAATGACATGTTTACATGTCGGTATCGTGTTGTATCCGTGTCCCATGTCTATATCAGTGCTTCCTAGACTAGTACTATAGACTGAATGTTTAAGACATTAAACAAAGACTGAGAATCTGCGATAACAATCATATTGTTATAGTCATTACTAGAAAAAGGATAAGCGAAACTTTTTTTATATGAATTTCAAGGCGGAAATATCATATTAAAATGTGTTCATGTCAAAGTTCAAATTATCAATTGATACTATATATTGACATCTATTCCCAATATTTTGGCTAGACAGGATTCATGAAGCCTGACCTCAAATAATTGAAATAAAGCTTTGTTGAATTGAGTTTATTCCCAATATTTTTTGCCTGAAAATTACAAGTTTTATTTGAAACTCTTTGCTTGTAGTTCTTATGGGGCTTGGATATCAGGCCTGTTTGTCTATGTTTTTAAAAACATTTTTTAATTATTTAGGAAACCACTAAAATAGTTTTTGTATTTTCAAAAATTTGTGTTCATTAGAAATGAGAAAGATCCGAAAACACATGTATATCCAAAATTTCTGTGAACATGACAAAAATGAAAATATACTCAAAACAGGTCCTAAAAACCCTGGTTTTCTTGCTATTATGAGGAGAGATTCTTATGCTATTCCGGATTTCTTTCTGATGTGGCTTGGATGTTAAAAAATCCTGTATTTATCTTTGATCATGCTAGATGATTTAAAAAATGTGGTTTCTAGGGTATTGGGCTGATTAAATGGCTGTAAAAACTACTGTATATATTGGATAAAGTTTTCTTGTAATCTTGCTCATCCATTTAATTTTCCCATGTTGAAATAATAAATTTCCCCCCATTTTTTTGTTTAAATCCTTCACGAAGTTTAACTTCAGTGTCTATCTGTACATGCAGCGTAGTCATTATGGAAGGGGATCCCCATCCAGGGTCAGTGAAAGGACGGATGTCATTTCAAAGTTTTAATCCTTTGATTGATGTGAGTACAAGGGTGGAATGACCTGATTTTTTTTCCCCAAATACTATTCACTTCTTGTGCTCTTGTAGCTTTCACTCTCACGTCAAAGCCTTTTCTTTGTAGAAATTGAATGAAGAGGCAGCAAACCTTCATCATCCAGAAGCCTCAGCCACATTTTCCAGCAATCAAAGCGGAAGAACTGCTGATAGGTAGGTAGTTCAACTCTTCGAGTTCTCTTATTATGTTTGGGTAATTGTTCTCATGATTGTTGGGAAGCTATTAGGTTGGCTCCAGAACAACTCATTCTTGATTTTATTTTATTTTTTGAAAAATAAATCTACTGTCTAGTAATTAAAAAAAAGGGCGTCATATTGTTTTTTTTTTTTTGGCTTGGCTGCATAATGGAAGAAAGAAAAACAAAAAGGAGAAAAACAACATAATCAAACTATAAAAATATATTAATATATGGTTCACACGTACATAGGAGAAAATGTGTATCATACACATTACACAGTACAATGCTGATATCATGCATGCAGATCAATAAAATAATATACAAATTACATTAATAAACATGAATAGTAATTCTCTGCATTACCACAGTTTTCATATATGCATCTTCTGATTCTTCTTTCTATCTATTATCACAGAGAAAATGAGTGCACAAAAGATGGATCGGAGAGCTCGAAACATGATAATTCCAACAGTGATGACAACGGAGACCTCAAGAGGAAACAACCTGAAGTTGTCTCCGATATACCATACCCAAATAAAACACGGAAAAATGTTGAAGGTAATCAAGAATCATCGTCAAACAACAGTAAATCTTCTCACAAGCAATCAAAGCGTGAAAAGCTGGACTGGAGTGTTCTAAGACCTCCAAAGTCTATGAAAAAGACAGGGTGAGCATAATCAAGTGATTATATTTGGAGTTATGATTTTTTTTCTAAATCTGTCAAAATTCTTGCTATAGTTTGTAACCTTGTTGTAAGCTTATCATTAGTATTCGATTAATCAGTGTTTGTAGAATTCATTTGTTCATTTTAAGAGTTTTTTTTTTTCCCCCCCAACTGTCTTGTTCAAAAAAGTCAATACACCACCTCCTATAAGGCTTGGCTTTATAATGAGGACCTCACTGCCCTGTCAAAGCGTGATTGTTAGGGAGGAGGAATGGGGAGAAAAGTAAGTGCGAAGAATGGTGTCTGTAATGGTGGGTGGTGATTCCACAGGAAATAGTGGAGGAAATTGATTTTGGGTCAATAATGAACAGTATTGAGGCAATGGTGGTTGGATTCTTGGTGATTTGGTGGTGTGATAGGCTGTGATGTGATTTTGACCAGTGATTGTAGGGGTTAAGTGATTTGGTAGCTTAATGGTCGTGGAAGTCAATGATGGTGGAGTGTTGGTAACTCAGTGAGGTTTGGTGTCTTGTTTATGTTGGAAGTAACAGGAGATTAAGTTCTTTGCTGGTGGAGTTGATTTTAATGGTGGTCGGTCTAATGGAGTGGCCACCAGGCTGGTCAATGGCAGAGTTGGTGGTGGATGGTGGAAATGGAGGTGGTGATGACATGAAGTGGTTCCATGATTTAGGTGGTGGGTTTTAGTGATGATGATATGTTTGGCGGTGGTGAATTGTGGGTTCAGGAAAAGAGACAAGAGTTGCAGAGATTAAGGGATCCCTAGATGAGGGATCCGTTGGGGGTAATGTGGTCTGATTACTGAAAATCTGTTTGAATTTTGCTGGAAGCAAAAAAATAATTTTTATGTTGGAGTTTTCATGGAACTTGATTGCCTTGTTCTGAGGGATTCATGAAATATCTTGAAGTGATGGGGAAAAAATAAGAAGGTGGGCCAAAGTGGAAGCAGTTTATAAATTGAATTACTATCTGATTATTTACAGAGAACCGCTAGGAAAGTCCCAACTTCGCTATGCAACTGTTTTTTGAATAAATTGCTCATTCATGAAACTGGAAAGTGCTACTTTCTGCCTCCCTGCATATTACAATTTGAGGATTTGCAGAGAATATTTTTTTTAGATGTGTGAGTGTCTGTGTGTATTTCTCCTTTCTAAAACCTATGTTTGGCTGACAGCTTTGACATGGAGGTAAATTTATTTATCCGTTGAACCATCACGAGTTGATAATCTTCATATCCTTAGTTGAATAGTCTTCCGTTTCCGTGCTTTTGTGTTGGATACATTTGCATAAGACTATACCGCAAATGGATGTGATTTTAGAACCAAAGTTTGAAAATCAATAATAAAAGTCGCAACCAAACGGATAATCAACTTTCTTGGAAACTGAAAATGATTTCTGCCATGGGAGGGTTTTGGACACGGAGGGCTAACATCATTGTATGGTCAAAAGGAAGGATCACCTCAATTTAATGACTTTATAATTAAATTGTAATCAAATTCTGTGTTGGGATAATTTGTTGGCCAAGTAAATATATGGTTGCGTGATATGAACTGTCACGTGACCATTCTTGAGTTACTTTTGAATATTCAATGTCAATGGACCTCCAATTTTCACATTGATGGTGCCTTTGAATGTTCATGCCCTCTGACCGCCTGCCTTATGTTTGGCCAGGCGAATGGCCTTGTGAAACAAACTTGGATTTCTAGGCCCATTCAACAATTTTTTTGTTAGCCTTAGATATTCAAGCCACATAATCCGGTTGATGCAATATTCAAACTTATTTTCATAAATTAACGTATTCACACTCCTCCATGAATACTTGCAGTGTACTTTGAAGTGCATGTGGGGAGCCCCAATAGCTCTCACCCCAACATTGAAAAATCCAAAGAAAACAAATAATGGAAAAATAGTCCAGTGGGACAGTGCATGGTGCTACTCTCATTGTCATCTATTTATTTTGTAAGCTCGAGTCCCATAATGATACTATCTGTTTATTTTGTGAGTTTCACATGAGTCTCACAATGATACTCAAATGACTGTGACATCATACTATCATTTCACTGGACTATTTTCCCAACAAATGAGAGGACATTCATATAGAGATTTTTCTAAGATCAACCATATAAATTTTAATGGTGACACGCAACTATTTCATAGTGGCCAGGACACATTGTGAAAAGGTCACTCTCAAATTCTTGGATTAAGGGGAGGAAACACGTTACATTGCTAGAAAAAACCAAGTTGCCAGTCAGCAAAGCAACTGCAGCCCAACGGGGTCTTTAGGTATATTTTGATCTTTAATTTGCCCTTTTCATGAATTTGTAAAGTGATCTATCAGTAGCCTTGAGGGCAGCCTGTGCAATATTAAGATTACGCCATTATGACTTGGACATCACGGGTTTGGGTTGCCGCAAAAACAATCTCTTTCGCTTACAGAGGTCACTAGCATTATAGTAGAGATGCAACAATGAAAATCAACTAAATCAACTGGATATGTTTCTTGATATTAACTGATGATTGCAGTGTAGAATAAAAGTTGTTCCAAGAGATATTGGTAAGTTCGAACCACCAAAGGAGCCCTCTATGATAAGCTGTTAGGCAAGAAAATCCAAATAGGATTAAAAAAATAAAGCCATTTCAACTTTAAAACAAGATGCACAACAAAAATTGACAATTAGAGAAGACAGTATTACCTCTGCTTAAATTCTCAAATTCTTTACTAGCAGAGCAACATGATTTACCAATTATAAGCAAATAACAAGAATTACAAATTTATGACTCCTGGTCCTGGGCAGGCCTCCAACAGGAGAGTGCAAAGATGATTCGCCCCTTCCATCCCTGTAACATCCAGCTGCCGTCCTCGTCCACAACAAAATCCTGGTGATAATCCAACTTCACCTTAGTTCTCACAGATTTCATGAGCTCCTGATTCAGTGGGAGCTGCTTAAACCCTGCCCTCAGATTCCTAACGTGCCACTGCTTGTATGTTTCCGGCCTTTCAACCCTCTCGCTACCCTCACACGCTATGGCATTCATAACATCCCTTCCATAGACCTCTTTCTCAAACATCATCCTGTCCTGGTCTTCACGCACTACATTAGCCTCAAACATGTCGAACAGTGCTGAGTAGTGGAAGAGAGCCTCTCTGAATCGCGTGACAAAGAAGGGAGCATTGTAAGTACCATTAACCACTCCATGGATGAACAAAACTGGGTTAATCCTCTTGATCAAGTTGAGAACAGCATCCCTCGGACAATTCACAACTGTCTCATCAGGTACATTCTTGAGCCGGTACAAACAGTTAACAACGAGCAACTCATCTTTTTCAATCTTGAGATCCTCAATTAAGATAGTATCCCATTTCTTTGCTATGGCATTGTACTCAAATGGAACTTTAAATCTCTCACAATACTTTCTTAGGCGACGTCCTGTATCCTCAACCCTCTCTGCTGGCCGGAAACCTGGTTGGGGAAAGTCTATTCCTGTAATGCGAAGTTTAGGGGGTCCACCAGGTCTCACGGAGAGATGCTGGATGAGGCAGGGCCATTGGTAACCATATAGAATACCAAAATCAATTATATGAAGCCTTGTTGCATTCTCAGCCAGTTTCCCAATTGATCCATTTGCAAAGATATTGGACATCTTGATGAAAGGGCATGCTGTAACGTATACCTTATAAGCTTTTAAAATATCAGCAGCCGTTATCCTCTTGGCAGCAAAAGCTGTATATAATGCCGTCCCAGTGCCAGCCAACCGTGCTTCAAGGGCGTTGGCAAAGTAATGTGCCAACCTTTCGCCACCATCACCATGAGGAGAAGAGTGTTGCCTAATCCGCTGCAGCAGTTCATTTGTGGTTCTGCTATCACCACTGGACACAGCTTGTGCACACTGGCTTAGGAGAGACCTCAAATCCACCACTTCCCTTCTGTTGCCTTGTTTCTTACCGCGCGGTCTACCAACATTTGGTTTCTGCGGCAACTTTCTGCTTGCTCCATTTGACGAAGCTCCATTAAAATGACACTGACCCAGACTCGCCATTCAAACTAGGATTTAAAGCAGGACATAGCAAAACCCTGTCAAACATCTCTGATTCATCAGGCTCTTCAGCATAATTACTTGCCAACTGCTTACTACTCCGGCCCTCTTCTACCTGATCACCATCCTCTCGATAGTGATTTTTCTTTCCCCTTGATCCATTGGGCGAATGATCCCTCCCATTTTTCACTGCCTCTTCCAATTCCGTTGATTTTTTTTCCTTTGGACTCCACATCAAAACTCATATAATTATAATTTGAAAGTAAGCCCAAGATGGGTTGGCTCTTACTTAATGAATCTGGAACCTGAATTGGACTAACAAGAGAGTCCATCTGCCCATAAACAGCATCAGATAAGCTGTTTGAAGTGTCGAAGGGCTGCAAAATGGACTCAAAGCTGTTATCAACGTAAGAAGACCGTCCAAAAGAGGATTCAAATTCGCTCGGATCATGAATCCAATTGGATTCAATGAAGTTGCTCGTCTCAGTAGAACTCTGATTACTGCCAGTCCTACTGAGATCATCATCTGGGCTCCTAGCATTTTGATCGACGATGAATGGAAGGTGTGGATTGGGGGAAGGAGGGTACTGCTCACCAAGAACATCGTAAAAGGATTTCTCAGCAACTTGAAGAGCTAAACAATCTTGGAACATACAAGGCTTGCGCTCCAAGTCCTCTTCTTCCATAAGCATCTGGCTTATGTACTTGAGTGCGGCATCGGAGAAATCGCCTTCCTCCGGAGAATTGCTCTCCGTGCTGCCATCCAAAGATGGAGATACATCACCAGGATGTGTACCACTAGAAAGTAGCGGAACATCTGTAAATCCATGATTGAGATTGAATCCATTCACACGATTTCGATCCGAAAGGGCCTGAATCGAGTGGTGACGAAAATCAAAACCATTCACGGAACCAGAATATCCTTGGTCAACGAGAGTATCCATGGACACTTGTCTACAATGAAAAAGTGGTCAAATTCAAGAAACAACACCAATTTCCTGTGATTCAAAGTGGATGTCTCTCTTTACAGTTGAATGATGATTTGAACAAAGTTCAGGTTTCTGAATATATACAAAACTTGCTCTCAAATTTGGTACATAGTTTGAAAGTACAGGACCAAATAATTGATAGAAATTTGGATTGAAAGAATGATTTAGAACAACAAACAAATGAAACGAAAAGAAGAGATGCAATGAAAGAAGAACACAGATTACCTTCAGAGAAACCCTAATTGTGTGTGTGTGTGTGTGAGAGAGAGAGAGAGAGAGAGAGAGAGAGTTGAATAATACGAAGCTGGTCGGTCGGAGTAACCAAGATACGACCCTCTTTAATAGAGTGATGAAAGGATCTCTTATCTTCGTTCTTAATTGGTATCGAAGCTTCAAGGAAATAGATGTGACTGAAGAATCGAAAGCTCGACCGGTTACAGCTCTAGCTGGTCAGTTTCAGGTAGGGGACCCGTTGACCTGGCTGCTCTGCACTCGGCATTTTCCTCGCCGATTTTTATAGAAAATTTGATGCTCCATAGAAATGACGTAAGATCTTACGTAGCAGTGTGGAAACTCAAGGCGCCGTCAATTTGACTCACGACGACAATTCTCCGGCATATCACATGCAATTGTAATTGGCAGTCACAGACAATTATTTTATAATCTTTTGACTTCTCAGAATTCACATATTACATAAACATACACATATATATATATATATATAACTTGAAAATTTATATGTTCCAACATATATTAAATTTATCAAATTTCAATTAATACTTAACAAATTCATAGATTTGTCAAATTTTTAAATTCAATTCAATAATTTTCTTGATAAAGATCTCCTAAAATAACAATGCCTTTTTTATCATTTTTTTTTTACTGTCAATAATTTTAATGTTTCAAAAAACGGAAATTTTATCACAATAACTTTAGTATTTTGACTAAAATTTAATATACAAAAGAATATAAATTTGTAAAATTATTTGATATAAAAACATAATGTAATTGATCGAGAGGTATAACATCTGTAATTTCTAAAAAAATTCTAATATTATTATTTTAGGCTATTATCCCGATAACTTTAACACTTTGATTAAAAATTAATACACAAAAGACGATAAATTTGTAAAATTATTAATATAAGAACACAATGTAATTGATCGAGGGATATAATATCTGCAATTTTCAAAAAAAATTCTGATGTTACTATTTTTGACTATTGTCCAGATAACTTTAACATTTTGATTAAAAACTAATACGCAAAATTTAATATAAGAAGACTGATGTTGTTTTGTTTGTGCTGCGTGGCTGTGCTATTTGTGTTGTGATTAGTCAAAAGATAAAATATTTGCAATTTTTCAAAAAAAAGGAAACAATTCTAATGTTATATTTTTTGGCTCTTGGTGTAAGTTATGGATTAGATTATAAGCAATGTCACACTTTTTAAATTTATATTTTAATGATGTTTTAATATACTATATTTTTTTATACAACAATATGGAAAGAATGAATCAAACTCTCACCAATTAAATGATGAATAAATACTTGTACTACTTGAATAAAATCTCAATCCTAACAATTTTATATACTATTAATAATATAATATAACATCATTTAAAACATAAAATTTCTCATAAAAATTTAAGAAATATAACATTATTGTAAGGTTATATTGACGTTAAATTAATGATAAGAAAATTTTATATTTTATAGATATATATTTTAAATAATGTGATACTATAATATTAATAATATAATTAATGTATCATAGTGATACATTATCACATTATTATTACATGATTGGAAATACAAATTTAAAAAATATATCATTACTTATTAATTTAAGGACAATTCTATCCTCACTCTTCTTTTAAACACTAAGCTCTAAAAAAAAATATAATATTAATTATTAAAATAATAGTATTTTATAGTTTAAGTAAAAAACATTTCCCTTAATTGTAGTGATAAGAGAGAAGAAATGATGAGATCGTGGTCACAGATAATGCGACATGTGGACACGACACTGAGGACAGATTGTTCAGGTGAAGAATTTTCAACGTAGTGACGGCGCGAGTTTTGACAGAGTTGAAGCTAAGGCTTAACCTGAAGCTCCCGGTAGCAACCCAATTAGCGTAGCGCCCAAGTTCCTCTTTAAAATATACAAATAGTCTTACTGTTTTGTTTTGATTATGTCGTCATCCACTTGCATGCTTGGTGGAGGTGTCACACTTTTTAATCATTTTCACCCCTTTACGATAAATAAAAAAAAAATTTCTTTTTTAAATTATATTAAAATTATTAAATAAAGTTATCTGTATGTAATTTATTTTTTAGAGCTAATAGTAACGTCAGAACAATTATAGTGTCAAGTATCAAATTTTAATCTCTTATAATTCTACACATACACACACACACACACATATATAGGAGTATTAAATCACTCTATTGAGTCTTATTTAAGAGTCAATTTATTATCTTGTATATATATTAAAAAAAATATCATTTTAAAATACAAATTAGAAGTTCAACTCAAAATTACATGATGATTTATTATGTATTGTCAAAAAATATTATATTGATCTTTCTGTTTATACATATATGGAAATTAAATTGAAAAGCGCATATCGTTATGTGCTCAATGTGGTCTAACAATGAAAATTGTTAAAAAGAATTAAAACGCGATTCTGAACACATAATTTATTTAGTGTAATTCTTACAACGTTCATGTATAACTACTATAATGTGAGATATAAAGAATATAACGTAAGGTGCAATTAATATAATAGGAAAATATTAAACATGATGTATTTTTTCATCTTAATTTTTTACTCTTAAAAATAAAGTGATGGGATTCACTATAACAAATGCATGTGACTCCGATTACCTTATCTCTAACAATTAATATTGTTAAAAAAAACTAGAACGCGATCATGTCACATAACATATTTAGTACAATTCTTACAACGTTCGTGTATAACTATTATAATGTAAAATATAAAGTATATAACGTCAGATGCAACTAATATAATAAAAAAAATACTAAACATGACACATTTTCTCACTCTTAAAAATAAAATAATGAAACTTACTATAATAAATATACGTGAATCTCGTCATCTTATATTTAAAAGTAAAAAAATATATTATATATAGCATTACTCAATACAATATTGTACTCAATTTTGTGAAAGTTCTACATTAAGTTGGCAGTAAGTATATCATTGAAAATTTTTAATAACACTTTTGACTGCATTAATCAGTGGAGTGTAATGTAGTACAGAATCTTTAAAAACTCACTTTTGTATGGATAAATGTGTCCTTTTACAAGTAGGACTGTACCCTAAAAATAATTATTGACATTTATTTGAAAAATTCTTTTCCCATGAGACGAAATTTAAAGAGAAATTTTAAAAGTCTTAGAAATCTTTTTCAAAGATTTGATTGCTTTTGTGCACGGTTGGTTCTACAGGTTTTTCTTAGCTGTGTTTATTGAACCTGAGAGATTTTCATTTAGACTATTATCATGAGACCCAACTTTTAGTGAACATTAGTTGAATCCTTTAATAACCTTTCTTTGGGATCTATCTAACTCATCAATTACCATCCAAAAATTTCTTGTCAACCCTGTTTGGTGATTGACTCTCCATCTACACCTTCATCTAAAGACACAGAATGTGAATTAGATCTTAATTCTCATGACTAATCACACTTCATCTTCTCAGCGACCAACTGATTCCACTATTATTGATGATAATGATGATGATGATTGAATACCGCTTGATCACCCTTACTTATCCTTGAACAGTTCAATTGCTTAAATAATTAAATGATGAGTCTAAATATTTATCATATCTCCAAATGATTTTAATTACTCTCAATATTTATTGTGAATCTCAAATGCATCATACATGCACAATGGTCACATGTTAGACTAAAGTTAGAGTTGACTTAAAGTGATAACCTAAGTGAGAAATTTTTTTTTATAATTTTTAATATTAAATTTAATATTTATAATATAAAAATTATAATAGTATCCAATACAAAAGATTTAAATAATGAATAAAACTTTAATAATAGACTTGATACATAATTTAACAAGTTAAGTAATAGAAAATTTAAAATAGAACTCTACTAATTAAATTTACAAAAATCTCAACTAGACACTACAAAAGAATTATTCACGTTTTTTTTTAATGTAAACAAATAACCAAAGTGTGATTAATCAAAAATGGGATGCTACTAAATTTACAAAATTCATAAGTCGGGTAATATAAAAAATAAAAAAAAAAACTATTCACATCGTTTTATCAAATATGATTGTTTTAACATGAATTTTTCTTTTATAACTTCAATTTTTATGGGTCTTATTTGTAGGAATTAAACTTTTACAAGCCTTAAAATTTGTTTGGTCTCTCGGGTGAAAGAGAACATTGTAAATTGCATCCGTGGAAATGTTCATCTACTTGTTTCACCAAACACCCACTTAAAATTTTAATTATACGACAAAGTATATAAGATTTGGAGATCTTTTTTTTAAATGGAACTTAAAGTCATTACTTCACTTGCTTAATAATGAAGCCAGCATTGTATAAAGTAAATGAAAAAAATTATTACTTTCGAAAAAAAGTATAAAAAAAATGAAACCCAAAAGAGCATGAGGAAGGGGAGGAGAAGATACTCAACCCATATGACCCCTTTTTGACATGATACACTACTAGTAGGACAGCACCAAGTTTGGTTATATTCTCAAAGTGAAGACAAAAAGGCCCCAAAATAATTATGCTTTTTGACACCAAATAGAGCATGAGGAAGGAGAGGAGAAGATACTCAACCCACAGGACCCCTTTTTGACATGATGCACTACTACTAGGAAAGCACCAATTTTGGTTATATTGTCAAAGTGAAGACAAAAAGGCCCCAAAATAATTATGTTTTTGACTCCAAATTTGGTTGGCTGGCTATTTCTATAGCAGTCCAAGAAGGAAAATGAAAGCATGTTCACACTTGTCCTAATATTTCACATTATATATAGCCCACATTCATTCATCCTCAGCCAAAAAATGGACCCTTTCCTGGCATTATTTTACTAGAGGGTTCTAGAAAATGTATATAGTAATAAGGATAATGATACATCATCTCTCTTCTTCTTTTTTAAGGTTATGTTGTGGTCTTTGTACCCTGGACTGCAAGCAGAATTTTTTTTTTTTTTTTTTGGCTTGGTGAGCGAGTTTATATGGAAAAATTAAATGCCCGTTTCATTATTATTTTAGTCAATGAAATAAAGTTGTTGAGATCATGATTCCATAAATTATTGACTTAAAATATTTTTAGTATTTCTTATGAGTTGGTAAAATACCTTTTTTTTTTTTCATGTACACGGACTTAAGTTTGTAGTTCAGTGCATGCACGTACACAAATATTTAGATAGAATTTTTCCTTCCACCATCGTACTAAAATAATATCTCTTTATACGTAATAAATTTTTAATCCGATTGTCCTCAAACTCGAATATTGTGGAGAACTTACATGATTTTGAATATTTAAATTTGAGCAATAATTATACAATACGATCATGACTTCTTCTTTTTTTGTCAAAAGAAGTGATATCAGAGTTTTGTCAAACTTATCCACTCCCATGAACTATAAACATGGTGAATTAAATTGATGACTACCAAAATTTATAACACATCTTTCAAGCTAATTCGTTTTTTCTTTTTAAGTAATAGTAAATTACAATATTATTCAATATTGAGACATGTAACAACTTATAACAACTTGCCAAGGTAACGTGACCCTACAAAAATTATTACAACATAAAAGGCAGATTTTTATAAATTCACCAAACTTGATTTTATAGTAAAGATATCTTATAATATGAGTATGAACGAAGCTAGCAAGGGATCAGGCACCAATTGCCTCACTCAAATTATTTTATTTGAATTTTTTTTTACTTTTCAAAAAAAATAAAAATTCAAATACATTGTTCTTATTTATATTTTTTCTCCTTTTAAGTCTAAAGTTTTTCATGTATCAGTCTTATTTTAATTTCAATTTGACCTCTTAACTATCTTTTTTTTTAAAAACAATACTTAGTTCTAAACTATATAGGAGAAATTTTCTTCTACTCATTTATGTGTCTCAACCACAATCTACCACGTATGCAATACACATACACTTCTTATTTTATTATAATTTTTAGTTATAACTAAATAATCAAATGATATTAATATGATTGCATACGTGACAAATTAATGTTAGGACACGTATCTAGTTAGGAGAATGTTTCCCTAACTTAGTTTGAAACCAAGTTTTTATAGCATAAAGTTTTTTAATTCTTTTTCTTTCATGGGAATTTTTGTTTTATTTATAAATTTTTCTATATCAATAAATTTAATCACTTATATAAAAAAATATGATAACTCAACATTGAATTTTTATATTTCCTTAATTTTTAAATTTATGATTCAATATTTATTAAAAAAATTTACCCTCCTTTCTAATAAATTCCTTGCCCCGACCCTAAACAAGATGACTCAATAAATGGCATATAGGTAATCATCCATCCTATTTTGTGTTATTTAAATGGTAGATAAAACCATCTCCATTAAGTTATAGCAAATGTAAGTAGCAAATGTGTCTTTTGCTAATCTAAATGTATATTTGTTATCTTTTTTACTATTTTTGAGATTTGTTACTCTAATAAAAGTATCAAATTTTATTATTTTTTGTTTTAATGGATCTCACAAATTTTACAGCAAATAATTTGATGGGTCTCACAAAATGTTAATAAAATTATTGATTTGCTACCTCAGAGTAGCAAAACTAGAATTTTGAAAAATAGTCGTATGAAAAAAAAAAGGGAATTTCTTTTTCAAACCTTTTGGAATAAAAGTCATGTCGTAAGATAACATGAAAAAAATTATGATCTTGCAAATTAAATTCTGACATATGTTATATATTTTAAATTAAGAAATTATCATGATATCATTCTTATTATGTGTCTAAAATTAGTGTGAATAATTATGAAATTTTTCTATATTATTTTACTACTAAACTTTTTCTCATCCTTTTGAACTGTGAATTCTTGCCATGTCATTGCCACCTAAAACTTGAGCAATTGAAATTTTCAGGAAGAGTCATACAAAAATTTTTATGTTGAGATGATAAGTTTGAAATGAAAGTGAAGGACAAGTATGAAAGTTTTGAAGTTGATAACCACACAACATACTTACTGTGTATTGAGAAATCGAAATCATTATGACAGGACAATGTTTGAAATGTTTCTGTCGGGACAGTATGGATAAATTTATAGATTTTGAGACGTATTTAAAGACATTTTTTTTAGAACATAATTTGCTTCCACTCGATAGAGCCTGTTGATGGGTTACTGACAAAGTCGTTCCTAAGATACAACAAAGTTTTCGATTTAAAGAACTGTAACTAGTAAAATTGAAAGACTTCCTGTAAAATCTTTTGATAATAATTTCCATTCTAAAAGAGAGAGTTTGATTATGTTTTTTTTTTTTTTTTTTTTCAATTCGTACTGTTATATTTATAGATACAGAAGTGTCTTTTCATAAAAAGACATAACCTTGCCAAATGACATGTCTTTAAAAAAGAGTCACAACTATTTCATTCAATGTGTCTTTTGAAAAAGACAATCCTTTCTGAAATACCCATTGATTATAATTGGAAAGGACTTCCTGTAAAATTTTTTGATTATAATTTCTATTCTAAAAGAGAGAGTTTGATTATGTTTTTTTTTTTTTCAATTCGTACTATTGTATTTATAAATATAGGAATGTCTTTTCATGAAAAGACATAACCTTGCCAAATGACATGTCTTTAAAAAAAGAGTCACAACCATTTCATTTAATGTGTCTTTTAAAAACGACAAAACCTTTCTGAAATACCCATTGATTGTAATTTCTATGAAATACCCATTGATTATAATTGGAAAGGACTTCCTATAAAATCTTTTGATTGTAATTTCTATTCTAAAAGAGAGTTGATTATGCTTTTTTCAACTCATACTACTGTATTTATAGGTACAGTAGTGTTTTTTTTTTATGAAAAGACAGAATCTATTCATGAAAAGACATAACTTTGCCAAATGACATGTCTTTAAAAAAAGAGTCACAAGCATTCCATTTAATATGTCTTTTGAAAAATACACAACCATTCTGAAATACTTATTGATTATAATTTCTATGAAATATCGATTGAAATACCCATTAATTATAATAGGAAAGGATTTTCTGTGAAATTCTTTGATTATAATTTCTATTCTAAAAGAGAAAGTTTAATTATGTTTTTTTCAATTCGTACTTACTGTATTTATAGATATAGGGGTGCCTCTTCATGAAAAGACACAACTTATTTATGAAAAGACATAACCTTGTCAAATGACATGTCTTTAAAAAAGAAGTCACAACTGTTCCATTCAATATGTCTTTTGGAAAAGACACAACCTTTCTAAAATACTCATTGGACATACCTATTCATGAAACACTTATTCAATGTACTCATCCGATCATCTTTTAATATGGACCGTTGATCAGGTGATTCCAAAAATAAATTAACAAAAAATTAATTTGCCATTGATGAATCTGCGTTGTCTGCAAAGACGTGCGCGAATTATTACACGTGTTTCTATGGGCTAGAGCTTATTTGGACTTGATTCAACCCATGGGTCAACAAGAAACTTATGAAATCCAATTTAATAGAAAGAATAATAAGTTTTCATATATAAACATACAAAATAAATTATACAAAAACCAATGTGGAATAAAGTTAAAAGTTATTATACTATCAAACGTAAGAGCTTGGCTCAAAGAATAATATTTTATAGCACAACTAAAACTTAATTCAACTATCACAACTACACACATGAGTGTGTGTTCATCTCCATCACACTCACATGAATCTCACACCTAGCTGCTTTGTCACTGTGACTGTCACTGTCACATGTCATGATCTTGACCGTTGTACTAATTTGAGTCGTATTATTTTTTGTTTTGCCAAACATACTCCACATCAACATACTCAAGAAAACATATGCAATGGTTGTTTGTGTGGCTAGTCGTTTATACAATTTTAGAATTAAAAAAGATTACAAATGGTGCAAGTTAAAGTGAGGTATTACAGTAGGTGATATTAATAACAGACCTCGATCTCTCTCCTTTCTCAGTAAGAAAAACAGACCTCATTTGCAAGGACAGATACAGAGAGGAGAAACAATATCCTCCCAGAGAGAACTGTAACTCTTTCCTCATCTATCAAATAAGACACAAAATTGGATACCAAGAATTCTCATACGTCCATTGTTGAAATAAGAGAAAGCCTGATTATGGTCTATGTCACAGGTTCTTTATTTCTCATCAGATAGTTATTAAGGTGTCTTGAAAGTTATAAAACGTCCACTGAACATGCCAAGCACTCACATTAGAGAGTGTCCATGATTGCGACAAGGGCATCGCATGTTCGGGGTGAGAAAGAATATTGTTACCTTCACCTAACAACCTAATCATAACAATTCACCATAAAGAGGTTAGTCATTTTAAGTTCTTTTGGAAGTAATAGAACTTTTTCTGAATTCTTCTTTAGATAGTTGCAACTCCAGGAAAAGTACTCTGGTAATTTTTATTTTTTTAAACATAGAACCGTTCATGAATTAATACTAGCATCGGACACAATGTCTCAATTTTCATGCTATGATTAGACTACGCGTGTGTATTGTACATTCCAATTACAAAGCAAAGATTAGGACATCACGACTGACCAAATCACATCCCAGCCATTCGTATATCATGTCTGTGCTGATATATATATTTTTTCCCAGCAACCCCAAATAAGATATATTTATCCCACCAAGACTAGCAGGTCAGGCAGTCCATTATGACTTGCAATCTTTGAAAAAGAAAAAAGAAAAAAAGGAAAAATAGAGCACTATGTCTATACAATATACATATAGAAGCACAGCAGTTATAATATATTCAATCCATTGTGTTTTTAGCACATCTCCCTTCGCTAAACATAACAAAAATCATGCATTGAGAAAGATGAAAAACCTTGATATCAACCAAGTTTGGGAAATTTCCAATGTTTTTTCAAGGGAAAGACTCTTTAACAATTGGCAGAGTAGCTCAAAAGCATTTCTCATTCCTGATCAGATCAACTACAGTGATAAAAGAAAAGATTCCATTTTTTTCCCAAAAAAATTAAAATAATATAAGGGCCACAGACAAACCTTTCAAAACAAAATGAAAATGGTTTCAAATTCCAAGAGCAAATCAGAGGACAATCTAATCAAAACAATTGCTACTCAATAGTTAGAGTAGGTTGTAATAGAATTGTGTAAGCTGGGAAAAAACAACTTCTACCCAACCAATTCATCAAACTTAAAATGTAGGTGCAAATCTTCATAACCCCCACCTCACCACAAAAAGAAAATGGAAAAAGAAACTGAATGTGTCACTCCTAACTGTTTTCACTCATTCCTATATTGAGCTTAAATTTATAAGATCATGTCATCAGGCTGGCAACAAAATTGAGAAGCATGCTTTTCAAGTTGAGTAAAGGGTGCTATTTTGGATCCTTCCAATCAAAGTAAAAGATGTTTTGCATTCCAAAGGGAGAACCAAGAAAAGACAGCTTATGAACCATGGCACATATGAGGTAACGAGAGTGATGCCAACACAGGTAATACAATTAGTAGTACTAGTAATACAATATAATTTCACAGAATACCCATATTATTACTTTCTGGCCTCTCTGCTAGTTAATGGATGCCCTCTAACTCACTGAGAATCAGTAAAAAGATTAACAAATATAAAAACCAATAAAACAAGAAAGAGCCAAGAAATTAAGTCTACAATCTACATTAATGTATCTTAAACCCCTCTCATCATCAGAATAACTAATTGGGCGAAAGTATCAAAGATGAACCACTATAAACTACTTGTGGAAGTTAACTGCAGTCTTCTCTCTTCATAAGTTTGTCTTTCATATTTCTCTCAACTGCCACTGCAAACTGAAATGCTACAAAGTTTACATTGATAGGCTCAGGTGATTGTGTTTAAAAGCACAGAATGTGATCATGCAATCCAAATCTATTCAATAGACATTTGAAAAAAGGGAAAGAAGAAGAAGATGATGATGAAGAAATTCATTTAGATAAGTGATCATATAATGCGAATAAGAATGCAACAGCAAAAATCTACCAATAACTTCTCAAATGAAGAATTGATAGATTCAAAGTCAAAAAATTAGCTACCACCAGTTTTATTAGCACATATATCAACAGAAAAAAAGTTTAAATATGCAACACAGCATATTAATCTGCATTTTTTTTTATAAATATTAATTTGCTTGTGCATGAGAGAAGGGAAGAGAGAGTCAATCGCAAGTCAAAAGAAATATGTACCTTTGATCTCAAATATCAGGGTCATCATCCCTAACCTATAAAGCCAAATATCTATATCTATATCTATATCTATATCTATATTTATATTTATACTACCTATAAATGTATGGATCATCTTAAGTATTTTCACAAAAAAAATGTTTTACACTTTTAGACAAAAATACCCTTTTTAATAAATTTTATTTCCATTCTTTCCACTTTACCGACCATTCATTTTCCAAATCCAAACTTTCCAAAAACCGTTTCCTTCCCATTTCTTCTCCTTTTCCCGACGTTCTCTGCCCCACCTGCTGGCGCACCTCCGTACTATGCGTCTCTGTCCGGCGAAAAGAACAAGCGGAAGAACGATAGAAGTTTTGATAAGGACCTAACCGATCATCGGCTGATTCAGCAACAGAGTTGGGTCGGGACGGCGGCGTATTCGGTATCGATCGGGCTGCAGAAGCAGTTGAGCGAGAGTAGCAATGGTGAAATCTCGCTTTCCGGGGATCCTTCAGTGGAAGAGGCTACACGGATTTGACGTATCAGGGAGCGGGTCTTGGAAGAGGCTACACAGATTTGACGCATCAAAGAATGGGTCTTGGAGGGGCATCCAGTTTTCAAGGAAATTGGAGATTGTTGTGGCAGATTTGTAAAGATTGATTTGGATATAGACTTGAACAATCATCTTAAATGGGCTTAGATTTTGTTAGAAACTTTCGAAGATGGATTTTCCATCAGAAGTAAAAAATAGAGGTTGGTTCGTGGAGGTCCAAGATCCTAATTTGGGCTGAAGCACAAAACATATTTCTACTTGATCACTGAAATCTCTACGCAATGCGATCACGGGTCAGAAATCACATTGCCTATAACATGTCAGATGTTCTTTCTTCTTTTGATTTTCTTAATTGCTCTATTTAGTAGTTAACCATTTGATGTGCTGATTTACAATATTGCACAGCAATGGTGACTTATTTTATATTGATTGTAGGTATAAAGGAGGCTGTTCAAACAGACAAGGCTCCGGCAGCATTGAGACCTTATTCTTAGGCCATCAAAGCCAATAATCTTCTGTTTGTGTCTGGTGTTCTTGGTCTTATTCCACAGGTTTGTGATATTCTTATTTTTTCATATTTGATAATTCATTCGTTGATTATTTTCCTGCATGTTTGTTAGCAATACCATAACTTCAGTAACTTCTATAATTGTATTTATGAAATATTTTTGGTTCTTAAATGTAGACCGGAAAGTTCATCTCAGATGGCGTTGAGGATCAAACAGAGCAGGTAAATTAGTAGTGACCAGTAAACTTGCAATTAATGTTGTGAGTTTTTTTCTTGTCTTCTATTTTTGACCTTCACTAACATTACGATAGCATATTTGGTATATGATTTATTTTATATCTACTTTGAGAGGAAGATTTTGTACAAGTCATCTCTGGAGCTGTTAAAGGAGTCGAGAAGCTCCAGCGTAGTCTGTTGTCTAAAGCATGCTCGGTAGCCTACATGTATTAACCTTTTGCTTGCATTCTTCTACAGTAGCTGAATTGTTATGTTCAGATTATGAAGCTTTGTTTGACAGTGGATATAATAAAATCACTATTGTAGCTATGTAGAAAGCTCAAGGAATCTTCAGTGCTGCCAAATTGAGTTATCAAATTTGATCCTTATAGTTTTGATTCTTGACTTGTGGTTGATGGCATAGTATTGTAACTACAGAATTGTTAGATTCCTTCTAAAGTCCATGGAATGGTTCGGTTGTCTAGCAAGTAAAAGCCAAGGCAAATAGGTTACACTAATAATCAGACAATGAGACAATCTAAATGTTTGTCAGGAGCTGTTGCAGAGTTGAATGGATTGAGAAACGTTAGTTTGTTTAATTTGTAAGCCAAGCTCAAGTATAGTAATAAGTTCTAAGATGAGCTTGTTACCTCTTAAGATCAGTATTGAAGTCCAGGAGCAATACAGAGCTTCTATTGTCTACTTATTTCCATAGCTAATTTTTTTCATAGTGTTTATACCTCCCATTGTGTTATTATATTTTGTTAAGAAATTGAGAGCTTTGGCTGTTTTGGATATTCTAATGGACCTTCATACGGATGGTACATCAGAGAAATGCTAACCATTGAAGTACACTTGGTGTTTGGTAATCTATCCACCTACCCATGGTACTTAATTTTTCAAAAAACAAAAGAAATTAAAGTGTGCTCTCTCTTTTCTCTCGGTCTCGCATTTTGTATCCGTGATTCTATACTTGGTGTTTGATTAGATGTTCTTATTCATATGCATATTACGTATCTCATATATATAATATATGTATATAAAGTCTGCTATTGATTTAGCCAACCTCAACATGAATTGTTGTTAAAAGAAAATTAGATGCAAATTGTCAAAGAAGTAGTGAACCAGATGGCAAACCAGTTTCATGCATGGTATTTCTGCACATGTTGTGCCAAACATAAAAGGCGTTTATCCGGAAAAAAAAAAACATCAATTGGGAGGTTTCATATATATGATACCAATGATTTGTTCTAAGGGTATAAACATCAGTTTCAGGAATTGTTATATTGGTTAAATCATTTTATTGGAATTTTTTGGAATATTTTAATTCGTGTAAAAAGTGATCATTGTAATTTTTTCCCCAACACAAATCCGTCCATTGTGCAGGCATTACTTCTAGAACACATAGGGTCATATATTTGTGGTGGATAACAATGATAGGGATCGAGTTGTTGGGGCAAGGGATGAGTTGCCTAAGATGGTAAACGAGGTGCCTTTCAACTTCACATGTCTTCTATTTTTCACTCTGTTCTTTATGCTATGAATTCTAAATTTTGTGTTGTGATATCACTTATCACCTTCTATTATGTTCTGATGGATTTTATTGCCCGTGCCATTCAACTGTTCTTATGAATTTTTGGTAGCTGTTGCCATTGGCATCCCTGGGATCTGTTTGCTTAAACTTTGTTCCTCATTTTTGTTGAATTGGCGTGTTTGTCTACACATCTTATATTCTCAGGCACTGTCTATTTAGTCTCTTCGATCAGTTCAATGTGATTAGCGCTAAGAGTACTTCTGAGTTAATTTTAGAGTCTTTCCCCTGGCCTTCACTTGTTTAGTTTTTGTACATAGTGTTTTCTATGGTTTTATGTGTTTTTTCCCTCGAAGTTGCATTAGGAGGACCATTTGATTGTTCCAATTATATTCTAAAAAAATTGTTTGGAGAAAATTAATGATAAACTTATGTTATTTTATGTACTTGATCAATTTCACCTAAAGTTTATCATTAATAGACAATCACCTCTATTATATTTATGCTTAAATTGACATTTTAGGATGTGAATTTATTATTATTATTATTATTTTGATAGGAGGAAGAATTAAATGGGGCTGTTGTTCTCATTTTTGCAAACAAGCAGGTTCATATATTGCTCTATGGTTTATGTGGAGAAAAACTCTCTCATTAAATTGTACCTGTGACAAAAATAAAGAAGTTAACCATTATCCTATTAACCATTATTTGATATATGAAAAGAATGTATTACTTTCTCACTATGTGGTCATGGAAATTTCTTTTGTTAGCGTCAACACCTTTTTCCACCTATGCAGACAAATGTTCCTATAAAATTTATGTATCTTTTCCCTTCCTTGGTATTGCCTTTTTGCTCTGCAGGATCTTCGTGGTGCACTTGATGTTGCAGCAGTGACTGAGGCCTTAGAGTTGCACAAGATTAAAAACCGCCAATGGGCTATTTTCAAAACTTCTGCCATAAAAGGAGAAGATCTCTTCGAGGGCTTGGACTGGTAAGTTCAGTTCTCTGATCATGTAGATGTTACTGTTAGTTTAGATGTTCCACACATCACAGATTCTAGATTTAATTGGCCATAAGTTTCAACATTTCCAAATATTTCTTGCATCTATACAAGTTATATTATCTCTGTTAGGCTCTTGTTATCAGTTCTATTCAACTGCAAGATCAAGTTTAGTTTGCTTTTGGCATAGAAATTATGCCCTTAGTAAGTTGTTATAGAAGTTGATCCTGTAAGGGAGCTGAAAAATTGCTATATGACTTGACCACCATCTGGGCTGAGTTAGGTTGACTCAACTTAATATACCAGTTGTCATTAGATTCAAATAAATCTTTCCCGTGCTTTATCTTATTACTACTTTTTTGGGTAATGTCAACTCTCCTCTAAAATCATAGTTATAGGGGTAGTCTCCCTGCCCCGTCCTCTCTGAAGTGGACTTTGTTATTTTTGCTTCTCTCAACTCTCCAACTTGGCGTTGCAGAAGCTGCAGTTCTGGTGGATGGTTTAAATAACAAAATATTGTCTTTCTTCTGTTTAATTGTTGTTTATTAAAAAGCCTTCTTGAAAGTAATTACTTATTTATATAGGTTAAGTAATACACGCAAGTCTTGAGGTGGCTAACGTCTTTGAGAGAAGAAACAGAAGCTTGTTGCTGTATAGTAGAGCCAGAATGCCTAGAACTAAGAAGGGTATCACTATTTACTTATTATAATTCGTGGTAGATATTTTAGTCATGGATGCAGTTGTCTTTTGTTCTTCATTGATTTTTGTACTGAACAACTAACAAATATAAATTTTTCATCAAAGATATGAACATTTGGCTCATGTTACAGGGTTACCCCAATTCTCTCTCTTGTTGTGCCCTCCCTTCGCTTGGGAAAAATATTTAGTATTATTTCTTCTTTAGTACTTCTCTAACCATGCGACCTTTCTCACTCATTTTTTAATAGCCTATCTCCTCGTGGGGTAATGTTGCATACATTTAACCCTTTTCAGACTTCGCAGTGATGGGAGCTTCGTGCATTGGATTTCTTTCGAATGCCATAATTGAAAATAAGTCTGTACCCGCTATGATGGACCTAGGCATGTGTATGGGCTGCTAGGTTTCACAGGATGAGCCTCACATCTAAAGATTGTTTGGGTCGAATGTCCTTAATCAGATGATTAGTGAACCATCTGGTTAGAACATCTGTTGGTTCTCTTAAATAATCCCTCTGCTCAAAAGGGCAGAGATAGGCTATATGATAAATATTCCGTTGTTTTTTAAGGACCATGAACATTTGTTTTTGTATGTTGACACATGGGAGTTATCAGTTGATGGTCTTCAACTATCTGATTGCTTGTGTGCGCACAGAAATTATATCATATGCTTATATGTTTCATCATGATTTACTATGTAGTTGGCGTCCTATTTTTTGCTCTCTCCCATATTATCGTTATATGTGTCATGTATTTGTAATTGTCAACTGATTTGGGTGAAAATTGATATGAATGCAACCTTTCATGTGTTGCAGATTTGGGGTAGGCTTCTTGAATAAATGGAAACTTGTTGAAACTTGTATGGTAAACTTCATCAGTTAGTTGTTTGTGTTATTTATGCTATTATGTTAAGCAAAGCAAGGCTTTGTTTTACTCTCCTACTTGGTCTCTACTTTAGGTGATATCCCTGTTATAACCCTATGGTTCTAATGTAGAGTAGGCATAATTAAGGAAGAAATTACATTTGAACGGGGTGTTACTGTAATTTTTTAGAAAATGGATAAGACTAGGTGTTGCTTGATAATACAATGTGCAATTTTAATCGTGTAAAGAGAAAATATACGTCAGAAAGAGTTTGAATTTTAAGTCAAGAGAGAATTGTCTTATCACTAAATGTTTAATGTACCAGCCACGAATCGAAAGGTGGTTTTAACATTTAATATGAATTTGAGAGTGTAACTATACATTTTCAGTTGTACAATGTCACCTGCTAAAAGTATCGAGAAATACTAATTCAGCACTGAAATATTAATTGCTTAATTTTTAGTTTTATCAAATTATGAAGAAAGCTATTGCAAATTAAGGCTAGAAATACTAAAAAGTGGAAATCCATAGGCAGATGAACATGGGTATCTATATAAAAAGTGTCTGCTGTCAAGTTAACAACAGTTATATCTCTCCAAGTTATTGTGAAGCAGGAAAAATTATTTTGGCAAATTAGAAGGTATGCAACACTTTGGATGAACCATTCTTCTATTGTCTTCCAGTTAGTGCCTTTACCCAAACACTTGAGCAGTTGAACTAAAAGAAGTGGAATCTTTCATATTTAGAAACTGTTAACAAGCAAAACATTCTCAAACTCTAAAAATGCTCAACCAATCCAAATCAATAACAAGTATTTACAAAACCCTAAACCAAATACTTTCTAACTTTTCCACCAAACAACTATATATTTCTATATTGCCCCTAATATGAAAAGTGTTGCATAATCAAATAATTATGCTAAAAAAAAACTGATCCAATTCAAAGGATGTATACAGTTGGTGTTTAATATTGTAAATTTTTGTTTTTTTGGTCTGTATTATAGTTTATGTTTTAATTTAACTGTAAAAGAAAAAATATGAGTAAACGGAAATGTAAACCAATTTGCAACATAAATCAAAGAAATATAGGATAGTTGATGTTTTAAGTGTTATGAAAAAACAAGTGTGATGCAGTCATTATCTCAAGTATGGAATAATTTCCTTCTTTTGAATTCCTTATGTGAAAGTGTAATAAAAAAAGGTTCAAACTTGTTCAGTTAAGAAATTATTATTTTTCTTTATTTGGCAAGTAAATATTTGGGGTGGAATTGTGACCAAACAGGGGTTGTTGGATTCCGGGGTAGATTTTGGGTTTGGAATCTACAATGATCACCATTATCATCTGGGATACTTTCTTTTCGCAATTGCAGTACTCGCCAAGATTGATCCAGCACGGGGGAGGAAGTATAGGCCTCAAGCTTATTCACTTATGGCAGATTTTATGAACTTTGGTAGGCGAGCAAATTCAAATTATCCCCAACTGAGATGTTTTGACTTATGGAAATTGCATTCTTGGGCTGGAGGCCTTGCTGAATTTGCAGATGGACGACACCAAGACAGTACAAGTCAAGCAGTGAATGCATATTATTCAGCGGCTTTGCTGGGATTGGCCTATGGAGACACCCATCTTGTTGCCATTGGATCAACGCTTTCAGCAATGGAGATTCAATCAGCACAAAATTGGTGGCATGTTAGAAAGGGGGACATAATGTATGCAGAAGATTTCACGAGGGAGAATAGAATGGTGGGTGTTTTGTGGGCTAACAAGAGGGACAGTGGCCTTTGGTTTGCTCCACCTGAATGGAGGGAGTGTAGGCTGGAAATTCAGTCGTTGCCATTATTGCCAATCAGTGAGGTTTTGTTCTCCGACGTTGGTTTTGTCAAAGAGCTCGTGCAATGGACATTGCCAGCTTTCGAAAGGGAGGGAGTTGGAGCTGGGTGGAAGGGATTTGTGTATGCCTTAGAAGGGATTTATGACAAAGTGAGTGCTTTGGATAAGATAAAGAACTTGAATGGGTTTGATGATGGGAACTCACTCACAAATCTTTTATGGTGGATACACAGCAGAGAGTATGAAAAAGAAGAGGGAAATGAGGGGGAAGGGAGATTATGCTGGTTTGGTCTTTATTGTCATTAAATTAATATGATGGCTTTTGTATATTATATGTTCATTATTAATTCGAATAAAAGAAGAGTAATGTTGTATGTCCCAAATTTTATTTGAGACAAAAAGTATTACCAATAAAAGAAATAGAAAGTACAATTATTTTAAGGGTGGTACCCAAGGTGTAAACTCATTTTTTTTTTTTAATATATATCCCAATTTGGGCATGTTCATGAATTAGAATGTTTGTTTAGTGTGTATGCTTTTCTTTTTATTATGATTAAAGCTTAAGCTTGATACAAATATCTAAATAAGATGAATTAAATTTCATTTGTCAATACCATTTAACTCATCGTAGTATTTTTTACAACTTAGCTTCCGAAAAAAAAAACATATTATTGCTCGACAATATACAATAGAGGGGATGAATAGGAGATATTGCAAATTTTTTGAGAACGTCTCTACTTTAAAATTCTATCTTAAAGTAGATGATTGCATGGGCTTGCTTCTAAAATATCTCCCATTTTGGAACCTTGATTTCTACACGAGCTTCCATTGTAATTAAGTGAATAAAAGCCATTTAAAGGGAGCCTCTAAAGTGAAACAATAGGATAGTAGCTAGGTCTTTCTTACTTATCAAAAATTAATAGCTAGGGCTTTCTTGCAAAAGCCTTGGAATCTTTGCAAGTAGGATTAGACCTTGATTTCTTGAGAAGTTTTTTGAATAGATGCCACTGCCAGAAGATAAAGTTGCAATTGTGCCTTCTTTCATTTTATTTTTATTTTATGATATGATATTAATGTTAATATTGCAGAGGGAAGTTTATTTCAACATGAGCTAATTGACTAAATTGATAACATGGGCATTATTATTATTATTTTGGTACTCTGTCTAACTCTAAATTCATTTTAATTTCTTAGTCTGCAGTTCGGGATTTGAGAGCGCAACTCAAGCCACCGTCAATGCAGGTGTGGTCAAATTGTGTCAGTTCTTTTAAGAATTTTATTTTTGGCTGATTAGTCTTGCTTTGTTACTTATGGCTTGTAACTGGCTGCCTTTATATTTGTTTTACTTTTGTTGGTGGCATTTTTCTTACTTCAAAAAAAGCAGTATTCATTGTTGTCTTGTTGATCTAATTGCTTATTAGGTACTCTACCTCCAATTGTGTCAATAAGTAATGTACCTTTTTTTAAATGTTTGATATGGGATCAGTTGTATTAATTAGAAGCGGGAGAGGGAGCGAAGTGTACTGCCCCAAAATCTTTTTTTTCCCCCCCTTTTCAAATCTGTTCTTTAATGTGAAAATGAATTATTTCATGATGTGGTAACAGAAGATTTTAACACTCATGAAACCGCAAGGTTGTCGAATAAACATTTTAAAGAAAATGATTATTGATACACTTATAGCAAACCAAAAATTATTGGGGCACATAGGTGAACCCCATACACTGAGTTTCTGCTCCTAATTCAAGTTAATTGTGTTGATTTTAATAGCGAGAGTTAAGGCTTACATGACCTCATCTTTCAATAATTAAATTTCTTGGGACCTCCTGATTTTTAGTTTTTTTGGCATGAAGAGAGTTCTACGCGTTGAATATTATTTCAGTTTTGTTGTGTAAATAATCTCTCTGACCCAATAATCCCTTCGCGCAACTTACGCCGCTAATAAATGGCCCAAAGCTTACATGACCTTATTTTTCAAACAGCAAGACTTGGCTGCAAATGATAGGGATAGATAGCACATAATGTCCAATAAATTGCAGCAGGAAATTTTTTTTTTTCAAAAATTCAAGGGCCAGTTTTCACATCATATGCTCTTAGAGTAAGGAAAAGAGAGAAAAGTCTTCTTGTATGATAGGAATAACGTGAGTCACATGTAACAAAGAGTAAATGAATTCTGCCCCTTGTCGTGTTGTACTGCAGTAAGGTGACAGCCACACACTATCCTATCTCAATGTGAACTCCTTTACCCAAAAGATGGTTCAATATTTACTTCTTTAATTCTGCTTTCTCTAACAAACTTGGTTATGTCTAGGTGATGGTGGTTTGTTGCGACATTGGCCTTCTACATTTGTTTTGGAGATTTAATTTAATTTCCTTTTTAAGTGGATCATACTTGGCTTAGATGTACTTATCTCTTGTTGCATTTATTTGATACAAATTAGGTTAAGTGACTAACTAAAGTTTTTTAGGAGAAATGTTCAGTTGAGAAGTTGGCGTTCAAGTCCTTTCTCCATGTATCAATTTGTAACAATTGCCAAAGGGACCGAGGAGCCCTGAAAATCATGGGCAGCAATAAAAATTTTTTGTAACTAATTTTAGTCTTGAATGCAATAAAATTAATACAACTTATAATATTCTTCTTCACTAGCAGCCATACCATGATCCCTCTTAAAAATAAGAGGACATATACTGCAATTGGCCTCTAATGAAAGATACATGCTTGGAAGAGAAAGGAAAACAAAACTCTACATGATATATCAGGCAAAAAATATTTGACTTAGCAGTAATGATTCATGACCCATGTCTTTTGTGTTCATGTACTCACATAAGGGTGGGACGTATTATCATAGGCACCAATAACAAGTCCATCCATGTGAGTACATGGATACCAAAATATAGGCATTCAAATATTACTCTTTGACTTACTATTGTCTTTTACTTCTTGATTGGGAGCATATGATTTGTGGGCTCCGAGGCTTGTAATGATAAAGGCATGTGAAAATTTTGTTCGGAACAAAGAATAAAACAAATTGATTCTTTTAATTTTTTAATTGTTCAACAGAAAGATGTGAATGTTAAAAGATGTTCAAACTATTTTAAAATTTTGAAAGTTAATGAAAATCATAGATGCTCTCAAAAAGTCTCCGCAATCAAACACAAAGCACTTCAAAGGATAGTTCTTTATTTATTTTATCTGGGTGTAAAATTGGGTAGTATTTAACTTTAGTTAAATGGATATGAAACTTATGAAATAATTAACAAAAAATTAAAGGTAATCACTACAGGTGTTCAAATTAAAAGATGCTTGAACCTAGGTTTGCGACATTGCCACTATCACATATAAATTAGACCAGTTTGCTAAACAGCATATGCATGCATCATCAGCACACATGAGTTTTAAGTGGTTTTAATATATGAAAATGTCCAATTTTACTTCAAAATTGGTGGTTGCATGCTTTGGAATCAATTTATTTGACAATATAATTAATTATATAATTTCTACATTATTATTTTATTCTATAAATAATGATAACTATTTCACGTGCAACTTACGTGCTTTGTAACTAGTAATTTAAAAAGTATACATGTATTAAATGTAAAAATTTCTTAGAGTCCTATCATTCTGAAAACAAATAAGCATTTTCTTGCAGAACTCCTAGGCGGGTCTCCAACAGGAGAGAGCATAAATAACTCGCCCCTTCCATCCTTGTAGCATCCATTGCTTGTTCTCATCCAACAAAAAATCCTTGTGGTAGTTTAACTTCACATTAGCCCTTATTTTCCTCATGATCTCCTGGTTCAATGGGAGCTGCCGGAACCCAGCCCTCAGATTCCGAGCCTGCCACTGCTTGTATGTCTCTGGCCTTTCAATCCTCTCTGATCCTTCACATGCTATTATATTCAAAACCTCCTTTCCAAACACCAGTCTCTCGAACACCAATCTGTCAGGATCTTCACGCGGCACATTAGCCTCAAACATATCAAACAGTGCAGAGTAGTGGAAGAGAGCCTCCCGGAACCGTGAAACAAGGAATGGGGAATTGTAGGTCCCATTATAAATTCCATGGATGAAAATATCTGGGCTAATCCTCTTGATTAAGTTCAGAACAATATCCCTTGGACTATTCTCTGAAATTGTATCATCAGGTAGGACCTTAAACCGGAACAAAGAGACCACAACCAGCACCTCATCTTTCTCAATCTTGAGATCCTCAACACGGATTGTTTCCCATTTTTGTGCTATGTAGTTGTACTCAAATGGAACATGGAACCTCTCACAATAATTTGCTAAGCGAGGTCCAGTCCCGTTGACAGCAGGCCGGAAACCAGGTTCGGGATGGTCTATTCCTGTGATGCGAAGCTTGGGAGGCCCACTAGGTCTTTTTGAGAGATGCTGAATAAGGGGAAGCCATTGAAAACCATGAAATATACCAAACTGTATAATGTGGAGCGTACTTGCTTTATTGGCCAGTTGCACAATCATTTGGGTTGCAAAGAAATTTGACATCTTAATGAAAGGGAATGCTGAAATAAAAAGCTTGTAAGATTTCAAGCCGTCAACATCCCCCAAGTCCTTCGTAGCAAAGGCTGCATACAATGGACTCCCAGTACCAAGCAAACGTGCCTCAAGGCTGTTGGCAAAACAATGTGACAGCCTTTGGTGTTTATCGCCAAAAGGAGAAGCATGCCACCTGATCTGCTTCAGAAGTTCATTTGCACTTCCGAATTCATTGCCTGCCATGGCTTGCGCACAACGAATGAGAAGAGTCCTCATATCAACAGCCTTCCTTCTGCTAACCTGTTTCTTAGTGCAGTTTGTTCCACCATCAGAACCTTTTGATTGCACATTCTGCTGCAACTCCTCACTTGCCCCATTTCGCAAGGGTTCGTCAAGAGTATCTATTGCAGACTCACCATTTCCAACATTAAAGAGCATTACCTTAGAAAACAACTCAAGTAACAGAGACTCTTCCACATGGACTGCGAAATGCCTTTTACGCCCCCCATCTTCCGAATAACTCTCCTCTAGGTGAGGATTTTTCCTTCTCCATAACAAACTAGTTGAGAAGTCCTTCTCACCCTTTTCCTTGGGTTCAAGATAGTCTAGTCTGGTGTTCTCAAGATCAAAATGCTCACAATTACCAAGTGTACGAAACTCCCTGGGTTCCTTTATCCCTCCTTCGAACTGCAAAACAGATTGGACCTCCAGAGGCACATTGACAACAGAGTCCACTAACCCATCAACGGTATCAGAAGACCTGCTCAGACGGCAGAATGACTGTGAATCGGAGAGGCAGGCATGGTCAACAGAAGGATTTTGGGCTCGAGGGGATTTAAACTTATAGAGTTTACAACTCAGGACAGATTTGGACGAACTGTTAGCATTAACACAGCCGTTAGTACTATAAATGCTGAGACTATGAGTAACAATATCATCTGAGCAGTTTATATTTTGAAAGGGAAAAGGTTGACTGGGTGAGGAGTGATATTTCTCATCAAGGATATCATAGAAGGACTTCTCAGCAGCATGAAGAGCAGAGTCCTGAATCATGCAGGCCTTATCCTCGAATTCATCTTCCATTAATATCTGATCTATGTACTTGAGAACAGCATCGGAAGAGTCATTTTTTCCTGTACCTGTAGAACCTCCCTTCAAGCACACGGGTGACGACGGATCACAACTTTTCGAGTCTGGACCATTTGGAATGAAGGGAAGATCCAGCACGGTGTCATGATCGAAGGAGGTAACATTGAGTTTAAATCCACCGACGTCATTCCGATCTGAATAGCCCAAAATAGAAACATGATTGCGCTCGAATCCATTTTTGCAACCAGAACATCCCCGGATAAGTGAATCCATAAGCACCGGCAGACACCCAAGATTCAACCACCGGAGTTCAATCTGTAATTGATAAATTTCCAAAATTAACAAAAAAATTTGTTTCCCAAGCTAGATTATAAGTTTATATTATGACAGAAAATTCATCACATAAATGGAAAAATCAAGTATGCACATAAAACACCAATAGCATTCACTGAAAGAAGAAATTTAGACAGTTAAGATTAATTCTGATCAAAGCTTATTACAGACTAGACCCAGAATATTTGAAAACAATGAAGTAAAAAGCTCAAACATGAATAGACAGAAACTTGAAGATCCCTAAAATTCAAGACTCCGATGCACTATGGTTCTAATTTCACCTCTTTTTTCTTTTTTCAAAAGCAAAAGAACAAACAAATCAAATGTCATACCTCGCAGAAACCCAAGCTGACTCAACCCCAGAACTGGTACTTGTCGTGAATGAATTCACTATCCATAAAGCAGGAGCTACAACCCCTCATTTTCAATCAATATAGCCTGCCGGCGGCTGCTGAACAGTGCAGGACCAAGGGTGAAGAATGGATGGTAACCAGACCCCACGGTTACAGAGGAAAAAGAAAATGATTTTTGTTTGATCTCAAGGCTGCTACTGAATCCTCGTGTGTTATCTATAAAGGTTGCTAGGAAATCCTTTGCCAACTTCCCGGATCGTTCGTACTTTCTTCTTTCAACGACGATATAATTTTGATTACAAAAAGCTATATATAGGTCATTTGGGTTGGGACGTTGACCAGGGTCAGTCCCTCTGAATTTTTTTGCCGTGTGTTTCACATTTAAAATGTGACAAAGCTTTAAGCCGCAATATTAGACCCAGATTTGTGCTGTTCACGTTGGTGAGCTTCTTTTTTATAGCATAAAGTTTTTTAATTCTTTTTCTTTGATACGAATTTTTGTTTTATTTATAAATTTTTTTATATCAATAAATTTAATCACTTATAAAAAAAAATGATAAATCAACATTGAATTTTCATATTTTCTTAATTTTTAAATTTATGATTCAATATTTATTAAAAAAATTACCCTCCCTTCTAATAAATTCCTTGCCCCGTCCCTAACATGACGACTCAATAAATGGCATATAGGTAATCCATCCATCCATCCTATTTTGTGTTATTTAAATGGTAGATAAAATCCATCTCCAATAAGTTACAGCAAATATGTCTTTTAATCTACATGTATATTTGTTAACTTTTTTGCTATTTTTAAGATTTGTTCCTCTAATAATTTGATGGGTCCCACAAAATGTTAATAAAATTATTGATTTGCTACCTCATAGTAGCAAAACTAGAATTTTAAAAAGTAGTCGTATAAAAATTTAAAAATTTTGAAGGGTCGTTCGTAATTTTTTGAGAACTAACAAAATAAATAAATAAATAATTTTTTTTTTCAAACCTTTTGGGATAAAAGTCATGTGGTAAGGTAACATGAAAAAAATTATGATCATGCAAATTAAATTCTGACATATATTATATATTTTAAATTAAAGAATTATTATGACATCATTCTTATTATATGTCTAAAATTGATATAAATAATTATGAAATTTTTTCATATTATTGTACTTATTGAGAATCCCTGTAACTCCTCTTCCATTGACCCACGGGGCCCTTCTTGATTGTAAGAGATGACACACAAATCTATTTTGATTATTTCCCTTTATTGTAGATACTATTGCAGTGTAATATATTATAAATAGAAATTCTCACCAACATCAAAGGTGTGGTGATTTGCAAACCCTTTCAGGATATCAGAGCTTCACACGGGTTCAACATCCCACCGATCCCCATGGCTGCCGATTCCTCCAACTCTCTCATTTCCTTCAACACCATGATTCATATGATGACCATTAAACTTTCTTCCTCAAATTACCTTCTCCAGGCGAAATTAGCTTATTTCGCTTCTTGAATGCCAGGGACTTCTTGGCTATGTGGATGGGTCCATCAGTTGCTCTACCCAAAAACTCCATCTCTGCCACTGAGTCTTCTACATCAACCCAGAAATACACGGATTGGAAGCTCCAAGATCAGCGCATCCTCAACTTGCTTCTCTCGTCCCTCACTGAAGAAGCTATGGCAGAAGTGCTTGGTCTCACCACTACCAGAGACGTCTGCCTTGCCTTGGAAAATTCTTTCAGCCATCGTTCCAAAACATGTGAACTCCATCTCAAAGATGAGTTGCAATTGATCAAACGAGGAACCCGCAGCGTTTCCGAATATTCTCGTTCATTCATGGTGTTATGTGACCAGCTTTCGGCGATGGGTCGCTGATTGATGATACGAACAAATCTGACTAGTTTCTAAGGGGGTTAGGTGCTGATTTCTCCACCTTTTCTACTACCTAGATGTCGCTCACACCCCCTTCCCCCTTTCACTGATCTGGTTTCTAAGGCTGAAAGCTTTGCAATTTTCCAGAAATCTCTTGAGCAATCCCCCGATGCTCCTACTACGTTCACTGCCACCCATGGTTCTTCCTCTAACTCTCGCGGTGGTGGTCACTTTACCCAATTTCGTGGCCGTGGAAGACACCAGCGAAACAATGGACCTGGTCAGCGAAATAGTGGACCTAGTCGTGGCTGTCGTCATTATAATCCCCATTGCCGAATCTACAAAATTGAGGGCCATACTGTTGATCGTTGTCGCAGCCGCTATGATCAGGCTGATGCTCAATTTGCTGAAGCATTTCATATTGCTTACTCTCTTTCCCCTGAAGCTGCATCTGATTGGTACATCGGACACGGGTGCCTCAGCACATATGACCCCTCCCCTGGGTAACCTGGACAAATCAGAACCGTATTCTGGTAAGGACCTGTGTATTGGTAGGCAATGGAGCCTCTCTTCTAATTACCCACACTGGTAGTGTTCACCCCTCTCAAAATATTCAACTGTTAAATGTGCTTGTTGTCCCTCGCCTTACCAAAATTCTTTTATCCATTAGTAAATTAACAACTGATTTTCCATTCACTGTTATATTTACTAATGATCAGTTTATTGTATAGAACCGATTAACAGGAAAGGCAATGGCAACCTGGTAAACGCCAAGGTGGTCTTTATGTGCTGGAACGCGGAACCCAAGCCTTTATTTCTGTTCTTGCTAAAAAATATCTACGTGCCTTATTTGATTTATAGCATGCTAGACTTGGACATGCCAATCATTCTGTTATATCTTTATTGAATAAAAATGGCCATTTATCTCTTACTTCTTTGCTCCCCACTCCACATCTGTGCTCTACGTGTCAGTTAGCAAAAAGTTATCGCTTGCCTTTTTCTTCCAACAATAGTAGATCTAATTCTATGCTTGGCCTAATTCATTGTGACATTTGGGGTCCATCCCCTGTTAAATCAAATGCAGGATTTATCTATTATGTGTTATTTATAGATGACCACTCACGTTTCACATGGCTTTACCCCATAAAGTTGAAGTCTGATCTCTTTGATATTTTCCTCCGCTATCAACGATTTGTGGAAAACCAATTCTCGGCAAAAATAAAAAATTTTCAAAGTGATGACGGAGCTGAATTCACTAGTACTCAATTTCAATCTCATCTTCAAGAGAATGGCATTCATCATCAACTGTCATATCCTTACACTTCATCCCAGAATGGACGTGCTAACGCAAACATCGTCATGTGACCGAAACAGGTCTTGCTCTTCTTTTTCATTCCCATGTTTCCACTCATTTTTGGGTTGATGCTTTCAGCACTGCCACATACATTATCAACCGGTTGCCCATGCCGATCCTTGGCGGCATTTCACCTTTTGAGGTTCTGTATGGTAAGTCTCCTAATTATAACTATTTTCATCCCTTTAGCTGTCGGGTATATCCTTGTTTACAAGATTATGTTTCTAATAAATTTGCTCCGCGTACTTTGCCTTGCATTTTTCTTGGTTACAGTCTATCTCATAAAGGCTTTCGTTGCTTGGACACCGGTACTTCTCGTATTTACATTACTCGGCATGCTCAATTTGATGAGTCTTTTTTTCCCTTTTTAGACTCTTCACATGCACATCCCTCTTCGAATTAGGTCATCTCTAATTTTTTAGAACCATGCACTTCCATTTCTACCTCTCTGGCTCCATCGCCTGTGACCACTAGTCCACAGCCCCTCACTAACCCATGCATCATCTGTGATGATTCTCTTGTTTCTGAGTCCATGCAGGTTTCTCGCCCATCCTCTGCTTTGGACCCTACTGCACGTGAGCCTCATTATTCCTCAAGCTCTGGAGCTTTACCCATTAGATCCGATACATCCACCTCAGTGCCTACTCCAGCTCCACCTGCTTATCACTCTATGGTTACTCGAGCTCGAATTTTTTTGCCGTGTGTTCACATTTAAAATTTGACAAAGCTTTAAGCTGTAATATTAGACACTATACGCAAATACCATTGCAAAACGATATAAACTTCTTCAGTTTAGGGTTGGATCTAATTATGTCGGAATCAAAATTGAATTAACACCATTACTATTGGTATGGTGTTCGGATTGATTTGACTATTCAAAATCAATACTCAAATTTAAACTATAATTCGTCTAGTGAAACATTTTCATTGAACTCTTTTTAGTCCTGTATAGACACATTTTTATTGAACTCATTTTGGTCTTGTATAGACCCGTTCTTACATAGTACTTGTGCCAAATAAGCATATTATATTATAAAAAAAAATTCAATGACATTATAAAAATATGAATAACTCAGTAATAATACAAATTAAATTAGAATAACATTATGACATCATCCTTGTTATATTTTAAAATTTATTTATATGATAATAAAAAAATTTCATACTACCTTTTCCCACTCCCTAAGTTGTTGAGCAAATTAAAGAAAGAAGCTTCGATATGCTGCATGCAAACATAGTCAATGTGTACATGCTACATTCTAAGTCTTCCCCTAACAAAAAAATAAATTAAAAAATTCATCTGGCTTTCCTCCCCTCCATGTATTAACAAAGACCTCTAAAGATTTCATCTTTTTGTCCGAGAGAAATCAAGAAAATTCCTTGCAGATGGGTGCTGTGGCGGCCTAAAGAAACTAGTCTTCATTGATCAATTCAACCTTATCAATCAATACATAAACAAAGGGACAAGTGGAAATAGAAAACCTATTTTTGATACATTTTTGGATTAGAAAAATGCCTCACTCAAATCACTGAGGCTTCCATGCCTCACTCAAATCACTGAGGCTTCCATTTTTCTAATCCCTTGTCAAAAAAGTCAAGTCAAATTTAAGGTACACCAAATTTGGTTGCCTGGCTATTTCGATAGCAGTCCAAGGAGGACAATGAAAGCATGTTCACACTTGTCCTAATATTTCACATTATATATAGCCCACATTCATTCATCCTCGGCCAAAAAATGGAACCTTTCCTGGCATTATTTTGCTAGAGGGTTCTAGAAAATGTATATAGTAATAAGGATAATGACACACCATCTCTCTTATTTTTTTTAAGGTTATGTTGTGGTCTTTGTACCCTGGACTGCAAGCAGAATTTGTTTTTTTGCTTGGTGAGCAAGTTTATATGGAAAAATTAAATGCACGTTTCATTATTATTTTAGTCAATGAAATAAAGTCGTTGAGATCATTGATTCCATAAATTATTGACTTGACATATTTCTAGTGTTTCTTAGGAGTTGGTAAAATACTTTTTTTTTTTTTTTTCATGTATGCAATTTAAGTTCGTAGTTCAGTGCATGCACGCGCACATATATTTAGATAAAATTTTTCCTTCCACCGTCATGTTAAAATAATATCTCTTTATATGTAATAAATTTTTAATCTGATTGTCCTCAAATTTGAATATTGTATAGAACTTACACGATTTTGAATATTTAAATTTGAGCAATGATTATACAATATGATCATGAACTTTTTTTTTTTTTGTCAAAAGAAGTGGTATCAGAGTTTTGTCAAACTTATCCACTCCCATGAACCATAAACATAGTGAATTAAATTGATGATTACTAAATTTATAACACATCTTTCAAGCTAATTCATTTGCCACCGGCTCTTGACGTGACCATGACACCATACTCTTTTTTTTCAAGTAATAGTCAACATTATCCAATATTGAAACATGTAACAACTTATAACAACTTGCCGAGGTAACGTGACCCTACAAAAATTATTACAACATAAAAAGCAGATTCTTATAAATTTCACCAAACTTGATTTTATAGTAAAGATATCTTATATTATGAGTATGAACGAAGCTAGCAAGGGATCAGGCACCAATTGCCTCACCCAAATTATTTTATTTGAATTTTTTTTTTTACTTTTCAAAAAAAATAAAAATTCAAATACATTGTTCTTATTTATATTTTTTCTCCTTTTAAGTCTAAAGTTTTTCATATATCACTCTTATTTTAATTTTAATTTGACCTCTTAACTATCTTTTTTTTTAAAACAATACTTAGTTCTAAACTATATAGGAGAAATTTTCTTCTACTCATTTATGTGTCTCAACCACAATCTACCACGTATGCAATACACATATGCTTTTTATTTTATTATAATTTTTAGTTATAACTAAATAATCAAATGATATTAATATGATTACATACATGACAAATTAATGTTAGGACACGTATCTAGTTAGGAGAAGGTTTCTCTAACTTAGTTTAGAACCAAGTTTTTATAGCATAAATTCTTTTTCTTTGATGGGAATTATTGTTTTATTTATAAATTTTTCTATATCAATAAATTTAATCACTTATATAAAAAAATAATAACTCAACATTGAATTTTTATATTTCCTTAATTTTTGATGCTGCACTTTTTGACCCACGTACAATCCGAGCTTGACTCCCTGAAGAACACTCAAAGAAGAATATCAGAGGACCACCGATTTGGCTCCGGCGGTAGCCGCTCCGATACTTAAGTCAATAAACTGGATTGAAAGATTGTAATGAAAGCTAAATAATGAGCATGACCATAAAGCGTACCTCTAGGGTTTAATTTATAGACAGTGGCTTTCCCCAGTTGATTAGGATTTGGAGCCATGAATATAGGGATTGGATCGTCGGAGAAATCAGTTACCTTGTTGAATATGGCAATAATAGAGATAACCATGTGTGGCAGTTTCCTTATCGAAGACTGTTTCCTTATTTCCTGCTCGGTGCACATTGAGGCGGTTATGAGGTCTGATTATCGATGTATTGTACTGAAGACTTGTGTTCATACTTGTTAGCTTTGCAAAAGAGCAAACCTGCTCTGATGATATGTGCTCGGTCTTTGTGGGTCTGTTCTGAAAGGCCGAGCATGAGCTGAGAGACCGAGCATGAGCTGAATGACTGAGCATGAGCTAAATGACTGAGCATGAGCTGACCCGTAGTTACACGTGTCAAGTAATGGTTGGTGTGTCACATTGTGGTATATCAGTTACTCCCCCCCAAGCCTTAGTTTGAGCTCGGGGCGTAACTAAGGTTTTATGAGTCCCCGAAAAGTCACGCGTTCTGCCGTCTCATTTTTTTAGACGGTTGTTGGTACATCATTTATTGCGTAGCCGATTCTTGGGTTTCTAGAGTCATCATTGTTTTGCCACCGTCGCGACGGTTTGCATTGGTAGTCATTACTTTCCGAATGTATATAAAAGAGAGAAGGAGCTTTGTATAATTCTTTTACTGTTTTTTGGGTTTTGGAGGAGATAATACGTTCTGCCATTGTTGATCCATCAAGCTAGGCCGTGAGGAGTGCCGTTCGTTCGAAGCTTTTTCCTCTATCCAGGTTCGGTCTCGATTTCTTCGTTTATTTTTTTTTTTTATCTTTCTTCTTCTTCTCTGGTTATTTTTGAAACGTCGACCTCCACTGCCTCCTCTGGTGTTGGCGATGGTTCAGGGAGTCTTCCAGAGGCCTATACCTTGTCACAAACCCTTGTTAGGGGCAGTAGTTCCTTGGGGACTGGGTCAGAAGAGACCCGTTCTAGTCCCGAGGTCAGGATTGTAGATCCTTTTTCTGAGTCTAGGGATAGAGAGGGTGAGGTCTCTGATCGATCTTCTCAAGGGGAGGAGAGAGAGAGAGTACTGTAGCCTCTTCATGGTTGGATAATATAAGGGAGAGATATGATTTCCCTTCGAATATTGCCCTTAGGGCTCCTGATGACATAGATTGCCCTTGGGATATTAGGGAAGGCGAGATATGTATTTATACCGCCTGGTTCGAGATGGGGTTACGCTTACCTCTCCCCAAATTGCTTAGGGAATTCTTTTGCTGGTTCAACCTTTGCCCTGCCGACCTGCTTTTGAATAGTTGGAGACACTTGTTAGGGTTTATGGTTTTAGGTCATCTGAACGGCGTTGAGGTCTCTCTAGACTTGATCCGTAGTAAAATGGATCTTAAGTACATGAAGTCGGAGGGCCTCTACTATATGTCGTTTAACCAGGGTTTTCGACCTTTGTCTTACGTACCGTCCTCCAACAAATCTTGGAAAGATCGGTATTTCTTTGTTAGTGGAGAGTGGGAGGTGACCGACCCTGAGGATCAAATCTCTACGTTCCCCCGGAGCACGGGGTTTATGGGTAAAACCCCCTTTTCTTTTGTAATCTTTGCTCTGCTATTGCTTCTTACCTCTGTATTTTTGACTGACTATTGTCCCGATCTTCTTTATGTAGATAAGAATATCAAGAGGAGGCCGCCCTTCACTCCTGCTCTTAAAGAGCAATATAAGAAGCTCCTTCAGACCTCGAACAGAGACTATCGAGCTATCCTTCATTTGAGCGGCACAATGCCCCCCAAAGGATAAGAACGTTCTCGACAACGTTGTCGACCAGATTTTACAATCTATTGCCAGTAAGTGGGTTCGGCGAAGAAGAAGAAGAGGGTGGCGAGCCTTTCCCCTTCTGCTGCATCCACGTTGAAGAGGAAGAAGACGACCTCGACCGACCCTTCCTATTCTGCTCCCCCTAAGAAAGGGGCGGTCCCTTCTGTACCTCCTTCCCTTGCGCCGCCCCAGAGGGGCGTGGTGATTAGGGAACCTAGTTCTGCACCGCCCCGAAAGGGCGTGGGGAGTTCAAGACTTGCCCCTTCCTCGGCCCAAAGAGCCCAGACGAAGGGTAAGGTGAAGGTGGCTGCTCGACTGGACCAGATGCCTGATGGATACAGGGCTGTTCATCAGGCCATTGAGGAGTTCTGGGCGGACGCCCCACGAAAGGAGTCTCCTTCTTGCAGTACCAGGAAAGGTACTGAAAGGGCGGTTGTTGGTGCCATGAGCACCTATCTGAAGGTAACGACCGACCTCTCTTCCTTGGTGTTTTGCTTTCTCTTTTTATTTTTCTGACTTGGTTCTCATTCTGTCTTGCAGACCTTGCACAACTTGGCCGCCATGATAGAGGCCACGGTGAACCTCCAGGCCTTGGAGAGGTTAGAGGATGAGCTGGACGAAGTTCGGCTTCAGCTCGGCACGGCTCAATTCCAAGCCACTGCAGCCGAGGACGAGCTCAAGGAAGTGAGGAATTCCCTCTCAATTATAGAGTCTAAGAGGGATTCCATTAAGTCTGAGAGGGATTCTTTCCAGTCTGAGTGGGACTTCCCTTCTCTAGGAGCTGAACAAGCTGACGGAGGAGAACTGTGCTCTTCAAGCATCCGTTGCTCAGAAGGTTGATGAGGCCAAGGTCGAGACCGAGGCCAGGCTGAAGACCGAGCTGGAGAAGATGGGTGACCAGATTGCACAGCTCAGTTATGATAACTTCAAATCCAAGCTCCTCGCCAAATTCTCAGATATCGACCTGTCGGGGATTGACGATGATGATGAGGATGAAGATGGTGATGAGGATGACGGGTCTGCAAGCCCTTTAGTTTAGGAAAAACTTTTGTAGTTCTGCTCCATTTTTGTAACCGAGCACCCGTTTTAATGAGAATATCTTCTTTTCAGAGTTTTTGCTTTCACTTTTCTTTGAATATTTGCAATCTTTGTGTTTTGATCAAGTAATGCCTGAAGTATCAATGTTCTGTAGTGTGTAAACGGGTTTCGGCACTCAAAACTTGCAATTTAACATAAGTAAACCTACTCGGGGTCCAAAGTATTGCTCTTTGGTCGGCCATTAATGATGGGCTGACTCCCGAACTTCTTGACTTGTGATGACTTTGAATTAAGGTGTAATAATAAGCAACTGAACCAAACTCTTGACATCGGAGGGGTTTCGAATCATGGATTTGCTTTGAATAATAAGGAAGGTAGTTAATACAGTAACCAACCAACCAGAGCTTTAACCACCGAACATAAAGACTTGTAGAAAACAGTCATTCTGACCACTTAGAGCCAAACCCGAGGTTGATTGCCGAACAAAAGGACTTGTATTGTAATGATCCTTGAAGGTCGGTATCCTTTTCCAGGATTTATTGATAAAAGGTTGAGCAGTTAGAATCATATCTGTCGGTTTGTAATCTTAGTAATATGGACTGGATATGTAGTTCGGTGTACTGTGATGGACCAGACATGAGTCTGTAAATTAAGACAGACCAGACCTAAGGTCTGTACATTAAGATGGACCAGACATAAGGTCTGTACATTAAGATGGACCAGACTCAAGGTCGTACATTAAGATGGACCAGACATAAAGTCTGTACATTAAGATGGACCAGACTCAAGGTCTGTACATTAAGATGGGAACACTTTATGGAATATTTGAAATGAAAAAATTTCTTTTATTGATAATACTTCCGTAAGTGCTCCATATTCTAAGGTCTGAGAACAGGTTTCCCATCCATGTTCTCTAACCAGTAAGTGGTCAGTCTCGCTGTTTTGGTGATTCTATAGGGGCCCTCCCAGTTAGGTGATAACTTTCCCATGGTGGGATCATTGGTGTTTTGGAACACCCTTCTTAGGACGAGGTCCCTAACTTGGAAGCTGGCAGGCTTAAGGCCCAGTTTCGAGTAGCTAACCATCCTACACTGATATGCTTCCATTCTGACCACGACTTGCTCTCTCCTCTCTTCAAGCAAGTCCAAGTTTTCTGCGAGCTGTTGGTCATTGGTCTCCTCGTTGAAAGCTTCGGTCCTCAGGGTAGGCATGCCGATCTCAACAGGGATTACTGCCTCGATGCCGTAGGCGAGTGAGAAGGGAGTTTCCGATGTTAGAGTTCTCCTAGTTGTCCTGGGCCCAGAGTGCCCCTGGGAGTTCCTCGACCCACCTTCCCTTAGCTCCTTCCAACCTCTTCTTGAGAGCATCTAGGATTGTTCGGTTAGTGACCTCTGCTTGGCCATTGGCTTGAGGATGACTAGGTGAGGAGAAATGTTGGTTGATATTCAGGTCTTGGCAGAACTTCTTGAATGCTTTACCAGCAAATTGTGTGCCGTTGTCTGAGACAATCACGCGAGATATGCCGAACCTACAAACTATATTTTTCCAAGTGAAGCTTTTGACCTCTTTCTCTGTAATGCGAGTTAGTGGTTCTGCTTCAGCCCACTTTGAGAAGTAGTCGATAACTACCAATAGATATCTCCTGTTTGGCGTGGCTTTAGGCAATGGGCCTATGATGTCCATTCCCCATTGTGCAAAGGGCCATGGGCTTAAGATGGGGATGAGTTCATGTCGGGGCTGATGCTGGTAAGGGGCAAACCTTTGGCATTTATCACACTTTCGAGCGTATTCTTTTGCTTCCCTCAGCATTCCAAGCCAGTAGTAGCCTTGTGTTAGAGCTCGGTGTGCTATGGTTCTGTCTCCGTTATGATTTCCGCATATTCCTTCATGAATTTCTGCCAGGACGTACTGAGATTCTTTGGGTGCTAGGCATTTTAACAATGGCTGAGAATAAGATCTTCGGTAGAGCCTTCCGTTAAGGACAAGGTACCGAGCTACTCTGATGCAGATTCTTTTTGCTTTATTCTTGTCCTCTGGGAGGAACCCTTCTTCTAAGTATTGGAGTATAGGAGTCATCCAGTTCTGAGATTGTTCTGTAATTTTGGGGAACCTGAACTTCTTCGATGCTAGGCCTTGGCTGGTGGGAGAATTTTATTGTTGAATCTGCCTCGGACTTCCTATGGGATGCCATGTTCGCCAAGGCATCAGCTCTGCCGTTTTGACCTCTTTCTACTTTTTGGATCGAGAAAGTTCGGAAGGCGCGCTTCAACAGGTTGACCAGTTCTGAATACCAAAGCATCCTTTCATCCTTGACGGCATACTCACCTTGAACTTGGCTGACCACTAATTGGGAGTCAGAGAATGCTTCGAGGCTCTAAACCTCGCATTCTTGTGCTAGCTTCATCCCTAGAATAAGGGCCTCATACTCTTCTTCGTTGTTGGAGGCTCTGAACCCTAGGCTAATTGCCCTTTCGGTTATGAGCCCATCAGGAGACCGCAGTACCAGCCCGACACCAGCACCTCGGTCGGTAGACGACTCGTCAATGTATAACTGCCAAGCTCCCAAATTTTCACAGAGTTGTGCTCTGTCCAATAGTGCTAGGGTAAACTCCACGACGAAGTCTGCCAAGACCTGTCCTTTGATTGAGATCCGTGGAACATAGGATATATCGAACTCCCCTAGTTCCACTGACCATTTGACCAATCGTCCTGATACTTCTGGTCTTTTCAGTACTATTTTTAAGGGATAAGCAGTTGGAATTTTTATGGGATGAGCCTGAAAGTAGGGTCTGAGCTTTCGTGCAGATACTATGAGTGCAAGGGCCAGTTTCTCAATTTCGAGGGTATCTCTTCTCTTGTGTCTAACAGTGCTCTGCTGACATAAAAGATGGGTCTCTGCATGCTCCTGTCCTGTCTGACCAGTACAGAATTGACAGCGTTCTTAGAGACTGTAAGGTAGAGAAGTAGCTTTTCCCCTTGGATTGGCTTTGACAAGAGCTCAGGCGAGGCTAGGTACTTCTTCAGTTCCTGAAAGGATTTTTCACATTCGTCAGTCCATTGTAGAGATTTGTTACCTTTCAGAGCTTTGAAGAATGGTAGACAACGATCAGTGGATTTGGAAATAAATCTGCTCAGAACTGCAATCCTGCCATTCAGAGCCTGTAATGTCTTTCTTGGTCTTTGGAGACTCTAGTCCGATCAGGGCCCCTGATTTGGGTCGGGTCCACTTCTATGCCTCTCTAAGAGACTATGTACCCCAACAATTTTCCTTTTGTTACACCAAAGGTGCATTTCGAGGGATTGAGCTTCATCTTGTACTGCCTAAGGATATCAAATGTTTGAGCCAGGTGCTGGAGATGACTGCTCTTTCATAGGCTTTTGACCAGCATATCATCAATGTAGACTTCCATAGTACTGCCGATTAAGGGGCTGAACATCTTGTTAACCAAACGTTGGTATGTGGCCCCAGCGTTTTTTAGTCCGAACGGCATCACTCTATAGCAATAGAGACCTCGTTCAGTTATGAATGACGTTTTCTCTTGGTCAGGAGGATGCATCTGTATTTGATTATACCCGGAATAGGCATCCATGAAGCTCATAAGCTTGTGTCCTACAGTAGCATCGACTAACTGATCTATCCTCGGAAGAGGAAAGCTATCTTTGGGGCATGCTTTGTTGAGGTCTGTATAGTCGACACTGACTCTCCACTTGCCATTTTCTTCTTGACCAGAATAGTGTTGGCCAGCTAGTCGGGATAAAATACTTCTCGTATCTTGTTGGCATTGAGCAACCTTTGGACTTCATTGTTGATGACCTGGTGTCGTTCTAGAGCAAGTGGCCTTCTCTTCTGTCTCACTGGTGGATGGTCTAGATCCACCATTAGTTTGTGTATGATAAGGTCGGGATCTATTCCTTCCATATCCCTTGTTTCCCAGGCGAATACAGAAAGGTTTTGCTTTAAGAATTTGATCAACTCATCCTGCTCGGTAAGTGTCAGGTCAGGACCTATCTGCAGGTAACGCCCCTGATCTTCCGAGCTGACCAGGACTTTAATAGGTTCTCCTATAGGCTTGGCCCTACTGTCCCTTCCTCTAGGGCTTAATGGCTTGTCAATCCTGCAAGGACAGTCTTCTGCCTCGTGATAGCAAGAGTGGATTGGATCCCCGCATTCACGGGCATGCAGTAATTGCTATTTGGGGGCCTTGGCCTTGAGCGCGAGAGCATGGCATTCTCGGGAAGTTGGTTGGCATCTTCTGATAGAGTAGACAATCTGATTGTGAACGTACTTCAAGCATTGGTAGAAGGTTGATGTGACTGCCTCCATCTCATGTAGCCAGGGCCTCCCAATTATGACATTGTAGAGAGATTTGGCCTTTAGGACCATGTATTCTGCTACTATGGTCTTCTGTCTGTCCCCTTCACCTGCAGTGGTGGCCAGATTGATCCTTCCCAATGGAATGTTAAGGTTCCCATCAAAACCTGCCATGATTATACCGGTGGGCTTAATGTCACTGAGGTTGTGCTTCATCTACTTGAAGGGGTCATAGAACAGAACGTTAGTCGAACTCCCAGTGTCCACAAGGACTCTTCGGATCTCAAAGTTGGCGATCTTGAGGGAGATGACCAGGGCGTCACTGTGAGGACAATGTACTCCTGTAAGGTCTTGATCCGTAAACTGGATTTTTGGCACAGGTTTTAACCTTTTCTCTACGTTAGAGATCTGTATGATGTTGGGAGTAGACCTGGCCTCCCGAGCATAACGCTTCCTCGGCTTGTTAGAAGTCCCTGTTTGTAGGGGAATCTGCGTGTAGGACAAAGATCACTTGGTTGTTCTGCCGTGGGGGCTCGTTCCGTCCTTCCTTTTGTTCCTGCCTCTGGTCGGTCTTCCTTTGTTGGGGTCGCTTATCACGGGGGTTTTGCCCTCCGTCCTGCTTGACGAACTCCTGTAGTCGTCCTCTCCTTATTAGCTGCTCAATCTCATGTTTGAGAGCTTTGCAGGTATTAGTTGTGTGCCCTCAGTCTTTGTGAAAATCACAATACTTGGTTTGATCTCGGTAGCTGGGGTCACCTTTCAAAGGCTCTGGCCATCTCAGGTTTTCTCGAGATCTTACTTGCTTCAGTATGTTGTACGGAGAGGTATTTAGAGGAGTAAAGTGGTTGAACTTTCTTAGCCCAGAATTATAGGAAGTTCTGGGGGCCCCTCTTTTCTCCGGGCTTCTGGCTCTCTTCCTAGCCGAGCTGGGGTCCTTCCTTTGGTCGTCCTTCTTCTGATTGTCTTTCTTCTGGTCGTCTTTCTGAGCTTGTTCCTTAATCTTTCTAGAAGTGTCCTTGGCCTCTTCCAAGTTAATGTATTTCCTTGCCCGGTCCATGAGTGCTGCAATATCCACAGGGGAATTTTTGGTCAAGGAGTCCCTAAAGCCTCCTTGTGCAAGACCAGCGGCCAAAGCAGCTACAAGGAAACTGGGGCTGCAATTTGTAACCTTAGTGAGCTCGGCGTTGAAACGTGTAATATACCCCCTGAGTGATTCTTCCCTTGTTTGCTTTATGTTCAACAAGAATTCAGGACCCTTTCTCAACCTCCTACTAGTCATGAATATGTCCATGAATCTTCTGTCGAGCTCGTAGAAGCTAGTAACTGAGTTCGGTGGGAGGTGATGGAACCACTTCAGAGCAGTACCGTTGAGGCTGGTCACAAATGTTCAGCATAGAAAGGCGTCAGAAGTACCGTGCAAAGCCATGGTGTGCTGGTAGTGGGAGAGATGGTCCCCTGGGTCCCCTATCCCATCATAAAGGGTGAATTTCGGGACGACGAACTTCTTGGGTCTCTCCTCAGCCATGATAGCATTAGTGAACGGGTGGCCGACCTGCCAAGCAGCCTGGCCAGCTCATCCTGCTCTGGATACTGGGCACCTCTCACAATAACAGTGCAGTCCATTGATTCAGCAACTTCTTCAGCTCTTATCGACCCCCTTGGTAAGATTGGCTACTGCGAGGGAGGCCTCGCAACTTCAGGGCCTACATGGGTAGGATGGTCTTGGCCCATTACTGGGGGGTGGCTCTGATTCTCCTGTACTGGTGGTGCAAGAACCGCTCGAGGTGGTGGCTCTTGTGGTACGAGGTTCACTTCCGAAGCCCCAGGGATGGGAACTCTGGTGGTGCTTCGATAATGGACTTCTGGGATAAAGGCTGGCATTCCTCTATCGGCGACTGCTGATGGTTGGGGATCTCCATGAATGTGGGCAGCCGTAGGAGGCTGCGCCTCCCGAGTGCTTGTGTTGACGGGTGGATTCTGAGGACTAGTTTCATGATTCTGGGTAAACATCGCTAGAGTTCTAGACATGGTTAGGAGCTGTTCCTGCAACAACTGGTTCTGCCGCTTAGTTTTGGCAAGCTCCTGTTGTACGGGATCAATCACTCGCCCTCTTCCTCGTCCGGCAGGCGATTGAGGCTGAGGGTCCTAAGGATTTTGAGTATTCTTCTTGGGTCGGAGATTGGGAGCCATAATCCTTTGATAAAAGGAGGATGAACTTTGAATTAGTAGAGCACTCGGTGATTGTCGTTTCCCACAGACGGCGCCAAAATGATGCTGTACTTTTTGGCCCACGTACAATCCGAGCTTGACTTCCTGAAGAACACTCAAAGAAGAAGATCAGAGGACCACCGGTATGGCTCCGGCGGTAGCCGCTCCGATGCTTAAGTCAATAAACTGAATTGAAAGACTGTAATGAAAGCCAAATAATGAGCATGACCATAAAGCGTACCTCTAGGGTTTAATTTATAGGTAGTGGCTTTCCCCAGTTGAGTAGGATTTAGAGCCATGAATATAGGAATTGGATCGTCGGAGATATCAGTTACCTTGTTGAATATGGCAATAATAGAGATAACCATGTGTGGCAGTTTCCTTGTCGAAGACTGTTTCCTTATTTCCTACTCGGTGCACATTGAGGCGGTGATAAGGTCTGATTATCGATGTATTGTACTGAAAGCTTGTGTTCATACTTGTTAGCTTTGCAGAAGAACAGACCTGCTCTGATGATATGTGCTCGGTCTTTGTGGGTCTGCTCTGAAAGGCCGAGCATGAGCTGAGAGACCGAGCATGAGCTGAATGATTGAGCATGAGCTAAATGACCGACCATAAGCTGAAAGACCGAGCATGAGTTGACCCGTAGTTACACGTGTCAAGTAGCGGTTGGTGTGTCACATTGTGGTATATCAATTTTTAAATTTATGATTCAATATTTATTAAAAAAATTTACCCTCCTTTCTAATAAATTCCTTGCCCAGACCCTAAACAAGATGACTCAATAAATGGCATATAGGTAATCATCCATCCTATTTTGTGTTATTTAAATGGTAGATAAAACCATCTCCATTAAGTTATAGCAAATGTGAGTAGCAAATGTGTCTTTTGCTAATCTACATGTATATTTGTTATCTTTTTTACTATTTTTGAGATTTGTTACTCTAATAAAAGTATCAAATTTTATTATTTTTTGTTTTAATGGATCTCACAAATTTTACAGTAAATAATTTGATGGGTCTCACAAAATGTTAATAAAATTATTGATTTGCTACCTCAGAGTAGCCAAACTAGAATTTTGAAAAATAGTCGTATAAAAATTTAAAGATTTCGAAGGTTCATTCGTAATTTTTTGAGAACTAAAAAAAAAAGGGAATTTTTTTTTTCAAACCTTTTGGAATAAAAGTCATGTAGTAAGATAACATGAAAAAAATTATGATCTTGCAAATTAAATTCTGACACATGTTATATATTTTAAATTAAAAAATTATCATGATATCATTCTTATTATGTGTCTAAAATTAGTGTGAATAATTATGAAATTTTTCTATATTATTTTTTCTCATCCTTTTGAACTGTGAATTCTTGCCATGTCATTGCCACCTAAAACTTGAGCAATTGAAATTTTCAGGAAGAGTCATACAAAAAATTTTATGTTGAGATGATAAGTTTGAAATGAAAGTGAAGGACAAGTATGAAAGTTTTGAAGTTGATAACCACACAACATACTTACTGTGTATTGAGAAATCGAAATCATTATGACAGGACAATGTTTGAAATGTTTTTGTCGGGACAGTATGGATAAATTTATAGATTTTGATATGTATTTAAAGACATTTTTTTTAGAACATAATTTGCTCCTACTCGATAGAGCCTGCTGATGGGTTACTGACAAAGTCGTTCCTAAGATACAACAAAGTTTTCGATTTAAAGAACTGTAACTAGTAAAATTGAAAGACTTTTCCTGTAAAATCTTTTGATTATAATTTCTATTCTGAAAGAGAGAGTTTGATTATGTTTTTTTTTTTTCAATTCGTATTGTTGTATTTATAGATACAGAAGTGTCTTTTCATGAAAAGACATAACCTTGTCAAATGACATGTCTTTAAAAAAAGAGTCACAACCATTTCATTCAATGTGTCTTTTGAAAAAGACAAAACCTTTCTGAAATACCCATTGATTATAATTGGAAAGGACTTCCTGTAAAAATTTTTTATTATAATTTTTATTCTAAAAGAGAGAGTTTGATTATGTTTTTTTTTTTCAATTCGTACTATTGTATTTATAAATATAGAAATGTCTTTTCATGAAAAGACATAACCTTGCCAAATGACATGTCTTTAAAAAAAGAGTCACAACCATTCCATTTAATGTGTCTTTTAAAAACGACAAAACCTTTCTGAAATACCCATAATTATAATTTCTATGAAATACCCATTGATTATAATTGGAAAGGACTTCCTATTAAATCTTTTGATTTTAATTCCTATTCTAAAAGAGAGAGTTGATTATGCTTTTTTCAACTCATACTGCTGTATTTATAGATACAATAGTGTTTTTTTATGAAAAGATAGAATCTATTCATGAAAAGACATAACTTTGCCAAATGACATGTCTTTAAAAAAGGAGTCACAACCATTCTGAAATACCTATTGATTATAATTTCTATGAAATATCGATTGAAATACCCATTAATTATAATAGGAAAGGATTTTCTGTGAAATTCTTTGATTATAATTTCTATTCTAAAAGAGAAAGTTTAATTATGTTTTTTTCAATTCGTACTACTGTATTTATAGATACAGGAGTGCTTCTTCATGAAAAGACACAACTTATTTATGAAAAGACATAACCTTGTCAAATGACATGTCTTTAAAAAAGAAGTCACAATTGTTCCATTCAATTTGTCTTTTAGAAAAGACACAATCTTTCTAAAATACTTATTGGACACACCTATTCATGAAACAATTATTCAATGTACCTATCCAATCATCTTTTAATATGGACCGTTGATCAGGTGATCCAAAAATAAATTAACAAAAAATTAATTTCCCATTGATGAATCTGCATTGCGTGCAAAGACGTGCGTGAATTATTACACGTGTTTCTATGGGCTAGAGCTTATGTGGACTTGATTCAACCCATGGGTCAACAAGAAACTTATGAAATCCAATTTAATAGAAAGAATAATAAGTTTTCATATATAAACATACAAAATAAATTATACAAAAACTAATGTGGGATAAAGTTAAAAGTTATTATGCTATCAAACATAAGAGCTTGGCTCAAAGAATAATATTTTATAGCACAACTAAAACTTAATTCAACTATCACAACTACACACATGAGCGTGTGTTTATCTCCATCACACTCACATGAATCTCACACCCAGCTGCTTTGTCACTGTGACTGTGACTGTCACATGTCATCATCTTAACGGTTTTACTAATTTGAGTCATATTATTTTTTGTTTTGCCAAACATACTCCACATCAACATACCCAAGAAAACATACGGAAGTAGTTGTTTGTGTGGCTAGTCGTTTATACAATTTTAGAATTAACACAGATTACAAATGGTGCAAGTTAAAGTGAGGTATTACAGTAGGTGATATTAATAACAGACCTCGATCTCTCTGCTTTCTCAATAAGAAAAACAGACCTCATTTGCAAGGACAGATACAGAGAGGTGAAACAATATCCTCTCAGAGAGAACTGTAACTCTTTCCTCAACTATCAAATAAGACACAAAATTGGATACCAAGAATTCTCATACGTCTATTGTTGAAATAAGAGAAAGCCTGATTATGGTCTATGCCACAGGTTCTTTATTTCCCATCAGATAGTTATTAAGGTGTCTCGAAAGTTATAAAACCTCCACTGAACATGCCAAGCACTCACATTAGAGAGTGTCCATGATTGCGACAAGGGCATCGCATGTTCGGGGTGAGAAAGAATATTGTTACCTTCACCTAACAACCTAATCATAACAATTCACCATAAAGAGGTTAGTCATTTTAAGTTCTTTTGGAAGTAATAGAACTTTTTCTGAATTCTTCTTTAGATAATTGCAACTCCAGGAAAAGTACTCTGGTAATTTTTATTTTTTTAAACATAGAACCGTTCATGAATAATGCTAGCATCGGACAAAATGTCCCAATTTTCACGATTAGACTGTGTTATACACGCATCAGTGTGTGTATTGTACATTCCAATTACAAAGCAAAGATTAGGACGTCACGATTGACCAAATCACATCCCAGCCATTCGCATGTCATGTCTTTGCTGATATATATATTTTTTCCCAGCAACCCCAAATAAGATATATTTATCCCACCAAGACTAGCAGGTCAGGCAGTCCATTATGACTTGCAATCCTTGAAAAAGAAAAAAAAAAAAAAAAAAAAGGAAAAATAGAGCACTGTCTATACAATATACATATAGAAGCCCAGCAGTTATAATATATTCAATCCATTGTGTTTTTAGCACATCTCCCTTCGCTAAACATAACAAAAATCATGCATTGAGAAAGATGAAAAACCTTGATATCAACCAAGTTTGGGAAATTTCCAATGTTTTTTCAAGGGAAGACTCTTTAACAATTGGCAGAGTAGCATTTCTCATTCCTGATCAGATCAACTACAGTGATAAAAGAAAAGATTCCATTTTTTTCCCAAAAAAATTAAAATAATATAAGGCCACAGACAACCCTTTTAAAACAAACTGAAAATGGTTTCAAATTCCAAGAGCAAATCAGAGGACAATCTAATCAAAACAATTGCTACTCAATAGTTACAGTAGGTTGTAATAGAATTGTGTAAGCTGGGAAAAAACAACTTCTACCCAACCAATTCATCAAACTTAAAATCTAGGTGCAAATCTTCATAACCCCCACCTCAGCACAAAAAGAAAATGAAAAAAGAAACTGAATGTGTCACTCCTAACTGTTTTCACTCATTCCTATATTGAGCTTAAATTTATAAGATCATGTCATCAGGCTGCCAACAAAATTGAGAAGCATGCTTTTCAAGTTGAGTAAAGGGTGCTATTTTGGATCCTTCCAATCCAAGTAAAAGATGTTTTGCATTCCAAAGGGAGAACCAAGAAAAGACAGCTTATGAACCATGGCACATATGAGGTAACGAGAGTGATGCCAACACAGGTAATACAATTAGTAGTACTAGTAATACAATATAATTTCACAGAATACCCATATTATTACTTTCTGGCCTCTCTGCTAGTTAATGGATGCCCTCTAACTCACTGAGAATCAGTAAAAAGATTAACAAATATAAAAACCAATAAAACAAGAAAGAACCAAGAAATTAACTCTACAATCTACATTAATGTATCTTAAACCCCTTTCATCATCAGAATAACTAATGGGGTGAAAGTATCAAAGATGAACCACTATAAACTACTTGAGGAAGTTAACTGCTGTCTTCTCTCTTCATAAGTTTGTCTTTCATATTTCTCTCAACTACCACTGCAAACTGAAATGCTGCAAAGTTTACATTAATAGGCTCAGGTGATTGTGTTTAAAAGCACAGACTGTGATCATGCAATCCAAATCTATTCAATAGACATTTGAAAAAAGGGAAAGAAGAAGAAGATGATGATGAAGAAATTCATTTAGATAAGTGATCATATAATACGAGTAAGAATGCAACAGCAAAAATCTACCAACAACTTCTCAAATGAAGAATTGATAGATTCTAAGTCAAAAAATTAGCTACCACCACTTTTATTAGCACATGTATCAACAGAAATAAAGTTTAAATATGCAACACAGCATATTAATCTGCATTTTTTTTTATAAATATTAATTTGCTTGTGTATGAGAGAATGGAAGAGAGAGTCAATCGCAAGTCAAAAGAAATATGTACCTTTGATCTCAAATATCAGGGTCATCATCCTTAACCTATAAAGCCAAATATCTATATTTATATTTATTTATTTATTTATTTATTTATTTATTTATACCTATAAATGTATGGATCATCTTAAGTGTTTTCACAAAAAAATGTTTTACACTTTTAGACAAAAATACCCTTTTTAATAAATTTTATTTCCATTCTTTCCACTTTACCGACCATTCATTTTCCAAATCCAAACTTTCCAAAAACCGTTTCCTTCCCATTTCTTCTCCTTTTCCCGACGTTCTCTGCCCCACCTGCTGGCGCACCTCCGTACTATGCGTCTCTGTCCGGCGAAAAGAACAAGCGGAAGAACGATAGAAGTTTTGATAAGGACCTAACCGATCATCAGCTGATTCAGCAACAGAGTTGGGTCGGGACGGCGGCGTATTCGGTGTCGATCGGGATGCAGAAGCAGTTGAGCGAGAGTAGCAATGGTGAAATCTCGCTTTCCGGGGATCCTTCAGTGGAAGAGGCTACACGGATTTGACGTATCAGGGAGCGGGTCTTGGAAGAGGCTACACAGATTTGACGCATCAAAGAATGGGTCTTGGAGGGGCATCCAGTTTTCAAGGAAATTGGAGATTGTTGTGGCAGATTTGTAAAGATTGATTTGGATATAGACTTGAACAATCATCTTAAATGGGCTTAGATTTTGTTAGAAACTTTCGAAGATGGATTTTCCATCAGAAAGTAAAAAATAGAGGTTGGTTCGTGGAGGTCCAAGATCCTAATTTGGGCTGAAGCACAAAACATATTTCTACTTGATCACTGAAATCTCTACGCAATGCGATCACGGGTCAGAAATCACATTGCCTATAACATGTCAGATGTTCTTTCTTCTTTTGATTTTCTTAATTGCTCTATTTAGTAGTTAACCATTTGATGTGCTGATTTATAATATTGCACAGCAATGGTGACTTATTTTATATTGATTGTAGGTATAAAGGAGGCTGTTCAAACAGACAAGGCTCCGGCAGCATTGGGACCTTATTCTTAGGCCATCAAAGCCAATAATATTCTGTTTGTGTCTGGTGTTCTTGGTCTTATTCCACAGGTTTGTGATATTCTTATTTTTTCATATTTGATAATTCATTCGTTGATTATTTTCCTGCATGTTTGTTAGCAATACCATAACTTCAGTAACTTCTATAATTGTATTTATGAAATATTTTTGGTTCTTAAATGTAGACTGGAAAGTTCATCTCAGATGGCGTTAAGGATCAAACAGAGCAGGTAAATTAGTAGTGACCAGTAAACTTGCAATTAATGTTGTGAGTTTTTTTCTTGTCTTCTATTTTTGACCTTCACTAACATTACGATAGCATATTTGGTATATGATTTATTTTATATCTACTTTGAGAGGAAGATTTTGTACAAGTCATCTCTGAAGCTGTTAAAGGAGTCGAGAAGCTCCAGCGTCGTCTGTTGTCTAAAGCATGCTCGGTAGCCTACATGTATTAACCTTTTGCTTGCATTCTTCTACAGTAGCTGAATTGTTATGTTCAGATTATGAAGCTTTGTTTGACAGTGGATATAATAAAATCACTATTGTAGCTATGTAGAAAGCTCAAGGAATCTTCAGTGCTGCCAAATTGAGTTATTAAATTTGATCCTTATAGTTTTGATTCTTGACTTGTGGTTGATGGCATAGTATTGTAACTACAGAATTGTTAGATTCCTTCTAAAGTCCATGGAATGGTTCGGTTGTCTAGCAAGTAAAAGCCAAGGCAAATAGGTTACACTAATAATCAGACAATGAGACAATCTAAATGTTTGTCAGGAGCTGTTGCAGAGCCGAATGGATTGAGAAACGTTAGTTTGTTTAATTTGTAAGCCAAGCTCAAGCATAGTAATAAGTTCTAAGATGAGCTTGTTACCTCTTAAGATCAGTATTGAAGTCCAGGAGCAATACAGAGCTTCTATTGTCTACTTATTTCCATAGCTAATTTTTTTCATAGTGTTTATACCTCCCATTGTGTTATTATATTTTGTTAAGAAATTGAGAGCTTTGGCTGTTTTGGATATTCTAATGGACCTTCATACGGATGGTACATCAGAGAAATGCTAACCATTGAAGTACACTTGGTGTTTGGTAATCTATCCACCTACCCATGGTACTTAATTTTTCAAAAAACAAAAGAAATTAAAGTGTGCTCTCTCTTTTCTCTCGGTCTCGCATTTTGTATCCGTGATTCTATACTTGGTGTTTGATTAGATGTTCTTGTTCATATGCATATTACGTATCTCATATATATAATATATGTATATAAAGTCTGCTATTGATTTAGCCAACCTCAACATGAATTGTTGTTAAAAGAAAATTAGATGCAAATTGTCAAAGAAGTAGTGAACCAGATGGCAAACCTGTTTCATGCATGGTATTTCTGCACATGTTGTGCCAAACATAAAAGGCGTTTATCCGGAAAAAAAAAAAAAACATAAATTGGGAGGTTTCATATATATGATACCAATGATTTGTTCTAAGGGTATAAACATCAGTTTCAGGAATTGTTATATTGGTTAAATCATTTTATTGGAATTTTTTGGAATATTTTAATTCGTGTAAAAAGTGATCATTGTAATTTTTTTCCCAACACAAATCCGTCCATTGTGCAGGCATTACTTCTAGAACACATAGGGTCATATATTTGTGGTGGATAACAATGATAGGGATCGAGTTGTTGGGGCAAGGGATGAGTTGCCTAAGATGGTAAACGAGGTGCCTTTCAACTTCACATGTCTTCTATTTTTCACTCTGTTCTTTATGCTATGAATTTTAAATTTTGTGTTGTGATATCACTTATCACCTTCTATTATGTTCTGATGGATTTTATTGCCCGTGCCATTCAACTGTTCTTATGAATTTTTGGTAGCTGTTGCCATTGGCATCCCTGGGATCTGTTTGCTTAAACTTTGTTCCTCATTTTTGTTGAATTGGCGTGTTTGTCTACACATCTTATATTCTCAGGCACTGTCTATTTAGTCTCTTCGATCAGTTCAATGTGATTAGCGCTAAGAGTACTTCTGAGTTAATTTTAGAGTCTTTCCCCTGGCCTGCACTTGTTTAGTTTTTGTACATAGTGTTTTCTATGGTTTTATGTGTTTTTTCCCTCAAAGTTGCATTAGGAGGACCATTTGATTGTTCCAATTATATTCTAAAAAAATTGTTTGGAGAAAATTAATGATAAACTTATGTTATTTTATGTACTTGATCAATTTCACCTAAAGTTTATCATTAATAGACAATCACCTCTATTATATTTATGCTTAAATTGACATTTTAGGATGTGAATTTATTATTATTATTATTATTTTGATAGGAGGAAGAATTAAATGGGGCTGTTGTTCTCATTTTTGCAAACAAGCAGGTTCGTATATTGCTCTGTGGTTTATGTGGAGAAAAACTCTCTCATTAAATTGTACCTGTGACAAAAATAAAGAAGTTAACCATTATCCTATTAACCATTATTTGATATATGAAAAGAATGTATTACTTTCTCACTATGTGGTCATGGAAATTTCTTTTGTTAGCGTCAACACCTTTTTCCACCTATGCAGACAAATGTTCCTATAAAATTTATGTATCTTTTCCCTTCCTTGGTATTGCCTTTTTGCTCTGTAGGATCTTCGTGGTGCACTTGATGTTGCAGCAGTGACTGAGGCCTTAGAGTTGCACAAGATTAAAAACTGCCAATGGGCTATTTTCAAAACTTCTGCCATAAAAGGAGAAGATCTCTTCGAGGGCTTGGACTGGTAAGTTCAGTTCTCTGATCATGTAGATGTTACTGTTAGTTTAGATGTTCCACACATCACAGATTCTAGATTTAATTGGCCATAAGTTTCAACATTTCCCAATATTTCTTGCATCTATACAAGTTATATTATCTCTGTTAGGCTCTTGTTATCAGTTCTATTCAACTGCAAGATCAAGTTTAGTTTGCTTTTGGCATAGAAATTATGCCCTTAGTAAGTTGTTATAGAAGTTGATCCTGTAAGGGAGCTGAAAAATTGCTATATGACCTGACCACCATCTGGGCTGAGTTAGTTTGACTCAACTTAATATACCAGTTGTCATTAGATTCAAATAAATCTTTCCCGTGCTTTATCTTATTACTACTTTTTTGGGTAATGTCAACTCTCCTCTAAAATCATAGTTATAGGGGTAGTCTCCCTGCCCCGTCCTCTCTGAAGTGGACTTTGTTATTTTTGCTTCTCTCAACTCTCCAACTTGGCGTTGCAGAAGCTGCAGTTCTGGTGGATGGTTTAAATAACAAAATATTGTCTTTCTTCTGTTTAATTGTTGTTTATTAAAAAGCCTTCTTGAAAGTAATTACTTATTTATATAGGTTAAGTAATACACGCAAGTCTTGAGGTGGCTAACGTCTTTGAGAGAAGAAACAGAAGCTTGTTGCTGTATAGTAGAGCCAGAATGCCTAGAACTAAGAAGGGTATCACTATTTACTTATTATAATTCGTGGTAGATATTTTAGTCATGGATGCAGTTGTCTTTTGTTCTTCATTGATTTTTGTACTGAACAACTGACAAATATAAATTTTTCATCAAAGATATGAACATTTGGCTCATGTTACAGGGTTACCCCAATTCTCTCTCTTGTTGTGCCCTCCCTTCGCTTGGGAAAAATATTTAGTATTATTTCTTACCTGCTTTAGTACTTCTCTGACCATGCGACCTTTCTCACTCATTTTTTAATAGCCTATCTCCTCGTGGGGTAATGTTGCATACATTTAACCCTTTTCAGACTTCGCAGTGATGGGAGCTTCGTGCATTGGATTTCTTTCGAATGCCATAATTGAAAATAAGTCTGTACCCGCTATGATGGACCTAGGCATGTGTATGGGCTGCTAGGTTTCACTGGATGAGCCTCACATCTAAAGATTGTTTGGGTCGAATGTCCTTAATCAGATGATTAGTGAACCATCTGGTTAGAACATCTGTTGGTTCTCTTAAATAATCCCTCTGCTCAAAAGGGCAGCGATAGGCTATATGATAAATATTTCGCTGTTTTTTAAGGACCATGAACATTTGTTTTTGTATGTTGACACATGGGAGTCATCAGTTGATGGTCTTCAACTATCTGATTGCTTGTGTGCGCACAGAAATTATATCATATGCTTATATGTTTCATCATGATTTACTATGTAGTTGGCGTCCTATTTTTTGCTCTCTCCCATATTATCGTTATATGTGTCATGTATTTGTAATTGTCAACTGATTTGGGTGAAAATTGATATGAATGCAACCTTTCATGTGTTGCAGATTTGGGGTAGGCTTCTTGAATAAATGGAAACTTGTTGAAACTTGTATGGTAAACTTCATCAGTTAGTTGTTTGTGTTATTTATGCTATTATGTTAAGCAAAGCGAGGCTTTGTTTTACTCTCCTACTTGGTCTCTACTTTAGGTGATATCCCTCTTATAACCCTATGGTTCTAATGTAGAGTAGGCATAATTAAGGAAGAAATTACATTTGGACGGGGTGTTACTGTAATTTTTTAGAAAATGGTTAAGACTAGGTGTTGCTTGATAATACAATGTGCAATTTTAATCATGTAAAGAGAAAATATACGTCAGAAAGAGTTTGAATTTTAAGTCAAGAGAGAATTGTCTTATCACTAAATGTTTAATGTACCAGCCACGAATCGAAAGGTGGTTTTAACATTTAATATGAATTTGAGAGTGTAACTATACATTTTCAGTTGTACAATGTCACCTGCTAAAAGTATCGAGAAATACTAATTCAGCACTGAAATATTAATTGCTTAATTTTTAGTTTTATCAAATTATGAAGAAAGCTATTGCAAATTAAGGCTAGAAATACTAAAAAGTGGAAATCCATAGGCAGATGAACATGGGTATCTATATAAAAAGTGTCTGCTGTCAAGTCAACAATAGTTATATCTCTCCAAGTTATTGTGAAGCAGGAAAAATTATTTTGGCAAATTAGAAGGTATGCAACACTTTGGATGAACCATTCTTCTATTGTCTTCTAGTTAGTGCCTTTACCTAGACACTTGAGCAGTTGAACTAAAAGAAGTGGAATCTTTCATATTTAGAAACTGTTAACAAGCAAAACATTCTCAAACTCTAAAAATGCTCAACCAATCCAAATCAATAACAAGTATTTACAAAACCCTAAACCAAATACTTTCTAACTTTTACACCAAACAACTATATATTTCTATATTGCCCCTAATATGAAAAGTGTTGCATAATCAAATAATTATGCTAAAAAAAAACTGATCCAATTCAAAGGATGTATACAGCTGGTGTTTAATATTGTAAATTTTTGTTTTTTTGGTCTGTATTATAGTTTATGTTTTAATTTAATTGTAAAAGAAAAAATATGAGTAAACGGAAATGTAAACCAATTTGCAACATAAATCAAAGAAATATAGGATAGTTGATGTTTTAAGTGTTATGAAAAAACAAGTGTGATACAGTCATTATCTCAAGTATGGAATAATTTCCTTCTTTTGAATTCCTTCTGTGAAAGTGTAATAAAAAAAGGTTCAAACTTGTTCAGTTAAGAAATTATTATTTTTCTTTATTTGGCAAGTAAATATTTGGGGTGGAATTGTGACCAAACAGGGGTTGTTGGATTCCGGGGCAGATTTTGGGTTTGGAATCTACAATGATCACCATTATCATCTGGGATACTTTCTTTTCGCAATTGCAGTACACGCCAAGATTGATCCAGCACGGGGGAGGAAGTATAGGCCTCAAGCTTATTCACTTATGGCAGATTTTATGAACTTTGGTAGGCGAGCAAATTCGAATTATCCCCAACTGAGATGTTTTGACTTATGGAAATTGCATTCTTGGGCTGGAGGCCTTGCTGAATTTGCAGATGGACGACACCAAGACAGTACAAGTCAAGCAGTGAATGCATATTATTCAGCGGCTTTGCTGGGATTGGCCTATGGAGACACCCATCTTGTTGCCATTGGATCAACGCTTTCAGCAATGGAGATTCAATCAGCACAAAATTGGTGGCATGTTAGAAGAGGGGGACATAATGTATGCAGAAGATTTCACGAGGGAGAATAGAATGGTGGGTGTTTTGTGGGCTAACAAGAGGGACAGTGGCCTTTGGTTTGCTCCACCTGAATGGAGGGAGTGTAGGCTGGACATTCAGTCATTGCCATTATTGCCAATCAGTGAGGTTTTGTTCTCCGACGTTGGTTTTGTCAAAGAGCTCGTGCAATGGACATTGCCAGCTTTCGAAAGGGAGGGAGTTGGAGATGGGTGGAAGGGATTTGTGTATGCCTTAGAAGGGATTTATGACAAAGTGAGTGCTTTGGATAAGATAAAGAACTTGAATGGGTTTGATGATGGGAACTCACTCACAAATCTTTTATGGTGGATACACAGCAGAGAGTATGAAAAAGAAGAGGGAAATGAGGGGGAAGGGAGATTATGCTGGTTTGGTCTTTATTGTCATTAAATTAATATGATGGCTTTTGTATATTATATGTTCATTATTAATTCGAATAAAAGAAGAGTAATGTTGTATGTCCCAAATTTTATTTGAGACAAAAAGTATTACCAATAAAAGAAATAGAAAGTACAATTATTTTAAGGGTGGTACCCAAGGTGTAAACTCATTTTTTTTTTTAATATATATCCCAATTTGGGCATGTTCATGAATTAGAATGTTTGTTTAGTGTGTATGCTTTTCTTTTTATTATGATTAAAGCTTAAGCTTGATACAAATATCTAAATAAGATGAATTAAATTTCATTTGTCAATACCATTTAACTCATCGTAGTATTTTTTACAACTTAGCTTCCGAAAAAAAAAACATATTATTGCTCGACAATATACAATAGAGGGGATGAATAGGAGATATTGCAAATTTTTTGAGAACGTCTCTACTTTAAAATTCTATCTTAAAGTAGATGATTGCATGGGCGTGCTTCTAAAATATCTCCCATTTTGGAACCTTGATTTCTACACGAGCTTCCATTGTAATTAAGTGAATAAAAGCCATTTAAAGGGAGCCTCTAAAGTGAAACAATAGGATAGTAGTTAGGTCTTTCTTACTTATCAAAAATTAATAGCTAGGGCTTTCTTGCAAAAGCCTTGGAATCTTTGCAAGTAGGATTAGACCTTGATTTCTTGAGAAGTTTTTTGAATAGATGCCACTGCCAGAAGATAAAGTTGCAATTGTGTCTTCTTTCATTTTATTTTTATTTTATGATATGATATTAATATTAATATTGCAGTTTATTCCAACATGAGCTAATTGACTAAATTAATAACATGGGCATTATTATTATTATTTTGGTACTCTATCTAACTCTAAATTCATTTTAATTTCTTAGTCTGCAGTTCGGGATTTGAGAGCGCAACTCAAGCCACCGTCCATGCAGGTGTGGTCAAATTGTGTCAGTTCTTTTAAGAATTTTATTTTTGGCTGATTAGTCTTGCTTTGTTACTTATGGCTTGTAACTGGCTGCCTTTATATTTGTTTTACTTTTGTTGGTGGCACTTTTCTTACTTCAAAAAAAGCAGTATTCATTGTTGTCTTGTTGATCTAATTGCTTATTAGGTACTCTACCTCCAATTGTGTCAATAAGTAATGTACCTTTTTTTAAATGTTTGATATGGGATCAGTTGTATTAATTAGAAGCGGGAGAGGGAGCGAAGTGTACTGCCCCAAAATCTTTTTTTCCCCCCCTTTTCAAATCTGTTCTTTAATGTGAAAATGAATTATTTCATGATGTGGTAATAGAAGATTTTAACACTCATGAAACCGCAAGGTTGTCGAATAAAAATTTTAAAGAAAATGATTATTGATACACTTATAGCAAACCAAAAATTATTGGGGCACATAGGTGAACCCCATACACTGAGTTTCTGCTCCTAACTCAAGTTAATTGTGTTGATTTTAATAGCGAGAGTTAAGGCTTACATGACCTCATCTTTCAATAATTAAATTTCTTGGGACCTCCTGATTTTTAGATTTTTTTGGCATGAAGAGAGTTCTACGCGTTGAATATTATTTTAGTTTTGTTGTGTAAATAATCTCTCTGACCCAATAATCCTTTCGCGCAACTTACACTGCTAATAAATGGCCCAAAGCTTACATGACCTTATTTTTCAAACAGCAAGACTTGGCTGCAAATGATAGGGATAGATAGCACATAATGTCCAATAAATTGCAGCAGGAAATTTTTTTTTTTCAAAAATTCAAGGGCCAGTTTTCACATCATATGCTCTTAGAGTAAGGAAAAGAGAGAAAAGTCTTCTTGTATGATAGGAATAACGTGAGTCACATGTAACAAAGAGTAAATGAATTCTGCCCCTTGTCGTGTTGTACTGCAGTAAGGTGACAGCCACACACTATCCTATCTCAATGTGAACACCCAAAAGATGGTTCAATATTTACTTCTTTAATTCTGCTTTCTCTAACAAACTTGGTTATGTCTAGGTGATGGTAGTCTGTTGCGACATTGGCCTTCTATATTTGTTTTGGAGATTTAATTTAATTTCCTTTTTAAGTGGATCATACTTGGCTTAGATGTACTTATCTCTTGTTGCATTTATTTGATGCAAATTAGGTTAAGTGACTAACTAAAGTTTTCTAGGAGAAATGTTCAGTTGAGAAGTTGGCGTTCAAGTCCTTTCTCCATGTATCAATTTGTAACAATTGCCAAAGGGACCAAGGAGCCCTGAAAATCATGGGCAGCAATAAAATTTTTTTGTAACTAATTTTAGTCTTGAATGCAATAAAATTAACAGTTTACAAGTTATAATATTCTTCTTCACTAGCAGCCATACCATGATCCCTCTTAAAGATAAGAGGACATATACTGCAATTGGCCTCTAATGAAAGATACATGCTTGGAAGAGAAAGGAAAACAAAACTCTACATGATATATCAGGCAAAAAATATTTGACTTAGCAGTAATGATTCATGACCCATGTCTTTTGTGTTCATGTACTCACATAAGGGTGGGACGTATTATCATAGGCACCAATAACAAGTCCATCCATGTGAGTACATGGATACCAAAATATAGGCATTCAAATATTACTCTTTGACTTACTATTGTCTTTTACTTCTTGATTGGGAGCATATGATTTGTGGGCTCCGAGGCTTGTAATGATAAAGGCATGTGAAAATTTTGTTTGGAACAAAGAATAAAACAAATTGATTCTTTTAATTTTTTAATTGTTCAACAGAAAGATGTGAATGTTAAAAGATGTTCAAACTATTTTAAAATTTTGAAAGTTAATGAAAATCATAGATGCTCTCAAGAAGTCTCCTCAATCAAACACAAAGCACTTCAAAGGATAGTTCTTTATTTATTTTATCTGGGTGTAAAATTGGGTAGTATTTAACTTTAGTTAAATGGATATGAAACTTATGAAATAATTAACAAAAAATTAAAGGTAATCACTACAGGTGTTCAAATTAAAAGATGCTTGAACCTAGGTTTGCGACATTGCCACTATCACATATAAATTAGACCAGTTTGCTAAACAGCATATGCATGCATCATCAGCACACATGAGTTTTAAGTGGGTTTAATATATGAAAATGTCCAATTTTACTTCACAATTGGTGGTTGCATGCTTTGGAATCAATTTATTTGACAATATAATTAATTATATAATTTCTACATTATTATTTTATTCTATAAATAATGATAACTATTTCACGTGCAACGTACGTGCTTTGTAACTAGTAATTTAAAAAGTATACATGTATTAAATGTAAAAATTTCTTAGAGTCCTATCATTCTGAAAACAAACAAGCATTTTCTTGCAGAACTCCTAGGCGGGTCTCCAACAGGAGAGGGCAAAAATAACTCGCCCCTTCCATCCTTGTAGCATCCATTGCTTGTTCTCATCCAACAAAAAATCCTTGTGGTAGTTTAACTTCACATTAGCCCTTATTTTCCTCATGATCTCCTTGTTCAATGGGAGCTGCCGGAACCCAGCCCTCAGATTCCGAGCCTGCCACTGCTTGTATGTCTCTGGCCTTTCAATCCTTTCTGATCCTTCACATGCTATTATATTCAAAACCTCCTTTCCAAATACCTGTCTCTCGAGCACCAATCTGTCAGGATCTTCACGCGGCACATTAGCCTCAAACATATCAAACAGTGCAGAGTAGTGGAAGAGAGCCTCCCGGAACCGTGAAACAAGGAATGGGGAATTGTAGGTCCCATTATAAATTCCATGGATGAAAATATCTGGGCTAATCCTCTTGATTAAGTTCAGAACAATATCCCTTGGACTATTCTCTGAAATTGTATCATCAGGTAGGACCTTAAACCGGAACATAGAGACCACAACCAGCACCTCATCTTTCTCAATCTTGAGATCCTCAACACGGATTGTTTCCCATTTTTGTGCTATGTAGTTGAACTCAAATGGAACATTGAACCTCTCACAATAATTTGCTAAGCGAGGTCCAGTCCCCTTGACAGCAGGCCGGAAACCAGGTTCGGGATGGTCTATTCCTGTGATGCGAAGCTTGGGAGGCCCACTAGGTCTTTTTGAGAGATGCTGAATAAGGGGAAGCCATTGAAAACCATGAAATATACCAAAATGTATAATGTGGAGCGTACTTGCTTTATTGGCCAGTTGCACAATCATTTGGGTTGCAAAGAAATTTGACATCTTAATGAAAGGGAATGCTGAAATAAAAAGCTTGTAAGATTTCAAGCCATCAACATCCCACAAGTCCTTGGTAGCAATGGCTGCATACAATGGACTCCCAGTACCAAGCAAACGTGCCTCAAGGCTGTTGGCAAAACAATGTGACAGCCTTTGGTGTTTATCGCCAAAAGGAGAAGCATGCCACCTGATCTGCTTCAGAAGTTCATTTGCACTTCCGAATTCATTGCCTGCCACGGCTTGTGCACAATGAATGAGAAGAGTCCTCATATCAACGGCCTTCCTTCTGCTAACCTGTTTCTTAGTGCAGTTTGTTCCACCATCAGAACCTTTTGATTGCACATTCTGCTGCAACTCCTCACTTGCCCCATTTTGCAAGGGTTCGTCAAGAGTATCTATTGCAGACTCACCATTTCCAACATTAAAGAGCATTACCTTAGAAAACAACTCAATTAACACAGACTCTTCCACATGGACTGCGAAATGCCTTTTACGCCTCCCATCTTCCGAATAACTCTCCTCTAGGTGAGGATTTTTCCTTCTCCATAACAAACTAGTTGAGAAGTCCTTCTCACCCTTTTCCTTTGGTTCAAGATAGTCTAGTCTGGTGTTCTCAAGATCAAAATGCTCACAATTACCAAGTGTACGAAACTCCCTGGGTTCCTTTATCCCTCCTTCGAACTGCAAAACAGAGTGGACCTCCAGAGGCACATTGACAACAGAGTCCACTAACCCATCAACGGTATCAGAAGACCTGCTCAGACGGCAGAATGACTGTGAATCGGAGAGGCAGGCATGGTCAACAGAAGGATTTTGGGCACGAGGGGATTTAAACTTATAGAGTTTACAACTCAGGACAGATTTGGACGAACTGTTAGCATTAACACAGCCGTTACTACTATAAATGCTGAGACTATGAGTAACAATATCATCTGAGCAGTTTATATTTTGATAGGGAAAAGGTTGGCTGGGTGAGGAGGGATATTTCTCATCAAGGATATCATAGAAGGACTTCTCAGCAGCATGAAGAGCAGAGTCCTGAATCGTGCAGGCCTTATCCTCCAAGTCATCTTCCATTAATATCTGATCTATGTACTTGAGAACAGCATCGGAAGAGTCATTTTTTCCTTTAGAACCTCCCTTCAAGCACACGGGTGACGACGGATCACAACTTTTTGAGTCTGGACCATTTGGAATGAAGGGAAGATCCAGCACGGTGTCATGATCGAAGGAGGTAACATTGAGTTTAAATCCACCGACGTCATTCCGATCTGAATAGCCCAAAATAGAAACATGATTGCGCTCGAATCCATTTTTGCAACCAGAAAATCCCCGGATAAGTGAATCCATAAGCACCGGCAGAAACCCAAGATTCAACCACCGGAGTTCAATCTGTAATTGATAAATTTCCAAAATTAACAAAAAAATTTGTTTCCCAAGCTAGATTATAACTTTATATTATGACAGAAAATTCATCACATAAATGGAAAAATCAAGTATGCACATAAAACACCAATAGCATTCACTGAAAGAAGAAATTTAAACAGTTAAGATTAATTCTGATCAAAGCTTATTACAGACTAGACCCAGAATATTTGAAAACAATGAAATAAAAAGCTCAAACATGAATAGACAGAAACTTGAAGATCCCTAAAATTCAAGACTCCGATGCACTATGGTTCTGATTTCACCTCTTTTTTCTTTTTTCAAAAGCAAAAGAACAAACAAATCAAATGTCATACCTCGCAGAAACCCAAGCTGACTCAACACCAGAACTGGTACTTGTCTTGAATGAATTCACTATCCATAAAGCAGGAGCTACAACCCGTCATTTTCAATCAATATCGCCTGCCGACGGCTGCTGAACAGTGCAGACCAAGGGTGAAGAATGGATGGTAACCAGACCCCACGGTTACAGAGGAAAAAGAAAATGATTTTTGTTTGATCTCAAGGCTGCTACTGAATCCTCGTGCGTTATCTACAAAGGTTGCTAGGAAATCCTTTGCCAACTTCCCGGATCGTTCCTACTTTCTTCTTTCAAGGACGATATAATTTAGATTACAAAAAGCTATATATCGGTCATTTGGGTTGGGACGTTTTCCGTGTGTTCACATTTAAAATTTGACAAAGCTTTAAAGCCGCAATATCAGACACCATACGCGAATACCATTTGGAAAACGATATAAACTTCTTTCAGTTTTGGGTTGGATATAATTATGTCGGTATCAAAATTGAATTAATATGATTATTATTCGTATTGTATTGTATTTAGATTGATTCGATTATTTAAAACTGACATGATTATTAAAAATATTTCATCATCTAACTCTAAAATGACACATTTAATTTATTAATTCAAAATTAATTTGTTAACACGAAATTGATCCAATTAATACGAAATTGATATAATTAGTACGATTATGAATATGTTATATTCTATTTAATAATAATACTATAAAAAAATTTTAAAATATATTAATTATTAAATAATACAATTTTAGCTTAACCATGAATATGAATATATAAATATTAATATAAAAGTAATAAAGATATAATAATTTTTTTAAAAATTTTTTTTAGTTGAATTCATTTGTATTGTTTTAATAATAAATTTAATGAGATTATATAAATTATAAGATAAATCCTAATAAAAGAATTAATAATGTAATAAACTAGATTATATTAATCATGTATAATAGTATTGTAATCTCTTTAAATAATTTAAAATAATATTATTAAATTTAAATAAATCATATATTATTCTTCTTTCTCTCTTTTCATCTCTCCCCTTAAAATAATATTGTTAAACTAAATTATATTAATTATTTTAAAAAAAAATTATGGTAATAAACATAAATTCACTAACATTTTTTTGGAATTTTTTTGGAATGATTTTTTTAAAAAAAAAAATTTTGAAACCTTTTTGGAAGAAATTTTATATATTTATATTTAGTTTGGTCTTGTAAATATATTTAAAATTTGAACATAGATGAAATATCATTTGTTAGAAAATATTATTTTAATTTTAACAACGCATGTTAATAAATGATGAATATTTTCGTTTATTATTTAAATTATAATTTGAATAAAAATGATTTGATTGAGTTATATATTATGATTTGAATGAAAATAATATATAATTTATTTAAATAGATTATTCATGTCAAACAGATGATTCGCATCAAACAAGTTATTCGTGTCTAAATAGGTTATTTGTATCGTATCAAGTCTTTTAATTTGACACGATCTATTTGTTAAACGAACTAGTCGAATTGTATAGTGTTAATCTGTTTAATAAACAAGTCATGTTCAGATTAAAAAAATTAACATAATTAATTAATCGTATCGTATTTAAATCAATACAATTTTCAAAATATATGTATCATGACACAATCTAAATACAAATTGTCACCCCCTAATTTTTTTTAGCAATGGCGATCACCAACGAGAAAGTAACCGCCACTTATCGCATCAGCCCAAAATGCTACGAGGAGCTTTAACATCATATTGCCTGTCCATCATGCGAGACATGAGTTTTTTTTTGTCGGATCACGTCTCATGTTCTTTTAATCGTATTTACGAGACGCTAGTTAAATAAAAATGTGTAATTATAAATTGCACCTTTAAAATAAAATGTATAAATTTGAAATGTATTTTTTTTATTAAAATAATTCCATTTTGACAAATGATAAAATTTAAAATACGCTTCAACAAAAATGAACATTTAAAAATTACACCTAAAGCATAAAAATATATTTCGAAATCACGCCTTTAACCAAAAAATATGCATTTAAAAGTACATTTTGAAACGACATATTTTGTAATTATGGTTTTGCAATGAACATAAATTTTCTAAATGCTTTTAAAAAAACTGAAAAGTGTAAAATATTATTTTAAAAGACACGTCAATGACCAAAAAACTCTTGAGAAAAAATCTCACTTGATACTTGAGAGTATCACATTCAAATTAAAGCATTTTCCGATATGTATGTAAATCTCACACCATTACTCAAATTTAAACTATTGAACACTTTTTAGTCAAGTATAGACCGTTTTCATACACTACTTGTGCCAAATAAGAATATTATATTATAAAAAAAATTTCAGTGACACTATAAAAACATGATAATTCAGTAGTAATACAAATTAAATTAGAATAACATTATAACATCATCCTTGTTATATTTTAAAATTTATTCATACAATAATAAAAAATTTTCATCCTACCTTTTCCCACTCTTAAGTTGTTGAGCAAATTAAAGAAACAAGCTTCGATATGCCGCATGCATGCATAGCCAATGTGTACATGCTACATTCTAAGTCTTCCCCTAACAAAAAAATAAATTAAAAAATTCATCTGGTTTTCCTCCTCCCCCATGTATTAACAAAGACCTCTAAAGATTTCATCTTTTTGTCCTAAGAGAAATCAAGAAAATTCCTTGCAGATGGGTGCCGTGGTGGCCTAAAAAAACTAGTCTTCATTGATCAATTCAACCTTATCAATCAATACATAAGAAAAAAAGGACAAGTGGAAATAGAAAACCTATTTTTGATACATTTTTGGATTAGAAAAATGCCTCACTCAAATGACTGAAGCTTCCATTTTTCTGTCAAAAAAGTCAAGTCAAATATAAGGTGCTGTAACATCAATATAATTATTTATAAAGAAAATTACCATCATCTACAGAGAGATAACTAGGGGTTTGGTTCCATATTTTGCTGTTTCGTACAATGTCATTATCAAAATATAATCAAGACTAAAGTTAAGATTGCAGTACAAGATATCTCCCAAACTGCTGTAGCAAAAATTGAATCAAAACAATAAAAAAGAAAAAAAAAAAAAAGTAAATTGCCATAGATGATGCTAACAGCAGACTTTATTTATCAGGAAAGTCAAGGTGGTGAAACAATTTCTCTCCACAGCAGTCACTTTTGCTTGCATACAAAGAAACTATGTTCTCTCAAATATATGTAGAAACTATGTTCTCTCATTGTACTGCAAACTTGTACGAATTGCGGTGCCGATCCTACTTGAGATGGCAATCAAGCAGACAACATAAATTTTCTTTGCAACCGTCGGGTCGCCATCTCATACTGAGATGACAGAGAAGTGTTTTGTATTCAACCCTATATGTTTTTAGCACATTTTCCCCATTAATTCAAACAAACAAATCATAGACTCAAAACCCTGAATAACAGTAGACATCAATCAAGTGGAGAATTTTCTGATTTTCCCCAGGGAAGACCCCTCTGGGATTCCCACAGATTATAAAGCCAGAAATCTTGTGTCCGACACCTGCTGTTCTTATCATTCCTGTTCACTAACTGCTTCATTCACAACATAACTGTTGATCTAAGTAGCGAAATATATGTCCCTGTTTTTTTACAAGGAAGAGGAACAACTTGTTTCGAACAGGAGGTAGGGACATAAACCGCTTTGACCCTCTGAAATGTTTTCATAGCTGAAATGCGCAAAGTGGCCCCCGGCCACTCTAACCAGGGACCTCTGAGGAAGTAGCGAAATATATGTCTTACAAGTTGCAACATCCTAAATATAAAATCTCTAGTTTGCAAAACACAATACCTGTAAGTGCAAATCACCAAGACAATATTACCTATTTTAATCTTAATTCTGCTTCTATACAAAGAAATCACAATTTAGTAGTCCATGATTTTAGAAGTCTAGGGAGTGCCCAAATCAGTAAGTACTAACCTGTGATGAGTTTGGTTTATCTTTGTGCTCGCAGCATCCTGAATTCAAGAAAGACCCAATGATGCATATGCATACTTGGGAATCTACAAGTTTTAACTCTCATAAAATATTCAATGACAGAAAGGAAAGGATCAAACAAAAGATGATACTTATGCGAATAAATGCAAAAATATAGCAAGTGGCCAGCAAGTACCTCCATTTTCCCATGCTATGAGACGCAGAGAATCTCTCACTAACACAAAGTCACAACAAAATTTAGGCTTCACCCAATCAACATGAATAAATTAAAATACCTCATTCAAGCAAAATTATGAAGACATGTTTGCACCAATTACATGCAATAAATAACGAGAGGAATCTGTCAGCCTAGCAACAATTTTGTACTATCATTTGTTTATTTGAAGCACCAGCATTTGTGCCTCAGCACAACTTAAGTTACCATTCAAAGTTAAGAAGTCATTAATCCATATAGGCAACAGGTGAACCATAACACACCCAGTATACAAGTATGCAGGGCAAGGAGAATCTCAATACCATTACAAACTGATGAGAAAATTTACAAGCAAGAAGCAGAGGTGCACCAACCCCATGCAAATCTACACTGCCAATGGGAGAAAATATTAGAGGAGTTGACAATAAACCCTGACAAGCAAAAAGTGGGTGACAGGATAATAACAGCTTCAATGACATAACAGGGTTTCTAATATGCATCATATCTTTATTCTGCCAGACCAACACATGTCCACAATTCTGAATGACTATTCAATGATTCTTCACACCATAAGCAGTAAGAATTCAGCTGCCAAATCTGTTGAAGCGCCAAGATAACGCACAGGACTAAAAATTCTCTGGTGTAGTGGATGGCATGTCATACTCCTAATCCATGTGTCTTAAGCAAGAAGGCAGGTGCAACTGCAGATGAGCAGGGGAAAAAAAAAACAGAAAAGAAAATAAAATAAACCTGCAATGTTTGCTCCTTTTCAACTTAATGGGTAAACTATTATTGACAAACCCGAATCAAGCTTATATTCCAGAGATAAACACCTAAGGAATGTACCCGTGTCCGTGTGCATAGCTATTTTATATATAAAATGGAACAAAATATGAACATTTATACATGCTTTGCGTGTGCACATATGTAAGAGAGAGAGAGAGAGAGAGAGAGAGAGTAGTTCACACTTGAAGAAAGTAGTACCTTTGCCCATGTTCTTGTATGCCCTCGCGAGCTAGCCTCCAAAAGAAACCCAAGTCTTCATTTCCAAATTCTATAAAAATGCATTTTTAAAGAATTCTATGCAGGTACCCAACATGAGCTAGCACGGAGAATCCGACCTTTCCATCCTTGCACCATCCAGTCACCATCCTCATCAATCACAAAATCTTTGTGATACCCTGCCTTCACCTTACCCCTAAATTTCTTCACCAACTCACGGTCTAACGGGAGGAGCCTGAAGCCAGACCTTATGCTGCGAATCTGCCACTGCTTGTACGTCTCAGGCCTCTCAACCCTCTCTGAGCCCTCACATGCAATGACATTCATAACCTCTTGCCCAAATAACTCTTGCTCAAGATTCAACCTCTCTGGATTGTCATGGGTCATGTTAGTATCAAACATATCAAACAAGGCAGAATAGTGGAAGAGTGCCTCCCGGAACCGAGTGACAAAAAAGGGAGCATTGTAGTATCCATTCACAACAGAATGGATAAAAATGTCTGGATTCAGCTTTCTAATTAACTTCAGAACAGCATCCCTTGGACTGTTCTCCAGAACTGTCTCATCAAGTAGGTTCTTAAACCGTAATAGACAGTTCACAACAAGCACCTCATCACTGTCAATCTTAAGGTCCTCAATTTTAATAGTTTCCCATTTCAGTGCTATGGCATTGTATTCAAATGGAACATTAAAGCGTTCACAGCACTTTGTCAAGTGACGCCCAGTCTCCTCAACTAATTCTGCTGGCCGGAAACCAGGTCGAGGGATCTCTATCCCAGTAATTCGAAGTTTGGGAGGCCCACCAGGTATGGTTGATAGATTTTGGATAAGGATGGGCCACTGGAAACCATATTGGATACCAAAATCAACAATATGGAGCTTCTTTTTTGTAGCTTCCTCAACTAGATCCAAAATCTTTCTGACTGCAAAGAAAATTGCCATCTTCTCGAATGGGCAGGCGGAAAGATAAAGCTCGCAAGCTTTAAACTTCTTGGCAGCCGATATTCTCTTGGAAGCTAGGGCGGCATAGATCTGGGATCCAGTACCTGCCAAGCGTGCCTCAAGACCATTAGCAAATATATGTGCCAATCTCTGTGTCCCATCCCCAGAAGGAGAAGAGTGCTCCCTAATCTGCTTTAATTGTTCATTTGCGCTCCTGCGATCATTGGCAGCAACAGATTGTGCACAGTTAATCAAAAGAGTCCTCATATCCACCACTTCCTTCTTATTTCGCAGATGCTTAGCACGAGTTTTTCCACCATTAGATCGATGTACTTGTCCACTCTGCTGCAAGGTCTTGCTTGCTCCACTTTGCATTTCTTCATCAACAATAGAGCCTGCTGGATTCCCTTTACCATCATCGCAGACCAAAAGTCTATCAAACATCTCTGATAACTCAGCCTCCTCAACATAAACTGCTGACTGCTTGCTACTCCTCCCTTGAAAATCACTATCCTCCCGGTGATGATTCTTTCTTCCCATTGAGCCATTAGGAGAGTAATCTCTATCATCCTTCTCTACCTCAACCACAACCACCGGAGCCCCTTCTATTGACTTTGGAGGCAATGTGTAGCTCTCCAAATCAATAATTAATTGATTACCGTTAGGAAGGAACTTACTAGCTTCTTCCACCCCCTTATTGAACTGCAAGATGGATTCGCTATCGCTAAACATATTCGAAACCACATGGGAACTCGTGGAGAGGTCCACTGTGCCACTAACATTATTACCAAAACTGTTTATAGAGCCAAACGGCCACTGCGAACTAGTCTGCAAAGTCGATTGGAAAGGGTACTCCAAAGGATGACTCTGTATAACTGATGATTTATACTCTCCACGATCAACAATCCATTCAGCATTAATGGAGTTGCCAGCACTGCTGTTAGCACTATAAGTGCTGGAACTCCCAAAAAAATCATCCAAGGGCTGGTCGGGCAAAGGAGAGTACTTCTCACCAATAACCTCGTAGAGAGATTTCTCCGCAGCTTGTAGAGCCAAAGGATCATGGAACATACCGGGCTTCTCCTCCATGTTCTCTTCCATGAGTATCTGGTTGATGCAATTGAGATAAAAAACGGAAGAGTCATGGTCGTCAGGAGAGTCTGCTTCTGAGCTTGAAGATGGAGGAAAATTATCGGGGTCTAGATAGGGCGGAAGGAAATGATGGTTCATCAAGCTGAAATCTAAAGAGCCATCTTTGAGTTTAAAACCATTTGCAAGATTTTGAGACGGATCAAAACCAGGTAAAACAGTTTCTTCATCAAATTTGAAGTTATTTATTGAATCAGAGAATTGACTGACAGGTAAATCCAAAGCCACCAATGCCTCAAAACCCTATGCAAAATCAAAACTCACCCTCATAAGTCTAAACACTAATTAATGGGTTTCCCATAAAAAACTGCATTTCTACTTCTAATAGCAAACCAAATAACAGTACATTAATATTGATATCAAAAAAGCTGTATTTCTAAACCTAGAACCATCCAAACATATTAAAAATAACTAAGCAAAGTTGTGAAATATAGAAATATAGAAAAAGGAGAAATAAAACAGAGGTTAAATAAAAAGAAGCAAAATCTAGACATGTTTTAGAATTCTATACAATATGATAAAACAGATAAAGAAGCTGAAGAAAAACCTATTCATCAACAACAGAAATGAAACCCAGGAATGGAGAGAGGGACAAAAAAACTAAAATATAAACATGTTTTAGAATTTTGTACAGTCAAATAATACCAGAATCGACTTAAAATCAATAAATAAGTTCAAGACAGTGTGAGGAATACAAAATTGAATAACCCTGGGAATCGACCAACAACAGCAAGATTGAACCAGTAAACAGTTGGAAGCCCGAAAAAGACGAAGTTATCTGCGTACCTGAGTCTGAGTGGAAGAGGTTTAGTGGACGGATGAGCCGAATTCCTCAACCTGAGGAGGCCTTTAAAAATGTTGGGACCAGGACAAAGTCACGAAACTTACACGAACCAGGGGCGGATAAATGTTTGTCCTTCACAGGCGGCTAAAACCAGTCAAACTCTCTCTCTCTGTAAACTGTAATGTAAAGGTGATTCAGTGAACCTGAATCGCTGCTGGGTCTTTGTTGGACAGGGATTCGTATCCTTGTCTAAGGATCCCCTATCTCTATGTTTGACTATTGTACAATATGCTATTGGCTTGACGTGATCTCATAAAAGGAAAATTATGAATGAACTCAACTCAATAGTTGAACTTGAAGTTCATATGAAAATATATAAATTATTTTTTAAAATTCATATTAAGTGTAATTTTTATTTTTGAAAAATGAATAAATCACATTAATCTCTTTTTTTTTAAGTAGTAGTAATTGAGAAATCACACCAATATTTATTGTGTTTTAATATGTGAAAAAGAATGTAGTGGTTATGTAGTGTGAAAATTTTCAATAGGAATACAAATTATATTCAAATTAAATTTCTGACACGTAGAATATATTTTAAATTGAAGTATCGTCATGACATAATTTAATGTGTTTAAAATTGATTTGTGTTATCATCGAATTTTTTTTGTGTTATATTTTAATTAAGTTTTTTTTATGATCATGCAAATTAATTCGATTTATTTTTTAAAATAATGAATCATCATGACTAGACATGGCAAAATTGACAAATTGAAAATTGATAGAGTCAAAAATAGATTTAACCCGTATTCGACTAGCAAATAAACAGGTCAAAATGGGTCGGATTAAATACGGATCAGGTCAACCCAGATTCAACCTGTTACATTTTTAAAAAAAAAATTGCACTCTTGTCACTAATTTGGCTACTTACCTACTTATATTGTCTCATCAACTCATTTTCATAATAAAAAAATTAAATTAAACTAGACAATCAAAGAAAACACAAAATATTATGCTAGAATCAACAAAGAGGCGCAGCCAAATTGTAAATACCGTTTCCGCATTAATAACCCTTTTCCATCCGCCAATGATCCGTGCACAACTTGTTTCTAACCTGTTAAATTGTCGAATTTTTTTTTATCTAATTTGTTTATGACTCAGTAGTTAAATGAGTCACTCAAATCTATTTGTTAGCAGATAGATTAGGACGAATTAACGAGTTTAAATAATCTTTGTCATCTCTGATCATAACATCATTTATATCACTTTTCACCGGGTGATTCGCATGATCAAAAAAAAATTCATGCATCTTTATCACTAGGTTGGCCAAAACTGGATTCAAAACTGTAGCGTACGACATGTTTACCGTTTGGCATGGCATCGTGTTGGCCAAGAATGTGGGTGAAATGGCTTAAAATGGCTCAGAAGCTCGTTTTGGGCGACACAGCCAAGAGCAGCGTTAGGTAGCTTAAATTATATATGTCCAATGAAAAAGCCATGACTTTCTGTTTTATTATAAAAAAAAATCTATTACTTTTGTCACCGTTCAGTTTGCCATTCCAGCCTTTTATGATATATAAACAACGTTGAATGTGCTAACTTGTATATTATATTTACATCATTCAACTCCCTCCACTTTGTCACTTTTCTTTATAATATATATAACATATATATTTAATAATATAATATATAAATATGTTATTATATTATTTATATTATAATATAAAGTAATTTATAAATTGAGCTTTTTAAGAAAGATTTTTATTTAATACTATATTAGATATTTAAATTTTTTAATTATTTATTTATTAAATTTTTTAACATTTTACCAAACAATCATTAATATTATCTAATAAATTATAAGATAAATTATATTGACTTCTCCTTAAAGTTGCTGGCTATTACAATGATTATTCCAGAGATTTCTAAAATGGCACTGAATTTTTTTATTTTTATTGAAAAACTATATAGACCTCTCTTTCAGTCTTGTTTTTTCAAAATAATAAAAGTGTTCCTTTTATTTTTGTTTTTACATTTTAGAATTTTGACCACTTTTTTCTAACCTTTTTTTTATTTTTAAATAAATATTAATTAAAAAAATTGGTTAAAAAATATAAGTTATTTATCTTAAATTTATTTTCTATATAAAATGAAAATTTTCTTTAGAAAAAAGTTGGAAAGTTTTCTCAAAATTTAAAAAATGTAAAAATAAATAAATAAAATACGTAATTTTAACATTTTGAAAAAAATTAAGACTGAAGAGGAGATCTTTGTAGTTTGTCAGTAAAAATAAAATTATCAGGAAATGTCTTTATAATTATCAAAAATCTCAAAAGAGATCAATGTAATTTATATACAAAAATCACTTTTAGATAATTTTAACCATATACTTAATAAGTTATTATACCATCATAAGTTATTTTCATCCAAACGTTCAAAATCTATTTTATAAAAGTTATTTTAAGACAGACATAACCATAAAGTCAACAAAGCAAACACTTTAAATCTCATTTAAAGAGAAGGTTGCAAATTTTATATATTTATAATATAATCAAATTGAAAACTTAAGATTAATAAAAATCTAACTCTATAAAAACAAAAATGTCTCACAAAAACTTTAAAAAGAAAAACTTAATTCTATTAATAAAATTTTATTCGTATTATTCTAATTTTAAACAATAACAAATATTATGCAAGAACTATATTATTAGAGTTTTATTCAATATATTCTTCTCTCTTATTGAAAAACTATTATAATTTTATATTTTAAAAAAATATTTATATATATTTAACAGATATTTATAATATTAATATTAAATAAAAAATTGAGTAGAAACATATCACAATTTAGTAGTCCAGAATTTTAGTAGTAATTCTTAAATAAATCGGGTCATAGACTAAATTTATAAACTACTCATTCACATTTCTAATTGTGACTTGCTAGATCCGAATCAGGTTCATGCAAGAATTTCTAAGTTGCAGGCTTGGAAATCTACGAGTTTAACTCGATCATAAAATATTCGATAACAGAAAGGCTCAAGCACAAGAGGCTACTCTACCGAAGAAATGCAAAAAATAGAGTGGCCAGCAAGAACCTCTGCCTCTGTTGTCCCATGCTATGTGACACACAATCTCTCATTTAACACCGAGTCCCAACAAAATTTAGGCTTCCTCGCCATATAAAGTATCCACCAAAATCAGCCACCCAATCAGCATGAATAAATTACAATACCTAATACCAGCAAAATCACATACATGTTTCCACCAATTACATGAAATAAATAACGAGAGGAAGCACCAGTTACCATTCAAAGTTAAGATGTCATTGATCCATATAGGCTACAGGTGAATCATAGCACACCAAGCATACAAGTATGCAGGGAAAGGAGAATCTGAATAGCACTTTCATGGATACATCTGACAGAAGCAAACACAATTACAAACTAATGAGAAAATTTACAAGCAAGAACCAGGGGTGCAGCAAATCCCATGCTAACCTACACTACCAATGGGAAAAAAATTAGAAAAGGAGTTGACAATAAACCCTGACAAGCAAACAGTGGGTGATGGGATAATAAGAGCTTCAACGACATAGCAGGGTTTCTAAATTGAGTCATATCTTTATTCTGCCATACCAACATCTTGTCCGCAATTCTGAATGACTATATGATGATTCTTCACACCAGCAGTAAGAATTGAAACACCAAATCTGTTGAATTGCAAGTTAACGTACAGGACTAAAAATTCTGAGCTAAAGTAGTGGATGGCATATCATCCTCCTAATCCATGTGTCTTAAGCAAGAAGGCAGGCGCAACTGCAGATGATCAGGGGAAAAAGAAGACAAGAAAAGAAGCCTGCAATGTTGGCTTCTTTTCAACTTAATGGGTAAAACAACATTATTGACAAACCCAAATCAAGCTTATATACGAGGGATAAAAACCCAAGGAATGTAACGTATACATAGCTATTATATATATATATATATGTATATATTGTCTGTGCGTTTAAGAGAGAGAGAGAGGGGGGGGTAGTTCACACTAGAAGAAAGTGGTACCTTTTCCCGTATTCTTGTATGCCCTCACCAGCTAGCCTCCAAAAGAAACCCAATTCTTCAGTTCTAAATTCTATAAAAATGCCTTTTTAAAGAATTCTATGCAGGTACCCAACATGAGCTAGCGCAGAGAATCCGACCTTTCCATCCCTGCAACATCCAGTGACCATCCTCATCAATCACAAAATCTTTGTGATACCCTGCCTTCACCTTACCCCTTAATTTCTTCAGAAGCTCACGGTCTAATGGGAGGAGCCTGAAGCCAGACCTCATGTTGCGAATCTGCCACTGCTTGTATGTCTCAGGCCTCTCAACCCTCTCTAAGCCCTCACATGCAATGACATTCATAACCTCGCGCCCATAGAACTCTTTCTCAAGATTCAACCTCTCCAAATCATCACGGGTCATGATAGTATCAAACATATCAAACCATGCAGAATAGTGGAAGAGTGCCTCCCGGAACCGAGTGACAAAGAAGGGAACACTGTGGGACCCGTTAACAACAGAATGGATAAAAATGTCCGGATTCAGCTTCCTGATTAACTTCAGAACAGCATCCCTTGAACTGTTCTCCACAACTGTCTCATCAAGTAGGTTCTTAAACCGGAACAGACAGTTCACTGCAAGCACCTCATCACTGTCAATCTTGAGGTCCTCAATTTTAATAGTTTCCCATTTCTGTGCTATGGCATGGTATTCAAATGGAACATTAAAGCGTTCACAATACTTCCTCAAGCGACGCCCAGTCTCCTCAACCAATTCTGCTGGCCGGAAACCAGGTTGAGGGAGCTCTATCCCAGTAATTCGAAGTTTGGGAGGCCCACCAGGTATAGTTGATAGATGTTTGAAAAGGACAGGCCACTGGAAACCATATAGGATACCAAAATCAACAATATGGAGCTTATTTTTTGTAGCTTTCTCTGCTAGATCCATAATCTTTCCGACTGCAAAGGAAATTGCCATCTTGTTGAATGGGCAGGCTGAAAGATAAAGCTGGTAAGCTTTCAACTTCGTGGCAGTCGATATTCTATTGGAAGCTAGGGCTGCATAGATCTGGGACCCAGTACCTGCCAAGCGTGCCTCGAGACCATTAGCAAATATATGTGCCAATCTCTGTGTCCCATCACCAGAAGGAGAAGAGTGCTCCCTAATCTGCTCTAGTTGTTCATTTGCACTTCTGCGATCATCAGCAGCAACAGATTGTGCACAGTTAATCAAAAGATTCCTCATGTCCACTTCCTTCTTATTTCGTAGATTCTTAGCACGAGCTTTTCCACCATTAGATCGATGTAGTTGTCCACTCTGCATTTCTTCATCAACATTGCATGCAGCCCCGTTGCACACCAAAAGTTTATCAAAAATCTCTGATAACTCAGCCTCCTCAACATAGACTGCTGACTGCTTACCACTCCTCTCTTGAAAATCACTATTCTCCCGGTGATGATTCTTTCTTCCCATCAAGCCATTAGGTGAGTAATCTCTCTCATCCTTCTCTATCTCGACCGCAACCACTGGAGCCCCTTCTATTGACTTTTGAGGCAATGCATAGCTCTCTAAATCAATAATTAATTGATTACCATTAGGAAGGAACTTACTAGCATCTGCCACCCCCTTCTTGAACTGCAAGATGGATTTGTTAACGCTAAACATATTCGAAACCACATGGGAACTTGCAGAAGAGTCCACTGTGCCACTAACATTACTACCAAAGCTGTTTATAGAGCCAAATGGCCACTGCGAGCTGGTCTGCAAAGTCGTGGACAGGTCCACTGTGGCACTAGCATTATTCCCGAAACTGTTTATAGAGCCAAATGGCCACTGCGAACTGGTCTGCAAAGTCGATTGGAAAGGGTACTCCAAAGGATGACTCTGTATAACTGATGATTTATACTCTCCACGATCAACAATCCATTCAGCATTAATAGAGTTGCCAGCACTGCTGTTAGCACTATTCGTGCTGGGACTCCCAAAAAAATTACCACCCAAGTTTTTGATGTGTTGATCGAAATAAAGAGGGGGCTGGCTGGGCAAAGGAGAGTACTTCTCACCAATAACCTCATAGAGAGATTTCTCTGCAGCTTGTAGAGCCAAAGGATCATGGAAAATACTGACCTTCTCCTCCATGTTCTCTTCCATGAGTATCTGGTTTATGTACTTGAGAAAAATATTGGAAGAGTCATGGTTTTCCGGAGAGTCTGCTTCCGAGCTTGAGTTGCCAGCATTGCTGTTAGCACTATTCCTGCTGGAACTCCGCAAAGGAGAGTAGTTCTCACCAATAATATCGTAGAGAGATTTCTCTGCAGCTTGTAGAGCCAAAGGATCATGGAACGTACTGGGCTTCTCCATTTTCTCTTCCATGAGTATCTGGTTTATGTACTTGAGAAAAATATCGGAAGAGTCACGGTTTTCAGGAGAGTCTGCTTCTGAGCTTAAGTTGCTAGCACTGTTGTTAGCATTAGTGCTAGAACTCCGCAAAGGAGAGTACTTCTCACCAATAACCTCATAGAGAGATTTCTCTGCAGCTTGTAGAGCCAAAGGATCATGGAACATACTGGGCTTCTCCTGCATTTCCTCTTCCATGAGTACCTGGTTTATGTACTTGAGAAAAATATTGGAAGAGTCATTGTTGTCATGAGAGTCTGCCTCTGAGCTCACGCTAGAAGATGGAGGAAAATTAACCGGGCTTTGGAAAGGGCAGAACGAAAGTCATGGTTCATCAAGTTGAAATCTAAGGAGCCATCTTTGAGTTTAAAACCACTTGCAAGATTTTGAGATGGGTCAAAACCGGGTAAAACAGTTTCTTCATCAAATTTGAAGCCATTTATTGAATCAGAGGATTGACTGAAAGGTAAATCCATAGCCACCTATGCCTCAAAACCCTAAACCAAATCAAAACTCACCCTCATAAGACTTAACACTAATTAATGGAATTACCCTAAAAAAAAAAACACCTAATTTATGGATTTCCCAGTAAATAACTGCCTTTCTACTCCTAATAGCAAACCAAATAACAGCACATTAGACCATCTCCAATGGTAAACCAAATTTTTACTCAAATTTGAGTAAAAGCTTCATTTGGTATGGAGCTCTCCAATGGTCACTTAAATTTTTACTCAAATTTTTTTTAACTATTTCCACCTTATCCCAAAAGCTTCTTTGTTTCATTTGAGCAAAAATTTGATACAATGAACAGTTTGTGCTGATTTGAGTAAAAATGGATTTGGTTAAACCAGTTGGAGAGCTGTTTTTGGTGATTTTTACTCAAATTTAAATTTGGAATGAAATTTGGTTAACAATTGGAGATCCTCTTACTATATATATATATATATAACAGCATTTCTAAACCTAGAACCATCCAAACATATTAAAAATAACTAAGCGAAGTCGACATATGTACCAAATAAAGCACTAATCATCATGAGGAGAAATAAAACAGAGGTTAAACCAAAAGAAGCGATCTCTAGACATGTTTTAGAATTCTATACACTCTAACAGATAGAGAAGCCCTATTCATCAACAACAGAAATGAAACCCCGGAATGGGAGAGAGGGAAAAAAAACTTAAATATAAACATGTGTTTAGGATTCTGTAAAGTCTAATAATTCCATAATCGACTTAAAATCAAATAAAGAAGTTCAAGACAGTGCGAGAAATACAAAATTGAATCAGCAAACAGTTGGAAGGACGAAGCAGATGAAGTTATTTGCGTACCTGAGTCTGAGTGGACGGATGAGCCGAATTCCTGCACCTGAGGAGGTATATAAAAATGGCGGGACCAGGACAAAGTCACACGAACCAGAGGGCGGGGAAGAGCCTCTGCTTCACCGGCTATAACCAGTCTCTCTGTAATGGTGATTCGCTGAATCGCTAGTGGGTCTTTGTTGTACAGGGATTCGTATCCTCGTAGCATTGCATCAAGTCAATTTAGGCCATGCATTTTATGCGTTCGTTGAATTTCCTCAATACAATGACTATTCTGAATTTTATTTTATTTTGTGGAACACAAAAGCCAGCCCGGCCCGTTTCACCCGGCCCATTCGGGCCAACGGGTTGGCCAGCGGATCTCTCAATTTTTTTAAATTTTTTTTTTTAATGATTAATTTGAATCATAATTTTTTTAATTATTATATTTTTTATTGTTCTAATTATATAATATCACTATTTTTTCTATTATTTATAATTTTAATATTTTGTTTAACTTTATATTTTTTATTTTGTTATTTGTTAGTTTAATATTATTATTATTCATTTTATTATTTGTTATTATAATATTTTGTTCAAATATATTTACATAATAATAATAATAATAAACGACAATAAAATATAAAATAAATTAAGCCTAACGTGATGTGCTAATAGAACGCTATGCTCATGCCTAGGATGTGCTAGTACCAGACCTCCAATTGTGCTATACTTGGGCCACATGACTAGGAGGGTGGGCCCGACCCACCGATCATAGTGTTGTACTGGTTGTTAACGTGTCGTGCCTAACGCGGCTCAATTAATACCTCAAACAGAAGGGATTAAAGAATTATTCTAAGTGCGTAAGAAAATATGAAAAAACTAAAACTCTGACCAGTTATGTAAAAAGAGATTTTAATGATAAATTCTCTTTATCCAAGTAATCAAGATAGTTTAATATTTTTAAGACCGAGATCTTATAAGAGTGAAACTTAGGTAATTAGTATAACTTCCCTTTTTCACAGCAATAATATAAACGCTAGTATTAATTAGATGTTTCTCCCATCATTTTATAAATAAAAAAATGCTCAATACTTTTACATGAATAATTAAGAAATTCAAAATACATAAACAAAATATTATAGGGACAACTAAGTTAATTGAAAAAATTTGAAGATGATGGTATGGACTTAGATTTCATCTCGCATAAAAAAAAAATTAAGAGTAAATTACACAGATCTTTTTAATGATTTTTTATAATTATAAGGAATTTTTTTAAAATTTCTTAAATTATACTAAAATTTTCTAATTTTACTGACAAATTACAAAAACTTCTTCTTCATTTTTCTTTAAATAACAAAAGTGCCCTCTTTCTTTCTCTTTTCCTTCAATTTTTTCAACTTTGACCCTTTTTTTAAGGGTATATACATTGATCTCTTTTGAAATTTCTAACAATTACACCGACATTTTCTGATATATCTAAAATTACTCTGACATTCTCTTGTTTTACCTTACAATATACATATTATACCCTCCTCCACTCTATTTTTTTCTTCAAAATAAAAAAAAAAAAAAAACCTTTTTATTTATTTATTTTAAATTTTGACCACTTTTTTCTAAATTTTTTAAAATTTAAAAATAATATCAATATTTATTTGAAAAATGAAAAAATAAATTGGTCAAAATTTAAAAAATTGAAAAAAAAAACATGTAATTGATTATTTTGTCATTTTGAGAAAAATATTTGACTAGAGGGGTATCTATATATTATCAAGTAAAGTAAGGGAGTTTAATATAATTTTTAAAACCTTAGAGGAGGTACATGTAATTATTAAAAACCTCAAAAGAGGTCAGTATAATTTATCCTTTTAAAAAAAGTATTTGATATAAAAATAAATAAATTTAAGATAAATAACTTATATTTTTTAGTCAGAGAAGATTTTTATTAATATTTATTTAAAAATAAAAAAAATTGTCAAAATTTTAAAAAATAAATGAAAGGGCACTTTTGTCATTTTGAGAAAAAATAAGACCGAATGAAAGGTCTCTGTAATTATCAAAATCGCAAGAAATATCAGTATAAGTTATCCAAAAAATAATCATCTCCAAACTGATCTCTTAAACATTATTTTAAATTTGTCTCGCCCTAATTATACTAAATCTTTTCTTGCCCTAACCCGATTATACTAACTTTAAAAATAAAAAAGTAAATTTATTTTTTTAATATTATGTTCTAAAATTATGTAGAATCGTGAGTGTGTTAGGATATTTTAAAATATAAAATAGATATTTTAAGCAATTTTATACTACAAAGTATGAAAGATTTTAAAGTTTTTATTTTTCTAGCTTACCCGTAATTTTATTAAGTTTCAATTCAATATCTTTTTTCTAAACTCGCTCTAGACATACAGATATATTAAAATTCATTTTATGACTGGATAAATTACCCCAACAATCCGTGTCATTAAAAAAAATGATATGCTTCCTAAATTTTACTATCTTAAGTGATGTGACAATGTGATATTGGTAATGTATTAAATAATGTAATTAAGATGCGACAATAATAAATTGACACATTATTATCATATTATTTAGGAATTATGATAGAAATTTGGAATATAATTTTAAAAAATTTAGCATTACTTATTTTATTAACATATTGTTGAGAATGAAATTTTTTTTAATAAAAATAATACAATAACATGATAATATATTTTTTTTAAATATCTTTTATTATAGGTGATATAACATATAAATCTTTAGTCAAACCTAATAAAATATCTATCGTATGATTCCTTGGCGAAAACATTTTCACAAGTTCCCATCAGACTATTTCTCTGTCTCCCATTCATAAAAAGCAACTTTGAATTTCATTCTGGCTTTGACTACCAAAGCCGCCTAGTGATGCAACGCTATTGAATTTTATCTGACGTTTTACAGCAATAATAACCCTTCGCCGCCGGTGCCACTGTTGAGACTAGAGAGCGTGCGGTCCAAGACGGTGGTCTCGCTTGTCGTATTGTACGTGAATTGTTAATGTTCTCCGCAGCGGACTTTGTTGTCATCAGCCTATCACTATCGTTTCTAATAAGTAACGTTTTATGATACATGCAATTTAAGTATATATGAGTATTGAATTTATACGAGTGTCATAGATATAAAGTTTATGTATTTATATGGGTACGGACTTTGCACCCATGTCAGTACATATGTCACATATGTGCATAGGTGTTGATTTTATGTGATTGCCATGAGTATAAAATCCATGTATTTACATGAATATGGACTTTATATCCATGTTAGTACATGTCATATATGTGCTAAATCATATGTGATACGAAACATTACTCTTTTTTAATGGATGAAATGGAGTTAGGGAGTGTTTTCATTCATTCATTCTGACTAATATTTTTTAACCCAAGTAAGTTCATTTATCTATTATAGCTTGATTTAACTGGATGTGAGAAGCAAAAAATGTTCACAATTAAATCATACTACATCAGGTAAGTGAACTTACATGAATAAAATTATTCAGACCGTAAAACATTAATTATTCAATAGAGTAATACTATCTTTACAATAATGTTTTATTAAATAAGTGTGTGAAATCCGTATGTTAAAATTGTAAGTGAAATGGAGATTGAATAAGAGGCTGAATTCATCTCACAATCTCCATTTCACTTATAAGTGTGTGAAATCCGTATGTTAAAATTGTGATGAAAATGACCCCTACTTAATTACGAGAGAAATAAAAATTGTGTGTTTCAACTGAAATACAAACACCCCAATCCAAATAAATAATGCATATAGTTTTATCCCATATCATGTTGGGGAGAAGATAAAAAGTAAATTGAATTAAATAAATATACACATGTTAGTGGACTGAAGTGTCATGGGTCTTATAAAGTGGGTATAGTAATTTCATTTAACATGTTAATTTTTTTGGTTGGAGACCTAATTTATAGAAAGTGCCACACACCAAACACCCACACAAGAGGATGTTGTCTTGTTATACTACTCCAAAATTTTAAAAATTAGCTTTCTCACTTCTATTTTCTATATAATTTTTTCTTAAAAATTAAGGGTGCATAAAATCCTCTTAAATTTTAATTTTTATGTTTTTGTCCCCCTAATTCAATGGTCTAAGTCAGCCACGGTATACACACACACACACACACATATATATATATAATTGATTATCTTATAATTAATATTTAATAAATTAATAATTTTTAATAATTAATAAATTTTTAAGAAACTAACTTAGTTTTATGGTATATAATTAAGGGTAAATTACATTCAATTCTTCTAAGAATTTTGAAAATTACAATAACATTTTCTACTTTACCTAATAATATACAAATACACCCCTCCAATCAATTTTTTCCTTCCAAACGACAAAACTAACCCTTTAATGTTTTTTTTTTCAATTTTTAAAATTTTGAACCATTTCTTTTTATTTTCAAATAAATATTGACAAAACCTTAAATTTATTTTTATATAAAATAAAAATAATTTATTTACCTTAAATATAATTTTAAGTAAAATAATAAACCACCTTTAAAAAAAGTTTAAAAAAAATTGGTCAAAATTGAAAAATATAAAAAAATAAATAAATAAAATGGGTAATTTTATCATTTTGAATGAAAAACTGACTGGAGGAGTATATCTGTATATTATCAAGTAAAGTAAGAGAGGTCTATGTAATTGTCATAATCCTTCAGGGAATGTCAGTATAATTTACCCTATAATTAATAATTATATTATCTAATAATTAATACTTTTTCAAGAATGACTCTTTATAATATTAATTATTAGTGAGATAAAATAGTTTTGCATGTACTTATATATTTTATTTATGAGATATCTTGATAATTATATTTATTAATTCTATATAATTGAAGTCAAAAGTATTGTAAATGAGAAAAATTATAACATATAAGGAAACATAAATTTTTTACTTGAAACGGATATTTGGAGCCTTTTATGTCATAAGTTAAATATTATATGTAATTTTTATGAAAAACTAAAATGTTTTTAATAAATTGCATATAAGATCTTATTTTTCTGTATTAAAAATTATTTACATGTAAAAAATACTTATTGATTAATAAAAATATAAGAAAATTTAATAATTAATAAATTTTTAATTTTTTATATTTATTAATTATAAAAAATTAATTATATATAGAACACATAGACAATATATATTGATGTGGCCGGAATTAAGCCCAAATAGATAATCCAAAATATATAAATCTTTTTTTTATATATATGTAAAATCTTGTCCTTTTGAAAATTAATATATTCTAAAGTTTTGGCTTAACTCATTATTTTTCTCATTTCTCATTTAAAATTTTAATTCAACCCCTAAAATTTTGACCAATCAAATACTTACTCACCATTTTCTTATTTTTTATTTCAAAATTTTGATCTAACCCAAAAATTTTACTAATTTCTTTTAATGCCTTCTAATAATTTTCCTGATTACGCCTGGACAGCCTCGTATTCCCCAATTTTATCTTTTGACGTATGCTGATGGCGTAGACTAAACTTGCTTACAGATAAAGGAGATTAAAACAAAACAATGAGACCTATTGTATCTTGGCACCCTTTTCTCTTTTCAGCTTTGATTTTTCTTGAAGGTGATGTTGCCTAACTAGTCTTAATTCATTGAATGGAATCTGTTACAATCAAGTAGTATATTGTTTGGTATCAGTCAATATGTTTCCTAGGAGCTGTCACAAAATATTTATTACATTTTTAATGTGACGATTATAGCGTCTTCATAAATAAGATTGGAATAAGATTTTGATAACCTATTCAGGTTCGGAATGAGGTCCGGAGATAGTCACCCACTCTCGTTATGTTTATATATTATTTTTTTTTATCTCTAAGGTATATTATATTTAACAATAAACAATATTATATAAACTCCTATGCAGCAATAGTCTTTTCAATTTCAGAGTTTTATTCCCTTCTAAAAAAATGTGTTTTTTTCAAAGCCTGTCTCTTTATCGGAAGATAAATATATGTTGGAAAAATAGTTTTGGATCAATTTTTAACACATTATTTAAATCGGTTCACATGAATATATGTTTACCTATATATGTAGATTAATGTCATATATTTGGTTTCTTAAAATCATTAAAGATTAATAAAGAAAGGTACTCCAAACATAACATCTTGAAACATGGTAACTTGATTTTGTCCTACATTAGTAGGTTATAAGACTTTATATGAGTTTATATATAATAACCTTGGAAGTGGATTTGGGAAGGACCATAAGCACCCCAAACCAAATCGAACTGGGCCAGGTGGGTTTGGGTCAAATATTTTTTTTTTTTTTGGAGAAAAAAATTTGTTTAATTTTTTTCAAAATGTTACCATTTGAATTGATTGTTAGCATCTTCACCCAAACTGATGCATTGGTTTGTTTACCATGAACAGAAATAACCTTCTACCTCGTGTCTATTTTGAACAATCACAAAATGTTCTATAAATAATTTGTCCGCCACTCATTGCATATCATAGCAATAGTTTCTGCATTCTTTCTGTGTTCACATAGTCAGTGTGAGAGAGTACAAAGTATAAGTTTTGGCTCGTCAAACACACAAAGTGTAGTTCTTTTCTGTGTATGTACACGTGTGTGTTGATCGTTGTATCCTGAAGGACAAAAGTTCAAGAAATTGTAAACATTAAGAGTGTACAAAATAATCGAGAGCTGGAGAACCGACTCAACCCGACTTCAATGGGTTCAGGTTGGTTCGAGGTCAAAGTGAATTCAGGTTGGTTCGCGATTAGAGACCGAAAAATCAGGTTACCCGACTCAACCCGAGAATTGAAATCATAATTTTTTTTATCAATTTTTTTGTTCCAATTTTTTTTATAAAATAATCTTAAAAGATTTATTGACAAATCATCGTAGCCTTTTTAATTTATTTTTATATTTGTATTACAACAAAGATACTCCAAATTTCTCCTCCCTCTTGCATTCTCCTCACCTAACTTGATAGGTTAAAAAAAATGATAGAAAATATGATTTTAAATTTATAAATTTTATTTTAATTATCTGATGTAGTAGTGAGTACTCAATCATGTCACCATGTAACCATTGAAATTGTTGTGGCATCATCATTAACGCGTTGCCGTCATCACCAACTTGCTAATCAATTTGGACGTTATTACGCAACACCGTCATCACTGACTTTCTCACAATAAGGCTCAAATTAGTTTTCTTCCATTGCAATCACAGCAGCCATGCCTTTATTGCCCAAATCATTTTTTTTTTCCATTGCAATCACAGCAGCCACACCTTTATTGCCCAAATCAGTTTTCTTTCATTGTAATCACAGCAGCCACGCCTTAATTGCAATCACGACAACAACGTTATCAAGTCACAATAACGTCCCAAATCAGTTTTCTTCCAAGAAGCCCAATCAGCAACCCAAACTGCAGCAACACAACAGCCCAAACCAGCAACACAGCAGCCTAAACTGCAGCCCAATCAGTGGCCCACACCCGTAATAACCTATCTCACCCCCGTACCTCCACCATGTCTGCCAATCATCGGTGCAATATGTCAATCATCAGTGCAACATCTCTGTTTATCAACATTCGCTCAACCATCTGGTTCAGTCATGACCATGTCACTGCCCTTCACTATCCTTGTCAACATTCGATCAGATCAACCATCTGGCTCAGTCGTGACCATGTCACTGCTCTTCACCATCACTGCTCCTCGGCTATGCACACTATCATTTGTGCTTCCATGCGCTGCCTTCAATTCCAACTTCACGCTTTCATGCATCATCATGAACTCTATTGAGAGTCCAGCTCCACCGCCATGTCCGCTTGGGTTACATCTCCATTTCAATTACAACGCTACCAAGTCAACTAGTCTACGTCCAGGTTTTGTTTGCAAATAGAATTACATATATAGTATTGTGTAATTCTAGTAAGATTATGATTTCATAATTTATTTTCTTTATTTATATTTTTCATGTATTTACATTTTCATGTACAACCTCATCACTCTCCTATATAAGGAGCTCTTTTATATAGTTTAATATAATTTAGTCCAATACAATGTAGTCTTTTGAATTTTTTCCTTCTCTCTCCTCTCTCTTTCTTGTTTCTTTTACATTATTCCACCAAATCTAACATTACCAATGGTATAATAGCAACTAGCATTATCTCCTATTATGCACGAATTATTATAAAAAATTATAATTTACATATATATATATATATATACATATTAATTTGTAAAAAAGTATTTGCATCTTGTATTTGGGCACTTTGTAGCATTGAGGTAGGAAAAAAATTTATAATTAAAATTAAATATTTTTAAATAGAATAGATTAAAATTAAAATTAAATATTTTTTTAAAATAACAAAAGTTGTTCTTTTTTTCATTTTTTCAATTTAGATCTACTTTTCTAATTTTTTTAACAATTTTTTAATTATATATCTGTATTTTTTGTAGACTATTTTTTTAAAAAAAAAGTTTTACTTTACTCTTTCCTTGGGTATTGTATATTTTGGGTTAAAAAAGAGGAGAAGTTAAGTTTGTTGAGGTGAGGTGTGAAAATTGAAAAATTGATTTTAATTGATGTAATTTATGTCAAGTGATGGTGCACTTGAGTTCGGAAAGAAAGCACAGGATAGATTGGTGATACCTGATTTAGCATCACTCAAATCTTCAATCTGACTGAGATAACTCATAACTTTGTCTGCAACAAAATCTTTGTCGGTCAATGGCTTTGCATTGATGGGCAGTAAATTAAGTGGAAGAACGACTTCCCTTGCAAGAACGACTCCCATTGCCATTACAATATCCACCATCACCACCACTGCGGAAGTCACCATGGCATATCATCATAGACTTGCATTTTCTTCTCGCGGTAGGGGTGGAAGCAGCAACAATGGCAATTAAAAAATTAATAGAAACAGAGAGAGTGGATAAATAAAATAGGAATGAGTTTTTTTATTTATTTATAAATTAGATATTTGATTCAACTTATCAATTATATTTTTCAAGATTATAATAGGTTTAAAACAATCATTTTAATTAAATTGTTGGAAAATATTTTTTCAAACTACACTTCTTCAGATTTTCAAATAATTATTAAATTTTGTGTATTACAACAATGTATATCAAACTGTTTTAACAATAACGACTTGACTACAAATTTGAAAATATGTGTGTATGTATATGTATATGCATGTGTGTGTGTCTATATATATATATATATATACATATTTGAAAATATGTGTGTATGTATATGTATATGCATGTGTGTGTATATATATAACGACTTGACTACAGATTTGAAAATATGTCTGTATGTATATGTAAATGCATGTGTGTGTGTATATATATATACATGAAAGTTCCGGTTGAATTAAGTTTGTGTTAGCTAGTACTCAATAATTTAACTTTTGAATTTAAAATTAGTGCAACCAGCCAATCGCAATTATCATTGCTGGATGATGTTATTTTTCTGATTTAAAGTGTTGTTCATGTAATTCAATTAGGTAGTTGAATTTGCACCCATTAAACAGTACCCATGTCATGTCATAGAAGTTGATGGTATCTGGGTTGCCCTTGCTTGATTTGGTAATTTACAAGAAAATGTAAGAATGCATTTGCGGCATATCCTAGCTCATTAATTATAGTGTCAACATCTGTCTATATGGTCCTGCCTTGGTGAGTTTGTCAAGAACAATGTTTTTACACTTCTTTTCATTTCATTTTTATCATTGGGTTCTCATGTCTTGACACAAAGTGGGACAACAACAATAATCTGAAAACTGCAAATGGGTACATTAAAGTAACATTTACAAGTTGTTCTTTGTCAGCTTGCAGGGGTGTCTAGGCTTGTTCACATCAAATATGAGAGTAATGCTACCTCATTACATTCAGCTAAAAAGTTTATCAAATTTGTTTATCGGATATATACTATTATAATTCTTTTTTTTCTAATTTAAATAAAATAACAAAACATATCAAGTAGTTTCAAAATTATCCTTAACTTATCAATCGATAAACAAAAATAAATAAACATATCCGGTATACTAAGCATTTTTTTAAATATAATGACAAATAGACACTCCATTTTACTCCTACCTTATTAAAAGTACAAGGCATAAGCATTCAAATTGCACTATAACGATGCGTTTATGGGGGGGGTCAAAATTCTTTACAAACAGAATACCCTCCTACAAAATAAGAAAGGACTATCGAAAAGAGTTAGAAGACACTAGTGAGGTGCCTGGCAATGAGACTCTCTGACGGTCAAGTGAGTTTGTTGCTTGAGAAAGTAATGAATATAATAGGAATGCTAGGATCTTGATTGCAAGGAATTGTGTACATCTTTAGTAGGAGATTTAGGGTTTAAATAAGGAATGCTTGGCGTAGAAATGAAGTATCTTTGATAAGGATATGTCCTTGATTGCAAGTAACTTCAAAATCATGGAAGGATATTGGGCCATGGATGGCGCCTGTCATGGGATTGACATCACCTAGTATCTTAGGATTATGGTTTCGTTCCATTATAAGATATTTGAATTGAGTTGACTTGGTCAGTCTATCTAAGCTGCCAATAGACTCATGTTGGAACTTTACCAGATAGAAAGTTAATCTATGTTGAATCTTTTAGTCCGAGATGAAGCATTGTGTCCAAGCTTGGACGACTTTGCGCTCAACTACAGCCTGCCCGACTATGGTGATGTGTTCAGGTTATATTTGACATGGGTAATTCCGTCATTTCATTTGTGCTTTGTACACGTGGTGTGAACTGATTTAATATGTGAAATTGTGCTCTTAGATATGCCCTTTTGTCCTTGTCGCTCACAAATCGGAAGTGGGAAGGTCATTTTGCATTAGCCTCACTAGGGTAAGGGTTTGCACATGCTTTGCCCGAGAAAAAACTCTTTGAATTCAGAGACTTATTCGATTGGCCTTAAGGCAATCCTGAGGTTGTTGAAACATGGTTTAAGCCAAGATAGTAGTGCTCATGCGTCTAACGGACATGTGATTCCTTAACAGACACATCGTTATTTAATGCGGTGGTCTTGTCGCTGCCATTTCACAAATTTTCTAGGCATGTTTCATCATTTCTGTCTTTTCAACTTGTGAAAACGAACCACCCCCCCCCCCCCCCCCGACTTTATGTAAATGCATGTGTTTAGGACGGATCCTCAATACTTAGAAAATTTTCAAGAAAATAGTTCCCAAGATAAACTTTGATACCACATCTAAATTGGTCAGAGACCAATGATAAAACCAGAAGGCTAAATAAAGGGGTTGAAGCAAGTTCCAACCCTCAATAGGTGTATACTTTTAACCTTGTCTAAATTTGGAATACTTTTAAAACTTGGTATCCGGACTGAATCCGTCCCCAAGTTCTTTGAGTAAACCCTTTCCAAACGTCAGGCAGAGCACACTACTTGCGACTGGAGTGACAAATAGGGTACACTTAATACTTTCATTAAGTGTGGGGTTAAAGCGAGCTCTAACAGTTGTCAAAAACGAATTTCGACTCATTTAGGATCCCTATCAAGAGCGGACTCTTAGTTACATTGGCAAACCCTAGGCTTATCATTCTTGAGAGTAGACTCCTGGTGCTAGTGAGAATAGATTCTCTTTTAAAGGGTCTGCATGAATGCACGGCCCTGTTCAAATCAAAATCTGATTTTAAATCAGAATATGACTTTCAATGGATCTACACAGATGCAAAACTTTGTTCAAATTGGAATCTAAATCTCACTGGATCTGCATGGATGTAAAATCATATTCAGAGCAGAATCTGACTTTCAACTCGACATGAGTTACTCTTTCTTCAAAGACGGACATTACCTTAGGACGAATCCATCTTTGAGCACGTAACCCAACTCCTAGGCCTTAAATGCCTTTGTAGAAAATTTGTAAATGTTAAGTTCCTCACAGGCTAAATGCATAAAGGTTAAGTTCAAGTTCCCCACAGGCTGAAGGTCGGTCCTCCCTCTCCCTCTTTCCGGACTGTCATGCGCTCAACTTGCTAATTGTTTTTGACCTGGTCTTTATCTTCCTAACTAGAGGTGTTAAACAGGTTGACCCAACATGATTCAAGTAAGCCCCCATTTGTGCCACCTTGCCATGTCGTGCTACTATTCATGTCGTGTTTATCCTGTGTCGTACTATACCCATCGAGAAAACCTTAGACCCAATAAGACCTATGTCGTGTCGTGCCATGTTTTGCCTGGTTTAATTGTGCTAGGGTCGTGCCAACCCAGCCCAACTTCTACCTCTATTTCCAGCATTGTTGACTTTTCTTATCTTCCTCCTTCCCCTTTCTTTACGTGTTATTTATGAAGTAGGATATCAATTTTATTTTTTAAAAGAATAAAATATGAAATTTTTGTAGTGCCATCAAACAAAAAAGGAATGTGAAGTGGGTAACAAATTTATTTTTTGAAAGGAATAAAATATGACATTTTTATAATGCCATCAAACTAAAAAAAATATTGTAAAAACATTTTAATAAAACAAACATATTTTGGAAAAGTGAATTATCACAAAACTTCATCCCATTATGAGAGTGTGCTCGCTTTATAATAGTAAAAAAAGATAGTCTAGTATACAAAATCAATCACTATGGAGAGTGGCGGAGAGACTATTTTTGCAACTCAAATTCGTAACTTTCAAGACAATACCTTGCCATTGCTCCAAGCCACCCACCTGTCTAATAATATAAATTGGTAATAAACATGCTTCTAAATACCCCTATGCAGGAATCCAACAGGAGCTAGCATAGACTATCCGATCCTTGCATCCCTGCAACATCCAGCCACCGTCTTCACCAATCATCAAGTTTCTGTGGAGCCTTGTTTTTACCTTAGCCCTCACTTTGTCCATGACGGCCTGGTTCAATGGTAGCAGCCTGAACCCAGCCCTCGTGTCACGGACCTGCCACTGCTTGTATGTCTCAGGCCTCTCAACCCTCTCCAAGCCCTCACATGCTATGACATTCATAACCTCACTCCCAAAGAATTCGTTCTCAAGCAACAACCTCTCCTGATCTTCACTGGGTATATTGGTATCAAACATTTCAAACAACGCACCGTAATGGAAGAGCGCCTCCTGGAATCGACTGACAAAGAATGGAGCATTGTAGGATCCATTAACAACAGCATGGAGAAAAATATCCGGATTCATCTTCCTGATTAAGTTTAGGACAGCATCCCTTGGATTGTTCTCCACAACTGTTTCATCAAGCAGGTTCTTAAATCGGAACAGACAATTCACAGCAAGCATCTCATCCCTCTCAATTCTGAAGTCCTCAATTTGGATAGTTTCCCATTGCTTTGCTATTGCATGGTACTCAAATGGAACCTTAAAGCGCTCACAATACTTCACCAAGTGACGTCCTGTCTCATCAACCCATTCTGCTGGCCAGAAAGAATGTTTGGGAAGCTCTATCCCTGTAATGCGAAGCTTGGGGGGCCCACCAGGTCTTTGAGAGAAATACTTAATAAGGTTGGGCCATTGGAAACCATTTAGGATACCAAAATCTATAATATGAATTTTTCTTGCCTTCCCAGCCACACTTAAAATCATATAGTTTGCAAAGAAAATTGCATTCTTCTTGAATGGAGAGACTGAAAATTCGGCAGCTGATGCCCTCTTGGAAGCTAAGGCAGCAAAAATCTGGGTCCCGGTAGGGGAAGCCAACCGTGCTTCAAGACCATTAGCAAAGATATGAGCTAACCTCTGGGTCCCATCACCAAAAGGAGAAGAGTGCTCCCTGATCTGCTTCAGCTGTTCACTTGCAGTCCTAAAATCAGAAGCAGCAACAGATTGTGCACAAATAATCAGAAGAGTCTTCAAATCCACATCTTCTTTAGTGTCCTGTTCGTTAGCGCAAGTCTTTCCACCACTAGATCCATGTGATTGTCCCGTCTGCTCCAAGGTCTTGCTTGCCTGCTGTTGGGACCTGCAAGCTTCAATGGCTAGGACCCTGTTCAAAAGCTCCTGCGGAACAACCACTCCCCTTCTCTTCGTAGCAGGTTTATTCGCTGTTTTCATCAGATTTCTCCACTTATCCTGCACACCATTGAATCACCAGTCACCACTTCATGTGAGCAAACTATTCAACAGTATCTGTCAAAAAGATACAAATAAGCAACTCTGATGTAGTAAACAAGAAAGCCTAAATAAAGAGCAATTTTGAAAATTGGTTGGATTTCAAGACAGCCTACTTGGGACCGCCATTATCAAGTTTCAGTTCTAGTAGAGTCATATTTTTTAATTATTTTTAGGTTAGTATACTGTTGGTTAGTTTTATAATGTCTCTCATATTTTAGAAGTCTAGGTAATTTTGGTGACATTTACATCTGCTGAAGGTCATAGTAGGGCTCCATAGATCATATTGTGAGTCATGTTATTGGATATTTTTTTGAAAGTCTTCATTGGTTTGATGGTTTAGTAAGTCAAACTCTTTAGTTTTTTATTTTTCAAGTCGAATCCTAATAGGAGTATGAAACAGCTAACAACCTATAAATACCAATGTACTCTTGGATTCAATAGCAAACAAGGTTTAGAGAAATTTTTCAGAAATTATACACTCTGGATTGAGTGATGCAACTTAAACCCTAGGTGCAATGTCAGGTTTCTTGGCATGATGCCTAGAGCTTTCTTCTTTTTCCTCCAGCCTCTTTTCTTAATTTTCTGCATTTCTAAACCTTTCAAAGCTGTGACTAGATTTGATTAACCTTTGTTTACCCCTAAAACCCTATTGAACAAACCTAGTACATTTGTCTTACAATCATTCAACCATAGCATATCAAAAAATACTCAAACATTGACCAATTACTGTTCACAGTGCCCAGAACAGCCTCCTAACTTCCCCTTTTATTGCCTAATTAAAGTATCAAATCTTAACCCTTTTCCCACACCTTCTACAAACCCTAAAACCCAGTACTTTCACAAATTTTTAGCCATAAAACTGATTATAATCAGCCCTAAAAACCTCTCTTTTGACGTTTCTCTATACCAAGTTTGGTAGAAAAGCTTGTAGTAGAGTGTTCTTAGCTAATATTCAGTTAATAATGAAAAAATATATATTCACCAATTTTTAATTTTATTGTTCTTTTTTTAATAGGTTATGTGGTTTGAACCCTAGCATCTGTATACAACTATAGAAGTAATACCTAATAATAGCTAAATTAATGATTCACCAGTAATACAAGTAAAGAATGCACAAAGGCACCAGTGGATCAAACAAATAGCCCTTTTGGCACCCAACATTAAGTGGACTTTCTCTTATTGAAACTGATTACACAACCTCATTTAAGGAACAGCCAGATATTTGCATGTTGGAAGTAGAGAATTTGTCAAACAGGAAGACTATAATTTAAGTCAAGCTATTATGGAAATAACTAGTATAGTAGCATGCAGAGGTGGTAAATGAATATCCTAATTCTCACCTTCAAATCCGTATGTGTCCGATCAGATGCAGTACTAAAAGCTCGGCGTTTGATCTCCTGCCATCTGCAGAATGGAAACAAAAAGAAAAGTAAAAATCCACATGCTACTACTTAGAGGTTGATCATGAAATCACAAATTCAGCCCAGATGATATAATTTCATATCCATTCAGTCTATGCAGGGGGGGGAAGGAAAGAACTGACATTCTGCCTTGATGAGTTGAATTATTGGGGCAAATATTTTGGCACAACATTTTCCCTTCATGCTGCAGAAGAATGGTTTTAGTAATTTGGGCATAAGGTCATGTTCAGATTCCAAACCTCAACAGATTATTATGGTTGCCGGTTGTATCTTTTTTTTGTGTGATAAGTGGTTGCTGGTTGTACCTTATAGAACATACCTTCCAGTGCCAAATTCCTCAACTGCTTGAACCAATGCTTTCACTTCGGAAACAGAGAAGAATTTAGCATTTCGACGCAGCACATTTTTAGATGCCTTGCATTTTACATGCAATGGACCCACATCCAGGGCATCCTGACTCATGAACGGAAGAGCAATCACCTCTGTAGAAGCAGTGTCCCCTTCGCCTATCGAAATGCCAGTCTGAGACTCTGCCAAGTCATAGTTGCCTCCAATAAAGTTGTCCAAATTGTCCACAGTAGGATCTACTGAGGCATTGTAAGGCCCCTGATGAACTATAGCATGAGCTTCTGAGTACCTGGAAACAGAGCTATTAGTCATTAGCTAAATGGAACCTGGATCAAGTTACTTGCAACGAATATGCAGAAGTAGAATTTCAGTCTCATTGCCCTCCAATTACCATAAAATTTTAACTGCTAGTATGTACCAACATGCAAAGAAACTTCTCTCAAAAAGGTTCATCCTCAAGCTTCGCAGCAAAGGTGGGAACATTTATGTACAATTAAGGCTGCAACTAGTCTATTTCAAGGCTTAACCCAGAACCAATGGTCATCCAATTGACCATTCAATTAGTGAACAGCTTTTGCTGAGCAATTCTATGTATTGTGAAAGACAAGAGGAAGTGCAACAATCACGGATTTATAACATGATCGTAAGAAGGAATGAGCTTAACTTGGATTAGGCTCCATTCCAAAATTCTTCAGTGTGAATCATGAAAATAAATAAGTTTGACAACAACTCATTGCAAGACCTAAAATTATTCCTAAAAAGATCTAGGTAATTTAATAATTGAGCACTTGTAAAATGATTGAACAACCAAAAACTCTCAAATTCGAAGCAACCTGCTGCACTCATCACATGCGCAAGTAGCATATTATATAGAAATGTGAAGTGATGTAACTGATGAAACCCCTTTGTTAAATTTTTCTCCACTTTTTCGTGGTGACCTTTTGTGTATTTTGGGAAGATATGTCAAAATTGAAGTTGTAACTACAGTTGACTCTTTTATAACTAATATTCAATAACTTAAAAGTCTCTAGTAATTAATCTTTTTGAGGAACCAAATTCGTTTCATGGTAAATAATTAATAATTTTATTACTTAATAGCTAATAATTTTTTGAAAGAATAAAATACGCATGAATAGAATATATAAATATAACAATTATAAGTAACATTAATTTTTTGGTAATAAAACAGGTAATTAAGAGTTTCTTATAACTTAAACTAGATATAATACATTTTCTATCGAGAGAAAAAAATTACCACCCTTGGAAATGTTACACATGTAGCCCACCCCAAATAATTGAAATAAAGCTTTGTTGAGTTGAGTTGAATTGTTATTTCATACTACAAATCACACTTCTGAGAAATTTTTTTCATTAATAAAAAAATATAAAGAAACTTAATAATTAATAATTTCCAAGTCTCCCAAGATTATTAATTATTTAGAGAGTCAACCATATCCCCAAAACTAAAGGGATCACTTGGCTCTCTGTACAGTATACACTATAAGCCTGCTATGCTGCCACCCCTATGGTGGCAATGTTTGACACGACTCACAAACATAACTCAAACTAAATACAAAATTAGCAGGTTTAAGTTGATCATAATCGTGTTCTTGTCGTAGTTGGGTTGACACAATTAACCCATTTATTAAACATGTCATTTTGTATTTCATACCTTGACCAAATAACCCAATTTTTTGATAACTGGGTGTCCAGACCAAATAACCCAATTTAACCCATTAATTATAGGTGTCCAACATACAAATATGATCCAAATCCACATAACCCGCTTTCATAAGGGTATTTCTGTGAACTAGAAAAGGTACAAAACATTAGAAACTACTAGAACCCTAAAAAATATCATTCAAAACATTTTGATGGGAGAAATTGTGGCTGCTGTTTCTCTTCCTTTCCTCCTACTATGAAGCCCCATCACAAAGGAAAATGAGCATCAATCTTGCTCCCAGTTTGTTAGATCTTCAAACTCCACACTTTAAAGGTAAAAGTGACAGTTCTTTAATTTTCCTTCTTTTCTTTTTCTTTGAGGGTTTCTAAGTTCTTCAAACCTTAGCTTTGGAGAACCCCCCGCCCCCCTTCTCTCTCTCTCTCTCTCTCTCTCTCTCTCTCTCTCTCTCTCTCTCTCTCTCTCTCTCGCACATTGGGTTGAAATCCTAGCTGGTATTTTTTGTATAGTACATAATCTGTGTTATTGTTTTGAATTTTGATAGATAAGATTTTGGTGGCCTAAAATCATTTTTGCATTTTCATCAATTTGAAGATCTGTCAGATGGATGTATAGCGGTTTGATCAATCTGGAGAGCTGTGCAATTATAAATCTTGAATTTATATAAAATTGTTAATACATTTTTGTTTATATTTGGGATAGTGAATGTTGATGTAAAATTGAAATTAAACTATTTTACATGTTTTAACTTAAAATTGAGGAACTCATGATTGCACGAAATTAATATGAAATGTTTTCAAATATTTTGTAATATATGATATTATTCTCTGTTGATCCCTTATTGCTCAAGAAGTTTGAATTTTTTTTTTAGGAAAAAAAGTACATGAAGAAGTTGGATTAAACATACCTAAATGCATTGCTTTTGTGTTGTTTTGACGAGTTTGGTGTGTCAATCCATGTTAACCCAACATGACCTCTATGTTAAACAAGTTACAAAGATGGTACCATGTTACCCATTAAATATTTAATAATTGAGTTGTGTTTGGGTTTAAGATCTTGGAATGATTATTAAACAGGTATGTTCGAACTAACCCATATTATAAAGTACTCTTGTCTTGACACAATAAGAATGCAACACAATCAAACTCAATTGCCACCTTCAGCCACCCCTTAACTCACATGAGCAACTATTAAGGTGTGGGAGGTAACAACTAACCTTTTTTCTCTGGGTAAATTATACTGATCTCCTTTGAAGTTTCTAACAATTACAGATATCACATCTCTAGTTTCTAAAATTACATTGAATCTCCTGTCAGACTTGTTAAATTGACGGAGCTAAAGAAATGCGTAAATTGACCAAATTGCCATTAATTAAATATATATTTTGACTCAAAAGTCAACTTTGTTAATAGGTATCACATGTGTGGGTGTTTGTATATATTTTGTATACACAGGGGTTCTGGATTGTATATACACATTATGTACAAGTGCTTGATTTCTCACTTTACCAATTTGTTATTTTCTTTCATCATCCAAGAACAACTCTCCGTTCATTTCATCTTTATCTTTATTTTCCCTCTCTAACAACCCAATTTGTACCAAGAACCTTTTCTTTCACCCTTATCTTTATTTTTTTCTCTCTAACAACTAAAGACGTAACCCTTTCCCTCTCAACAACAAAAAGATGTAAGTTGTTTGAAATTGGACTCATGCATGCACGTGCGCACACCAACACACATATACACCCTTATATATCTATTATATTGGAGAATCGGGGCCTATTAAATTGGAAGCAGTGCAAAGTTGTGTTGATATACAGTTAGCATGAAGAGAAAGGAAGTTTTTCATTGCCCACAAATCAGGGTCCATGGTGCTGATGAGGCAACAATGGAGGTTTTCGCTGGTGATTACAATCACTTCTGAATATATGTATATATATCATACATAATATTAGTTTTAATTCAAATTTTAGGTTCAATTTAACTGTTAATTTTGTAGAATATAAAAAGTAAAATGATTGTATTAAAAAGATTTGAAAGAAAATGATGCAAGGGTTGTATTTGAAAACAAAATGAGAGAGAGTAAAGGATACAATCCATGACACAACTATATTTGCCTACAAATGAAGAACTCATTAGCGGGGAGCTTGCCTTCAATAGATCTCTGTACAAAGTTGGTTTTTGGTTTTTGATTTGTAGTTGTGGATGATCTCTATACAAAATTGGTTTTTGGTTTTTGATTTGTAGTTGTGAATGATTTTAGAGAAAGAGTATTGTGGGTATGGATGATTTTAGAGAGAGGGAGTGTTTCAGAGAGCATGTATGTTTTTGGTGGCTAAGATTGTAAATTTATATTGTTCAGTAGGGCAAATTTGTCCTTTCATTAATTATAAGGGCAAACTCAGTATTTGAAAAAAAAAAAGATGACAACATTGGAATCCGTCAGTGTAGGTACTGGTAGTTAACGGCAAGAGAGAATCTGTTACCAATAATAAAACAAAAAGGGTGCAGTGTAATTTCGAAAACTAGAGGGGTGGTATTTGTAATTGTCAGAAAGCTCAGAGGAGGTCAATATAATTTACCATTTTTCTTTCAATATGGGGATGATTTTACATTGTTATCCTATAAAGTTTGAAGGGGCCCATTGATTCGGTGCAACTGTAAAAGCTCGGGCAGCCAAGAGTGACAATGCACCACTTGGTACAAATAATGCCGAAAAACAAATCTACAACCAGTTTAGCCCTGCCATTATTTACTACAATAACAATGGTAATGGCCTTATCTTTTTAGGCTCAAGGAATAATTAGGAGCATTTTGAGAAACGGGATACAATTGGTTATCTAACTACTAAATTAGGAGTCACACCTTTTTTTAACTAGCGCGAAGAAATTAGATCAGGACATATTGATATGATTACTATGTTGCAACTTACAACGACAAATTATCCTCAGTGAAATACCGGTAATATACACAAGAAGACATGAGGATGGACATGAGATATATGTCCAATACATCTACTGCCTGAGGTGTGATGCATGCCCCATGAAATAAGCAATAAATGTTTATTTTTTTTTATAAACCACGAATCAAGCCTACCAACCTCAACCTTCGGTCACGTGGCCATAAAGTGGGTCTTAGGCCCTGGGGTGGCCCTCATACCTACTTAGTATGGGAGACTCAAACTCAAGACCAAAGCTTAATGAGTTTCCTTGGATGCATGAAATAAGCAAGAAAATATTTCTAAAAAACTATAATTTCCCTAGGGTATATTACCTTAGACGTGTTCCATGGATGCATGAAATGTTTTAAAATGAGTAATGTGTCCATGTTGGACTCAATATACTACACGACACACATAGTTAAACCCTAGGGTGCATGATAACAAATATAGAACACTTCAACAATTTAATCATGTGGCCGAATCCTAAGAATGGATGAATAGAAGAATCCAACATGCATACTCCACAATGTAATGTAGCACGCATGTATGTATTTCATTCAAGGGAAAACTGATTCGGCTCAAGATCTAAACTACAGCCCATGTCAAGAAGATGCGGGAAAGGAAATTATGCTTCATTTGAACAAACCAACCTAAATCCAAACAATTGACATGAAATGAAATTAAGGCCAGTAAACCCACTACATGATGTCAGATTCTTAAACTAGACATGCTAGAAGCCAGGGTGCATTTACATTACCTTGTCGGCTGAGCTATGTTACATGGGAGTGGGACCAAAGAAGGACAATCATGGGGACACAGTGGTGGGGAATACTGTGAAGGGTTGGGCTCCAGAATAAAATCCAGGTGGCTATCATGAGGAATCCCAGCTTGCAGCAGAGTTTTGTTGTCACCTCTAACCTTTTTCCCCTGAAGAAGTACATCAGCATGTAATCCATCTCCAATTATAGTAGTTGCTTCCTGCATAATTACCCTCTACAAAATTGTCGCATATGATCAGAATATAAGCTAATAGACAAGTTGATAATGGGTGAGACTATAATATAAAGTATGAGTAATGTTCAGATCAGTGTCATGTTAGGAAAAGGTGAATAGATAAGTAGGGTTGTGTACTTGTGTCATGAGTGTATGTTTGTGTGTGCGCGCGTCTATGAGAGAGAGAGAGATGAATATTCACCTTCAAAAGCATGAATAACAGAAAATATTGAGGTCAAAACATAAACAAATTAAGAGACTCAGCAGTGCAATTATTTTAGACGTGCACTCAAAGAAGTCCCCAAAACTTGAGCTGCTAAATGATACGTACACAAAGTGCGCAGAAAACATGTTTAAAAAAGATAATATGTATTCTTCTAAAGTGCCCTTAGCTTCCTTAATTCACAAAGAGAAAACCCTATTATCCACCATGATAAGCAAAAGTAACCTTTAAGAATAAAAATTGTAATTTAATCATGTCAATCAGTGGTCTAATTTATAAAGTACTGAGTTAGAAGCTCCTTGCATGCAAACCTAAAATATAATAAATGAGGCATCTGCATATTTATTCAAACTCAACTCAACAAATCGTTATTCTAATTATTTAGAATCGGCTACATGAAGTCATGCCATTCTGATCTATTTATCCAAACTCCCCTTTATAAAAAAGAAAAGGGTGGCAACATGATTGACCCTACAAACATTAGGTATATGCATTGCCTTTATCTATTTTCACATCTACCACTATGTGTCTAATCAGCTGGTAGCTATATGTTTCTGCCATTATAATGATGAAATCCAAGCTTTATACCTTCAGTGAACCAACAGTTGCAGTTCTAGGTACCTCAACAAAGAACTCAGGTATTCTGAAAGACTTGACCCGAATCTTCACTGGATAAAAGGAAAGACAAATCCATATAAGAACCTTTGTGAATGTCTTACACAAAGCAATTCAAAAGAGTACATATTGATCAGTCCATTGGCCAGACACTACACTACCACAGTACCACCCCCTGGCCCCCAAAAAAAAGATGTTGAATCTTTACATAGTCCATATATTTTGGAAATGATCTAGAATTTGCTTAGATAGATTTTCCTCCCAAAAATAAATTACTCCATTGGAGGATATCATACCATGGCAATCCCTCAATTGGAAAGGAGCACATTGAATTGCTGCTAAGAACGATGACCCAGATGCTGCAGGAGAGTAGGAATATTTAGTCGGAAACCAAAAGATGCAATAAATTCTAAAAGGGTAATGCTATTGTAAGCTCGAAGGTATATGAGACAAGATATTTTAACCATTGGATGGCCTAGAAACTAGGGATAAAGTCATTGGAATAAATGATAACTCAATCCGGAAGTCATCCAATGGTCAAAACACCTTGATGTAGTCAAGCTTACAGATTCTGTCGAGCCAGGGGATGCTCATCAGCTTGGAATATAGTACACCTCAGAACTGGCTTATCAGAGATTTTATCAATCCACGAGCAAGAAGGGAATGTTAGCATAAACAAGTAAAAACAATACCCGAAAGGCACATGCCATCGGCTTGCAGTCCTTGACTAAATCATAGATCCAATATAGCTGACCCTAGGAAGTTAGGATGCAATTAGTAATTACTATGTTACGATCGAAGGTCTAAATGTTTTACAGATAGCTTCCATATATACAGTATAAAACTGCATGCCAAAGTCATGGTTCTAGTTTTCTATATTGCTCAAAAGCATTTCAAATTTAACTTGGGCCGTGTTCAGTTGCATATTATAGGAATTCTAAATTTGTTTATTGTCGTTTAATGAATTGGAATTCCACATAATGAAGAAAGTACTATTTGGTTCAGATTTGGTATTCATTTGGAACTACTTTAGAATGGAAAAAAAAAAAATATTCATGCATAACATACATATGTACTCATAAACATGCAACCGTAATGCTAGATTAACATAGCATAATTTCCCAAGGTCTTACACCTCCAGTTCAGTCCGGATGACCAAATTTTTCGGTTAACCCATGGTAAAAAATTTTAAACTTTTGGTCTGCTTGATTTGGGTTCTGATTTCCTGAATTATATCCATGTACCAGTGTTGAATAATGCATAAAGGAATATCATCAAACAATTTATGAACTTATACTTAATTACGAATTATTTTTTTAAAAAAAAAAAAGTAATCAAGTGATAGGAAAGGATTCCAATTTCCACCTTACCAATACTTTTTATCCAACCAACCAAACGAATATCAGTAATATACAGGAAGATGAGAAATTTTGACACACAACTGTTAATAACCAGTTAGTAATAACACCTTAGACCCCCCGAAAAAAAATGCAAATAAATTACCATTGTGTGATTTGAGCAAAAGAAGCAACAATTTTCTTTTGGTAAGCGTTACATAGCTTAAAATATAAAGAAAGATAAATAGAATGCATACGGTTACAAAATTGTAGTCCTTGTTAATATCACGATCACCATCGTCGTGCTTGTCATTGCCGGCGCCGGCTGAGTGCCGGCACCGTCATAATTTCCGGCGCATTCAACTTCGTCGCAACGATTCTCTACCGATTCTCAGCTTTGGTAGCAGCTTGGGTATCAATCCGAAGTTAGGTGTGGCTCTTGATTTCATTCGCCCCTTTTTTCTTTTTTCTTTTTTGGTGAAAGGATAAGGAAGAATGAATCTTAAAATCGGTTAATTACACTTGTCGTCGTTATTTTTCCTATAATTATAAAAAGTATTTACTTTTTTAACTAATTATTTGCTTTTTCGTGGTAAACATGGCGGCTTAATATGATTAATGATAACATTAATTTTTCAAATTTACTATATTTTTTTTGGTCAAAATATTGAAGTTATAAGACAAATTTATTAAATTTTTTACCCCACTCATGCCTTTTTTTTAAAAAAAAAAAATTATTTAAATTCATACCATTTTTTCAGTTATTACTTAGGCACATCTAATTTTTAAATACATGTTTTAAAAAAAAAATTGAACCAATCTTTTTAATAAAAATTTTTTACATGACAAATACAGTATTTTATTTAAGAATTCGTTACTCTTTAAGTTTTTATATTTTAAACTAAAATGAGTTTTTAAAAAAAATACTTCTAAAAATGTATTTTAAAAAGATGACTTTTGATAAAAAAAAAATTAAATTAAAAATATCTATTCAAAAGATGCTTCTAAAAATTACATGAATTCGGAAAGTAATAAAAAATTATATAAATTTGAGAAATTTAAATAAAAATTACATGGATGAGATGATAAATTCTAAATTTATCATTTTGACAAAAACAAAATTTTGATATTAGTATAAAAAAATCAATTAATAATAATTCATAATTTTAAGAAGAAATTCATGACAACCCAATATAATTAGTGAAAAAAAATGAATATTACCTTTAATTATTAAAAATAATAGAAAAAAAATCGAGAGATGAGTATAATTTATCTCAAAAAATTTATCATCTTATTTAGAAGACAAAAGAAAGTTAAAATATTTCTTATATTTAGTTTGAAATAGAACGTGATTTTATTTTATACTTTTTTAACTCATGTAATTATAATTTTATAAAATAATAATAAAACTTTTTAACTCATGGTTGATGATAGACTAATAATGTTTAATGTATTCACTTTAAGGTAAACAGTGATACATATAATTACTTATTTAAAAGATGCTGATTAACCATTTTAATAATTGTGAAATATCCAATTAAAGTTAACCATTTAAACAATAATTAGAGAAGGAAAAATATTTTTGAAAAAGATTATAATATTTGGAACCCCATTAATATTTTGATAGTTTCCTTAATTATAGCCTGATAATAGACTAATTTTTCATAGGGTGAATTGACCTTTAATTTTGATTTTATTTGGAAAGTCAAAGGCAAAAATCAAAAATGTTAGCCAAACTTTTGAAAATCAATTTTGATGCCATTCTTGAAAAAGGGTTTGAGTAACTTTTTGACTTTTCCTAGTGCCTTTTGAAGAAAAATATCCACCTATGATTATGTTAAAATTGGTACGGTTTTTCCGACCCATTTATGGATTGGACTTGGGTCAACCCATCAAGGTCATTCCACATATGTCTCCTCGTCATTGTTTGACACGATTCATTGTCTTTCATGGTTAATAAAGGTGCACATGGTTCCGATTAAGTGGAGTTATGAAAAAATTAGAATCGATTGATTTTAAATAATTTTAAAAAATAAAAATTAGATTTGAATTAAAGTTATAATAAAATTAAATTGACATGATTCAAAAATATTCAAATTGAGTCAGGTAGGTTTCTGTTTTATTTGAAATAATTCTTTTTAGTTAACAAATACTATTTATTTCTCTTTCTAAAAAAAACTCACGATATATATATATATGTATATATATATATATGATCAAGGTGTAGGTGCATTTAACACACATATAAATATAAATATATATATATATATAATGCACCTGATGTATAAAATGTGTATAAAATGCTTAGGTTTCAAAAATGAAGCAATAAATGTGTACTGATTAGATTGTTTGGTGCCGATTGTAGCCCTGGCCTATCCTACGAATCCCCACTTATTTATTTATATATATATATACACATATATATATATATATTAATACATTAATACTGTAATACATATTAGAACACACACATACATTAATATTGTAATACATGTTATATATATACATTAATACAGAAGTATATATAATTTAAGAAAAACAATTTAGGAAAAGTTCGGTTCTTGGGTCTGATCAGTTTATTCGGGCTATAAACTGAAACTAATTCAAAAAATCATAACTAAAACTGATCCAACCTAACGCATTGATTCAGGTTAATTCAACTTTACGATTTTGAATTTTTTTATGCACTCCTAATTACCAATATTATCACTCATTTTCAAATATAAACCAAGCTACATATTTAGAATTAAGGAATTCAACTCTATATTCACCATAAATTTTGACATGAACCTAAGGGTTGACTTAATTCACCAATTCCATCAATTATAATTGTTATGTAAATAAAATATTATTTTTGTATTTTTTAAAATATTAAACATCTTATTCAAATAAAATAATATTATAAATCTGTACCAGGCTCATGCATAAACTTCTCTAAATTCACTGTCCTAATCCATGCTATCAAATTCACTCTTGAAAAGAGCCCAAGTTCCAGAAGCCATAGTATGTCTAGGGGGGCGGGGGGGGGGGGGGGGGGGGAGGTGGAGTATCAACAGTGAAGGTCAGGAATTTAGGTAGAGTGCAAAAACTTTAACTTAATATTTCATCATAAATTTAAAAACTAAAGTAGTTAATATTAATTAATAATATTTTTAATAAGTAACTAAATTTATTGATACAAAAAAATTATAAATCATACTTAGAAGTCCAACTCAAAAATCTTTAAGTCATAAAAAAAAATTCAAAAATTTGACAAAAGACTCATTTAAAAGTTAAATTACAATAAAGATATAAAAAGTATAAAAAAAAATTAAACCTAAAAGGGATAGAATTTTATATTAAATGAATACAGTCAATCCTCTTATAATTTATTAATTATTAAATTTTTTGCATACATAAATGTTTCTTATATGTAAATAATTTTGGTACAAAAATAAAATCTTATATGCAACTTTTCAATGATATTTTATTTTTTTCACGAAAAACACATATAATACATACTATATGGCATAAAAAAGCCCTATTATCTAATTCAAGTAAATAAATTATGTTTTGTTGATGTTATATTTTTTTTCATTTATAATATTTTTTACTTCAATTATATAGAATTAATAAATATAATTACCAATAATGTTATAAATGGAATATATATATATACAAATACATATATAATTATTTTTATCTCTCTAATACTTAATATTATAAAGAATTTTATAAAAATTATTAATTATTCATCATAAAATTAAGTTAATTTTTTAAAAATTATTAATTATTAGAGATCATTAACTTATCTAATATTAATTATAAAAGGGTGAATTGTATATTTCAATCAAAAAAACTAATTGTAAATTTTCCTAAACAATTAAAATTAAAACAATTAGAACTTAGAAAATTACCTCCGGCCATTGTTGCAGCTGAACCACCTGCAGAAACATGTTCTTCAGGCACTCCTCTCGAACCAAAATTGGAAATGCTATTATCGCAACTAATCATTTCATCTGAATTAGATATTGAAGTATCGTTAAAACTCGTGGCATTGCCAAAATGCTTCGTCGTCTCACTATTATTTCCATTGCTACAAATTGACTTCCAACCCTCAACTGCAGAGCATCATCAACAACTTCCAAATTTCAATATAGTATATAAATATTCATAAAACAGTCCAGACACGAGAGCGTAAGTGAATCATAAAGCAGCAGTGACCCACCTTGCCGGTGAAATTGGGCTCTGAAAGGACGCCGGCGGCCCAGTACTGGTGCTACAGTCACGGCGCATATGGTTCAGAAACTCTTTCCAGGGATTGCCAGGTATTTCCATGTTGGCTGTATATATTTGCTCGAAACCTTATCAATATATATATATATATATATATATAACAGAGTCCTCAAAAGAAGATCTTAACTAAATCATAGAGAAACTTTCAATTCTCTCCATTATTTCAAGCAATTTGGAAGAAGAGTGGATTGAAAGAAAGAAAAAAATCAAATTAAGAGAGGATCAAGGATGCTTTGTGCGAAGTGATGGTGATTCTCTTAAAGCCTCCCAATTTCATCCAAATATGACCAAAAGAAAGCTAATCTTTAACGTAAACAACCAGCCTCCGTCTTTAATCATCCGTTGAAAACCCTCTTAGACCCTCCTCAAACCAAATTGAGCTGGGCATGTGAAAATAGTTTGCGAAGTCAAGAAAGAACCTTCGCTTACTTTTCTGAAATATGATGTGCGGTTGCTGCTCTCATCCTTTGCGTTTGTCTGTCCAGATGTCTTAAACATTTAGGTCTATTAAATTAAAATTTAAAATTAAGTCAGATAAAATATTAAATATATTGTTATATATGTTTATCGAAGATAAAGTTTAAATATAAAATTCAGTTTTTAAAATTATTTTATGAAGGTCATTTTTTAAAAAATATATATGCATACGAGTTATATAAAATTAAAATTTTATTTATAAATTAATTACAAATTTAATAACTGTAATTACAATATTTTAGAATATGATTATGTAAATATTATTCAAAATATAATAGTCTTTTATTTTTGAAGTAACTTAAAAAAATGATGATGTGTATTTTTAAAAATCACCCAAATCAATCATCGCATGCATGCATATATATATATATATATATATATAAAGTTATATATTATTTTATATATATAACACTAGCAATATATTATATATATATATATAAAATAATATATAGATATACTAGTCAATTTATTAATACAAAAAATAGATTAAAAAAAACTGAATGTATCAAAAAAATTTGAACAATGAATAAAAATAATTTTTTAACTTGACTCTTCCTATGTCTGTGTTTCTTTATATTGCAACGTTGTAATTTTTTTTATGATGCTGATGTTATATTTTTATTCCAATAGGATGTAATAAATCTAATATCACCAGCCTCATTAGAATAAGTTATATTCCACACAAGTGGGATATAAATAGTTCACATGATATAAATATCTAATTTAATGAAAAACACAAAATATGAGATAGAATAATATTGATATGATCCAACATCTTATTCCATGTCTAAACATAGCCTTAGGCCATCAATTGTTACTCAAATTTAAAATTTTGAGTAAAAAGATTCATTTGATATGAAGCTTTTTTATAATAACATATATAATTTTGTCCTTTTGATAATGCTTTTTTAATAAGAAAAAAAAATAACTTTTATAATTTTTGTTTTTATACTTAAAAAAAGTAAAAGTATGTTTAAAAATTATTTTGAAAAATCATTTTTATCTTAATATTAATTTTTTAATATATCCATTAAAATCATTCTTTAAAAATAACATAAAAATTAATTTCTATCTTAATATTAATGTTTTAATATATCCATTAAAATCATTTTTTAAAAATAATATCGAGACTATAGTGGTGGTGGTGGTGGGGAGGTGACGGTGGCGGTGACAGTGATGATGGTGGTGATTGCCGTGGTAGGGCAATGGTGGTATAGTTGTACGATAATTTGAACAAAGAAAACATAAAAGTAAATTTTTTACTTATTAAAAGTAAAAATAAAAAAATTGCTTTTGATTAAAAGTAATTTTTTTACTCTTTCTTTTTTTTTTGCTTTTTGATTTTTTTAAGTAGTGCAAACCAAACACTACTTTTTAATTTTTTTTTTTTTACTTTTTTGCTTAAACAAGTAAAAAAAAAAAAATACTTAAAAAAGCGTTATCAAATGATAATTATTTTGAAAAAAAAAATTTCTTTATCTTTCAAAACAATTCTCATCAATATAATTTTGAATAGGCAGTATTTTACAAATTTAGATTTAAATTTCAATAAAAATGAATTTGATAGGATTTGAGTCAAAAATTGAAGAGATTCTTTTTTAAAAAAAAATGGCTTAAATTAAAATTTGAATTTAACATTAGTAACTATTCGAAACGCCCTTACAACTTGTCTCTATGAAGCCAATAAGTCATCTGCTGACTAGAAGTTACAACCAATCTATGTGAAGAAAAAGTTGAGTGGAAATGTCTCACTCTCATGTATCAAATTCTTATTTGATCAATGTTTAATAGGACGAATAGTATGCTGTAATTAGAAGTAATATTTGATTGATTTTACTTTTAAGAAATGATTATTAAATGGATTTTTTTATTTCTAACTTTCATTTTTAAAAAAAATAAATTTGAAAATTTATTTTTTATTAAAAATATTTTAAAATATTCTTCAAGCAATATTTTGGTTAACATTTATTATAAGTAAGAATTAGTCCTTCAATTTTATTTTATTTTTATTTATAAAAACACTTAACTTCTAATATACGCTCTCTAGAATTAAGAATAAAAAGTTGAGTTGTCAGGTAGTATAGAGAAATTTTATAGTCATTCAATTAAATTTTCAATATGCGATTTATATTTTAAATTAGAATATCAGCAAAAAATTATTTATATCATATGTTTAAAACTGATTTAAATAATTATAGAAAAATTTCACATTACCTTATGCCTTTAAAGCAAGGAAAATAAAAAAAAAAAAAAGGAAAGGTAACCACGTTGAGATTGGGAAATAATAATTTAAACAATCAAGCATCAAAAAATAAATAAAAAATAAAGAAAGAAAGTATGGTAAAGTTCAGATCGAGGTGAAATAAACATTCTTCATTTCTCTCATAATTAGGTAGGAATTATTCTCAAAACTTAAAAAATATTACAATTTTAACTTGTGAGTCCGACCGGCCTGTGAGAGATTCACTTGAAAATGAAACACTCTCAATTCTTAGTCATGGAACTTGATGTTAGCAGCATTCGTCTCTCTAAAAAAAAAAATATATTAAATGATTTAAAAATTAAAGATAAAGCAATTAAAATATATAAAAATCCGATTTCAAAATTATTTAAGGAGTTAAAAAATTCAATCTCATATGCACTTGATTACCCAAAAAAAAAAAAAATCCCAATACTTCTAAACCAGATTCAATGTGGAAACATAAAAATAAACTTAAGAGAGGGTGACAGACGCTTTGTGCATGCTGGTCTTCCTGTTAGAGCTTTCCATTGCCGTCCTCTTAAACCCTACCAAACCCATCCAGATATGGCCAAAAATATTATTGAAAGAAAATCTTTAAGTCAACAACTACCCTCCCTCTTTAATCATTCGTTGGAAACCCTCTTAAACCCTCCGTGAATCAAATAGATTGGAGTCGAACGAATGTGAAACCCTTTTTTTGGTAAAGTCAAGAACCTTGAATCTGGAGAAAGGTAACTGTCTCGACTAGTGAAGAATTGTCATCTCATTTGTCTGTCACGACTATAATTTACATTTCCTTTTCTTTAGTAATCGGTGGAACATCTCAGCATTTCTATTAGGGTCTCAATTTATCATGTAGTGTTTGAGTATTGTAAAAAGGTATATATTTAAAATGTTTAATTATGCTAATTTTTTTTTAAATTTTTCATAATTACACTAATTTCAAGTTTTTAAAATTATACTAATTTTTTTTATTTCATATAATAAGACACAAATATTTTTCTTCAGTCAATTTTTTTTGCAAAATGATAAAACTACCATTTTTCATTTTTTTTTTAAGTTTTAAATTTTAACCATTTTTTCATTTTCTAAATAAATATTAGTAAAAATTTTAAATTTATTTTTATATAAAATAATAATAAATTTTTGAAAAAAGTTAGAAAAAATGATTAAATTAAAAAATTAAAAAATAAATAAATAAAATGGGTAATTTTGTTATTTTAAAGAAAAATTTGACTGGAGTGAGATATTTTTATATTATTATGTAAAGTATGAGAGATTAATATAATTTCAAAGACCGTAGAAAAGGTCAAGGTAGTTGTCAGAAACTTCAGGTGAGATCAGTATAATTTACTCTATTTAAAAATGTGACAATCCTAACTCGACATTATTAACTAATTGTGTCAAGTTTTAAAATATAAACTCAACTCATTTATTAAATAAATTACACATGTCGAGACACTTAACTCGTTGGCCATGTGAACCAATCAAAGTAAAAACTTATTTTATAAGTAAAAAATTTTCAAATCTTGATAAACTTTTGACTTGAAAGAAATTACCTTGACTCATTTTATTTTTTATAACTAAATGTGTTAAACTGGGTCGATACTAACTAAAATTCAAGCACAACATGTTTACAAATTCATTTGTGTTTAATCTAAACTACTTAACTTCCTGTCATATATCGTGTCATGTTAGACACCCCTAATTTCTATTCAACTAGTAGTGGTTTATTCTCGGTGGTTGAAGAACTCATGAAAACGTTTTGAGTTCGAGTCCTTTTTTGTCGATAATTGATTGTTAGAGATTCAAAGTGAGTTTAGTTATCACGAGAATAATGATTTAATATAATGTGCATGAGGTAGCTCAGAATATCTCTCACTAATGCATAAAAAAAAATTGAAAACAAAGAACTCATAAAGAGTAAACTTTCTTGAACTGACATAAACTGATTCTCCACGTGAGCCATATAGATTTAAATCCAATGACTCTGCAAGAAAATAGGCAATCAGTTTAAATTAAAAATTGGAAAAAATATTAAAATAAATTTTTTAATCCAAAAAATTCATGATATATTTTTTCTATTTAAAAATTTCACAAAAAAACTTTTAATAAAAAAAATCTAATTGTTAACTTATATCTTAACACCATCTTAAAAATATTAATAATTAAACTAAAATAACTTTCAATATATATTTTAAAAAATATTAAATACTTGATAAAATAAATTATTTAATTCCAAAAAATAACATAACATTTTTTGTTTATCTACATAGCCTAAAAAAGAAATTTTCACTTCATAAAATGTTATGATTTTTTTGGACTGAATAAATTATTTTATATATTTTTTAATATTTTTTTAAATGTATATTGAAGGGTATTTTAATCTAATCAGTAATTTTTTTAACAGTGTTAAGATGAAAGTTAACAATTAGATTTTCTTGTATTAATTTTTTTTTAATCTTTTAAATAAAAAAAATATATCATAAACTTTTTAAATTAAAAATTTTATTTTAAGTAAATTTTAATATTTTTCATTCATCCACTAATTCACAACTTAATTTGAAAGCGATATTTCAAACCAAGCATATTTGATGTGTGTCAAACACTTGTCATTACATATTATAACCAATCTCTACCGCCTTTTGTTTGTTAGCCAGAGTTGAGAATAGTAATAGAATGCTGACCAAGAAGAGGTGGATTCACAAATTTATTAGTGGAGGAAAATTTTTATTTTTAAATCATAAATTTAAAAGTTAAAAATCATAACTATTTAATATTTTTGATAATTTACTAATTTTATTAATATAAACTAGCTTACAAATTAGATTAAAAAAAAAAGTCTAACTAAAAAAAATGAGACCTTAAAAAAACTTTAAACTGTATAATAAGAAAAATTCAAGTTCATTAAATCAAATTAAAATTAAGATAAGGATAAAACGAGAAAAAAATTAAATTTGGTGGGGGCCACAAGCATAAATTGAAAGCGCTTATTTCATTTTTTTAGATAAATTATACTGATCTCCCCTAATGTTTATGACAATCACACTGACCTTTTTTGAGGTTTTTGAAATTATATTGACATTTCCTATTTTACAAAATAATATACAAATATTTTCTTCTTATCAATTTTTTTTTTTAAAATGACAAAACTACTCCTTTCATTTTTTTTTCTTTCAATTTTTTAAATCTTGACCCATTTTTTTTTTCATTTTTCAAATAAATATTGATAAAAACCTTAAATTTATTTTTATATAGAATAAAAATAAGTTATGTACCTTAAATTTGTTTTTAAATAAAAAAAAGTAAAAAATCTTTTTAAAAAAGTTAGAATAAATTGGTCAAAATTAAAAAAAAAAATGTAAAAATAAATAAATAAAATGGACAGTTTCATCATTTTGAAAAAAAAAATTGACAGAAGAGAGATATCTGTATATTATTTGGTAAAGTAGGAGAGGTTGGTATAATTTCAGAAACCTTCAGGGAGATCAATATAATTGCCATAAATCTTAAGAAATGTCTAGTATAATTTATCTTTTTTTTTTTTGAATAGGAATAGAATTTCCCAATTAAAAAAAAAAAAAATTGATACGATCGACTCTCTAGCCCTAAGCTGGATTTTCCTATAACATTGGCAACCATAATTTATAAAAAAGGATCCAACCAACCAGGAGTCCTCGAGCCACATATAATCACTTTTGAAATACATTGATCTGCATATCAAATTGATTATGTTGGATCTTAGAAGCACTTCTATCGAACTGATTCTACAGAATCAGTTTAGCCTAAGCCAACCTAGTGAGATCGATCCCCCAGTTGGATTGGGTATCTATTGTGGGTAGATGGTGGGGGGTTGCTAGGCCCATAATGGTTTCTTAGAATCTTAATTCTCTTGGGCCTTTGGTTTCCATTCAAACTAAAAGAAATATTTATACTATGTATATACATAAATAAATATGTGTGCGTATAAATGCTATTAACCCCAGCATATTCCCCTTACTCGGATCAAAAGTTAAGTTGTACAAGGGTTTGGTATTTAGGTTATGTTTAGCATGTAGGAATAGAATAGTTATTTCATGAAATAAAATATAAAATAGAATAAAAATTATTTATTTAGGTCAAAAGAATATTTAAAGTAACTTTTAATGAAATAAACATTCTTAATTATATCAAACAAAAATAAAAAATAACATCTATTCTACCGTAGTAAACATGACATTAAGATTTGTTTGGCAGGGTGGTTAATCCTTAAAATTACAGCTCCGTCCCACAATTCTAGAAACATTGCTCAAAGCAACATTAATGTTTTGGCGGACTGACCCCGCAATTCTAAACACAAAATATCCACCTTCGCCTAAGACGGACAAAACCTGATCCAGCCCAGTAATGAAGTTCTGCAAGCCTGGAAGACTCTAAAACCAACTTGCAGTTAGCTCTTTATTTTTTAAAGAGTCCATGTGGACTGATGAATTGAAAACTCGGCCCACAAGCTAGTCTTTTGGGTATGACTTAATACCATTTGTCACCGACCAAATCTCTAACCTAAAATACTAGTCTCTTAGGTGATTAGGGGGCTTTATAAGCCTCGGGACATCCCTCACGACAACACCCTAGTGTGAGACAGAATATGTGACATTGAATCCTATTTAACAATCGAAACAAGCAATGATCCAATAACATTATCTCTTCATTTTCAAAGAAAAGAAAATGATTCAAATCCCCAGAGACAGGAAGAAATGTATTAATTAATGCTCGACCATATGATCGGTGAATTGTTTTTTTTTTTTTTTTTTTTTGGGGGGGGGGGGGGGGGGGGATTAGCAATAATCACAACTATTTGGAGTCATAATCATGTTTAGTATTTGGATTTCTTTATGCTAAGCCCCATTTAAATAAAAATAGGAAAAAGAAAGAAACAATTAAGTGGCATTACGAAACTCTAAGATACACTCCCAACAAATTGGGAAAATGTTAACCACTCAATGCATTTCATTATATCACTGTCAATCAAGCAGTAAAAGGATAATTACAGTAATCATTAATGGAACTGCCAAACAAAGAAAAAATATACGTGAAAGAAAATGGCAGTATCTTGGCATCAAAAAAATTGTTAGGGAGCTCTTTATTCTGTGAACCATTTACAAGGGCTAAACTCTCCAGGGCAGGAAAAGAATCACCGCGAGAGCTAGAAATATTACATCAGACTATCTAATTCATCAAACCCCTTCCTTGTCATTACTTTTTACATAATCATAATCATAATAATAACAAAAAAATTTAATTAGAGACACCGTGTCTAAATAATGGCTTCTTCAGCATGTGTTTGCCAGCTCTCTCTAGAGGAGGCGGCAAGTCTCGGACTGCTGTTTGAGCGGCTGCTTGGCTTGCTGTTGCGACCAGTAAGCATGGGCCTTTAGGACCCTGTCCAAGAGCTCCTGGGGTACTGGCTCACCCCTCCTTTGCTGAGGGGCTATTCTTGCCGTGTGCACCAGTGTTTTCCACTTGTCCTGCACAACCCCCAAAATCATGTGAGAACACTTCTAATGAAAAAAGAAAGGAGTGTGTTTGTGTAAAGAAGATAAAGAAACAGCTCTTATTGCCCCTTTTGCCCTCCCACCCACGGACTTTTAAGCAACTAGAAGATTCATCAGCTATATATTATTAGGTAATAGAAAGAAAAGATCATGGGTAATCGGTCACTTGATAAAGGACATGACAGTACACGAGGAAAGCACATGTAATCAACTATGTTAAGCAAAAACGTACGAGACTAGAATACAAGAGATTCCATGGGACAGTTGTGCTCTTAATAAAGCTATAAAGACCATCTAATCATTTACCGGCACTACAAGCAACTATTGTCTTGAACCAATTAAACTACCAGCCCTTTGTGGGCCCAACCAGTGCACATCTTTAATAACATGTTTGAAATAATATAGCGGCCAGAAAGAGGGGGAAAAAAAGGGGGCAAGCATTGGATTTGAAAGAGGAGCATGAGTAATAATTTAGTCTAATAAGCTAAATTGGTAAGGCTGCAAAACAAATGCAGAGAGAAGGCAAATCACTTCTTCACCTTTAAATCCACATAGGTTCGATGCTTTGCATTATCAAAAGCTCTCAGCTTAACGTCACGCCATCTGCAGAATAACAAGACCATTAGGAGAATAGAATTTAAAAAAAAATAAAAAAAATTCAAGTAAAGCTGAATCAAAATCATAATACGGAAAAGAAAAGCTCAAATTTTGAGAAAGGTGTTTCAAGCACACAAATTTTCTTTTATTAATAGATTCAGTGATTCAGGCATAGGTTTGGTTCAGCTGCAATATTACGTAACTGCTACTTATAGTTCCTGGGATAGGTTTCACCACACATACCTTCCAGTTCCAAGCTTCTCAACAGCTTGAACCAATGCTTCGACTTCAGTAACAGAAAAAGGTCTACGAATTCGACGCTGCACCACCTCAGATCGCTTGGATTTCCGCATGGGAACCACAGCCAGAGCCTCCACATCCATAGCTGGAACAGCAACCAATGCTCTGGAATCAGTTGTGTTTTTATCTATTGACATGTCTGGAGGGGAGGGTGCTGAATCATGATCAGCTTTCGATAAAGTTGCCCAGATTTGTCGTTGGCAGGATCTGGCATGGCATCAGAAGTCACCTCTTGAACTATATTATGAACTACATTGGTTGCGGGTGGGTACCTGGCAGCAAAACATTATATATTATTGGCTGAAAAGGCAATTGACTTAAATTTGTCCTTGGATCTTGAAGACATTCACAGAACTTCGATTCCAATTAAGATGAGAATTGTTAAAATTAAATCTATGTTCTTAATTCCAATAATATGGGAACAAATTTAGTATGACAGATGCAATGAAAGAAGTTAACAAATCTACTCCTGGGGTCTAACACAGTCTTCTTTATGCTCCATGAGAATGAAAAAAAAAAAATGATAATATTCAATTTGCAAACTATTATAAATAAGATTGTAAGGAAATTGAAAACGGTCCGATGCTAATGTTCAAATTCTTCACCAAATAACAGACCACTTCCAAAATTGCAGCAAGGGAAGGAGGGAGGAAGGGGTATTTCAAACTTCACACTAGAGAAACATGACGTATCTGGGAAAAAAAAGGATAACATAAAGAAATTCAATAAACGAAACTCATGATTCAATTGAAACAAACCAATCACCATGTGAACCACCAAGAAGCTAAGAACCTCTTTGTATAGCACCCAAAAAGAAGGATAAAAAACAACTAAACGGCAACAAAAGGTTGAAGACTACTAAATGAGTACTATTGCTGAAGCTAACACAAAGTCATAGTACATCTGGATTACCTTGTTAGTGGCTGAGGTGTGTCACAAGGGAGTAGAAAAGAACGATCTTCAGGACATAGAGGTGGTGGGGTCTGCGAATGATTAGGCTCCAGGGAAAAACCCAGAGCATCCAGCTTGTTATCATGAGATATTCCACTCTGCAGTAGAGTTTTGTTATCATCTCTAATTTTCTTCCCCTGAAGAAGTACACCAACACGTAGCCCACCACCAAGTATAGCAGTCACTGCCTCCATAACTGTCCTCTGCAAAACATTTTACATTGCATCAGCACATAATCTTCAAATCAAGCACCAAATTTCTGAGACCTAAGTTTAATGAATAAAGGGAAGAATGACAGGCAAGATTGAGTTCGGTGTGTTCAAAAATTTAAGAATTCCTTCATTGCAAAATTTTCAGTCCATGAAGGAAAAGAAAATGAAAATGGTACAAATTTAGAAAAACACACAATTAAAGGAGAATCAAAGACTCGGGCAGCCACAATGAAGTATATGAAAAATCAATGCAGACAACATACAAAAAAATGTAGGTACAATATATTTCTCAAACATTACATAGCTTTTAGTACAAGAAACCATCCTACTTTCCACCCTAGAAGCACATAAATCAATTTTTTGAATACAGAATGAAAGCTGCGTATCAGTTGATGATTTTAGCCTAAAGGACTTAGAATGTAAATTATGAAATAAAGTAACCTTCATGGTTTGCATGACACACCTCACAAACATAGAAACATATGGCTACCACATTAGCCTATTGACATTAATGACAATGTATACAATGAGGTAGCTGCAAGATACTTCTATCACAATGATCAGAACCAATGACAGCATACCTTCAGAGAACCAACAGTTGCAGTTTCTGGAATCTCAATAAAAAGCTCCGGGACCCTGAAAGACTTGATCCTAAGCTTCACTGATAAAAGGAAAGACATCTTCGTATAAGACTTCTTTGAATGTCACAGCAATCAAGTCAAAAGAGTACATATGAATCACTTGATCGAAGGCTCTCATACCATGGGAATCCCGGGACTGGAAGGATGAATGCTGACCTGTTCCACAAATTGACTTCGCAGTGGCTGCACAAGGAGTTAGGATTATTACATGAAGAACTGAAGATAGCAACAAGATCTAAACAAACCGAAAAGATTAAGTACCAAAATTTATAAAAATAAAATGGGATTGGAAATAAACCTCCATGCATTGTCGTGCCCAAGCCAGAAGCAACTCCATTGATGCCCTTACCAGGTGAACTAGATATGTCCTCACTACAAATCCCTCCATCAGAATTTGATACTGAACTACGGGCATAAAGTTTCCTCTTTTTGAAAGGATAATCCCTTTGAGACCTTTGGCGTTTGTAACAATTTTTCCTGCTGCAGCAAACAGGCTTTATTTCTGCACCTGGAGACATCATTACAACATCCAACTTAAATAAGAGTCACAGAATGAAAATCATGATTACATCCAGTTAATGAGTGACCAATTAAAGCTCGCCACCACTCACCAGTGTTAAAAAGTTCCTCATCCTTCAATTTTGGAGTTACCCTCCAATATTTGGATGCCAATAACTTCCTTATTCTTCGGTCTCCAATTCGTGGTGGTGGCCTAAAGGCCTTTATTGTGGTGCTAGGTTGAGAGCACCCAGAAGAGTTTTCGTCATCATCTCTAACAACTAACTTTACATCATCCCGACAGAGGGGGAAAGAATCATGAGAAACATGGTCCCTGCACAAAGGCACCTTTACACTATTGTCTACACTGCCTGGAGCAGGAGGTTTACTGTCCCAAACTGCTGGATTATCGGGCCTGGTACTAACTGACACCATTCCAGTCTTCACTGGCCCAATTTTTATCTGTTTCTTATTTTCATCCTCTAACATACAATCACTAGTCTCTCGAGAGCCACAGGAACCTAACTCTACTTTGTCAGCAAAACTTCCAAGTTCAATCTTGCTTTTGCTGTTGACCAACTTTTCAGCAGAACCAACCTTCTCTGAACAATCAGAAGTTGTTACTACAGATGCAAGTCCTGAACAAGCATCGGTCAGGGTGTGCGGGAATTCCTTCAAATTATGATTTAGAATGGGAGCTTCCGAGACAAACTCAGAAACAAAAGAAATCCTTTCGCAGCTTCCTTGATAGCAAGGTTTTACTTTTAAACAGTTATCTTCATCCTGTTGTTCTTTCTTCACAGTATCTTTCAAACTTACACACTGTTCTTTTCCAGTTAATGTATCACTAGAACTGTGAGAACTTTCTCCCTCCAGCAATAACTTGCCAGCTACAGTAGCCAATAAATCAAATGCACACATTTGATTGTCATTAACTGTCTTCCTAAATGAGCTCCTCCTCTAAAACAAGTGAAAAGGAATTCAAAATAGAAATCAGTGCGACTAAAAAGGAAAAACAAATGAAGGAACAATGACAACATGGGTAAGGTAGACGATATTTACCCTAGCTGATCTGGTAGCTCGGGGCGTAGGAGGCACCTGATAACCATTAAATCCATAGTCTAACCTCTTCTGCAACACCATATCTCAGAAATCATACGAAGAACACATCAAACACAAAATATCTTCACTATTGGATCTATCTTACGATCTAAAAGAATCCCACACCAAGGCACCCCTCGCAATCAAATACAATTGAAAACCCAAGAATAGGAGACCCTGTCAAAAAAACAAACTTCACCAATGAGAATCATGCTAGGGGAAGTCTAAAACAAAGGAAAACACAGGTTGAGATAGAAAAACATGCTAGAATGTGGTTTAAATGAAATGATGACCCTAGCCAAATCAAAATGGCAAAGGAGGATTCATGTAGACTCCAAATACGTAGTTGGGAATTGGGAATAGGAACGAGGCTTTTTTGAGTTGAGTTGAATAATATGACTTATTATATTACTTAGAATGAACACAGAAAACAGAAGTAGAATAATACAAATTCTTAAAGCACAATGGTTCAAAAGTGGTGCGAGGTATTCAAGGAAAAATAAAAATGGGACAATAAGCATGTCCCCTATCAAATTAAATTTTGGAAAGCACAACTGCAGCAGAAAACAAATTAGGCACACACAATTTATAAAAGCAAAATCCCAACATCTCCACGTACAAGTATATAAACAAATTAAAACAATAATTATCATTGCTCTCTTCTTCTGATTGTCAGAGTTATGCAAAACACAGATTATTATGAAGATATCAGAGACCATAAATCAAAAATTAGCAATCCCCCATAAGGTTTCCAAGAAATAATAGCCAAAGTTCAAATCTTACAACTTTTATCATTAAGACTCGAACTTGAGAGTCTTATAATGGCCACTCCAACATATAAAATACCAAGAATTCATTAAAATCTTATAGTAGGCACTCCAAACCATTATAATTCATAAGATTCCAAAAGAGTAATCTCTTGAAATCCTATAACAGCCACTTCAAAAGCAAGCCATTATAAGATCCAAGATTTCAATTCCTTTCTCATGTTTTCTTCCCAATCAAAGAGAGCGCAAACAAATTGTGTCTACAATTGGTAGACATGCATCAGAAAACTTGATTCAAAATTTTCATAATTCAAGCGGCCACAAGCAGGAACTCAGTTCTACCAGATTATCATGATCTGAACACACAGACAATTCGCACCGAGCAAACACGTGTTAAAATTAGTCAACAAAAAATGAGAACATGAAATTCAGTGAGAAATACATGACATTTTTTTCAAGACCCAGCATAAACACTGACCACAACAAACACAAATAATAGAACTGATGTCATCTAATCTAGCTGATGAAGGAAAGAATAGGCCAATTGAATTCCAAAATCTCTTCTCTAAAATTCTAAATCCCGTACCAAAAAAGTTCAAATAAAAAGGCATTTTTTTTTCTGGCCAAGGAAAAAGAAGAGACGAGGGGATGTTTTAAAAAAAAAAAAAAAAACCCTCACAGAACCCTGGTATGAAGGATCAAACAGTGGCATCAAAATCTACACTGATAATTATTTCACATATCCTTCAAAGTATATACATATATAGATATGATCGAGAACCCATGGAGCAGATCAACCCAAAAAAAAAAGATGAAGAAGAAACTCAGATGAATTCAAAGAAAAAGGGAAGGAAAAGAAAAGAATGGATCTCACTCATCTCCCTAAATTCAGGAGGAAAAAAAAAAAGGGAATTTGGACGGGAATTTTTTTTCGAAATTCACACTCAATCGCAGATCAAATCCATCAGAAAGGGAATTCAAGATGGAAAAGCCAAATCCAGAAGAGAATTGCAAAGCAAGACCAAATCCAGATGAAATGAAATCAGACCACAGAAAAATAACATAAAAATCCACCTTTTGGTTGCAAAGAAACTGAACAAAAATAAAAATAAAAGAAAATTTTCTTCGACATGCAATTCAACCCCGTCCCCTTATAATATTCCCAAAATTATTTTCTTTTATGCTATTTATCGGCAACCAAACAGGCTGTTGAAGATTTAAAAATAAAAAAAATAAAAACTGCAACTTGTGTCAATTTGCTCATCAAAAACAAAAAATTTCAATTATCTCACCTCTAGGAGAATAATTTGTCTTCCGATTCACCAAAATTTTCGTTCAGAGTCCATATTTTCAAGAGAAAATGAAATTTCGGCCAATTTGGTAGAATTTACAGGCGAATGTAAGATCGAAGAATTGTCGGACAATTCAAAGAACAAATCTCAGACGAATCAGAATTTTCATCGATCACGACACTATCTCTACCCCATGTTTTCTCTCTCTTTCCCAGAAAACAAACATTGTTTCGGACGCTACCCTTAATTTTCTCTCTCCTCCCCTTCTCTCTCAGATGGCAAAAACCCTCTGAAAACCACCCAACCTTCGCTTAAACCCCAACTCTTATACCATTGACTCCAATTACCGGATCTATCGGTAAAAGCCCCTAGTTTTCCCGGCTATAGCAGGTTGTAGAAACTACCTAAAGACCTGTTCTTCGCTACAGTGTGACCCACACTCTTGCCAAGCGTGTCAAGACCCCGCCACGTGGAGAGATTTGGAATCGTGTGGCGATGGCTGATTTGCACGATCGAGAAAAACGTTGGGTCACGAAGAGAGGGAATTTAGTAATGCCATCTTGTCATAATTTCCTAGGGACATTTATTTGAATTTTATTTCCAAATATAGGAAATATAATCATACAATTTTCAAAATGCCACGCGCCAAGTGCAACTCAAACCAACATACCATATCAATATATATATATATATATATATATATATTTAACGATGTTATAAAATTATATTAAATTTATGTTATTTTATAATTTGATTTGTAATAAATAAAATATAATTATTTTATTTTAAAAATAAAATAAACTAAAAGAATTTCACAAATATAAATAATTTTAACTTAGATGATATAAAAATGATATAATTTATAATATCCTAATAATAAATTACATCTAATTTTAATACAATACGCACATACACACTGGGTGAGACCAAATATATTTCACAAATAATTAAGAAAATTTCATGTTAATAAAATAAAATAAAATAAAATAAACTATTTGTAATAAAATATAAATTTCTAAAAATATAAATGTAATTTTATAATTTTATTGGATGTGAAACTCTGGTCAATTTTGTTGAAGTATTTAGACTCACCTCCATTAACAAATGAATAATTCATATATATAGCCACGTGGGTATAGATCAAATACCCATATTTTTTTATTAATTTTATGAGCTCAACCTATCAGATGGCAAAGATGCTCTCAGATCTGAGAGAAATTTGACATGTCCGATAAGGATATGTTTGTCATTTCATCATAAAGTATTTAAGTAGTTTTCACGATAAGCATGTTACGTACCCTTTTTTTTAAAAAAAATCAGTTATTATATTAAATTATGTGGCCGACAGTTTGAATCGGTTGCCACGTAGGAAAAGCTAATAATCCTACGTGGAAAAAAAGCGTCCCTCTATTCGGCGCTTTTCCGTTCAGTATTATCCCATGATTTTTTTTATTTTTTAAAAAAATGAGAAAAGTTCACTTTCAAATGTGACGGCAATAACGTTGACGGAGAGGCTACGTGGCAGAACAAGAGCTATGATAGGAAACGGCGTTAGAGTCGGAGGATAAGAGGTGGTGTTTGCGGTGGGACCCAATGAAAGGTGTTAAAAAACAAGGACTAGTGGGGTCCATCTTCGAGTACGACGCCCACCCACGAAGAAGTTCGCTCGTAATGGTTGTTTTGTTTTTTTTTGACGGTTATACAGTCAAAAGAGGTGTCGCGTAATTGAGACACGTGTCACGAGAGAGAGAACAACGGCTGGCCAAGAAGTGTTTTGTAAAAATTACCCACTTTTATCGTCTTACGTGGCGAATGCGGAATGGCACTCCACTTCACGATTTCTATTCCGTCGCTGGTTGTTTGGTCCCTCTCTGGTGGCTATAGACACTTGGCCGAAAAAGCTGGTGAAGATACATTCCGGATAACATTTAGGTACCCGATCGCTTCTTATTTGGACCGTCCAATTTTCACTCGGGTAGAGTAAGAAAAGTTTCGGGTGGTCCGAGACTATTGTCTTAGGATAGACTTCATCAATTAAATCATGTCGTGTGTGTATGTATATATATATATATATTATTTATTTTTTAATAAAAAAAAATCTTAACTTAAAAATAATTGATGGAGAATTAATAAACTTGATTTATCTAAAAAATTATAAAAATAAGTCTTAAGTATTTAAATGATATTTTAGTGTTTGGATAAGCTGTTAATAAATGTCACTGAATTACATTTTTTTAAAAAAATTATTTTAAATTAAGCACAAATCAATTCTTTAAAAAAAACTTATTTTAAATTAAGTGTACTTCAACCGTTGAATCAAACACTCATTTGGATAAGAAAAATTTATTTTAAACTTGGAAGATCCAAAAAACCAAATGCCAAACCAAGAAAGAGGAGTCGAACCCCACCATTATTAAGGACTGGGCCTCCACTATTACAAAGCTCAGGTGCCACCGACTAAATCTAAATTTGAAAATATAGCAGTGCAAGTGATCTGTTTCACCAAACCTGTAACCAACAAATAGTAGTTCAAATGTATCAACAACAAATGAACTAGTAACAGTATTTCTTGGTAGGCAATGCATTAGTTCAACCAATGGCCACTCTATTTTCTTTACCCAGAAAGAAATGCCTTGGGGGAATCTTATGATTTATTCATACCTCATGCATGCCCCACAATTAATCAGGCATCCATTCTTAAAGCATTACTGTATTATGTTAAATTATTTTAGGAAAATTATATGCACTTACGCAAGAAGAAGACATTCCAGAAAAGGATTCATCGCCTGGGCTATAAATGCCTGAAAACTTGACAGCACATGACACATGACAATTGATTTGCCAAGCAAAGCTAGCTGGCCCACGAGAGAGAGAGAGAGATAGATTGCATATTGCATTAAATTAGTCAAAAATTTCTGCCCCAAAGAAGCTGGAGATGGGGCTGCCGCTTGTTTCTTATCGATTGAACTGGCTACAGCAAATGAATACATAAATCTGAGATCATGTATATATATCTATATATATATATTCTGTATGGCTTAAGCCAGCTGATACTGAATGGAGTGTTGTGAGATGGGAACCACCAGCCGCCTTGTTATCTCTTTATTTACTGGTTTTCTTTATATATATATATATATATATATATATGTATATATCATCGACTTTTCCATGACATCATGATGGTGAAGCTTCTTAATACAAAGCCATGACCATTTTGTCTACCTCTTAGTCAATTATTATTAAAAATTAATCATTCACTGATAAAAATATTTGAGAGAAGAAAAAGAATTGGGTATTGTTCGAAATCTGTAAGAAAATGTTTTGAGGATATTTTAGGACAATAACATTCTATTACATTTTTTGAAGATAAATTTATAAAATCAATAAAATTAGATTTTTTTAAAAATAAAATTCATGTTGTGTCTAACACACTAGAAAAATTACTAATAAAAATTTTAGAGTGCTTTCAACAATTGTGATTGTCATGACTGTTCAATCTGAAACATTTAGTATATTTTATCCCTATTGGTCACAGGCAAGATCCACCAAGTGTGTAAAATACACAGAGGTTGACACGCAGCTTTGCTCATCATACAAATGTAAAATTCTTGGCTTTCTGAATTAATCAAATTAAGACAGTCAACATGCAGCCAAAAAAACATAAAAATAAAAAATTCTAGACCAATTGTATTATGGTTCAGGTCTCACCGTGAGAAATGTTGAAACAGAATTTTCAAAAGGGTTAATAAGTACGACTCTTATGCTAAATTTTGACCCTCCCTTCTACAGGTGGACAACTGGCAATTCTAATGAAAGAAAAAGCATGAAGATTGGAGGAGTTTGAAGTTTACGAAACTCTCTTAACTGAAAGAGATTTCTTGACGTGGAAGGGACAAGTGATAGGCAAATATGGGAAAGATGCTGGTTTCTTCTTCTGTGGCGCCTTTCAACATAAAGACTTTGGAACAGATCAGAGGAAAGGGATAAAAAAGTATTGCACTCGTGCTTACTAAAGATTTAATTAAAAAACTAATTTGGCATTATATAAATTATGTTTTAAATTAATACTACAATAGTGACATCAAAGGATAAGAATTCACTCCCATTATTGCCACCTGGAGGACGACTTTAAAAGTCAAAAGTATGAATATCAAATAAAATAAACAATTCAAACAAAGAACCTAATCAAGATGAAGAACTATATAGCCCAGTAACAGCATGACCATAGATTTCGCTTTTCAGCAAAGGAATCCGTCTTTGTTTCTAGCATTCTCCACACACACACACACACACACACACACACACACATATATATATATATATATCCCAACATGAATAAAGGCAAAATTCCATAGCAGGATTCCATGAAGAGAGAAAAATGGAGAAAGAAGGGGCCCCAATAGGTGTCCTATTGTTTTACCTTCCAAGAATTCCATCACTAGATGCAACTAATTTACCAGTGAAATCCATGAGCGTCCAGACAACAGAAATATCAATTCTTGAAACTTCTGCACTTTGTTATGATGACTAATGGGTATGCAAGTCCCTAATCAAACTATAAAGGTAGCATTCAGTATTGTGTCAGTTATAAGTCATGTTTACTTCTAACAAAATTAATATTTCATATTCTGTACTCACAGGAAAAGGTATAACAGGAATAACTAGATATGCATTACATGTGCTATATATGCTCACATGTATAATTGTATCATGTCTCGATTATAGTTCATAAAAAACCTTATTCAGAATCATATTATGCATGCTTATGAGAGAGCATGGTCATGCTTAACAATGCTAAACTCTCTTGTCCATAAACAATGGAGGAACTTTCAGCCGTACGAATCTAATCCTGTGTAAATATTTGGCACAAGCCACATGGCAAATTGTGTTGCACATGCTGAAATTGTGCATTCATGGATGCCAGTGTACAACACATGGCAAGGCATAATTTTGAGCTACCAGCCTACCATTATTGCAGCATTCGATTAGAACACAAGGATCATTAGACCAGCTCACGATTTTTTTAAGGTAAATACATCAGGAAGGCAGAACAAGAAAAGTGATGAGCAATTTGCTAGATTCAATTAATATAAGATTAAGAATTGGATACAATGTACACATGTAACAAACAACAGATAGCTTCCACATACCACACCTGAAAGTTCCATCAAGTAACTAAGAAATCCAAAAGCAAACATAAGAAATAATACATCTCATTCAGTAGACAAATTACCATACTGCCATGGGTTGAATTCTGTTGATCTGACGTCATTCTCATCAATGCCATCTGAGCTATCTACTGCAGCCCGATGTTCAGTGTATTTACCATTGTACTGGTAGACTTCCAAGTCCCCCCAAGGTGTAGGTGTAATTTCATCAGTTAGATCAAACCAACGAGCTGTAAACTGATGGCCCTTTGCCTCTCGATTTCTCTTTTCCTCTCTCTGCCTCTCCTCCAGGCTGAAAAGGAAAAAAAGAAGACATGCATCACAGATTTTGCAAAAAACTAACTTGTAGAGTAGTTATTAACTGATTTTTCTCTTCCCTTTCTCCTCATTCTGAGATGTTTGTGCATGCGTATGCACATTTGTGGGTGTGGTGGGGGGAATTTTTTTTGGTGGGCTGGTGGGAAAGGAATTGTTTCCTACAAGTTCTGTTTTCCAAACTATTAGACGAGGGTGGCTACAAAGAGTGAAGCCTCATGCTAAGGAACCTCCCTTCATGATAGCTCAAAAATTGAAAAGTTTCTCAGCACAAGAGCTATAAAAGGGTACCAGACAGAGAAGCATATCCCAATGAAATTTCCAAAGCTATGATAGAGAAGATGAGCTCTCAAAACTTAGCACAAGGGTGCTCCGTTAATAGCTTTTCTCTTCTTAAATTCTGAGACTAATAGAGAGTGAAAGCCAAAAGATCAGTTGTAGCCATGTAGTTAAAGTTCCTCCATTTGAACAATGATAACTTTACCAGGAACATCTCTCCATCCTAGATTACTGGAACAAGCATAAGTTCCAATCAATGTTTACCCTCTTCCCAGAAAAATAATATAGGGAATAGGATAACAGAATCCAATGCTTATATGATTACATGAGGGGCGAAGAAATCTGGAACTTGAAAACATTGTGATTGATGAACAAAGAGATAAAAAATTAGTTGGAACTAGTTCTATGATCCTCCAAAACAAAGAAGACCACTTGCATTTCCGTAGGCTGCTTGGAGGATATAGACTGAGATTTCACATCTCATTCATCCACATTTATCTTATGCTTACTCAAATCAGAACATAGAAACTGAATCAAACATGCCAGACAAAACAGGCCCAATGAGAACTAATCACCTTTCCGACTCACTGAAACTAAAAGAGAACTCCTCAAAAGACAAGCAATTGAACAAACTAATTAGAGTCTATCTAGAGATGACTAATTGTATACACGGTCCCACAAGGTTTACAAGAATATAATATGTAGCACAATGGTAGTATGTTTAAGTCTTGCACTAGAGAGACAACTGCAATGCCAAAAGAACCCATGACTATCTTCATTCCCATGGAAAATTCAAATGCTATATAGATGCCAAGAACCCAACCCCCACCCATATGGCTTGCAAAATTTCAAATGGCAGGGATAATGTCCACTGCCAACTATATCCACACCAGGGAAAATTCAATCAATTCACGGTCCTTGGGACCAACACCATTTGAAGTTGGCATGCTTTTGTACTTCTTCTGGCCCTAATGTCCTCGCTACACAAGTTGTGTCACCGCAATGGTTCGGTTGGGAGATCCTGACTTTACTTTTCAATAACAGAGGCAAAAATTTATGAATTTGCTTAAATTGAAAAGCAAATCGATAATGCCATAAGTCAAACAATACGGCACTCATAAAATAAATAGAAAAAAGTCAAACAGTATCACCAAGCCCATGCTCATCATCCACCACCAGACACCTTCCTTCCAACTACACCATCCAACATTTTTTTCTTTCTTTCTTTCTTGATAAGTATACTTCATGGAATATCTTTTTTATTTTTTTGATACGTGAGCCTAACCTCAATAATATCATTTAAAAGCATGTGCTCCAAATTAAATATAGGCAACCCATATAGAAAAGTCTACTCACTACATATATATATATATATGTATATAAATATATATATTCTGCACAGAACATGGTAAGTATATCTTGGACAAACAACTTGCTAAAGTTGAGTCGAATAACTCTTAGGATGTTTTGCTTTCCAACAGCTCATACTAGTGCCACATCTTAGATACAAGCTGCTTTAAAAAAATATATATTAGTGATGTGCCTGCAAACATGTTTCATTTTCATGCTTCTCATCCTAACCCTAATATCAATAGCTATAACAACCACACCCCCGACATATATCTAAAATATAGCATGGCCCTCTTAGTCCCTAGTCTGGAACGACCCACAAGCATTCAGCTGACATGTTTGCATTAGCAATTGTCATCATATCCATAACTCAGAACCACGGCTTGTCCAACAAGTCTCCCTCTTTATGAGTTTATGTGCTTCTACCTTGAAGGCTTGCAAATCAATTTCCATCACCTAACACTTACCAAAGCAGTTCCAAATTCAAGAATTGCACTACCTTCCACACAATGCCTAATCACTCAAAAGAGTTTTACCATATTCTTCACTCTTAGGTTGCTCTCTCCAATTAGCTCTATAATGAGATACTGCAAATGAGTAGTCTTTATCCCCTTTCTATTCTACATGCATACGGCTACTATTTGGACCTTTGTGCAAACTGCAGAGATCCCACTTGCAAACAGTAAGCATGCCACCTATAGACTTGAAAGGCTCCAAAACCAAGCCTCTACTGCACCATTAGGAACACCAGCAACTTTCACTCTCCAAGTTAAACAATATTTCCTAACCGACAGCCCAAACACCTTAGAGCAACCATCCAACTTGTCAAATATGCATTTGCCTCAATTCATCTCATTTGAAGTTCTAGTGCTCAACTACTTAAAATCACAATATAGAACTTGTCCCATATCTACTGTCAAGCTGTATCTGAGTATAAGCCTGCAAAAATCGCAAGACGCAATTTACATTAACCCCACCACACTTACCCAAATAACAGTGGCCAAATAATTGAGACCAAGTAAATCCCATGCCCAATTGAAGTGTGTGTGTGTGTGTACATTGAGATGCATCCCACAATGATGTAACATAAATGATATGCACCCCTGCATGCAATTCACCACAATGGCCTTGAACTGTGTGATTTTGTGCCAGTTCTATCCTCAAAGCCTCCTCACCATCAACTATATCCCAGAAGTAATGAAGAGTGCCTACCAGTAGACTGCTACACCAAAAACTCAGCCAAAGATGGCCCGGGGGAATTAGACCACACGAACAATCACACCAAGATGTCTTCCTCAATTCAATTTTTTTTTCACAGAACATCAATAATCACACCAAGATATCTTACTCAATTCAAAAAAATTTAAAGCAACGACTGAAAATCCACCAATTTGCACCTTGTCAAGCACATTATATAACCTAACCAGGGAAAAAAAAAAAAAGACTTCCCAAGTGACAGAAATTAGCCAACAAAAACAACTGATATCAAGTTTTGAACATTAAGTATATTGCTTGAGCAACATATAGCTTCATGCTATTGAACACGACACTCGCATAATGGCCCTAACCATTATCATTTTCCCATACACATTAGCTCACCATCCAATGAGCTGGAATACCAACAATATCCATCCATTCATCCACAAGCATCTAGAAAGGCCAAGGAGTATGCTTGCCTCCACCAAGCAATGACAACCATTGAGCACCCTGAGTGCATTTTCCAAGCTTATGCCCAAGATATATAGGCAACGATAGTATCTTCAGGAGCATAATAGCATCTGCCCACAACGTAGAAGTACTAACATGCTTTCACACACCAAACTCTCACCCATATGACAAAGTTCAAAATCAAAACCAAGATACAAGATCAGATGGTAAAAACCATAAAAGATGTGCAATATAATGTGTGGCTGGAAACCAAGTCAGCTATTTTTTAAAGCAATCACAGCCAATACCATACCTTAATCATTATGGTATATCCAAGTGGCGTCAACTGTAACTAGTAAATTTCAAGATAACATCACCCTCGATGATCGTTGTACCCATAGGATGGATGGAGCCAGAAATGAAGAAATGTACCACTAATACAGCAATCATTGGGCATAGACAAACAACTAGTCACCCCTCAACTTGATCTTAAGCATTGGTCAGTAATTCGTCTTATAAAATGTGTGTGCATGTTACGAGAGAAAGTACGGGAGAAAAGACAAACCTGCTCTTCTCAGCACCAGCTTTAGACAGATCACCGTTCTCAAGGGCATATCTATCAGGACGCAAACGAGAATCAGATGCCAACAGCTTCCTAGGAGCACTGTCAAAGCTGTTAATTTTATGTGCAAAGTGTGTGTACTGGAATTTGTCATTCTCCGGAGCAGCAGCAATTCGCCAGGCCTGCAGAAAGTTGGTGAGTAACTTGTTTATCTGCTCAAACAGCAGCCAAACCAGAACTAACACTAACAGCTATGCAAGTATTTAAATAAAAAAAAAAAACATAATCATACATAATCCAGTGTGTCTTTCTGTGTGCATTGCAACATCGTGGTCATTATTATGCTCCAACATCAACTTATCTTCCTTTAAGAAAAAGTAAAACAATATACACACGCAATTCTGGAATTCAATCAAACTGTTCAGTTTGTAAACCTATTCTATTTGCTGAGACCAATATATTCTTTCATTGCATAGAAGGTACATAAAAGGGAAACTATTGCAAGACAGACAAATTAGCTTAAACTTGTCCATGAATAAACTATTGCAAGACGGAAAATTTTAACCCTAACTGTTATGATCATTCTAGACCTAAGACACCATATCTATGAAATCATATACTTTTAAAAGTTAAGTCATCAGTATCGAACATCGATACTCTTTAGATACTAGCAGATTTGTGTCCTGTGCTTCCTCAATATATGTATGATTTAAAACCACATTATTTTAAATTTCGACACATATCCAATATTTCTCAAGTACTTTGAAAAATGTCTAACATGTCTTGAACATTAAAATGCAACATTTATAGAATAGCATATGAATGCAAGAAAAAATATAACAAGGGGCTACAAATACTTGGATTATTTTCATTTGATCTTCAAGGGAAAAAAAAAAAAAAGAATCGAGATTAATGAGGGTAAACCATGTTGACTTTCGTCTTAAGTCCATGCCCATGCAACATAACTCTTATTTTTCTATTTAAATTTTAATGTTATAAATTAGAAAATTAAAATATCCAATAGATTTATAAAAAAAAATATTGTTTGTTATAATATATAAATAAAATCACAATTCACAAACAACTATTTCTAAATTTTATATATTCACAGGCACCCACATATGTATATACGTCTACCAATATTAAATGGACTCGGGTACATGCCGAGTGCAAGTATGTGTCTAAGCGTTGGATGTACCAACTCCCCAAATCCAAGGACATAGGGAGACATCAAATGTGTGTATATATATATATATATATATATATATTAATATTATTCTTATACTTCCAAAGTGAAATGGTGTTTTTATGTAACATAGTGCTCAATATAGCACTTCATTCATTTTGAAGCAACCTTGCAACTAAAGGAACATTAATAAAAGAGATATGTAAAACTATATAGTAAACTTGAATTAGTGAACATATTGGGTGCATGTCCACCAAACATGGTAGAAACATATCCATACCCACGTCTGTTCGAGCGTCCAACACATACCTCATTAGAAATATTTAGTTAATGGGTATTCTTGTAATCTTCTAATTATCTAATATAAGTAGAGAGGGGGTAGGGAATGAGAGACTATCATTCCACCTTATTTTGTTATATCTCTCTTCTTCTCTCTTTCTCCTATCTCAAACCCTAAAAACTCATATAATACATTTCATTTTGGTATCAAAGCTTCGTTTCAGCCACGAACTTTGTTAAAAATACAGCAAAAGACGTCGGAGAACAAACAAGGGTCAAACTGAATTGCTGACATCAACATACAGATGTTGATGTCATCATATGAGTGTAATTGAATCATATAGCTTGGATCGTCTAGCCATGGAGATTCTTATGGTAATTTTTTGAGAATTTTTTGCAGCCCTAATGTGTTTTTCTATTTTTTGAATTTTTTTTTTTTTTAGAAAAAGGGGTGTATTTTTTTATATGAAGGTTCAGAGGTTTTTTTATGCTTCAAATTGAAGCCTTGGGGTGTGTCTAAGTCTTATAAATTTTTTTCATCACAGGCCACGTTCATTAGAGGTGTTTTGTGATGAAAATATATCATTTGGCCTAACGTGGAGATCATGGAGTTACTATTTCATGTGTGGAGCCCCTTGAACTGTTGGGATGACTTTTGGGTTGTTAGGTGGTCTCCTTTAGTGTTACCTTGCTGCTTAAGGCTTTAGTTGGTTTTCATAGGATTGCTTGTGCCCTCTGGCTTATGTTTAGTTAAACTATAAAGCAAGGGAAGTTCCTCTTTTGAATCTTAGTCTAGTGGGTCCTTAAGAATTGCGGTAACATAGTGCCATAGATTAATCATGTCTACAGTAACATAGTGCCTTAGATTAATCATGTTTCTAGTAGATCCGATAATGGTGCATTGGGTCATGTGAATACCCAAAATGAAAATCCTATGCTATAGATTACGACAACCAAGCTTGATGGCACTAATTACCTCGCATGGTCTCATTCTGCTCTCTTGTTTATTAAGAGCAAAGCAGGAATGGGCTATCTTGATGGCACTGTCGTGGAACTGAAGAGTACAAATATGTTATATGCTAAACACTCCACTGTTAAATCTTGGCAGCTCCACTCCATGCAACCTAAGATCAGTAATGGCTATTTCTTTTTAAGGACAACAAAGGGGATTTGGGATATTGTTACTTAGACTTACTCACATGTGGGTATGTTGTTCAGATTTATGATTAAAAATGTAGGATTCATGAGCACAAACACAGAGATATGAATCTGGCTATGTATTATAACACTATACGAGGATTGTGACAAGAATTGGATCAGAATCAGGTGATGCCCATAAGTTTAAGAAGATGGCGGAGCAGGACAAAATATCCGAGTTCTTAGTTGGTTTAAATATAAAGTATGATCCAATTCAAGTTCAGATTTTGGGACGTGATCATCTACCCTGTCTTGATCAAGTGTTCGCTTATGTTCAAGGAAAGGAGAAAAAGTGTTATACTTCCATCGTCGATTCAAGAGCGGTTTTCTTTTGCCTTTGACTCTCAGTGAAAAGGCAAAGGGATCAACAAAGGTTGTGATGGTGGTTGGGTTATTGGTTTCATAACCGATGACAAGGATAAGCTTGTGTGCGCCTATTGTGACAAGTCAAGACACAATAAAAAAAGTTGTTGTAGTTTACACAGTCGTCCTACATGGGGTAGAGAGAGTCACCTTGGAAGAGCACCCAAGTCACATTCTCATCTCACCTCAATTGATTCTTCTATGACTACTATTGCAGTTTTCAAACAATCCAGTTCTTTCCCAAGCAGAGATAGAGTATCTCATACGTCTTTTGTCTCAATTGAAGCCCTCTTCTACTGCCACTGCTTCCTCCACATTTGCTCAGTCAGGTACCCATGCGAAGGCATATAGTGCCTCTCTTCTCTCTCGTACTCTCTCTTGGATTATTAATGCAGGAGCTTCTAATCACACGACTAGTTTGCCAAACTTGTTCTCTTCTTACATTACTTGTTCAGGTAGAGACAAAGTTAGGATACCAAAAGGATCTTTATCCTCTATTTTTGGTAAAGGTTCCATTTCAATTTCTCCATCACTATCTTTGTCCATTTTTCTTAGTCCTTTGTCTTACATGTTCCAATTTTTTTCACTAACCTTTTATTTGTTAGTAGTATTACCAAGTCCTTGAATTGTAACGTAACTTTCCTTCACTCATTTTGTTTTTCAGGACTCGAACACAAAGAAAACGATTGATAGTGGTATCAAGAAGAGTGGTCTCTATCTCTTGGATTTTCTTACAACTAGACCCTTTGAGAAGAGACAAGCTTTCCAATCTCCCAATTGTGGCATTGCGTCTTCCTTAGAACAACTAGTGCAATTGCATCAATGCTTTGGCCATCCTTCTTTTCTTTATTACAAAGATTGTTTCCTGTCTTAGTTTCTCATTCACATGTTTAGCAGTTTCATTGTGAAGGCTATCGATGGTATTGATGACTGTTCTTGTGTTACTTAGGTGTACTTACTCCATGACAAAAGTGAGGTTTTCACTTGTTTCAAAAAAATTCATAGCATGATCTCTATTCAATTTGATGTTAAAGTTAAAGCGCTTAGATCTGACAATGGTGGTAAATATGTTGATGGTGCATTTAATTTGTATTTGAATTCACACTGGCATTATTCACCAGATTACCTGTGTCAGTACTCCACAGTAAAATGGAACAACTGAGCATAAGAATCGTCATTTGTTAGAAGTGGCTCATGCATTCCTATTTAGTATGCATGCGCCCAAAATTTATTGAAGGGGTGCAATCCTTAAGGCAACCTATCTCATCAATCGGATGCCTTATCGCTTTTTTTCCTTTAATCTCCTCGTGAGGTGTTACAAGTTTCCTCTTTTGTGTTCCTTATTCCCCCTCGTGTATTCAGTTGTACATGTTTTGTTCATATTTACGGTTCATTTCAAGGTAAACTTGATCCCAAGACCTTGAAATGTAATTTTTAGGTTACTCTGCTACTCAAAAGAGGTGTCAATGTTATCATCCTCCTACTTAGTACTGCTTTGTCATTATAGATATCACCTTTTTTTGAGTCTACATCCTATTTTTCTATCTGGCCCACAGACTACTCTTCGGAAGGTGAATGGTAATGAAGAGTTATCTTCTTATTCTCTTCTTCCTCAACATTCACCTCAGTCTCCTATTGGTGAGTTAGACAAAGATAAACAAGGTACAAGAACTAAAGAAATGTTGACTAACTTAGAGGAGAAGAAATGTAGATCTTCCTATTATAATTTGTAAAGAAGTTTGATCTTGCAATCAACATCCTATTTCAAATTTTTTATCCAATCATTCACTCTCACCCTTCTATCGTGCATTTGTCTCTTTGTTGTCTTCTACATCTCTTCCACAAGACTAGAGAGATGCCTTGCGAGATCCTAAGTGGAAGGAAGTCATGGTAGAAAAAATAAGAGCTTTCCAAAAGAATGACACATGAATCATGGTGACTCTTCCTAAAGGAAAAAAGAACAGTTAGGTGTAAATAGGTGTTCACTATAAAGTACAAGGCAGATGGATCTATAGGAAGGTGTAAAGCTAGATTGGCGACCAAAGGTTTTGACTCAAACCTATGACATTGATAATGAAGAGACCTTTGCAATAGTGACTAAGATGAATTCCATTAGAGTGTTGCTTTCCTTGGCAACAAATTTGGGGTTGTTCCTTCAACACTTAGATGTAAAGAATGTTTTCCTTCATGGTGATTTGGAAGAAGTGCATATGGATGTTCCTCCGGATTTTTCATTTGTCTTCTCAAGGGAAAGTATAAGCAGAGTTAGGTTAACCATACTCTCTTCATCAAACATCGGCAAAGGAAGGTTGCTTTGTTAATAGTCTATGCAAGTGATATTGTTATAACCCGAGATAATGTTGAAGATGTGAAAGTTTTGAAGTCTTCTTTGCCCAAGGAATTCGAGATTAAGGACTTGGAGAACCTGAAATATTTCCGTGAGAAAGAGGTTGCAAAATCAGAAAATTGAATTTTCTATCTCGTAGCAAAAGTATGTTTTAGATTTATTGAAGAAGACAAGAGTGCTTGGTTGTAAACCTTATAATAGTCCTGAATCACAGGATTGGTGAGAGTAGTGATGATGTAGAAGTTGATAGGGCAAATATCAGAGACTTGTGGGCAAGTTGATTTACCTTGCACATACCCAACTAGATATTGCCCATGTCGTGAGCATGGTAAGTCAGTTTATGTATTCCCCTTCACCATCTCATTTAGAAGTTGTCTATAGAATTCTTTGATATCTAAAGTTAGCTCGTGAGAGAGGCCTTTTATTTTTCAAACATAATCATTTAAGGTTGGAGTCCTATACCGATGCAGATCAATCACAAATAGAAGATCTATGATTGGGTATTGCACTTTTGTTAGAAGCAACCTAGTGACTTGGCGTAATAAGTAGCAGTTAGTTGTTGTGAGATCCAGTGCTAAGGCAGAGTTTAAGGCTATGACCCATGGGATGTGTGAGATTTTGTGGTTGAGAATTGAGAATTATAATGATGGAGCCTAGTGTTGGTATACAGAATGAGGCTTTGTTGTGACAATAAAGCACCTATCAATATTACACATAACCCAGTTCAACGTGATCGAATCGGGCATATCAAAGTGGGCAGACATTTCATTAAAGAGAAGTTGAGTTCTAGTCTTATTTGCACTCCTATTGTGAAAATGAGAGACCAACTAGCTTATATCTTCACTAAAGGGGTGTCAAATAAAGTGTTTCATAATATTTTGGACAAGTTAGGCATGTGTAACATTTATGCACCAGCCCGGCTTGAGGGGGAGTATTAGAAATATTGGGCATTTTTGTAATTTTCTAATTATCTAATATAAGAAGAGAGGATGTAGGAATGAGGGATCATCATTCCGCCTCATTTTTTTTTCTCTCTTCTTCTTCATCTCTCTTTGTACTTCAATGAAAATAAAAGCGTCCATGTAACAAAGATATATACTACTAGTTAGCGAATTACCCTATGCGACGACAAGTTTGGTCATAGGCAAACGCGGTTCCTCGCAGGGGGGGCAGGGGGCAATGGGCCCCCAAAGTTTTAAAATTTTGAATGTTTCCCCTGCATTTTTCTATAGAAATTTTTTTAAAAAAAAAAAAAAGAATCCCCCCCCCCCCTTAAAAAAATTCATATTTTTAAAAGACCTTCTTAAATTTTAACTTTGCATTTTCCCCCGCTTTAAACTAATGTTCTAGGTCCGCCACTGGTCATAGGCACCAATCATCCAATATATCCTATTTACAAGATTAAGAGTTCCAAGTTTGACTGAAATTGATATGTTTTACAGGTTGATCTCAATAGGAACAATTAAATTATCCACGTGTCCCTCAGTCTTTGATTAGTGTTTTTTTTTTTTTTTTTGCGAGTAAAGAAAAAGGAAGAAGTCACGGAGGCTGGTTACTGTGCATTTACAATATCAACATGCCCCTTTTTTTTTTGCAAGTATCTTATTTTCCTAGAATTTTCCATATCAAAGTGTCCATTTGTGTCATAATTGTGCTCATGCTTCATAGCTCCGTATAAAATCTCAATAATATATTTTGACCCAAAATACGAACAACAGACCATTGGTACAGTACCTACAGAATTTCAAATCCAGTCATATTTGTTCAGCCACTCAATTGACACACCATCAATAGTGAATCATGAATAATAATGTTCGGCTTCGACTTTAAAGTTTAAAGACTATTAAATCAAAGTGCTAGCATGAATCATGTTGCTATTGTTCTTCAGTCTCTCATGTGATCATTCGATGATATCTTTCAGATATTAACCTTGGGAAATTGGGTGGCAAAACTCAACTCAACAAAATGAATAAATTGAACACTTGTTTTTACCATCATAAATTTCACAAGAGATGAGAAACTAAGATGGCAAAAGAAATAAGGTACAGACTGGAGCATGTTATGACAAATAACCATGTAAAGCATCTTTTTCTTCTTCCTTTTTCTTCTTTTTGATAAGTCTTGTAAAGCATCTTCTTAATATCTCATTATTGTTTTAATCTTGAAAGAATTTTTTTCTAGTGCCAAAAGAAGTTGTTAACCTGTCCAAATGAAGTAAATATAGGCTGGAATTCATGCTTATAAAGATCTAACTAAAAGTCCAAACAATAAAACACACAGTGACAACCCAACAAGATGTCAAGCTTCTCCATTTCTTCTACAAGGTCACTACAGTAAGTCTTATATGCATTTTATAAACTACACTACCACTAAACCAACAAATGCAATGAATATGCTTGCTGTTCTCCATGCCACAATCGTCTGGCATTATTCTGTTATGAACAAGTGATTGCATCTTGATGCATTGTGTGTACCATTACTGTACTTGTGTGCACCTAGGAGAAGGGGGAGACTCTGAGAATGAATTTAGAAAACATGCATCTCAGACTCAGCTAGTTCTAACTTAAACCATGCTATAGCCTAATTCCATGCCTCCCATACATTTTTAGGGATACAGTTTTCTTATCAGCAGGTAGAACCCGCAACATTAAAAAGAATTTACCTGGACACTGAATGCACACATTGCCATGTTAGATTGATGCACTAACATGATGAATGGGAAATGATGCCAGTCCCCATTTCAGATGCTAAACAAAAAAGTCTAGTGCCATGAAGCAATGCAAGCATTGCAGAGTTACATTTATGTACTAACATGAATACGATGAAAAGGAAATGATGTCGGTCCCCATTCAACATTACTGTAACTAAAATATAACAAGTATTCTATCACAAGAAATGAGTGCAATGATGAAAAGAAATGTAATTAACCTCTTTCAATTCTGTGCCAGGAAGAGGCTCCCCTTCTTTGTCACATGGTTGATAACTCATTGACTCATTCCACTTCCCAGTCATCAATATCTTGGGTTCCTCATTAGCATTATATACATATCCATCCACTTCATATCGACCGGCCCTGCAATCAATTGCACCTAATTAGATACCACTACCAGGTGTCTAGCAGACTGTAAATGTGCATGCACATGTACGTGCAAGTGTGTGTGTGCGTGCACGCGCACGTGAGAGAGAGAGAGAGAGAGAGAGAGAGAGAGAGAGAGAGAGATTTAATATACATATAAAACCTGAAATTGAACCAAAAGGACTGGAATAAGTTCATAAACTATGGGGACGCCGTAATCACGTTAAACGCAGCATTCCTATCTCTAATTCATAGTTTTTACAGGTGCACCCAGGTCCTAAAAAAGCCATGGGCTCCTCAAGGCGCAGTCAGGACACCTCATTTTATAACAATTAATAAGTGAAACCCTTTCAGTCGAGCACACAGTCCTCAGGTGTGCGCTTTTTAAGTAGAATGGCTCAACTTCTAAACTCAAGAAAAACAGCCCTTTTTCTTTAATACTCCAGTCATTATTTATCTTATGGCCGTTGATCCACATGCTCTATATAATAACTGTTTAGTTATATCAGACATTGATATTCTGGAATCTGGAGTCATCGGCTTATGGTTGATTACTTAAATTTGATGTGGCGCCCTTATTCTTTCATCATACTGTCATCATATTTCTTAATGGCTATCGATCAATGTGCTCTATAGGCATATCATGACCATATTCAATAGATCATAATAGTTAATTATATTAGACTTTTGGTATTCCAGAGTCATCAGCTTGCGGTTGTTTGCTTAAATTTGGTGTGTCTGGTGCTTGATTGTAAATATTTATGATAATAATATACGTCTAAAATCCATAAGATTGTAGCCATTTATTATAATTTATTGCACATTTGCAATAGTATTTGATTCAGTTATGTATCTCCACTGTTCGTTTTTCTATTCTAGTAAATAGGGTTCCAGAGGGCTTTCTTTGAAAGCTCTAGATGATTGAGGTAGGGAGATCTGTTGTCCCATCTTTTTGTGGTTGTAATGGAGGTCTTTTCAGATGATTGAGAAGGCTATTGTGGGGGGGTCATTTTGCAGGCTTTCATGTGGGGAATGGTTGAGGGGAATGCATTTCATTGTCCTTGTCCTTTTTGTAGACAATACTATCATCTTTTGTGGTGTTGAGAAGAGATAGTTTCGCTGTTTTTGGTTTACGTATTACTTTAGGCAAATCAAAAATGACCCCATTTGGAAAAGTGCAAGATATAGATCTTTTGGCAGCTAATCAGGGTTGTGGTGTGAGAACCTTCCTAATTTCCTATTTGGGTCTTCCTTTGGGGGCTAATCCTAGAACCATTGCAGGTGGTAGAGAGGGCGGAGAGGCGGCCTGCTATGTGGAAACAACAATCCTTATCAAAGGGAGGACAACTGACTCTCATCACTAGTTCTCTCTGTTCTCTCTCAAGTATGCACATCTATTTTATGTCCATTTTTGCCATTCCACCTTTAGTAGCTCAGCGACTGGGGAAGCTTCAAAGAGATTTCCTATGGGCAGGGGGAGGATGCTAAGTTCTATTTAATCTCATGGAATAAGTTTTGCTCCCCAGTCCCTTGTGGGAGCCTTGGTATTAGATCTTTGAAGCAATTTAATAAAGCATTGTTGGAAAAATGGTTGTGGAGATGTGGTGTAGAGTCTAATAGTTAGTGGCCCTGGTTGTAGAGAGGAATTTGGAGCTGATTCTTGGGGATGGATTGCTAAGGCTGGTTGAGTTTACAGATGCAAACAAGGAAAGAGTGTAAGGAGTTTGCAACTTATTTAAAATTTGTGTTGGGGAATGGTGCATGGATTAGATTTGTGCTTGACATTTGGCATGGAGATCTGTCCATGGAGTGCAGATTCCCAGATTTGTTCCGTATTGCTGTAGATAAGGAAGCTTACATTCAGATTTCGGAGAATGAAGTAGTTTGGAACCCACTTTTTATGAGGGCATTCCAAGATTGGAAATTGCCCTATGTGAAGGCTTTGTTTGAGGCTCTCTATGGATGTCATGTGGCGGTGGATAGAGAAGATGCGGTCAAATGGCTTCCTAATCCAAATGGAAAGTTCAATGTGAAATCATAGTACAGGTCTTTGTGTGGTAATAACGGGATGAATTTCCCTTCAAAAGGAATTTGGAAGTTAAAGGTTCATTTGAAGGAATCTTTTTTCGCCATGAACGGCAGCTTCGGAGGTGATTCTTAAGCTTGATGATTTGAGGCAAAGGGAGAAGATTTGGGTGAATAGGTGTTGTATGTGAAAACATGTGGCCAAATCTGTTAATCACCTTCTTCTACATTGCCCGATGACTAGTGAGTTCTGGGCCTTGGTGTGTTTGATTCTTGGTGTCTGGTGGGTTATGCCGAGTTCAGGCCGAGAACCTCATGGCTTGTTGGAGTGCAGCATGCCCCTTTGAGAGAAGGAAAGAGTGAAGTGTGGCTCACCTTTGTCTCTTGTGGTGCATTTGGTTGGAATGGAATAGCTTGCACCTTTGAGGGGATGGAAAACCCCATTCATATTTAAAAAATTATCTTTTAGACACACTTCACTTTCAGGTTATTGGAAAATATCCCATTTCTCTTTTTAATTTTGTAGATTTTTTGGGAACGCTTAATCAAAAGGAGGGATATATGTATTAGAGTAATTAGTATTTTATATATGTTAGCATAATTAAAGGTAGTTTAGTCTTTATTCTTGTTTTGTTAAGCCCCACTATAAAAAGGCTTTCATTTGGTTTCTATGAATGTAAGCTGGAAGACTAACGGTTGATGAATAATACTTTTCCTTTTCTCTCTTCCTTTTTCTCAACTTTGTAGCCAAAGTTATCAATATGTAGTTCTTGATTTTTTTGTATACAGATTCTGCCCCTTTTGGCACTTCATTTATAATACAAATTATCTTTACTTATCAAAAAAATCCTCGAAATCTACAGGTAATGATGCCACAAGGTTAAAACAAAGAAACAATAAGAGAACAACCATCCAAGGAAGTGAAAAAATAAAAAACTGAAACAAAAGTAGAAATATCAACATACCCAAACCAACCACACGGTTGGAAGTATAGCACAACTTTGTCCCCAGTAGTCAAATTTGTCATGATCATCTCCCCTGGTGAATCCACCCAAGTTCTTCCAAAAATCAAATTGTTAACCTTTGTGGGAGGTGGCACTAAATCCAGGAGTGCACCATCTCTTTTAAGAGTTACACGGGTCCTGCATGAGGTAAAAAACCGAACAAACATAAATTTCATTCACAAGATCTACTGGTACATGTATATACATGATAATATATCCTGATTAATAAAATAAAAGTAAATATTAAACAAACAATATAAAAATGACAACAACTACAGAGCCTTAGAAGGCCAACAATATCAATGAAGCACACATTAATTCTGGAAATGGCATGCAGCCAAATAGTGAGTTACAAAGATAAAATGGCACATGGATCAAAAGATGCAACCTTGACTTTCCTTCTTTCAGTAGGTATGGTTAAGGTGAATTTCACGTAGGAGTTCCCCTACAAAGATAATAATAATCCCCCAAAACCCCTTTTTTTTTAAATTACTCACCAAAATGCTCCTGTAATCTAGATATGCTTATTAAAAACATATGCTCCTCTAAAGAAGTTACGAGGAGCTAATAACAGAACAGTACACGGACATAAAAGTCTTTCATTTTCACAATGTCAAGATCAAATGCAGTGAAACCAAAAATTTCAACAATGTTGAACAGTTGAACCCCACCAAACTTCATTTACATATTAGAGATAATGGTAATAGTTGATTAGAAACAGAAATATAAAACTGACCTTCCAACAGGGTAAACATCAACTGAGTTCCCTAAAAATTTGGTTTTCAACTTTGATGTAACATCATATGTGAAGTGCTCATTTTCAGCATGCCCAGCACTCATTGGAGGATGATGACTTACCTGTGATAAATTTAATGTGAAGCATTCAATTTAGCAGCAAAACATCTATGCAGAAGGAACATCCATAAAGATTTGAAGAGACAGGTAAAACAGAGCATAAAGCAGAAAGTCAAGATCCTTAAATCACCTGCTCAGCAATGAATGTAACCCCACCATGATTCTCCATTTCATAAGTTTCACCAAGAATGGGATTAAAAGGCTTCCAGGTGCGTTGGTAGGCATAGTAGACAGATATTGCCCATGATGCTGCATTGTGAAAACAAAAATCCCATATATAAATTATAAAAAACATGCCTAGCTTCACCCACCTTGTAAAATATTCAATGCAAGAATATACTCACAAGCATACACCAACCGCATGTAAGGATCCTCACATTCATCTGCCCGATCTAAAAGGTGGGAGTATTCCATTAACTGTCACAGAAATTGCACAATTTGAATTATAATGTGGGTTATAAACAGTGCATGGTATAACACAAGCATTAATGATAATGAAAATTCACAAACCTCTGCCATTTTCTGAAGCATTGTCATTGGCTCAAATATGAAGACTGGAAGTGTCACCATTGATGTCACATCTGAGCCAATATACTCTTGCATCATCTTCCAGTAACTGTCTCGATCCTTTAAGAAAGCAATAAATTTCAGCACGCATAAAAAGTACAAAGCAATGTATAGTTCACTTCTCAAGGTTAAATACAACAGAAAAATAAAGATGGTAATGATTGTGATCTGTGAAGCAAGAGATAAACTCAATCAACAAGCAACACTTCAAGATATGAAACTTTGAGAATACATAGCAACATAAAATAAGTTAGTTCCCACCGATCGAAAAAATAATAATAATAATTTAGTTCCTAAAAACTAAAAGTTTATGATCAGCCCATTCTTTCTGCTTTTATTACAAAAGTGACTAACTACATACCCTACGTATTCTCAAGAAAGCAACTTGGTTCAATTCTTTATTTAGTAATATTTTCTGATAGTTACTACGTAATAAGATTTTATAGAAATTTCATTTCAAATGCAACAACAATTGTGCAGATGAATAAACGTAAATGTATTAGATATGTATAGATAAATTTAACCAATTTGATCATGGGCTTGTAGCCACTAATGAATACTCTCACCATACCATGTGCCATAGTTTCATTGCAAAAGTGACTAACTACATATCCTATGTATTCTCAAGAAGGCAACTTAGTTCAATTCTTTATAACTAATATTCTCTAACAGTTACTAAGCAATAATATTTTCCAGAAACTTCAGTGCAAATGCAACAACATTTGTGCAGATGAATAAATGTAAATGTATATAAAAGGGCTAGTCCAATGTATGAGGCTCCTGGCACTGATAGGTCTGGCAAGAATTAAATGTACATAGCCGTACCTCCACAAGTAGAGAGATTGTTTCCGCTACTTGAACTCGTAACCTCCAGGTCACAATGGAGCAAGCTTACCATTGCGCCAAGGCCCACCCTCGTAAATGTATTAGATATGCATCGACAAATTCAACTAATATGATCATAGGCTCGTAGCCACTCATGAATACTCTCACCGTACCAAGTGTCATAGTTCTTTACTTTTTAAATGCAACTTTTTGACAAAAAAAAGTTAAAATTTAACTCTAAAGAATGTGAAATTTTCATGTAGTAGGTTTTTTTTTTACAAGTAAATGTAGTAGTTTTTTTTAGAAGTAAATTATATTAAATAGCACCACAAGGAGGGTGCACCCATGAAATGTAGTACGTTTATCTTTAGATTCATTATGCCAAATTAGAATTTTAAAATTTGGAGCTAAAATTTTCTTTGTTAGGTTTGGAGAATCCAAAGCACGGGTCATTAAATGAATTTTTCATCATCACTAGAATTTGAAATATTCTATAATGTATTTTCATTTTAAAGAGATCTAGCATGCTAGTGTTTCTACCTGTGTTCGCATAGAATGTCAACTTCTTTGTTCTTTTTCTAATCCAATACTTGTAACGCTATGAAGTAGTTTTAGGATTGGATGTGGGGTAGGTTTCTGCATAAGGATGTGCCTATAAAAGGCAAAAGAAATGAAAAAAATGATATATGCATTGAAGAGTATGCAATGATAAGTTCTTTATAAACAAAAACAAAATATAAATATCATTCCGGCACCAAGAACAAAGCATACATTTCCCATTATTAGTAATCATTAAGACATCAATTCTAATTAAATTTTATTGCACCCATGTTAGTAAAGTACTAGAGAAAGTCTTTGTATCTAGCATGGATAGAAGATTTGGTTTCAGAAAACCCCAAAATGTAGCTACCTAGTGGGAAGCTGTACCCAAAAAATGAAAACAAAAACTCAGTATTATAACGAAGGCACTAAGAGGAATACTTATGCTTGCAATTATTCCATTAAACACCCACAACACACTAAATGACTGCACTGGATTGTTAGCTAATCATACTCGATAAAGTGGATTAATTTATAGGACACATGGGGAAATTTTGACATATTGAAGCAACGAGCAAATGTAAGAAAAAAACCAGCAATCAGTTCCATGTGGAAAAAAAAAAGGACACCAGCTTACTTCAGCTAGTGGCAAACAGGATGTTCTGACTTGAAGTATGTGTATGTGGATATGTGAAATGTCTTGCTTAAGAACAGTTTATACAACCCACCTCCTGCCTCCATCTTCCTCTTTGAGCTTCCTCCTCTGCATCTTCTTTGCCTCCCTCCGGATTTATAACTTCCACCCCTTCATAACCAAGCAATCTGAAGGCAAGGGAAGGTTAAAAAAATGAGGCATTTGACATGCCATTAATTTCTTAATAAAATCCAGTGAATGACACCATAGATTTCTAAACCAAGTAGATGGACTTAAAACATAAAACTGATTGCAGGACCGCAACTAACAGCAATGTGTAAGTTGTAATGCAAAAATGAAATCAAAATATAGATGGAATGGATCAGCTTTCCAAAAATCAAGTAAATGACACCTGCAGCGTCAATCTATCACATGAAGCTAGCCAGGATTTAGTTGATGTGACCAACTGTTAATGTCTAATGAAAAAAAATAATAATAATGCATAAACAAGGACTAATCAAAGAGTTGAATTCTACTGGCACATGTTAGGCATATATAATATCCCATACAAAATTGGAACATATCCTGCAAATTAGAAGGAAAGTAATTATCTATAATTCCCAAATCTCAAGGTATTGTAGGGGAGCATCAAACCCACATATAAAATAATACACAGGCAGATCTGCATAAACTTCCTTTCAAAACAATCTTCCATATATTCTTTTACCAAAAGCCGGAACTAATACCAAAAGCAGCAAACTTCAAGCCTTAGGGGTTAGATATATGGACCAGATTATGATTCATCCTTGAGACTATTGTACAATTTGGCTCTCATGCTCGATGTCAACCCTTAATGAATTGATGCCAAATTCCTCATATGCAAGTCGATGGCAGAAGGACCTGCCATGAACCTTCACCAACAGCAGTTGGCAGGTAATTAAACCTAACATATTCTCCATGCCAATTAAACACATGGGGCAGAAGAGTAACCCTACACCCCCAACCCCAAAAAAGGGTACCAGTCAGGAACAGAGACACAGAATAGAAGGTTCAGTTGATGTTGAAAGCTGCTTCAATCTCTTAGGCATTTGGCCATCTGAGAGTCACCATAAATCGAAGGCAACAACTTCTCTCCATATACCGAAGCAACAACAATTAAAGTAACATAGGATAGAGGAAACTATCACTTTGCTATATATATATATATATATATAATATCACGACAGCATGATATTGTTACAGATCAGGAAAAATTAAAAAAGAAAAGACAGCATGATATTGTAAAGTTTTACGAAGCTGTATATCCAGCCCATTTGGTAAGTTCCACTTATTGAGGCCACCAGCAATTAATACAAATGGTCTAGAGACAATTATCTACTTTAGCAACGAGTACACTAAATTACCCACTAGAACATATATAAGCCAGCATCCTAGCTTAAGGATCCATATATCAAGGCAACAAGATAGCTTCCATATATTGAAGAAACCATCTACTAAAGCTACACAGGATCGGGACAACGTGGTTGTAAATTAAGGCAACATAACTGTTTGTCAGAGGGCAGCAAGGTAATTTTAAGGCCTCACCAGACCATAATTTGAGGTTAACAGATACTGCATGGAAATTCCAATCTATCTACGCAATATGATAGTTTTCACTAATCAAGGCAACAATTTATCAAAGATAAATGGCCGTTTGAGGTGCTCCAACATTATATAGCAGGGAAACAATGTATTTATGTTGACATGGTGGTTTCCTTTTACTGAGGCAACCACTTGTTAAAGCAAAATGATAACAAGAAATCCATGTAGCTACCAAAGTAGCTTTCATGTATTGGGGTAGCATGGTAATTTTGATTCATTGAGGCACCATTCAATTAGGAGTATGAAAACAAGAACTATATTTCTAGGCAATATGGTAGTACAGTCCACTGGAATTACAACTGTGTATCGAAGTTAATATGACAGTTTAAACCCTAACAAGTACCAAGCCATACATCAAGGGAGAATGAAAATTTCCACAAACTGTGGCTTCCATCAAAATCGTCACAAGTTTATTCCTCGAGAACAATAGTCTCCAAGTTAATATGACAGTTTGAACCCTACCAATTACCAAGCCCTACAATCAAGAAAAAAGTAAATTTCCACAAACTGAGTATATCAAGTTTATTCCTCAAGAACAAGTAAACTACTGGAAGGGCTGAAATGGTGAAATGTACAAGATTATTCAAAAAATATTGAAAAACTTGCGTGTCAAAGCCTAGGTGATGCCCACAGTAAAGGGTTAGCAGCTAGCCTAAACGTCAAGGCATGGAACAGAATAAACAGTATACATAGTACAAGTGGAATTACCAAATTACAAATAGTAAATCATTTACTAATTAACTACTTCTAGATCAAATGGCTTTCAAGAAAACTTTGTAATTGTCGATTTGCTAGTGTGTTATTCTGTGTCTTTTCTTAAAGTTGACCAACTAGGAAAAGTTGTCTCACCAAAATTAAATATAGTGTGGAAGGAAATGGAAAATATTACTAATTTTGAAATCAGATGCATAGAAATGAAAATCAAGAGAATCAAAATTCAAGAACAGGATGAGGCGGGGAATGAAAAAAAAAGTTTGCACAATGCATGTGTTAAAGATCATCTCCATTGACCTCTATTTTCAATCTTAACACGGCAATGATCATAACATTGATTACAGGTTTTCATCATATTTTTTATAGGTGATTACAAGTATTGGTCACTAATTCAACCCCTAGCACAGTGAACCCTGGAGCGAACTATCAAGCTGAATAAAATAGCTTGGGAACCGATGCATTCCTGTGGATAAAGATAGATATGGCAGTTTGTACAAATTCATGTAAAACAAAATCTTTTTGAGTTTAACCAGATGATGAACCGATGCGATGACACCACAAGATCTTCAGAACTAATAAAATGGCAGTACAAGTTATGTTTATCCTGGCAGTTTGCACCAATTCATGTAAAACAAAATCTTTTTGAGTTTAACCAGATGAAGAACCGATGACACCACAAATCTTCGGAACTAATAAAACTCTTCTTTTCAAGATTTAAGACGCAACCCAATTTATCGATCAACTTCATGCTGAAGTCAAGAAAGTCAAATCGAGCCAATCTTTTTCTTAAACTAATATACACGGTCCGCGGAACTATCGGAATAAAATTGGTAGTAATTCGCCGTCGAAATTCTAATTTAAGCATACTTGTATAAGGAAATCATATTTAACGACATTAACCTACCCAGACTCCATTAATTCAGTCTTCATTACCACACCAAAACATAAAATGAAACGTAAAAACGAACGGGTCACAATCACCGAATATGTCTGTGTAGAGAGAGATAGTAGTTACATACAGAGGAGCGCACACCAAAAACATACCCGTTAACAGATCTGTGCATGGCGTTCCCAAACATAGACAATCCCGATGTCATCGCTGAAAAGAAACCCTTGCTTTGGTTTTTCTTTGGACTACCCATCGCTTCTGAACCCTGATTCTATCCTCTCCTATCAAATATCAGTGCAATTCAACGCAGTCGCCGTAATTTTGCAGAAATACGGCGAATCTTCCTTTACGGTGTATCGGAGAAGTGAGCTTCAAACCCAAGTTCACCAACCGATCTGTGCGACGGAGAATCGAAAATTTGGAAGCGAGAGAGGAACGTTGATGATGATTAAAACTAGGGTGGCACACTTTGTGATTTTATGGAACAGCGAGGACGATAGATGGAATTCCTTGGCGGTTCTGATTGTTTTCATTTTTTAAATTCTTCCAGAAGGTGTCGCTCTCTGTTTGATGTTTTGTTCCACGCGCCTCGTTATAACGTGGTGCAAAGTTCAATACTCTCCTGCTCTGAACGAGCCATTTTTATTTTATGTTAACTAAGTGCGCGTGTCCAACAAGTCCTTTATATTCCCGTGGATTAGACACTAGTTTCGTGATTTTCATCCACATGGTAGTCCAGCATTTCGGTGCTAAGCTGCTGGGCCGGATGGGCTGACCCAACCCAGATTACTACAAGATAATCCGAAGACCAAAAAAAATTAAAAAATACAAGTGTATATCAATTTATCTTCCTTAAATGTAGATAAAGAAAATAGCAAGTGAATGATTGATAAGAATATAAAATTAAATATTATCGGAACCATCACGTGATTAAGAGACACTATTCCATGACAATTCAAACTTGCTGAAATATTACTCAATTTTATATTGTAAATCAATGGTCGAATTCAAATGAAACTCTTCCTCTATCCTACATGCGAATAGTCATTTTCATATATATTGATTATGTTGTAATCACCTAGTCAATGCCTATTGAAGGTCGGTTTAAGATAATTTAATATTTAAAGTGATAATTAGGCTTTTATTTTTTAAAATTAATTTAAATATTTTTTTATTAAATATTAATATTATAAGATTCTAATAAATATATAAAAATATCTATAAATATTTTCAATATTTTGTTTGTATGAGTGTGTGTATATTGTAATATAAAAATATAATAATATTTTGACATATGACATGTATGTAGACAAGAGTTTTACAATAATACAAAAGGGATCCACTTTGAATAATGTCTACCAAATATTTTACCGAGTATATCCAATTATAACCTCGAATCTGTGATATTTCTGATGTTTAAAATCCTACTCAATATCTCGCCATATCAATCCAAGAGGAGGGGAGGGGGGGGGGGGGAATGACAACCACATCACATATGCCATAGTAACAGTAGGTGTGGGCATAGTCGTGGTGTGCTCCAGAGGTTGTTGGCCCAACAATCATGGTGAACCCTCACACAGGATATATCATAGCTCCAAGAACCATGACCACCCCTATATACGAGGACTAGGGAGGTTGTAGTCTTGAAGCAGCCGTGATAATCTCTCATCTACGAGATGCATCATGATCCTCAGTCGAGGTGTATGCACACCTCACACTTATGGTTCAACCCTGTATGGCTATGTCATAGTCCTGCAGACATAATCTGGTGCCAACTGTAATACATTGGGTCATACCCCAACCTCAAGAATAAAAAGGTTGCATGACACGGGGGCTTGTGATGGGAGCTTGATATGGTCGAAAGGCACGCGACCTCTTGGTTGTATCACAACTAATGAGATTGGGACAAATGTCACACAATGTGCAACCTTAGGAAACCCTAGCCATACACATGGACACCTTATATTATTGTTGGCCTCGTCCAAAGGGGCAAGTGCATCATTTTTTAGAATAATACATCAGTCTTAGGGTTTACTATCTCAAGTGATCCCGTCATACCAAACTCAGTATCTCATCCCATCGTTCACGAAGTTCTATACAATTTTTAATGAAGTTCTAAAGTTAGTAGGAATAGTAGTTGAAAGTAGTTTAAAACACGAAGTTCTATACAATTTTCAATGAAGCACAAATTGGCAAAGATGTGTTGTTAAATTATCATACATGTTTTAAGAACATGTTCAATGATTATTAAGTTCAAAAATAGTGTATGTTGAAAAGATTGTTTTTAAATTTGTTAAAATTTATTTTATATTGGGCGAAAGTTTATTGAGTAACTGTAAGACACCATTCCATTTCAAAAAAAAAAAAACTTATATAACTTAAAAAAATTAGGAGTTATATCTCCTAACACTTGAAAAAAAAAAGTAATATAAAATTTTATTAATTATTTGGCTAAACAGTTGAATACGTATTTTTGAATCATTTTATCAAAGACAATTGTAAAAAGGGGAAGCCAAACGTATTTCCAACTAATAGATTAAAGAATTTCATTTCATTATTACCTTTCAATTGGGAGTGGCAAAATACTTCACCAACTAATTCCCGTTCCATCCAACTTGAAGAAAATAAACACGGTAGAGTGAGACATAGAAAGAGATTCAAACTCGATATGAAACCGAAATGAATTCGAGCATCTTGTATTGATTATATGTTTAAATTATATAATATTTTTTAAGTATTCTTATAATTCTTTAAAGACTCACTTATAGGGATGTGTGTATATATAATATGCATATATGTATATTGTATGTACAATTATAATTTTTATATTCGTATACATAAATATTTACTTGCAATAATATTAGTTTATGATTTTTTTAAAATTCAAATTTAAATTTTAAATAAAGACAAAGTTAAGAATATGTGATAGAGATGAAAAAATGGGAAAAAACGAATAATGAGTTTGGGTTAGAATGAAAAATGCTAGTATCTACGATGTTAAATGTTATTTTATTCATTCTAAACCTATACTTTGACATTAGTATAACACAAAATGTTTAGAATTTAGTAATTTTATTCTGTTACTAAAAATATGATTTTTTTATCGCAACAATTATTTTTATCTTCAATTACCACTTTCAACTACTATTCCTACTAAACTTTAGCAAAATAGCCGTTTTGGCTCTGTTTTGTGATATAGCCATTGACAATGCTCTGATGAAAAATGAAGCGGTAGCAAAACATTGGACAACCTAATGTAAAATGACATATCTGACCAAAAAGGAAATAACATTTGCATGAAAGAAAAGAAGGAATGTCATGCAAGTGGAATGGCAGTGGTCTTATGGGAAAGAAAAGGACAGCCCCGAGACAAAAAGATGGAATCCAGTTACAAAGGGTGATATGGCAAGTCTTTATCCCTCGACTAATTTTTTGAAGTTATTAAAAATTTATCCCGTCGTTAATTTCAGAATTTTAAGATTAGTTGAAGTGTGCGTAAGTTAGCCGATACACTCAATTATCAAAAAAAAAAGAAGATGACATAGCATGAAATAACACGTGTTATTCTTGATGCCAAATGTAGTATTAGATATAATATGTGTCGAATTCGAATCTGTTTTGTGCCGATTGTTGGTAGTTAGAGTTTAAAAGATAATTTTGAATGTCACAAAGAGTGAGATTTAGTCTGGTGGCCCAGAATGCCCTATTGTTGATTCATAAAAAAAAAAAAGTAGTATTAGATATAACGTTACCATATTTTGGTAAGTGAAATGACACACCGCTAAAGTAACTAATTTTACCTTTTAGCCAAATTTTAAAATAAGTATATTATATTGACTTCTCATGATATTTATGACAATTACACTGATATCTCTTAAACTTTTCAAAATTATACTAACCTTCCTTATTTTACAAAATAATATACAAATATTTCACTCTAGTCAATTTTTTTTTAAATGAAAAAATTACCCATTTTATATTTTTTTCTATTTTTTAAATCTTGACCATTTGTTTTTCATTTTTCAAATAAATATTGATAAAATATTAAATTTATTTTTATATAAAATAAAAAGTTATTTACTTTAAATTTGTTTTTAAATAAAAAATATTAAAATTTAAAAAAACTATAATAAATTAGTTAAAATTAAAAAATATAAAAATAAATAAATTAAAGAATAATTTTATCATTTAAAAAAACTAATTAACAAAAAAAATATATATATAATTATCATAAATAAAATTCACATATTATTTAACACGCACATCGAAAAAACTCTTAATCGGTAGAGATGGAAAATGGGAAAGAGCCCAACCTGTTGCAGTCCTTACCTTCAATTCCATCCCTCAAATTCTAATATCTTTTTTCATCTACCAAATTCTAATAACTTTTTTTACTACATGAACAAGTAATTACAAGATTAATTAATATAAAATACTTTAAATAAAATTAAACCAACTTAATTATCTAACATACTTTAAATGAAATTAAACCAACTTGATGTCACGTGACAAGAAAATTATTGGACTGAAAAAACTATCACTAGCAATTATTATTATTTTTTTATAAAAAAAATTGAGTTTATCAAATGACTTGATAGCTGAGTATATATCATCTCATCTCATAAAATGATATTTAGAGAACACAAAACTCTCACAAGAAATTTCATTTTCAAAAACTAGTTTTGGGATTTACGGGCATCACAAACGATGCTCAAAATGCAGCTTCGTGGCCGAGCCTCTTTATTTGGAAAGCAGATCACATCACGTGCAGTCTGACAAAGCCAGAATGGTATACAACACTCCCAATTTCTTTCTATAATAATAATATATACATGTATATATATTATGAAACCAATCGTTTCCGATCTACAGAGAAGTTTTTTATTTTTATTTTATATTCAATTTCTATCGAACGCTACCTTTTCAATCGATTGAATAGTAAACCACTCTTGCGTCCTGACACCAAAACCCTAACTTGCTCCGATCTTTGTTTCGAATAAGTGGATAATTTTTTTTTTTTTTTTTAGTGTTATTGAAATTCTAAGCGACCAATTTGTGAAAAATTTATCGATTCTCGACATGAAAGAAAGAAAGTCTGTGAAGTTTAATCTTGAACAGCAGCAGCATCAGAATGGTCACTTATCTCCGTTCAAGTTAGCCAAATTGTTAGATCCAGAGGCTTCTTGGGACAAGGTTTGTACCTTCAAAATTGATAATTGATGTATCTAATTTATTTTACTTTCATATGATTCAATCAATTGTTTTGTTTCGAATTTAGTTTTTATTTTAACGATTGAATAACAAATGTGCGTAGTTTAGTATACTGTGTTGTTAAAGTTTTGCACATAACGAGTGAGTTTGGAAGATCTTCTCTTTTGAAAGCTAGCTTCATCCTGCTCGATGAACTCTCTATCTAACTCACACACATTCATCTGTTGTATAAATTCTGTGACTTTATACTTGTGACTCTGTTTGTAATTCATGGAAACAGCGGAAGGATAAAATTATGATACCAGTTGCACCCTAAAATTCATTTATTACACGGAATTTTAATTAAGGATAATTAGGTGATGTGGAGTCCTAATTTGCATTTTTTGGTCGTTAACAGTGAAGTTTTGTGATGTACAGGAAGCTTTAATACGTTTGTGTGATATGCATTTTCAATTTTCCTTGTTAGTCTCACTGTTGTTCAAGTCATGAATTTGTAGCCTTAAAGTGTAATAAATTGATTCCATGCTCAAATAATGTGTGTGCCACAAGATGTTTGTGTGACATTTTCGTTGTTGTTGTTCTCTTGGGGGTAAAGCTACACTGTGCAATGAGAAAGATTCAAGGCGTTATTCTGGTTCTATATATAATTTTGTGTATTTTTTTTTCAGGATCATACTTTTATAGGAGGATCTGGTCTTTAGCTTCCTTTTTATATTTTTTATTTTTTTGGCATATGAGTTGCATACTTGCATCCCCTTTGGCGCCTTTTCCCCCCCTAATACAATTATAATTTCTTATAAAAAAAAAAAGTGTACCTGTACAGTTTATAACCACGAACCAGCTTACGTAGAACCATTAATATAAAATTCTCCATGTAAAATTGTTGGGAGGTGTGGTCAACTGGAGAGGTAGAGATTTCCATAACTTGGTGTTAGTCATGCTCAAATTATTATATATATATATATATATATATTTAATTTTCTTTTTTGACAAGTGCCCACTCAAATTAATCAGACATGATTTTGTATATAATGAAAAAAATGGCTTCTATAGGAGTATGGGAGGGTATTTGGTGAAAAATAGGATTGTGACATAGCCTCAAGAAGGGGAACGCCAACTGCTTTTCATTAAGTAGGAGATTTTATTTCACGCGACTGTCAAAATAATGTGGTGTTTGCTACGATCTCACCTTTTGTGGGCTATGCATGGGACTATAATGATTGATGCAATCTTTTTTAGACAAACATAAAATAGTATTGTAGTGCCCGAGGAGGGCAAATCCATATGTATGAAAGGAGCGCGACACAACAACTAATGCCTATGATCTCCCAAAAAAATCAATTAAAAAGTCAACACATAAAGGAGAGGCCTCTTTAATTCAAAAGTATAATAAACGCAAAAATGATCTTTGTAAATAAAAGGGGCTGCTGTACCCCCTAAAAAACAGGTCTTTTTTTTCTCTCTCCAAAGATTCCAAATCAATGTTTATCTAGAATACGATCGTTATGATACATGGAATGGGAACGAGAATGTAGATTGTCACTTGTACTTTAGGGGTAGACTTATTCGGATCGCTTTGTTGGAACAAAATACATTTATTTGAAATGTAATATACTTTTTGATTATATTTATAATAATGTTTATATATATATCTATATATATATATATATGCACATGCGCACTCACTTGAAAAATTCTAACGATCTAAGCCATTATAAGATAAATTTTTTACCGATATATGTATATATGTATTTTTTTGTTTGTTGTATGATTTTTATGGACTTTTGATATTTTAGATTGGAACGCTAAATCTTGCATTCCAAATCGCAAATGATCTACATTTGATATTATGATCCAATTCGCAATTCGGTAGGAAGAGCGAATTGTGGTAACTATTGTCAAGCAAATCGACGCCAATCTCCATACTAAACACATTTTGATAAAGTGTTTAGTAGGGGGTGCAACTCGGACGGGTTGGGCCGGGTTTGGCTTGCCCAACCTCAACCCGAGCTCTAGGACTACTATCCCGAGCCCGGCCTAAGCCTAACCTTAGCCCAAATAGTTTGACCCAAGCCCAACCCAAGATAAGTTTGTAAAGTATCGCGTTTGTTTAGGTCTGCCGAAAAAATGGGGATCGAATGAGCTGGGGTAGAGTTTCTAGTATAAAGAGGTGAGATCTGAAAATTGTAACCATTTTGGAAGAAAAGTATAATAAAGAATGTCAAAATATGCAATAGATCAGAGTAATCAATATTATTCAAATATATACATATATATTTAAGAAACTAACCAAAGCTATTGTCCAACAAAAGAGATTAAAAAATCAAGCTTCAAATTTTTTTTTGAAGAAAATGATTATAGAAACCTTATCATCTGACCACTCAATTCAAAGAGAATGGATTGTGCTAGATCTATATGTGTGTGTGTGTGTATCTCTGAATATATAAATAACGAAGGAAATTAAGAAAGTAGCAGAAGCATGTCTTTGATATTGGCAACAGATCCTGACCAGGGCAGTGGTCTCGGAGTGAAACCACCAATGCGAGGAGCAGTGGAAGGAGGTTCAATAAGCCATTTACCTGTTGAAAGTTATCTTTGATGTTGGTTATAAAGTACGGACACTCTATTTTGGCTCATGTGTCCGTGTTGGATACCGACACTCTCGGATACTTTCCGGACAAGTTGGATATGCAAAAAAAGAATGTTCAAACTTTTTTATTTTTTCTGAATTCCGGGCACTTTTTTTTTATTACCTCTTTCCTTTGTTCTTTTTTTTGTTATATATATATATATACACATATAAATGTTCTATGTAATAGTTAGTAAATTTGTTTTGAAACTCGAATCATGGATGTTGATAATTAAATGAAGAAGTCTATAAATTTTTATTAAGTGACTTTGTTATTTTAATATCTTAATAATACTTTTTGTGATTTGTGTTTTTATCCCAATTTTAGTTGAAATAACTTTAGGTTTTATTATATATTCATATAAAAAATTATATATATTCAATGTGTTCCTGAAGTGTCTGTGTCCTACAAATTTTAGAAATGATGTGTCCGTGTCGTGTCGTATCTGTGTCCTGAGTCTATATCCGTGCTTCTTAGAATATTGGTATCTGATCCCAGCCAGAATGACCACCAATTGACCACCCCCAAAGTTTCTCTCTCTAAATTAGCGTCAGTGGAATAAAAAACAAATGCAAGCTTTTACTATTGGAGTTTCAAGAGCAAAAAGTGACAGTCAACTATGAAGCAGATGGAACTTGAGTGTTGGAATGTTGCGACTAGGTTTTCAGGCGAAAGACTGAATAGCAATATTAACCGTTCAGATTTAACATTGAAATAATCAACGGCTCATTAAAATAACATTAATATATATAAATATACTTGGACTCGGGTTCCCGAAGCCCATACCCTGGCCCAGCCTGAATTAATCGGGCTTGATTTTTGGTGCCCAGGCCTGCCCCGAATTGTGACATGAACTGTCCAAGCCCGAAAAAATTCGGACCGGGCTCGGGTCGGGGTCGGGTTGGCCTGTCTGACTTGCAGCCCTAGTGTTCATTGAGGAATAAAGTTTTAAATCGTGAAAGTTCAAATAACATTCTTAAATAAATGGTTTCTAAGATATATCCTTTACCTATCCCAAAAAAAAAGGGTTTCTAAGATCTATTTACGAGGGCCATAAGAGGTCATATTTGTCCTTAATTTCTAACATATGATGTGAGTTAACAAGGGCAATATTGATTGTTTTGTAAAAAAATTGAAATGTGCATTATTAATGTCATGCTTACTTTCTTAGAGTAGTATGACTAGGAAAGTAAAGCTGCCATAGTAAATAGTTACATGATTTCGTGGTTCAACATTATGATAGATGGTTGCTTCGACAGGTTGTTCACGAGATAATTTCAGTTATTCATTGTCACACTTCTTTTGTTGTAGGATCAATTGGGAGATGTATTGCATTGGATTCGTCAAGTGGTGGCCCTTGTATGTGGGTTATTATGGGGTGCCATTCCTTTGGTTGGGGGCATCTGGATCATTGTGTAAGTTGATGCTTGTGTAAATTCTTTTGCCATAATATTTAACGTAAACTTGTGTTTTTTCAATTCATTTTTTCTTTCATGATTTCAGCTTTTATAGTAAATGCATGTAACTGAAGCTTTAATGTTATGCATTGTGGTGGTAAAAATCATGTTCACATTTTTTCTATCAATGCCGACGAGTGGTTGGACAAAATTTTTGTATTGTCATTGTATGTCACTTCAAAAGCTGGAATTGCACTTCTGCGAGTTTATTTTGTTGGAATAAATTTTTTTCTATAATATTTTTGTTGGATACAATTTTGTTGACTTTAATTCAAGTTGATTATAATCTCGGTGAAATTGGAGATGAGAGGGTGCTTCTTTTAGGATCTGTGAAAATGTTTGTATGCGTTTACTTTATTGGCAGGGTATCTAAACTTCTAATCGGGAACTTGGACAAATATGCGTTTTGATTATGCTGACCCATCAAAGTTGTATTTTATTAAGTTTAGTCAAACATTGATTGTTCTGTGGATTAGTCAGAAAGATATTTCAGCTGAAAATAGTGATCTAGGTGTGAAATTAAAAGTAATCCAGACTATCCAGTAATCCATGTTGGAGCAGATTTTAAATTTTAAAGTAATTCAGTAATCTATATTGAAGCAGCTTTTGGAACTCATATGACAGCTGATATATACCAGTGACATGAACATTGAACCTCAAATATCTGAATATTGAAGCAAGATAAGCAGAGTCTTGAAGACAGTTCTCATATGGCTGAAAATGTATATTGGGAGCAAATGTCAAACTTTTTTGTCTAGAATATCAGATTGTGGGATGTGAAAGAATTCAAGGCAGTGGATACACAAACCAGTTGGAGAGAATTATATTTAGAGGATAATACTGTGGGCCTACACACTCTTTGCCCTATATATATATATAATGAATATTCAATGGAGCACCCCCTTTTTTTTTGCACAATTCTCGTTCACCTTCTAAGACAATACATTTCCCTTTAATGGAATGTATGAAGATACATACATACATGCGTACATACACGTATCTAAAACATATCTAGATACAAACATACATACTTGTATTGTTATGCCCTTAACATATTCATATGCTATGGTTTTAAATTTTGTTGCATCGGTTTGTCCATAACTTGTCATATTTGTATCCTATATTTGTGTCTGTCCATGTTTCGTAGGTTGTAGAAATGGACCATTTATAGTTAGTGTCAACATTGACAAAAATTAGCCTAAAAGTGAAGGTTAGCCGTACGTTGATTCAACAAATATGGTATTTCTATAGGATGATTTTGCCACGTGGGGCAAAGGAGTAATGGTCAAGAATGGCTAGGTATTGTTTGTGGAGACCTTTTACAATAGGGAAATACATGAAGATAAGAGATCATACTAACCTTTAACTCAGAATTATTTATTATCTTGCTCGCCCTGTTCATCCCTCCCTTGCCTTAGTTTATCCTCTGTAGGTTTTTTGGGTAGCTCAATTTCTCTTAAACAGTAGTAGTTCTGCCAAGGATGTTAATCTGCTAACCAAGATCTTGAAGGAGCATTGTTGATGCATCTGCAGCCAGATTTGTCAATGGAGCAAGTGGCATATATACTTGTTTATTTGACAGTTGGCTGGTTTATTTGTTGCTAGTGGAAAATGAGCAGCCAATGTTAGGGTTGATGAATTTCATGGACAGTTTCATCCCCTGAAACATCTGTTGTAGTGAGACAAATCAATGGCGTTCAATGTTTTGTTTTCTTGCTTATTGGTGTCCAGTTGGAAAAGACGTCTTCGAATTTCATGGAGATCTTTGTGATATGTTTTGCCCCAGATAAGTTCAGGTTGATTGAGATTGGGTCATTTATTCCTTTCTCATTCACTTCTTTGATGTTACTTTTTGGAGGGAAAAGATTTGGGGAGCAAAGTTGTCCTGATCTCTAAACTAAGATCGTTTTCCTTGGCAAGTAAAATTTTTAAAACCACTAACTCTTGTAAGAGATACAACCTCTGAATTCCTTCACACTTGTATATATCACTAAAAGCATTGCTGATTGTAATTACACCGAGTGCTTACCACTTCATGTTCATTAAAATCTTTCAGTCATTCTATAAGTTTTGGTCGCTATTTTGTGTTTGAGGTAGTTGATGGTTGGTTGTTTCCTCCAATGGACTATTTTTGAAATCTTACACTAGGGAGATTAGGAATGGACTAAGAAATAGAATGAGATAGGAATGGGTTGGGAATAGCCATTCCATTCTCCAATTTGTTTTTTTTTAATGGAAATATACAGATGAACCAAATCCTCAATTTTTGCCCAAAACAAAACCCTAATCAATGAAAACAATGAATCTGAATTCAAACTGAAAAATCAACTAGGAGAAGTGGCCAACGAAGAGGGGAGAGAGATCTGGCATCAATCAATTGAAAGGCCTTTTAAGAGAGTGATAAATTTGAGAGAGTGAAGAGAGAAATTCGAAAGAGTAGAGCATGACTAGCTTCTGTCTTCAGTGGAGGAAATGGTGGTATGGGTTGCGACAGCTTCTGTTATGGAGGACAGGGTGTCATGGGCTATTTTGTCTGAGTAATGTGGGGTGAGGAGGCACAGGGGAGGCAGTAGTTGTTGAGAAACATGGGGGTGGGGGAGGGACGAGTCACCTGATCGGTTCTCTCCCCCTGAATCTCATTCTTTTTTAGTGAATATCAGTCCTTAGCCAAGGCAAAGGAATGGTTAATCCCACCTATTGTGGGATTAGCAATTTTTGATAGAATGGCAATTCTAGACTGTTTGGGTCTACCAAACATAGTAATGGAATGGACTTGGGAATAGTAATTCTTATCTTGAGCCCATTTTGGTGTACCAAATGGGGCCTTAAAGTTTTTTATACACACACACACACACACATATTTACACGAATATATATTGTGGGTAACCTATGATATAGTCAGCAGAATGTTATGTATTCTGTTTCAAATGTCTGTTAGCTGTTCTGGTTCTCATTGCTTGTGAGGGGAATTGTGTTGGTTACATGTGAATTAGCCCATGAATGTTAATACCTTACATGCATGGTAACAATTTATTATATTAACATGTCAAACCCTTTTGCTGTGCTTTGTGGAAACTCCCATGTTCAACTTGTGGTGCTGATTTTGGTTTTCAGGTTTCTGTTAATATCATCTGGGATTATATATGGTTACTATGCAATGATACTAAAGATTGATGAAGAAGATTTTGGCGGTCACGGAGCTCTCCTCCAAGAGGGGCTTTTTGCTTCTATAACACTGTTTCTGGTACTCAATACTTCTTTTGCTCTTATTTCTGTTAGATATTTGGAGGCATATCAAAGTAGCCTTTGTTGGATTATGACTTACAAAATTTTCTTTTGCCTTGTCAGCTTGCTTGGATTCTAGTATACAGCTTGTTACACTTCTGATAGGCTAGCTCTCCTACATAGCTACAAGCTCTCTCTCTCTCTCTCTCTCTCTCTCTCTCTCTTAATGATAGTTAAATTATTTAGCTCCATTGTATGAGGCTTAACTTCAGTGCTGAAAACAATGAGGAAGTTTCATTATTTGAATTTTTTTTTTCTTCCATTGACACTTGGACATATTTTCATGATTGTGCAATACCACTGCATGGACATGCTAGCTTTTATTTTATGGTAAATAGTTGTTTTGATGCCATTTACTTCATAATTATTGTTCTTTTCCAGAATCAGCAGTGAGTTGCTAATGGGCATATTTCTCTGCTTCACGAAGCCATAGTTCATACATGTCTGTGTAATTCAGAGACAATTCTGTTATTTCAGGTTTGAGTCATATTTTCTGGGCTCATTATCCCTCTGAGCTGTGAGCTCGACACAATTTATATTGTAGGAGAGAAAAGTTACACTATTAGCATTTCTTATCATCGGCTTTTTAGCCTGCAATGTAATTAGTTGCATCAAGGGGAAAAAATCAGTGTATTGTCACAATTGGATTAGGGAATGTTGATATTGATAATAGAGTATTAAATTTCTCATAAATATGGATTCTATGACCAATGTTTTGTTTTCTTATTCATATTCTTAAAAAATAATAGTAGGTTTGCATTTGGAATTTTGGACCATATAATCTTCCTTTTAAGAGATGACAAACCTGTATTAGGACATGGACTGGCCCTTACTGCAAAGAATGAGGTGCCTTCTAGGAGTAATCGGTATGAGAAGATTATACAACAATATGTCCTCCAACTAAAAATCCTTTCACAACATTTTAGCAGCACTTTGCTTTTAAGTGTCAGAAAAGGTTGTATTATTCATCTCTATTAATTTTCATCGTCTTTTTCCAAATTGAAACTCTGGTTTTGTTTTCATACAGTATATATATATATATATATATATATATATATATAAAACAAAACTTAATGGAGTTTTGCTGTTGAACTATTACTCATGTTTTGAAAAAACCAATGCATTATACGTTACAGCTCTGATTGATTGAAAGCTCTCTCGGAATGTTGGGTGATTCTGTCAGTTTTGCTAGCCTCATAATAGCATTCCATTGTCAAAATTACCAATAATCTCCACAAGAACAAGAACCCCCCTTGAAGTGGTGGAACCGAATGCGATCTCTGACCACTATTTCTCTTTCAAAAATCCCAGAAATAAGCTTTATAGCAGCATGACAATCAGCACAAATCCGCAAATTCTTCACTATTCGAATGACAGTGCCCTTATCTGTGGCAATAAGTCCAAAGGCAACAGCCATCTTCTCACTGTGAAAATACAATGCTCTCTCCTTTTCCTCTTCCTCCACATCAAAAAATACCTCATTTGTGCTTGAAACATGGCCTGCCATTCTTAGTCGCTTGGTGATATCGTTTATCATATCATAAATTTCTTTGGCTCGAGGGTGAATCTTCTCCTCCACCCCGAATTCATGTATCTCACCATTAATCTCAATGGAACTACATCCTCGTAACTTATGAATCCCTTTCTCTCTCATCAATTCCCTCACTGCAGCAACATCATCCCACCTTCCTGCATTGGCATATATATTGGACATAATTGCCAGGTAACCACCATCCTCAGTGTCAAGTTGGATCAAGTGTTCAATTGCATATTCTGCAAGATCCACGTTTCCATGGATTTTGCATGCACCAAGCAACGCACCCCAGACCCCAGTGTGTGGCACAAGAGGCATGGCTGTAATCAACTTGTAAGCTTCACTCAGCAAGCCAGCTCGACCAAGGAGGTCAACCATACAACCATAATGTTCCAGCTTGGGCGTTAAGCCAAACTCTTGAGACATACCATCAAAGCACATTCGCCCTTCATCCACAAATCCTGCATGCACGCAGGCACACAAAACCCCGAGAATGGTTACATCGTTGGGCCTCACGGCTTCATTTTTCATTCGGTAGAAGAATTGCAAGGCACTCCTACTTTGCCCATTCATTGAAAAACCCATGATCATTGCATTCCAAGCTACAACATCACGGTCTATCAACTTGTCAAAAACATATTCAGCACTCTCCAAGTCACCACACTTTGAATACATGTCCACCAAAGCAGTCCCGACCACAACATTCAAACCAATGTTGCTCCTACCAATATATGAATGAAGCCATTTCCCCATATCTAATGCTCCAACTTGGGCACAACCAGCGAGGACACTCACTAGGGTCACTTCATTGGGACTCACATTCTCTATTTGCATAAGGTGAAAGTGCCTCATTGCTTCACTAATCCTCCTATTATGCACAAGCCCACCAATAACCGAGTTCCAAGAAACCAAATCTCTCTTAGGCATATTATAGAAAAACTGCAACAAAACTTCAACCTCGCCATGCTTTGCGTAGCCGCCTAACATTGTATTGTACATCAATAAGTCCTTAACGGGAGATTCATCAAATAACATCTTAGCAACTTCAATCTCTCCAGCTTTCACATAACCACCAATCATTGTATTCCACGCAACAAGATCCTTAACGGGCATTTTGCCAAACAATTTACGTGCTCTTTCCATGTCACCACATTGATTCACATAACCTGATAGAATGACTGTCCAAGCGACTGCATCTTTAGTGGGCATTTCGTCAAAAACATGTTCGGCCAACCTCATATCCCCAAAACCACCATAAAAATGAATCAAACTTGTACCAACAAACACATCTAACTCAAGCCCAAATTTAAACAGTTGCCCATGAACACGTAGCCCTTTATACAAGTCCTGCAAGTCAGCACAAGCCCGTATGACGAATGGGAAGGTAAAGCGATCAGGCTTAACTCTTCGAACCCACATACGATCAAAGTACAAAAGTGCATTTCTGGGTTCTCGGTTTTGTTGAAAACCTCTGATCATGGTGTTCCAAACGAAGGAGTTCGGTTCAAGCATTTGATCGAACAATTGAATTGCATAGCCCATCAGTCCCAATGTTGCACAATGAGCCACCAAGTTTCCGACAGCGAAGCTGCTCTGGTGAAGACCAGTCCGAAGAAGGTAGATATGGAGCGACTTTAGATGGTTCAGGGTTTTGACTGACTGGGGAGTTTTGAGTACAGAGAGTGCGAGCTGTTGCTGCTGTATTTCCAATTCCGCGGTGGACTTCAAAAAACCCATCCATTGGGGCTTCGAGTTCTCTCAGGAAACTGCGGGATTGCTTAAGGTTCAAAATGTGTTTCACCGTTTCCGAAAATCCCAAATCATGTTTGGTTAGAGTTTTATCTTGGATTTCAATCCTGAAATTCAAAAACCCATTCAAAAATTCATCTCTCCCTCCTCAGACTTTCTATAAAAAAGCACAACTCATCGGCGTCGATTGAGGTGTGATTCACTGAGTCTAAGTCATCGTCGGAGAGTGTGTTAGTGTGTTAGTATTTCATGAATGGCGTGAGTATTTAATGAATGACATGAGTAGACAGTGTGTTAGTAAAATTGAATTTTGTCATCAATATTAATTAAAAATTTCACAAAAAAATCACTTCATTAATTTATAGGACATAAATATTTATAAGAAAAAGGGTAAATGTATCACTAGCTTTTTTTTTAAATTTTTGATAATTATTCTAATTTTTTTTATAAAATTTTATAAAATTATACTTATTTTCTCATTCGGATTTTTTTTTTTGAAAATAATAAAATTAACACTTTCATATTTTTTTAAAAAAAATTAATTAATTTTTTGTAAAATATAAAAAAGACTCAATGTTTTTCAAAATGATTGAAGTAATTATTTTTTGGCATACCAAATCACAACTTCCAAATTTCATGTTGAAATAAGAGCTTATTTCATCCAAGCTTCAATAGAATTTATCACACTCAGGTTTTGGTTTTGTAATTTATTTTTTATATTTGAATAACTAACGAGGAAAGAGATTCTGTGACGAGATTTTATAATCTTTTTTTCCATATTTAGATAATAATGAGATAGGAGAAGAGATATAATAAAATCCTTTCATAATATTCGAAAATGATAAAAGAGAAAAAAAAATGAAAGAGCTTTTATATTAATTTATAATTATACTATTTTTAAATTAATTATAGTAATAATTAATAATTTCAAAATTTTAAGAGTATTATAAAAAATACTCATTAAAAAGTTACCTTCTTTTCCGTCACAATACTTGTGTTCGGATTGTCGGATTGCAAAATTATTAAAATAAGTACTGACCTCTTCCTCCCTCTTAATTTTTAAATCAAAGATAAAATGAGCTTCGCCTTTTCCATTCTTTTCAACTCCTTCCCATGAGCAACTTCAAGAGTGGTTTTAGGAAGGAAGTCGTTCTATTCAATTGCTAATATAACTTTTATTAATGCAATATTCATGTTCCAAGAGAACATTCATCTTAGCACCCATTTTAAATTCAACCATGAATAGTGAAAAAGTAGATATAGATATGAATACTATAGAAAGAGGATCCAAAAGTTTGAAAGAGAGAGAGAGGGAGATAGATAGGTAGAAAGAGAGATAAAATGAGAGAAAAATATGTTAAAAATGCTGAGAGCCATTGATAGATGCATTACTCCTATAATGGTATTCAAACAAGTATTCATTTAATATTTTAATATATTTTTTTCACACTTTTATTTCTTTTTCCACCGATCTATCTCTTTCTTTCTCTTTCAACAAAATTTTAGACCCGTCTTCGTAATATTCATTTCTACATTCACTTCTTTATTATTTATGACTTAAGTCCAAAATAATAAATATTCTCTTGAAACGTGAATAGTACATCAATAAAAGTCATATTAGTAATTAAAAAAAAATAACTCCACTCTTAAAACCAGTCCTGGAGTAGTTGCTCTTGGTATCCGTATTCGGCAACTCAATTTAGTATTAAGCTAGGCTAAACTATGTTCTCGTATGATATTACAATGCATGGTTTAAAGCTTTAAAGTATTACTTTAGTATGAGTAATGTTATCTTTTATTCTTACCAGAAAAAATGTTATATTTTTAAACTTTTAATCTCAAATCTTATGTTACAGTACTTTTAAGTCATCTGACTACAAAAATTAAAAATATACTGTTACATTGTCATACTATTGGATATAGAAAATTTGAAATGAAACTTTTAAAAGGGGCAGAACTATTGCTTAAAAGTATGCCAGTGTCTTGGATTCAACAATGGTACAAACAAGCTGCTCTGTCTATTGATTTTCCAGAAAAATAAAAAAATATGTAAGGATTATTACACATTGCCAAAATGGGAAAAATGGAAGGGAAAGAATCTGCTATTGTAACGTTCAACTCAAATGGATGAGAACTTATTACATGAACTGTGTGACGGACTTATGAATAATTTTTCCAAAGTTGGAGGGGGCATAGCCAGCACCATCCATGATCCATCTTACATCCATCTTCGCCGATTTCTGCCTCTTTGTTGAATTAAGTAGATGCGGCCATAAACCCACCGTTTACCCTGCTCTTGAAATGGATTGCTGCACGATGAAACCACACGAAGCAAAACATTCAAAGTTCAAACCAAATTTAGTTAATATAACAAGATCGAAAAGTGGGGAAATTTTTTAAACACGAGTTCTTTTTTCCTCGGTCCACTCTGTAAGCAAACATAACACAGGCATTGGCTGGTTTGTGAAATTCCAACACCACAGATTGCAAATCACATTTGAGCGGCATGTCAAGGCATTTGGTATAAAAAAAACTAACTATTATATGTATAAAAAAAACATTAATAAACATAATCTGTTTATGGTATTCATATGATAAAATGCTGTGAGAGAAGTCAATACCCAATTTTTATTTATTTATTTATTTTTTAACACATGACTCAATTTGAAGAAGACCATTCCTTCGGTTCCACCTGATGAAATACTTAACTGTAACCTTGAATTTTCTTTTCTGAGCATGCGTGACATGTACATATTTATACACACATGTAACAATGTACAACCTCAAGCTGTACTCAATGTTTTTTATCAAGGTGAGGATTTGTTAGTGTTTTGAATCTACATATAAGGAGACTAAGTAGTGCATATACAATGCCAGTAAATTTTTTTTTTTTTATAAGTAATTTTTGCATAAAAGACCACACGAGGAAGACAAACCCATTATAAAGAAAGGGGAAAGAACTCCAATTAAAGTTTGACATCCCTAGAAACTCTACAAAAGAAATAAGTATATAAAGGGAATTCTCTAAAACTCAAAAGTATAATGTTCTTAATAAATTATTTTTCAATATACAAAAAATTTCAACCCCTTCAAAAATCCTAAGAATTTTTTCAGGCCAAATGCACCAAAAAGGACCAAGAAGTGCCAAGTTCCAAATCCTCTCCGCATAACTCTTTACATGACCTCCTGCCACCTTTTCAGAAATTCTACTGTAGATCTTAGCTTGTTTGGGAGAGCTTCAGATTCTGGAGAATTGATTATTGGGGAATGGATTTTAAAGAATATAATCAATTTATTATTTGGGTGTTTGGTAAAAATTATGCAAAAATGATTCTAACTATGAGTTTTTCTTTGCAATTGGCGGGGTCCAGGGGTAAAACTTTTTAAAAACCAAAACTATTTTGAGAGGCAAGTTTTTTTAACTTGTCCAAAATCTCGTTTTGGGATTTAGTGTGTCCCATTGCAAAACTTTGTTTTGAAAAAAATCACCAAACACCACAAAACCCTGGTTGGGGTCCAAAGCCACGTTTTGAAAACACCCTCTAAGACAAAGTTCAACAACAACCAAATAAAGAAAAGAGACAACACTGTACATCCCTTGTAACCGAACAATGTAGGAACACAGTGACTGATGGGTCTCCTGTTCTTTTCTTTTTTTACATATAATGCACTTACTCAGCAACTGGAAACTCATTGTTTTGGAGATTATCCATCGCTAACACTGCCCCAAGTAACAAACCAAGCACTAAAAGGCCACCTTTGTAGGGGCGCTTTCCAAGGAAAAGCTGTATCCCCTCGCCGTGCTAATTCTATATAAAAGGATCTCACTGCAAATTTATCTCCCCACTCCTTTACCAACTCAAGCAATCCTCTTGATCCATCTTTGTCAAATACTTATGAAGAAGTTGCATCAAACTCATAACCTCCTCTGTACTCAATCCTGAAAACCTCTTTAGGCTCATCTAAAACACGGAGCTGAAACCATCCCGTGCTCAGAGTAAGAAACAAAATCGGCTACTAGATGCCAGGATTGGAGGTAATCTGAACAAATGAGGGAACCTAAACTCAAAAGCCTCATCACCAAACCATATATCTTTCCAAAACTTCACCCTCAAGTCATTTCCCACCACAAACCTGCAATGACTAAAAAAATCTTTGGCTCCCTTTCTTATTGATTTCCAAACCCCCACTCTATACTGACCATCAACCTCTTTAGAACACCCCCCCCCCCCCCCCCCAACCCCCTTTTTCTGGTTCAACTCCAAATTGGGCTTCTATAAGAACTTTCCATCTAGCAGTAGTCTCCACTCCACTATGCCACAACCACTACCCAAAAAAGAACTTTGTCGAACACCCTCTCAAGTCCTTCAAACCCAAACCACCCTCTCTCAACAAAAGCTTGATTCTATCCCAACTAATTACATGAATCTTCCTCCCATCTTCTTTCCCCTCCCACAGGAAATCCCAGCCCATATTAAGAGAGAGAGAGAGAGAGAGATGTGGATTAGGAGTAGAGAGAGGAGGGACGAGGAGATGGCAGGGAAAAGAGATTAACTATTTTATCCATGTTGGTTATTTAATCTCCTATCTTATTTTAAAAAAAATTTAAAAATGAAAAAGGTGAGAACAATTTGAGCACCAAGTAACATAGAGACCATGCCAGAAACCAAAACGCCTTCAGGCTTAATATAAATAACATAACCACGTATACATTAACAAAAATTTTACAACAAAAAGGAATAAAAATACAAAGATGAGAAGGATATATCCTCCCTCACAAGCAAACGGAGCCAAGCAAAATAAAGGAAGAACCGAACAACAAGAGATTTTACAAAATATACAATTGATGCAAATTTCTAAATGAATATGACTAATGAATGAACATCACCAATTTGTGTGTTGGCATCGCAGATACAGAGAAGGTTAGATCCATTTGACCCCATACTTAATTGACACATCTAAACAAATATGATGAGCTTAGGAGGCAGAAAAAGAAGTGCAATACGCCACGTGACAATCAAGAACCCTTTTCAGTCTAAAGGAAAGTTGCCACGGAGCCACGTCTTAGTTGATGTTATTTCAAATTAGTATGTTGCTGATTAGATTTGTGTTTTCACAAGTTTTATCCAGTTGAGGATTTAGTAATTTCAGGATTTTCTGGACATGGACCGCAAAGACGGTTCATAAATTTCGGATATGTGATCCCCACCCCCTCAAAAACCTCATATCAGGTGAAGGCATGCCTCGAACTGGGTACCTCTTGGGGACACAAGTGTCTTCATTATTAAAAAAAGATGGTCCATGTATTCTATTTTGAGAGGTTTGATGTGTGGTCTTCAGTAATTCTAGAATAGTGTTACTAGTCAGCCTCAGAGTTTATTATTTTGGGTCCACGTCCTTGTAGAAAACACCCAAAAGCTTTTAAATATCAAAATTCGTAAGTACTCTTTCAATTCAATAGAAAGCTGAATTTTGAGGGTAGTGTTTGACCTTATATTTACAGGAAAAGTTTTGCTATTTCAAATCACAGCCTTAATTTCCCTAATTTTTTATCTCGAAACCTTAGTTCCATACCCTAGCTCTTTTCCAACACTTCTAACCAGTAAATCGTGTTTAGGAGAAATAATTAGGGAGGGATTTCAAGCCAAAAGAATTTGAGAATTCCCAGTTTCAAAATCATGTATTTGGATTAAAGATACAAAGATTCCTATGCCATTCAAAGAACGGACTTAGGGGCTCGAAATACATATGAAATCCTCCGAAAACATGTGTTATTGTCAAACCCTTGGAACAAAACAATTAAAAGTATCAGGCTGAAGAGCTCTCCTAGTGAATCAGGAACACCTCTCTCTCTCTCTCTCTCACACACACACACACATCCGCATGTGCGCACAAACACACTGCCTTAACAATAATTTTTTTGGTCGATATATTTCGACTGATTAAAACCAGAACCACCATCCTTAGGATTTCATATAACTTTTAGATTTTTTCTTCCTATAATTTTTAACCAGAACCACCATCCTTACGGATTTCATATAACTTTAGATCTTTTCTTTCAATAATTTTTCTTTTTTCTTTTTAAACAAAAAAAGAAGAAGAAGATCCGAACTGTAAATTTTGGGGTTTCATTTGTTTCAATTAGATTATGGATGGATGGATGGAAAATTATGGTTTGCTTTTTCAAAGGCTTGTCGATGAGTGAACTTCATTACAACCTTTGATTTCATCATGGATAACAAAATTTAGTTTTACTTATTTCTTGCTTGAGTGCAAAAGACAAAGACCCATAGTTTGAAATTTTATCCAAACAACGAGTTTTACAAATATGAGGATTTAAATTTATAAATTTCATGTCCTCACATATCAACTTTCTTAGGCACTTTGAAATTCTCATTGAAACGCACTCTTTAACACCCAAAATCCTGCAAATACTTGCTGTTCAAAGTTTCTAACAACTAATTTTTAGAAATCCCAATTGAAGCTAATCTGATTCTAATCCCATTTTCATTGACAAGCCCTACAACTTTTCTTCTAAAGCCTATACCTAGAAGTTCTCTATAACCTAAATCCACCAGGAACCAAATCACAGGCAGCACTGTCTTGAGTTTTAAGACACCAGCCAGAAGTAAAAAAATTAACTCCTGGAAGTAGAAGACACAGGACCAAAAAAGGGCTATCAAAGAATATTGACAGTTGTTTCTCTCTTATTTCGTGGATCTAAAAGTAATGCCTTCTGAAAATTGGACAGGATCCAACATGTGCAATTTCTCAATACACTTTGAATTTCAGGTAAGACAAGTACCCAATTCAGCATAACATGCTGAACAGAACATCTTCATGCAGATCTCCCTCTCTTTTGCTATACTAGATTATGACCAATTTTCTACTATGCACTGAGAACCATAGAGTAGGAATGCACTGAGAACCATAGATCAAGTTGCAATTGTCTCTTAAGCAATGTCGTAGAATGAAACAAAATGTTTCATATTTATTTCCTTCAAGACTAAGAATGAACACATGAAAAGCACATCCATAGATTTCTATTATTTCCTCTAAATCATAAATAGACATCACTTCTCATTGAAGCAAAAAGCATAAAAATTTATTAAATTGGTTAAGCATGTATTCTAGCATGAAGAACAGAGTCAAACTATAATTACCTCTACCTTGGTGCGGAATTCTAGAGAACAGTCACATACATGACAATCTGCTCTATGTGGGGAGTTATTGGACCGATCTGATCTCACAAATGCAAAGACCTGCAAATAAAAAGCACTTATGAGTCATGAGGATTAAAATATGTTTCCCATGCATGACTCAAAATCTAGGTCAAGACTTGAAACCCAAAAAATAAAAATAATAACAATAAAAGCTTCTATTTTTTCAAATTAATAAAAGCATTTTTTGGGGGTTAAAACTGACCTCCTCCCCACAGTTTGGGCATGCCCCCTTTAGTGCTACCAAGTCATTACTCCATAGGCCTCGAAGTGCTCCAACTGCAAGTAATAGTTATCAAGCAATGGGTGATATTGGAGTGATATTAAGTTATTAACAAATATGCACGATAAATTTATATATATATATATATATATATATCTTTGCTCTTAAACAATTATACCTGGCAATGCTCAAGCTACTGGCTCAATGAAAGCATCATAGAGCATTGGCTACCCATGATGTTTAACAGCATTCTAAGTGAGGGACATACTATTTTCAAAGTTTGAAAAATGCCTATTTATATTTCTTAACACTGATAATATTCTCAAACCATCTTCTTCATATTAGTAGATCAGCTTCAATTCAGTTTGTATTTGATTCCATACAAAAATTACAGCATAACATAAAACTGCACATTAATCTTAAACAAGTTCTGAAGTTGTAACTATTAATTCCCCTTCCTCTTTGATTACAGTACAGATGTACCAACTTCTCTCAATTTGCAGGCTGCCACACAACACCTATAGATTACAGCTATTACGTCATAATATTTGGAATTGGTGTGACTATTGGTAACAGACACATACTGATCAAATTTGTTTTCCATAAGAACCATGACAAGTTAGTATTAGTGATCATCATCCCCACCCCCAGGAAAAAAAAGACAAGGACAAAAGAAAAACAAAATTTTGAAATAATATCATGTTTATGAGCTACTGATCGACAGATGAAATTGATTGATTTTCCGAATAAGCCTTCCCTAGCTGTAAATTAGCACTAGATTCAAGGAGATTTTAGATGAGATATACAAAAACAATATTATAATGCAGGGATGAACTTCAATTGAGATAATATATTGTTACCCAAATTTCAAACATGATCATGAAAACAAACAAAATTTCTACAAAATCTTAAACTTCTCCAGTTTATTTTTCTAGAATTAAAATATCTAACTAGTAGAAACCAATTCACTCAAACAAATATAAAGCATCCATAAATAGTTCACTTCATCAAAGAACTTTTAAAGTTCAAAATTTTCATTTCCCCCTTATTTAATGGATCCTATACGCAAGAGAGCTTTGAAATCATATTCATCTATTTATTCCGAGTTAACATACATTGAATACCGCGCGGTCAAGAAAATTTAAAAGATATATAACAGTGAGGACATCAAAATTATTACCAGAAGCCGATGCAATCGGATAACCAACCACACATCCCAATGCCATGAAAAGAAAGCCATTCAGCATGGAAAGAAACTCTAATGCAGATGCTTGACTGCCATAGGAAAATCCTGAATTGAATGCATCTTGATAAGCTCGATAGGCAGTGTAGATTACAGGCGCAAGACAGACTGAGCTGCCAAAACCAAGAAACAGGAGCCATACGCTTGCCAATGCGAAAACCTGTGAAGGGTCTTCCTGCCCTACAATCACGTCATTCAATCTTCAAGTGGAGAAAAATCCAAGACAATTACTTATTTAAATACACTAACACCAGAATATATGCCCAATTTTAGCACTAATCTATCCACTCAATTCAGATTCAGTGTCCCATGAATTGGATGGAGCACGCCCAAATCAACAAACAGAATAGAGTTCTTAAGATTCTCAGGAAAAAAAAATTTTACAAAGCCAATAAAACAGAGAAGTTTGCAGAAACGAAACAGTGGCAGCAAACTGTTTATTTTTCGGATTTTGGGCAACCTCCCACCAAAATATAGACATGTATCATTTGTGAATATTCCCCATGATAAAGGGTCTGGTAGTGATGATTAGATATTTTTTCACGAAATTAGCCATAGCAGATGGCAACTACATATATTTGCACAGAATCATTTAAATAGAATTACCTCAGCATCAGCATAAGTTGCATGCCGCCTAAGACTGCAACGGGGGTATTTGACAACGTATTTTGAACCATACCACCGTAATTTCAACTGTTCCATCAAATTTTCTTATATGAGAGAATGCAAAAATACCATGTACTTGTGACTAGAGATGGGCAGAGACGAGTACAATTTTTTACCTCTACTCTATCAAACATGTCATCAACTATCAAAGGTTTCCCACTGTAATATGCATCCCGTGCCTAGTATGAGAATAAGGAATAGCAAATGTGAGAGAGAGAATTTATCTCTAAGGAAAAAATAGAATGAAGAAACAGATTAGCAATATTAAATTCAATTACACTTCAATTTAATGTTTAAGGAATTCATTAAAAAATTATAGTAAAGATTAAATTGAATAATGAGCATACAACAACATTACACTTTTTAATGGCTATTCATTTTCTCAAAAAAAAATTTTAAATTTGCAAAAATGACCAAATGCCTCTAATTTCCAAAAAAAAAAAAATCCATAGATTTTTAACATCAAAACACAGTGGAGGCGGGAGAGAGCTTCTCTTCACTCTCTGTAAATAAGTAAAAGAATCAAATTTGGGAGAGTAAATTTCCTCTATACTCAACACAGTATATCTCACGATTTCAATTGATAAACAACAAAACAAGTATTACCTATTATCATGTAAATTATGCAATAAAATACGAATTACCGAAACTTAGATGTGGTGAACGTACTTGACGATAGAGGGCTTCTAGTGTTTCTTTGGTGGCGGTCTCGATGGGTCCGACGAAGATGCAAGAAGGCCCCTCTGCGAGGGAGGCAGGTGGCTCAGTGAACGCGCCGTTGCTCTTCGTGGAAATGCGAACCGAGAATGGAGCTGCGGTTCGGTTGTTTCGGGAAAGTTCGACGACAGTGGAGCCCATCACGTGAGTAGAGACGGAGGTGTTTGGGCCGGCGGCCATGACCAGAATCTGGTTGTGGTGGTGGTGGCGGCGGCGGCGGTTGCGTTAGTGTGGAAGCAAAAGAAAACAAAAGAAAACATGCGATAGAAATTAGACGCTTTGACCTGAGAGGATTGGCCACAAATATGGAAAGTCCCACTTATTTATAGTAAAATGTGACGAAAATGCCCCCTGAGGCTCTGGTTCGTTTTCCATTGTAAATATCTTATTGGGGACGTGATTTTTCTTTCAATCTCGTGATTGGCCTTGCTCTTGGAATTGTTGGATGATTGAAAACAACATAAACAAAAACAAAGAAAACTTTAATATGCGTTTGCCGGGAGTCGAACCCGGGTCTATTGCTTGGAAGGCAATTATCCTAACCGTTGGACTACAAACGCCTCCATGTACTTATCCCTTACTATAATGAACATAACTGAATAATGAAAAATTGAATAAAGTTCTATAAGAAAGAGTGCTTTTTTTTTTGGTTGAGCATTAAACTAATTTCTCAACAGCTCTGCCTCTAACATCATTAATGGCAATATCATATAACTCTTTAGGATACCCATTTAATCAGATAATGAATGAAGCCTTTTTTTGTCAAGCGAATTAGTCGCTAAATTAACTTTCTTATAAATATGAGTAAAATTAATTTCTAAACTTCTTTCTCTTAGGATATTAAAACAATATTTAAGAATATTGTAAATTTTTCGTGAACAACTCTGTCATCCTCGCATAAAATATTAATAATCAACTAAGAATCACCCTCAATATCAAAAGCTTTACCATACTATTCTTAACAATCCTTAACGAAAATTGTCATGATCAAGTTTCCATTATTACTACTCCTCTTGTATACTTTAACAAACAACAACAAAAAAACTCATACACACAGTGACAGAGAGTATAAAGAAGCCACATGGAATCTCAAGAAATAAACGAAAAATATAACAAATCATAGCCAAAAGGAAATATAGATATGTGTTTGTATAAGAACATTAATTGGCTTTGTACAACTAATAGAACTAACACAAATAAAACAATTTCAGTGTTGTTTTTATTTTCTGTTCTTCTATTCTCTGCTCATTTCTTCCTACCAATATCTTATTTTGTCTGTTCTTAAAAAGAAACGATCCCATTCATGATTCACCACTTCCCCGAAGAAATTATACTTCCAACTATTTTCTTCATCAATATCAGAACTAGAATTCTTTCCCTTCTCTAATATTCCTCTTCAATGTCTGTATTCTGTCAAGAACTCCCTTCAATGTTATATCAAATGCATCTTCAAGTGTTTCTAATCGAGACGTTGGATCAGCATATATCACCTTGGGAATTAGCTTTATGACCTCCTCTCTCATTGCCAATACCTTTCTTTTTGGAATATCAAGCAATGTCTTCTCAATGCTTATAGTCCTGTTTTTAAATTCATCCTCTGGTATAAACACTGAATACTTGCTGAAATTCTTGGGCAAATGCCATAAGTATTCGACATAAGCAGAAGCCGGATGAAAGAAAACCGGTATGCACCCTGCAAGAATTGTGTCAAAAGTTGATCGCCTTGTAAATGAGTCGCCGGGAGGTTGCAAGCAGAAGACTGAGCTTTGAAACATCTTCATCACATAAACTGGTTTGTGGCACTTGTTTCCAACATTAGTACAATTAAGAAACTTGCATTTTCGCTTTGATGCTAAGCAATGCTCAATAATCTCATTTCTAATGGATTCCTCAATGTTAGGCCTTGGAGCACCCGCAAACGAAAACAAGAATCGCCTTCTTAGTTTCCTCACTTTGTTTTGCCATTGGAAAACCTCATTGTCACTCGAAGGATGGAAGTATGTCGGATATGGTATCGCAAAATCATTGTTATTCCAAGGGCTTGATTCAATTGTTAACATTGTCATGTTCTTAGATTCAGGCAATACCATTAGCTTGTTGCCCCAAGCAGAGTCATCATCAATTACTCTTCTGAAATCCCAAGTAATTCGCCCTGCAACCAAGAAATGATCTCTTCCCCACATGACTTTCCACTCTGGTTTTCCTCTCAGCCATTTCACCACATCCAAAGAACCAGAATCTCGCATTGACATTTTGGAACCCCACAGATAGCGAGCCACTTCAAAGCCTGCATAATAGGGCACAAAGATTGCCGAAGCCATTGATGAATCATTGGTTAAGCACTCATACTGCTTCATCCTGTTGTGAAATATGACTTCTAATGAGAATTGGTCCGTTGCAAACCAGCCCGGATTCGGTAGCCGGGGACCAAGACCAACGTTGGTCATGTACTCGCACATATTAGTCCATTTGTTCAGTGTACTGGCATTGCTCAAGCAAGTCGTAGTTGAATCGACTGGGAAGATCATGAACATATATGTATCTACCTGAACATGAATCCGCATCAGGCTTCTTGACTGGCTCTTCCTGATTCTCTGTTTCAGCTTCATTCTCTGTAATAACAGGTGTTCGATCAACATTTTGAGTGCTGCCCTTCTCAACAGTTTTTTCATTCATTGATTCTCTCTCATTTTCTGTAATTTCTGCTGTTAAATTACTAATGGAATCATCAAATTTGGGCAAGATAACGCTAATTTCATTTGGGTTAGTAGTGGCGGGAACAGAATTGGGTTTTGGGGATTCAATGGAATTTGAATGAATGTGGGATAAAGAGGTGAGTCCGCGGAGAGAAGACCAATCATAAACATAAAGAAACAAGTACCAAAAAAGGAACAAGGCAAAGACGACAAACCAAAACTGACTGCGAAACCTTGAAGAGATCATTTTCTCCATCTTCTCCCGACGAGTTCTCGTGCAGAATGATCTCCGTTGGGTCATGGGTTTCCCGGACAATCTCTGATCAATGAAAGAAGATAACAGAAACCCATGTTAGAGAGAGAGAGCAAATAATCAAAAAATTTGAGAAGCAGTAGACGAATTGCTTATAAACCAATGCTTGGAAACTGATTTTGAAGAGAGGAGGCAAAGTTGAACCGTCCAAAAGAACGTTCTAAATATGACACACAGAAGGAGCTTGTTAATGCCGAATAGTCAATATTCCCTTCAAGATGGCGACCTTGCTGTGACATATATGATTATTTGAGGTTTATTTCTATTTCTGTCCCTCGAATTGAAATTCCCTTCCACTAAAGATTTGCTTTCCATTATTGTTTTTTCCATCTTTGCATTCCTACCTTACATGACAGATTAAAATAAAATTTAGATTTCGTTGATAATGTTTATTGTTTTTAATTTTCAAATTTTATGAAAAAAAATGTTATAAAAAATAAAAAAAATTATTGTAACCAATGAAAATCGATATTCAAATCTCGTTAATGTTTAGAGTCTGATTTTGAAATTTTTGAAAATCATTTATTTTTTGGTTTTAGTTTTTACTCTAATTCTAAAAACATTTTCACAAATATAAAAACAAAAACAACCAATCAAGTTATTTTTAAAATATTGAAAGAGTAAACAAAAACAACATTACCAAACGAAAACTTTTAATAATACAAATGATAAATAATACTAACCCGACAAAAGTGAAATCGAAGATAGAAAAAATAGGTGAAAAGGATAGCATTCTTCGTTTCTTTCATATTTATGCTTGAAGTAAAAAAATAAATAAATAAAAACAGAAAGTAATCAATCAGTTGGAGAGAGCATTCAACTTAACTTATGGAGCAATTATATACATACATGATATATAAACTTTTATGTTACACTTAATAAAATTCTTTTTTGTTAGATCTTATTATATTTGAGCCTCTTTTATTTGCTCAGATTTTTTACAGGATTTTTTTAATGATGCTGTCAAATTAATTCCAGATGGTTCATAAATTATATTTTATGTTATCAACATAAATTGCAAATTAGTGTTAGATTGATTAATAACTCATTATTGTTTTTCAAAGCAAAAGTTGCAAAGTTGATAGATGCTGTTATCTAATTCTAATTCACTAATGTTTTGATACATTTTTGAAAGTTTTTTTTTCTATTTTTTAAAATGCTAAAAATAAAACATGACTAGAAAAGCATTTGACGGGACATTTTTTAAAAATTATAAAAATAACTTATTTTTAGAAAATTATTAAAAAAATCTTTTTTTTTTTTTTTTGTATTTTTAAAGATCAAGTTCATTGAAAAATGAAAAAGAGAAATTCATTGAAGAAAGGATTATTTTTCAAAAGTTTCATTGTTTTCATTTTTTTTAAATGAAAGAGATAAAATAAAAAGTGAAAGTAATGAAAATAAAAATGTGTTCAAATAATCAAAATGCCTTATATTGAAACCGGAATAGCTCTACTCCTCTCCTAGAGATAAAAAATCATTAGAGATCTTTTGATGGATTCATCTATGAAACAATTGTTGTTAAAGTTTAACCCTACAGGTGTAGAGCCTCTCAATTTTATTTGAAAATGAAGCAATTGTTGTTTGGTTAAATACACAATAATGGAATAATAATTACATTCTTGTGTTTGGCTTGAACCATCAAATTGTTTGAATGAAGTTAATATTAAGTTAGATATTTAAATTATTTATATAAATTTCAAAGTTTTCATGTAAGTTTAATGAAAAAAATTCAACTTTTTATTGGCAAAAAAATAAAAATAAAAATTTTGGTAAGGAATGAAATGGGCATTCCGTGACTTTTGATAAAGAATGTCGATTTCCGCTTCTTTGAGAATAGTCATTCCATTTGGAATGATTATTCCGGCCTAAAAAGTCTAAACAAATACAGAAATTGAATAATATCAAGAATACATATTCCATTCCTACCCTCGTTTTGACCTACCAAATATGACCTTAAAATTTACAGGGTGAGACTTACTGCTTAAGAAACCACTTGGACTCACCTTATGAAATAAATAAATAGTACTATTAGAGATAGTCAATTTATTTTTTTTAATTGTATTTTCAATGTGAGGACATGATGTCATCACATCACATTGAAAATATAATTAGATATATAAATTAGGAATTTCTTGCATTTCCTTTGACGGTGAAATAGAGATACTTAATTGAAAATATGTTACAAAGTATCATTTAAATTAAATATTTGGACAAAGCTTTTCACCATTAATTTTTTCACGATACTTAATCTGCATGCGACATTATTTAAGAGCATATGTATAATGTGACATTCATTCAAGATCATATTGAAGATAATAAGAATTTATCTTTGCATAAAATATTAATTTTAAGAGAAATTGTAATTTTTTAAAAAAATAATACTAAATATTCGTACAAGATTTCATGTCTCAAAGAATGCAGCATGAGATTATTAGTAATATATTAATGCATCATCTAATGATCAATCAATAATTTATTACCATATCATTTAAAAAAATAACATTAACTCCTAACAAAAATATTAAAAAATTTTAATTTATTTTTCAATTGTATCTTTAATATGATGTTATAATAAGGATACCATGACTATATATATGCTATTCATATATCCCCATGACACGAGACTCATTATTGCGGGGTCAATTGATGAAACTCATCCCATGTAACGATATGAGCCGCAGAACATTTTCCGTTTTCCTAACGGTAAATGCTAGAGATCCCCGACCAATTGTATCAGTAACTGACATGCAGAATCCAGTGTTGCTAAAGACCGTTGGCCTTCTAAGGAAGTACCCTTCACCATTTTCTCTCTCCAGCGCGCTCTCTCTCTCTCTCTCTCTAAATTTAGCTCCCTTCCCCTTCCTCCACGATACATTCGTTATTCATGGCGTCCTAATTTCAGAATCCGAGCTCCAATTCCGATCAACCAATGGAATTTTCTCTGATAAATATTTTCTGATTATCTTGTTCCTTTTTTTGTGCGACGGTGATGGGGAGGGACCACTCGCCGGAGGTCGAGATCAGGGTCCATCCCCAGAGAGGCGACCAAAACGCTCGTCCGGTGGCAACACAGCCTCGGCAAACGTACCAGCCGTTTAATCGATGGTTTCCTTGGTTGGTTCCAACATATGTTGTAATCAACATTGTTCTGTTTGTGGTCGCAATGTACATTAACGATTGTCCTCATAACTCCGAGACTTGCCTCGGCGAGGACATCTTGGGACGCTTCGCGTTCCAGCCTCTCCAGGAAAACCCGCTCCTTGGCCCCTCCGCCTCAACGTGAGTCCCCCTAAATTCTTGCAATTTCGGTTCATTATATACATAGATCGATTACATGAATTGTAAGTTGTGGCTTATTTTGTTTGTAATTACTCCATTTTTTTAACATAATGATTCAATCTGAACTAGTTGTTCAAGTTTGAGCTTTTTTCTTTTTGTAATTATCTTTTTGGATCTTACTTACCTTCATGGTTAAATGTTTGAATGAACGAATTTAGGACATTTATACCATGTTTGATTCAACATTTGTTTTGGATGTCAGAAATCTGATTATGGTGTTTGTAAATGTTGTTCTTGATATCCTGAGATGGAACCTTTGTTTAGTGGCTAAATCCCCGAAGTCGGTTTTGGGCTAGCATCCTGGACTATTTTAAAACCTGGAATGGAAAAGTTTATTATTGAGTTTTTGAAATTCAGGCAAAGTTTTCCTTTCTGTTTTTGTTTAAATTGTGCTCATTGCTTAACTAAAAACTCCACATTCAAGCTATACTTAACCTTGGGTACTCTTAAATCTTAATACGAATCGGTAGTAAGATTACTTTTAATTTTCGTAGGTGAGGAGGTTGCATAGTTGAAGGATTTGCCTGGGAATTACAATCAAGCTGTTGAATGTGAGCATGTTTACCTGCATAGATTGTAATTAACTGTTAACAATAGGAGGGGCAGTGAACTTATTATGAAGCTGTGAACTGTGAACATTCTTTCACAGGTCTTAGTCCTAGAGATAGTTTGATAAAGAGTTGATATATGACCTAGTTTCTTGTTTCTTCAGGCTACAGCTTATGGGGGCTCTAGAAGTGAAGAAAGTGGTTGAAAAGCGCCAAGTATGGCGCCTCTTCACTTGTACATGGTTACATGCTGGGGTGTTTCATGTTCTCGCCAATATGTTGAGTCTGATATTTGTTGGCATGCAGCTTGAGAGGGACTTTGGGTTTGGTATGTTTCTTGGCATTCTTGACTTCACTTCTATTAGTGGTAATATTGTGCTTATAGTAGTCAAAACGTGTATCGGAAGTTGTAGTCATTTTAAAAAAAATGCTATCGCAGATACTAGACGTGTAATTAAAAAAAAAAAAAACACATTTATAAATATATCTAATGTATATACATGAATAAAGTGGACCATCTTATAATTAATATTCAATAAGTTAAAAATCTCAAAGAATTAATAAAATTTCAAGGAACAACTTGGTTCTATGGTGAATAATTAATAATTTTATTACTTAATAATTAAATTAAATTTCTATATAATATTAATTATTAGAGAGATAAAATAGTTATATATGTACTTATATATCACATTCATGACATGTCTTGGTAATTATATTTATTAATTTAATATAATTGAATTCTAAAGTATTGTAAGTAAAAAAAATTATGACATTAGAAAATACAACTTGTTTACTTGAAAATGATAGTAAGAGTTTTTTATGCCTTAAGTTGAGCATTATATATATTTTTATAAAAAATCAAAATGTCATTGAAAGGTTGCATATGTTGTATTATTTTTGTACAAAAAATCTTTTTTATGTAAGAAACACTTATTCGTTAATGAAAGTATGAAAAAAATTAATAATTAATAAATTTTCAATCTTTCATGTCTATTAATTATAAGAGGGTTGACTATATTATTGCATATGATGTATTATTTTTTGTACAAAAAATCATTTTTATGTAAGAAACACTTATTTGTTAATGAAAGTATGAAAAAACTTAATAATTAATAAATTTTCAATCTCTCATGTCTATTAATTATAAGAAGGTTGACTGTATATATATATATATATATATATCACATTTCAATTTACTTGTCATACAAATTAGATATTATTTATTCAATAATTAAAAATCAAAATGGTACTAACATAATTGTCTCATTTTTCAAATATATTGTATCATGTTATATACAGTGTTGTATATACATTGTATAAAATAATAAAAATTATATTCTAACTCACTTATAAAAAAATAACTTAAATTTCGTACAATACAAAAAATAAAGATTTATAAATACTACGAATTTCAAACTAAAATTAAATAATCCATCTAGTATAGTTCATCAAGACAAAATCCAAAATTAGTCATTTTTATAATTCATCCTATTTCCGTCTTAATATTCAATTTCAATGGCATTGATATCATCATCACCCTCATCATATGCCGACAATTTTTTACTTTCTTTTTCTTCTTCAACTTCTTATATGTGTTCACTCCTTATCCACATCTTCTCAAAATACTTACTTCCTTCTTTCTTATTTCAGGAAACATCTCTATGCATTACAAATGGGCAATATAAAATCAAACAAACAAAAAATGTTTCCTATGTATATAACAAAACAACAAAAAATAAGTCTAGAACAATGCCGTTTAGCTTGATTTCCCATATCTTGTGTATCGTGCATATCGAAACGTATCGTAAAATACGGTGTAAAAAGGTACAACTATAAGATACGTATTGTTTTATGTCCATATCGAAACGTATCATAAGATATGTATCACGAATCGTACGATACTAACAACTATAATTGTGCTTATTAAGTAAATCATCTCAAAATTTTTTAAGTTCTTCTATAAATTTAGAGTGTATCATGTAATAGTTGCAATTTGTAACTTGCAGAGAGGGCTATTTATACTTGTAAAAGATTTTATTACATGGATATCTGCATCTCAATGGGTTACAGGCCTTGCCCTAGCCCTAGGTCATGATAGATTTTCCTTCTTTTTTTTCCGATGTGAATGACTGTTACATCTGTTATCCTAGTTGGTTTATTCAGCTTTCTCTACATGTGTGATAACAATATTGTGTTAGAAAAAAAAGCTCTTTTATGTTAAGCAAGTTAGAATTCAGCTGTAAATATACCTATTTTCTTGAAACAAATGTAGTCATACTGAAATATAATTTTTTTGTTTTAAATTTAATATTCAAGCTACATTATTACAACTCAAAGAACATTTTAAGTGTCAATTACAATTTTTACAGGATTTTGAAGATTGAGTACTGCAAATGTGAAGGATAATAAAGTTAGAAAATATTCCACACAAAACCAATGGATTGCATAATAGAGTTCTCGTAAATGCAATGCATGCAAAACAATAATTTTTTTTTTTTTTGAGTTGACAAGTAATTAACATATAATTTTTCTAGTATTCTAATAGCGTCATTTGGGTCTAAAGTTATTTATTCAGATAAAAAGTGGCTGTTTTACCAAGTTTATCTTTGAGAAAGATTTAAATCGGTAAAATAAACAAGTCCATTGTGTTGACTAACCAAGACATAGATGTTATTTTCATGGAAACTCAGTTATATATGTTACATGCTTGAAAGTTTTTGTTAGACCTATTATGTTAGGATAGTGAATATGATAAATTTTGGTGAGATAACAATGAGTTAAAATAAGTGCTTGTCATAATCCGGGGCTATATATCACTATCGTAGTATATCTGGAACCATGGAATTTAGACGCTAGTGAGAGGGAGTTGCGGATTATCTGGGACATGATTTGGTATATGTTGAGAGCTTGATATACATTGTTGGCCCATTCTCGAATAGCTTAAGATTTTGGAGTAACCGGTGACGAAACATTGTATCAGAGTCGTGGTTGTGAGAAGTATTGGGTTCAAGTCTCTCTATTTGTATTTATTCCCCGTTTGCATTTGTATTCTTTTTTACTTCACATTCATGAAAAGGAGTGTTGAGAACTTGATACACATTGTTGGCCCATTCTCTAATTGCTTAAGTTTTGGGAGTAGCTGGTGACTTACTAGTGTCCAAGGTAGATTGTCTTTTAGAATTTTGTCAGAACACAGTTTCCCAATTACAGCCTTGAGCTGTGAAGAAAAGCATTTCTCTTAATAAAAGAAAAACATGTATGTGTCTTCTGTCTATGCGAGGATGCATTGTTTTAATTATGATTTTTAATTTATGATTGGTAATTGAAGCCTTTTGTCACATTGATTTAATCCCTCTGCAGTGCGGATCGGCTTACTTTACATTATATCTGGAATTGGTGGGAGTTTGTTGTCGGCTTTGTTTGTCCAAAGAAATATCTCTGTCGGTGCGTCTGGTGCACTATTTGGTTTACTTGGGGCACTGCTTTCTGAACTCCTTACAAATTGGACAATATATGCCAATAAGGTATTTAAAAAATTATTCTTTGGGCTTGCTATTTAATTTTTATTCTTTGAATCAGCTAAATGTGGTTATCTTGAATTTTTTTCCTTATCAGCTGGCAGCACTGCTGACTCTCATTCTCATCATTGTGATCAATTTGGCCATGGGAATCCTGCCTCATGTGGACAACTTTGCCCATATCGGGGGATTTCTTACAGGATTTTTTCTTGGATTTGTGTTTTTGATCCGCCCCCAGTTTGGATGGATTAGCCAAAGAAATGCTTCTCGTGGTCAGATTGGAACATCAGTTAAATCCAAATACAAGACATACCAGTGTGTGTTGTTGGTTCTCTCTCTCATAATTCTAGTCGCTGGGTAAGTTCTCAATATCTCTTCTGTTTGCAAGAAACTTAAACGGCAACTTAATACCCAGTCATTAGTTGGCTAAAACGTTATTGTGCTGCATGGTAGAGTTGTCAATGAAATGTTATTGTTGGCCACTTTCCTTCAATTTTCAGAATAGTAGAGTTTCATAGTCTTTAAAACGTTATTGTTGTCATTTGTCAATAAAATATACATCTTCTTGTGCTGCATGCTTGATACAGTCAAAATATTTAATGATCATTTCTTAAATTTACTGTTTGCTAATACCAAACATGCTTATATTTATGCTTATAGCAAACTGGCGGAAACAAAAATCATGCTGCCAGTCCCAAGTGGTTAGAGAAAAGGCCCTGTGGGCGGGAGCACTACATATAATGTCATTATAACTATTGTTGGAAATTAACTTGTATTCATTTTATGCTAGTTTTCAGCCGTGGGAGTCATGTGACCCATTTTTCTGTATCTTAACAGATTTACTTTTGGCCTGCTTTTGCTCCTCCGAGGGGTCGATGGGAATGACCGTTGTTCTTGGTGTCATTATTTGAGCTGTATCCCTACCTCTAAATGGAGATGCCAATCGCAACAAGAAGTGTATTGTGAGGTAACTGATGCTGCCACATGTTCCTTTTTTTTTTTTCTTTCTTTCTGGAATGCTTTTCCTTTTGAATGAGAATTCAAACATAGCAAATGACCAAACAAGGAGGTCTCCCCAATTCCCATCTTTTCATTTTGGGCCACTTTCAGCAAATCTATTGCAAAGTTATCTTTGCAGGCCACATCTACTTTGATCTGACAGGCTGATATACCCATGTTAGCAAGCCAGTCCTCCCCTTAATTGGATCTCTAAACACATTATGCATTATATGATGAATATTTTGTGCAACGTAAGAATCTCTCATTCTTGTAACAGATGCCAGATGTTCCAAGAAATCAAATTTCCATACCTCAAAAAGATTCATGAGTTGAGAAGTCGTGGTAGCACAGTGGTTAAAGTGCTAGCCTGGTATTTTTAAGGGAGAGTTGGGGAGTTGGGGTACAATTCTTTTGTTGATCAAAGAGAAGAAAAAAAAAAAGAGAGAGAGAGAGAGAGGATTTTGAAGAGTTATAAAGCTCCCTCCATTAAAATAATATGACAACCCAACTGAATGGCTTGAAGGATTCCATACTTTAGCCCCTGAATGTTTGAGTCACCCTTAAAATTAATCCCTTTTGGCATATAATTCTTAAAAGATAAGATTTGAGATTGAGAATTCCTGAGAATACTCCTTCCCAGCTTCTTTAGTTTGACAAACCATCTCATCAAAATTCACTTTAATCACCGCATCTTCATAAAAACACCAACGAATATAAACTTAACAGTCCCATGCTGTTTTCAGTTTGCCTGTTTCTATAGGCCTTAAACTTCAAAGTCCTAACTCTGTTTTCAGTTCGCCTTTCCTATAGGTCTTCTCCCAAAGACCAATGTTCTATAGTTTCCATAATATACTTTCTATTTGTTCTAATCGCAGAATTGACTATAAATTCGGGGATAGAATTCTTTCTATCAAAAGATCTTTGATCCCTACCTTATCACAATCTTATTCTATGATTTTTTTTTCACTTCTTTTCTTCATCTTCCAAAAACAATGAATCGTAAATCAGTAGTAAAGCTTTCCTTCAATGGTTTGGACAAGATTCAGCTTCAACCCCAAAAGTTTTAGTGGTTGACTAATTCGGAGTTTTCCTTCTCACTTTCCATAAATAAGTTGTACATGTTTAATTAATGCATCTAAAAATAAGTCCCCCTGTAGAAGAAAAGCATATTCTGGATCACCAAGATGAAAGAAAGAAAGTGTGAAATTTCAAAACTCTGCCTACCTCAGATTCAGATGAATGTGAAGATTATTGCAAATAAAAGATCGTAGATCCGGAAATGATCTCAAAGAGCCTGCTGCTCTCATGAATGTGATACTATTACTCAAAAGTTGAACAGCACACAGTCACAAAAGTGCTTATTAAATGGACTTGTAATTGCCATGTTTTAAATATGAGCTTGTCTGCACTGTGTAGACATGAATGTTTATTGATCTTGGTTTGTTTGCATGTTATGGATGGTGTTGCTCCAGTCCAACCAACTAGGAAACCAACTGAACTTGACGTGCCTAAGCAACCACAAAAGCATGCTTTACATATTGCCAGATAGCAACAACACATCCGGGCTGGAGCAGCTGTGTGCAAAGCTTTGCAGTTGATGCATACACACATGCATAGGAGATGACTGAAGATAGTTTGAGCCCTACCATTGAAGTGCTTGGTGTATCTAATATAATTGTATATCTGTTGAAAATATTGTTCTCAATAAACACTTACGTTCCATCAACGGTTTCTTCTATCTTTCGGTTGTGAAATGTTACTCAGAATTTTGGGCTCAAATGGTGTTCATATCCTATTACAAGTGTATTTCTTATTGATGGAAACAGCAGCCAAAAATATGGCTATCAGCAAAATGGAATTAGAATTGAACTTCTCTCCATGGTAGTCTTGTACAGTAATTTTGAACACAATATGTAAACAAAGATCTCCTTCACTCTCAGTTTTATTGTCTCTAATATTGTGGTGCATGGTTACTCTTAACTGAATGAATCATTCATATTCTTGCTATTTCACATATCACTGGATTTTCTCAATATCGTGTGTTTGCTGATTGATCAACGTTTAAAATTTACTAATAAACAATTGTCATCCTATTCCTTATACCGATCCCCTGTTGGGTAAAACTGGCTCCTCTCTTATAAATGCTAGAGTGAATAAGTAGAGCAAATAATTGATGCAGAACAAGTAACATAATAGTTTTTAGAGTAACGAAAACATAAGAAATCTAAATTGAAGTCAAATTATCTTTTGAAAGTGGTTGAAAATATATTCCAAAATCATTTTGAAGTTGGCTACCTTAATATACTGATATATGAAACAACCCTATTATGATCCGAGATAGTTCAAAAAACTCAACTTCTTGTTACTTGCTAGGAGCGATTGATGCTAGATTTTGGCCAAATTCATTCGTTTAAACATTCAATTAGATGTAATTATTATATTTTTTTCCATTTAAGTTTTAGTTCTTTTTTTAGTCAAATTTTTGAAAAAAAATCCTATATTATCCCGTCTTTTATGTTTTTTTTTTTTGGTATTTTTTAAATTTTGACCAATTTTTCTAACCTTTTTAAAGATTTTTATTTATTTTATATAGAATAAATTTAAGGTAAATAACTTGTTTTTATTTTAAATTAAAAATATAAGATTTTAATCAATATTTATTTAGAAATAAAAAAAATTTTAAAAAATTGATCAAAATTAAAAAAAAATGTATATAAAAAAGGACAATTTTGTTTTTTTGAAAAAAATTTGACTAGAATTTATAATTTGTCAATAAAAATAGAAAAATTTAATATAATTTTTAAGAAAAATTGGTATAATTATCAAAACCTCAAAAAAGTTGCCTCCACTTAGCTATCATGTGGTAAAAATGGTAAAAATTGGTATAATTTACCGTTAATTTTATTAAAAGATGCCTCCACTTAGCTATCATCTCCTTTATTTTATTATTTACAATGAATATTTCGTGTATGAGCCACTTCCCGGTCTTGTTTTCATTTTGTTTTCTGCTTTGTACAATGCTATGCCCCTCTAGAGAAAATATAAGCTAAAAGTTAAAATAAATAAAATATAACTTAAATTTAAAAGAAGAAAGAGAATAAAAGAAAATAAAGTGATTATCTCCATATTCTTTGAATATTTAAGAGAAAAATAAAAATATTTATTTTTTGTTTGAATAAGAGAGAAAAGAAAAGAAAACATAGACAAAGTAGTTAACAATTATATATTTTTTTATGAACTTTAAAATGAATAATAGATTTTTTTTATAATTTTAAAATACGTAAAATATTAAATATTTAGTTTTCTCTCTCTAAATGTCTCTATTTTTTTAGACAAATTAGATACAGTAAAATTATAAAAATTTAATGATGAAAAGTCTAATATTATATTTATGAGTATGTATGTGTTAAATTTCGAATTTAAAGAAGAGATTTGCCATTTTTAATTGAAATTGGTATATCTTTGATTGTCTTTTATTTTTAAAAAAACATTAGGTATAATTAGGTAAGTTATTAGAATTGAGAGGACATGGTCACGAGTCCTTAATATGAGCAAATATGAGACACGGTCTTACATCGTTACACATAGCAAGAAGTGATACTCTGATCGGACTGTCACGCATTTATCGTAACATTATTTACATAATCCCCCGCCCCCTTTTTGAATCTTCTCTCAATTTCAGAGGCTCTCTCTTTCGCTAGAAGCTCAATTCTTTCTTTCCTCTGTTCAATTCTTCACAGAAAGAGGTAACTGATCACTCTCTCTCTCTCTACGCTTGTTAAATTTCCGTCAAATTACAACTATTTTATGGTTAACAATCATGACTCTGTTATTCATTCTTACTCAGATTAGGGTTTTTGGATGACAGATTGGAGTGAATTTAGACTGATTCGTTGGTCCCAAAGACCTGCGTTTTTTTTTTTTTGTCTCTGTTGTCTTTGGTTGCTGAGAAAACGTAGAAAAAGAAAAGTAGAATTAGAATTTCTAGTTCTATAACAATTAGGGGTCGGTTAAAATTTAAACATCCACTCAGCGATGTCTAATTTCACTATTTCGTTTCTTTGACCCAAGGTTTTCCATTTCATTTTCTTTTAAGAAATTCCTCATTTTCTCTCAGCAGCCAGAGGCTAAGGGTTTGCTCTTGGTTTGGTTCTTGCCGCTAAAAAGAACGATACTCTCTTTGCTCTTTCGATTCAATTTATTTGTTTTCAATAATTTTTTTTAATCTCAATTGTATCGACTAACAAACTGAAATGATTGTATGACTATCAATGCTAGGCTCACCTAAGATATTAATTATGTCAATGATGCCATATTTTCAAATTTAGTGGTCTCCTGCTTCCAGTTTTTGAGGGGACCCTTGTTAACATTTTGAGTGGGCTATTTTAGTGATTTTCTCTCAACGTGTCATCACTTTTTAAGAGTTTATGGTTTTCGAGGACTTGTTCTTAATGGGCTCTCTTTGTGATTATAGAGGGTGACTATGGTGAATGCGGAAGGAAAGGGTGAATCATCTACCTCCATTTCAAATCTCAAAACTAATGATGTAGCTAATCTGGCTCAAACAGAAACAACTGTATCCAGTCAGATGAATACAGAAGAAATTGTGGCTGTTTCTGAAATTGAACAAGATAAGGAGAAAAATGCAATAGAAGAAGTAAATAATGAAGAAAATGCAATAGTAGTTGTGGAAAATGAAGGGGATGCAATAGAAGAAAAGAATGAAGAAAGTACAATGGAAGTTGAAAAAAGGAATGCAGAAAATGCAATTGAAGATGAAAAGAATGAAGAAAATGCAACAGAACTAGAAAAAAATGAAGAGAAAGTAGAAGCTGATTCGAAGAAGAAGATTAAAAAACCGAGGAAAAGGAACAAAAACAAGAAGGTTGCACAAGGGGGTTCTGAGGCAGTGGCTGCTCAAGTTAAGGATAAGGCAGAATCATCGGGCAAGAAGAAGTATTCAAAGAAGAGTGAGAGTACGGGGATGATTTTCATGTGCAGTTCAAAGACGAAGAAGGACTGCTACCGTTACAAGGTTCTTGGGCTGCCGGCAAGCAAGAGAGATATAGTACAGAAAGTCTATAAAGGGATGAGGTTGTTTTTGTTTGATTTTGATCTGAGGTTGATGTATGGAATCTACAAAGCTGCAAGACCTGGGGGATATAATATCGAACCCAAGGCTTTCAAGTCAGCATTCCCATCTCAGGTTAGTCTATACATCATCGATTATTTTAAGCTACTCTGGCTTGATTAGTTGGTACATGCATTTGATGTAAAAATATTCTGGGAGGATATTGCAGGTGTTTAATTACAGTCGCTGGGTATTTATCTAAAAAAAAAAATACCTATATACTGATAAACAACAGACAAAAATAAACATTGTAATTTCAAAACTCATGGTAATATGGCATCCCCCTTGGACTGGATGTCAACTTTGTAGCACTTGAGTAAATGAGCAAAAAAAAATTTCTTCTGTTAATTGGCATAATTCTTAAAGAGGAGTTACTTGCCTTACCACTCCAGCTACCTTGTTGCATGGCGAGACAGTAAATGAAATTTGATTAAGTATTTTTAATATGAATTCATAACTTCTTTCTTATGAACTTTTTGAGTACCTGAATTGTTTGTCCGTTGCAAGTGTCTTAATAATGGGAAACATTATATTTAATTCTCCAGAGGTTTTTAACTAGTGCAGTGATTTTCCGTAACAATTTGATATTCCTGAGATTACGCCCACCTAACCTTTGGTTTACCTTTTTTTTTTTTTGGGATAAGATATTTGTATTAGAGGTGCCCAAGGGGAAAAGGGGGGGGGGGGTGTGGAGGGGACACCAAAACAGGCATAACCCAATTACACCAAAAAATGAGGACAATAAACTCCATACTTCGCTTACAAACAAACAATGAAGAAAAATATGGCTAATGGATTATCCATTGTTAACAACTCTCTCCTTGCAAGAGTTCATACAAAAAAGCAGCTTTTAGTGGGTCCCTCCATAAAAAGTTACCATCCCCCATTCTTAGCTAAATCCTTATAGTGGGATCTAATTGTGAATTTCTTGCTACTATCCTTCCTTCAAATGATCATATCCATAGCATCCTGTACGAGGTTTGAATTGGTGAAGAAGGCCAAGAAATTTTTTAGCTTATTCCATCTCTCAATTATTAAAATTCCTTCGAAAGCAAGCATGCCAAACTGCACCACCCGTCGAAAAGGATAAATACTCCATCACCTTGCGGCCTTGCCTTTAGATTCCTTGCAATTTGAAACAATTTCGGAACCTATCCTTTAAAGCTACATCATCACACCAAACATCTGTTCAAAACCATACCTGTGCTCCATTCCCAATAGCAACCACGACTTCATGAAAGAAATGTTCCTTCCCCCTTCTAATGATCTTCCAAAGACTCAACCTCAAAGTCCCCTCAGTTCCTTAGAAGCGCAACCATCAATTTAACATTCTTATTTTGCCTCAACGACCCATCCCCATCGCCCCTTGTTCTGCTGCAAATCTCCAAAGCCATTTAATATCATGACATCGTCCCTAGTGATCCTTTGGTTTACTATTAACATCACAACCTTCCCTCATAGTCATATTTAGTAGCTAGCAATTCTAGAATTCGTGAAATGTTGTTTCCACTAGATGCATCTGCATCATTTGACTTTGATGATTTTGGAAAAAGACATTATACCCTTAATTTTTCTTAGAAGGGGAGTCAAAATTAAGGATGATAGTATTTTTGCTAGGTCAAAATGGTAAGAATATTTTTTGTAAATTGTAAAATGTCTTTTGTGATCTTAGCATATTCTGTCACTAGGATTTATGGTTAGACAATGCCTTTTTGATTATCAAAAACTTTGCTGCAACATCTTTTTGATTGTCAAAAGCTAAGGGAGAGGACATCCACCATATTGCCCAATGTTGACTGTTTGTAGCTCATACCCTTGTTGGGTAATGTGGATTCTGAAAGTACTGAACACTAGCCCCTCCTTCGTGGGGCAAATTTTTCTAAGTGTATTTTTGGTATTTCACATTATTTCCTTGTTGTCCCTAATTCTATGTATTTATAGTTGAAGAGCCACATCTCATTGTAATTTGTAACTCTTTCAAATAATAGTGAACCGTAGCAGCCGTAGATGTAGCCCTATTATGGGGTGAATCACGTAAATCTTTGTGTTATTGTGTGTGCGTGTGATTTTGTATTCGTTTTCTTGTTTGTGTTTGTGTCTCACCAATCTTGGTTAGGTGATTATATTCCTAACAACTCTCACTCTCGTGGGGGGTAGAGATGCACAAAGTTTGCAGTAAACTTGGATTGGATACTGTCTTTTGCATGAACTATTGATGCAGTGTGGTGGTGATGATTAAGCAGGCCAACCTCATAATTGGATTGTTCTGCTCAATTGTGCTTTTCCTGTTACTTACTTTGGCTTGCTTTGTTTACTTCAACATGTTTATGGGTAATCTGAGCTTTGCACATTGTACTATGAATATGCTTTCTTGTTAATCTCTATTAGTGCCCACGTTCAATTAAGCCATGTTTATCTTTGTGACATTTTGTGTGGTCTCTCACTAGGATGTAGGGCTCATTCCCTATATGTGACAAACATAGGTATTAGAACCGGACCGGACAATGAACGGGTGAAGGGGCTGATTCGCGGTTCATTGGTTCAACTGGTAATTCAACCGTTTTTATAATTAATATATTAAAAAAAATATAAGTATATTAAAACTTAAAAAAAATAACAAGAAAAACATATAGTTTTATTATCTAGTGCTAAATAAAAAAATATAAGAATAATTATTGAGATTATCTTAATTATAAGTTTTATATATTTGTATATAAAATTAAAATACATGCAACAATATCTTAATTTCTTTTAAATTTCATAATTTGATCATCAAATATAAGAGGTTTTGTGGAGAAAAAAAAAGTTGTAGGTGATAAAAAGACAAAAAATGTGGTTAAACTGGTTTGTTCCAGGTTCTTTAGCAAAAAAGGTAAATTAATCGAACCGAACCGATTTAATACTTGGTTCCCTGTTCAACTGGCTGGTTCGGTCTGGTTCTGATAACTATGGTGACGAGTTTACCCCCACTGACCCAAAAAAAAACTTTCTTCCTTGCAATTTTGTAAAAGTTCCCAATCATATCCTAGTTGTAGACACGCTGCTCTTAGGAAGCAGTGCTAGAGCATCTCGGTTCGAGTCCGAGTGGCGGCATGCCATCTTCTAAAAGAGATACAATCGATCCTATAATGAACTCAATTCCTGATTTCCAGTCCGTAATTGAAGGATTCCTCTTTTTAAGATTTTTTATGATATTTTCAATTGTTTGTCTGGACTGGGCTTCTAGCCTTTATTGTAACCTGTTCATAACTCGAGTATGAAGGACTTGGCCATTTATCTACAAGAAATTACATTCTGTAGGTTTACAGCGCAAAAACAAAAGAATTATCCATTATTTTGTTCTAGCTCGTTCCACAAGATCGAATGACATTAAATTTTGCATGGCATTGTCCATTAGCTAGAACAGGTCCGTCAAAGAAGTTAGAGCCATGACTAGAATTGGTGGTATGGGGATAAATTATAGGAGTCATGAAATGGCACCCCCCCATAATCATTTGTTTTGATGGCTGCTACTTTTAATGAGCCCCAAGTCTATGATGGGAAAAAGAAGCCCTGAAAGTGGCGAAGAGAGTGAGAGTTGGGCAGTGTTGTCTTTTTCGTTCTTGAAAAGCAAATCTAGGTTCACTAACATTATGGGTGGAGGAATTTCAAAATTGTGACGTGAGAAGAGCAGCAGAAAGTATTATATACCATAGTGATTTTGGAGAACAAGTTGTTGAGTTGTGGTTTTTTTGCTGTGTGTGATCATCCATACTGATGGCTATAAATAATCTTGAACAGCCAGTGATCTAGCGAAGGTCAAGTTGTCTGTGCACTCTTGGTTCATTCACACAGTAGTAGTGTGGCATACATTGAATTTACATGTATTGGTAGCAACAGAATTTGAAACTTCTTGTTAAATCCAAATTGATTCAAATTGGAGTCTAAATCTTACAGAGTATAGTTCTTTAAATCCCTTTATATATAAAAAATGGAAAAATGCTTAAGAAAATCTAGAAGACATTTCATTGTTTATTTATTTCTTTGATAAGTAGAATACGGTTCATTGTTTATAGACTTAAGTTCTAATCAATACAAATAGAAATTAATTTCCACAAGGTTTGGCGAGGTTCTGATCAATATGAATGAAAGTTGACTTACACGAGGTTTGGTTTGGTTCTTATTGATATGAATAAAAATTGACTTCCACAAGGTTTGGTTAGGTTCTGATCAATACAAATAAGAATTGACTTTCATGAGGTTTATTATTCACTTGAAAAGAAAAAATATGCAAGATTGGGGGAAAAAATTTCACATGAACAATTTATCTAGGGAAGTAAAAAAATTTGTTACTCATAAATTATTTATTGAACTGTCCAAGCTGATTAGAATTTCCGTTTGTTGATTAAAACTTTCAACTTGCAAAACAATTGGATTGAAAATTTCAGCGCTTTACTTAAAAATGTTGTTTCCATCTTTGATTAACCTATTTTGGCCCCCCCAAAAAGAAGGAATTGGTTGTGTTTTTTTTTTTTTTTTGGGGGGGGGGGGGGGGGGGTTGTTCGAATTTTTATACTGGTGGTTAGTTCCTGATTCAATTTCTTAGTAGTATACGTAACCCACAGATGCATGTAAAACACATCGAACTAATGCAAACTCATTACAAAAATAACAACTACGTAGGATGATAAGTTATAGTTCTTCTGTCTCACAGTCACCAGCTGTCCGTATTAAATAAATGATGGTGGTTTTCTTATTGATCTGTATGTGGGGAAAAAACTGAAAAACTATGAGACTTCCCCAAGGGAAACATGAAGAAGAGAGAATACAAGACATTGGATGCATTGTAATTCAAGTTCAGGGGTGGAGATCACTATCATTTTCAATTTAGAATAATAACCTTTGACAATACAATCGTCTCTAGCATTTTGAGACATAACTTTAATTCTCTGTTGTTGATTAATAGCGGTTTAGATTTCTTTATAGGAGTCTTATCTGGAACCCTTCTTTGTGCTAATTTATATTTTTTGAAACACTACTCAAAAAACCTTTGCTTAAATTATTTGAGTTTGGTTACATGAATCATCTTCACCATTCTGTTCTGTTTTAGAGCACATTATTTAATCATGAGCCAACATGTCTTCCCCCCCCCCCCCCCCCCCTGGCGAAAAAAAAAAAAAAACAAGCTTCCTCCCATTTTCTCTTATCTTTGCGATGTTTTTAACATAAATCTTCACTAAAGTACGATGGATCCTTGAGCTAGGGAATTTAGTTGCCTTACCATCAAACTGTGGTGGACTAGGGGTTTGATTTCAGGGATTTTGATTGAAAGATCCAGGGTTTTAATTAATTTGTTTTGTAGTTTTGGGCTAGTTTTATCATGAAATTAAGAAGGATAGCTAGCTAAAATTTATGAAAATTAAGAACAAGGGCTCTTGGGCTAAAATCGTGGGGCCTAAGGTAAATTAAGGTTAGGGTTTGTAATCAAAGAGTTAGGGTTTTTTGCTGATCATGTTTAATATGATTTTTCCAATGGCTTTTAATTATGCACAACAATACAGGAAATTGAAGTAAGAAGTAGAAAGAGAAGATAAATTTTGGAATCTCCTAAGAGAGATCAATGGAGTCTCACCAACCGAAGAATGTAAAAATGTGCGGAGAAAATCTTTTTCACCAAACGAATTTCAATTCTTTGCTAGATATTTGCTTATATAGAAGCATAGTTGACCCAAAATGGAAATTTGAAATATTTTGAACTTCTAGTCAACAGAAGATTTCTTAACTAAATAAGACGATTCGTTCTAAGCAAGTAAAGGATTGGACGAACCCAGTAACCATGCAAGTTATTGATCCCAACAGCAAACAAAGATAAATTTTTTAAAGTACTCCTAATCTGAATTACCAAATTGTCTTAATTAAAAAACTAATTTCTCCCAACCAAAGTTCCAAAAATAAGTGGGTCCAACCGTCCAACCAAGTGCCGCTACAGTAGTTCCTATCACATGGCACCAAGAGGGGGGGAACCATCATTTTGGCCCACATGGACATTTCTCTAACTTCTCATTTTCCAAACATACACTTTAAGGTGTTGATCTTACCATCAAGTGTTAGCTTGAATGCTATTACCTCAACCTCTCATAGAGGAGGTTGAGGGTTCAAGTCCGAATTGGGACATTGTGAGTGCGTGTCTTTCCTACAAAAAATGTTGATCTTAATCACTGCTACTCTTTAATAGTGTTACTATAAGTCTTTATGACAATATTTCAAGTGGTTAGGTAATGACACAAGGCAAGGTATTGTATCTTTACAACTTAGAACCGTGAGAACTGATGTCATTTGTCAAAGTCCTGTTAGGTGCATAAGCTAGTTTTTAAAGTGGTTTGTGTGCAAGCATAGTTGAGCCACACTTGGCTTGGTGATAGATTAATGTGTTGGCTCAGCTCGACCTGAAGTTGAGCTTCGCCAAACCATTTCAAGCTCAGTTTGACAGGCAAACAAAAGCTTGAGTTTGTTTTGGCTTGACTTGTTTAGAAATGAAACGGCTTGATTTGGAGCCTCACATGAGAATAAAGGGAGATAGAAAGATGGTATAAGAAGAAGAATTATAATAGGAACCATATTCTATCTCAACCCTTAAAGAAAGAAAAATAAAAACAAAAAACCAAATTTTGGAGGGGAATTGTTAATTCCCAAATCTTTTGAGAGAGAGAGAAAAGAAAGAAAAATAAAAATTCCCAAATCTTTGGAGAGAGAGAGAGCCTATCCCATCTTAATCCTTAAAAGAAGAAAAAAGTTAAATATTGTTGGGAAAACCCTAGTCCCTAGATCTTTTGACAAATATTTCGTTTAAAATGAGAATTTTTTTTTCGGGGAGAGAGAGAGAAGAAAAAGAGGAGGATACTATATGCATAGAATAATTTTCTACATGTGCTACCCTTAATTCTTTCCTAATCTTTCCACCTTTGAGTGAATATTGATAAATCTTGAGGCCCTATGCCTACAAACTAATGAGAAACCTCTGCACTGGGGTGAAGGTAAAACCTTTGATTTTGTTGTTCATAAGCCTATCGGAATTGAGCTTTACTCACGTTCATAAACCCTAAGTTTTGAGTGAAGTTAATACCTTTAATCATAGTTATCAAAATCGTACAATTCACAATACAAACCGTATGATTCAATTCGATTCACCATGCATTCGATATGAACATGTTGAAAAATCACCCAGCATCAGGAATTGAAGAGAGAATGGAATTGAATCAATTCAGAATCACATGAATTGCATGATTCATACGATTCTTACAATTAAATGAACTACCACTGATTCAGATTTCTTGGGTCAGGTCAGTTGGTACTGAGAGGTTAAAAATCAATATTTATTTTGCCTTTTTGTACTTGAACAAAAATAATCTCAAGGGCCTTTTAAGGATTTTAGGGATACATCAACTCCTTTAGGGCTCAAATTCAAGAGAGAGCGATCTCCAAGTATCTTTCTCTACAAGAATCCAAATTGAATTCCATTTTTTGCCACGTGTTTTTACTTGCAAGAGGAACCTATTGGAGGCAATTATTAAAGATTTTGTCACATGTTTCTTCTTGCCATGTGTAGCTCATAAGTTATATTTTTGTTTCTTATTTTGGGATGTGCACTTACATTCCATGTCTGTGGTCCATATAATACAAGGGGGTATACTTTTACATATTACATGGTTTCTTTTATAGGAGTATATGAATATCATTATGTATTACTTTTGCTTTGTTAGAAATTATTAACATGGAGTCATGGACAAGTCGGAACTTGAAATTTGAAAGTTGTGATGAAATAATGATTAAATGAAGTATATTTGTTAAATTTATCTCCTTTGAATTGAGATGGTGTGAGCATGTGATTAGATAAGTTTTCTGTCAACAATTCATTATTTTTATATTCCATTTTTTATTTCTATATAGAATTCTATAATTTCTTATCATTTTTGAATTTGATACCAAATCTTATGATTCATGATTCAATTTGATTCGTCATTTAGAAAACGAATCCTGATTTGACAACTATGCCCTTAATTTGATTATTCATGAGCTTATCTGAGTTGACCTTTGTTCCCACGTCAGCGTGAGCTGCTTAAGTCTCTCTCTTCTTGCTCTTTGTCATTCCTACAAATTGTTTACAAATGCAGAGCAGGTTACAAATTTCCTCAAGTAATGGAATGTATGTAATTTATATGACATGTTATTTATGACACATACATCAAATAACCACTTAGCTTCTTTGGTGAGTGCCTTAGCTTCCAACAGAGTAATCACCAGCGTGGGAATTTGATTCCGCACACTTAAATTTTTTGGTCAGCTTGAGTCTACATGCACATCCAATAAAAGTGTCATCATAGATAAGGCAGATAGGGGGGCTAGGCATCTTAGTCCACATATGAATGTCCCAAGTAAAATCTTTCACATGCATGTCTAGGTGCAATACCTTTGTTTTCCTGAAAAATTAGTACTCAATTTATATGTTTGAAGCAAGATGAATGAGAATGATGATGTTGACTATATGATGATGAACACAATTAGTGTTTTGTTGGGTCCCAGTTCAATCCAGGCTAGATGGACTATAAGAAATTCTTGAATTTTTTGGAAGAAAATTGATTCTGTACAATCCTAGATTCTATAGCTGAAAAAAAAATGATATGCCTCTCCTTTATAGCCAATATCTGTTGATTGGTATCTTTCTAGTAAAAATCCTGATTATTTGAAGCAAGATAAGTGCAAAACGATCCCCAATGACATTGATTAAATTTGAATGGACATAATAAGAATATTTCGTTTGTTAAGGAGGATTTTCTTAATACCTGAAATAGATATGATTATAGAAAATGTGTTATGCTTGATAGGTTCCATTTCGGGAATGTGGAATGTAAGAGAATTCAAATGTTATAACTCCAGTATGTCAGGAACGATATGACATTTACTACTTGTTCCTAATATAGACAATATACGAATTGTTGTGATAAAGTTTGTGTTTCATACGTAACATCCTCCACATGGTTACTTACGCAGATTCAGAGTTGCCTTTTTCATGTAAGTGCTATATATCCACTTTTGCAAGCCCTAAATCTCGCTTAACTCTTGATACTCATTCAATTATATGCTATTGTAGAGAGTGTATTTACGCGTCTGTTTGTTAGGTCACCTTCAATTTAAAGAAAGGAAAAAGACCTAGGTTCTGGATAAGTGATGCTGGACAAGTCCGTTGTTTTTGGTGTGTTGTTTTGTGAAGCAGTATTACTTTCATCTTGCAGTTAGGCACATAAACATGAGTTCTCCGTGCAAACAAATTTTTCTTTGGGGTGTATGCGGTTACCTTGGTTGAAAATTTTTTGACAAAAAAATAAAATGAGATACTAACTTCTTGTTGTGTGACATTTGGATCATAATTTATAGAATTGAGATTTGTTTGTGGTAGGTTCGATTTACTGTCTTGGAAGATTGCTTGCCGTTAGCAGAGGAACAGTTCAGAAAGGTCATCAAGGATAACTATTACACAAGGTCCAAGTTCGATTGCCAGCTGAACTCAGAACAGGTCTGTTGTTACTTTTATATATATATATATATATATATATAAATTGCATCTATACAAAAAATGTTGGTAGAATCAAATTTATCAGGACTGGCATTCACTCTACATCCGATGCCAAATATTGATTGCATTATATATTCTTCAATAGGTGAAGAGTTTGTGTAAGCTTTTCCTGGCTGCCAGCAAAGGCTCCAAGTCTAAAAGGTTGGGCAGAAGTCAGAGAGCAGAACCCCGTACACATAAAGACCGAGACAGAATTACGCGGCAGGCTTGGGATGAAAAGAGGCACCCTGCATTGGATGGGGACCGTTGGTACCATGAGCGTCCTGTTATGTATGAAAGAGAGGCATTTGCATCTCCAGTTGCGCCACCGCCCCGAGTTCGTCATTTACCTCCACCAGCACCTGCTCCATCATATGCTTATGAAAGGACCTTGGAGATGGATGCTTACAGACATGACCCACTTTTTGAGCATCATGACCGGCGGCTTTTAGATTTGGAACGAAGGCGTCGAGAGGAGATTGAACGTTGTGATCCTTTAGATTTGGAACGAAGGCGTCGAGACGAGATTGAACACCGTGATCCCTATTTTTCATACAGGGAACCGCCTTTGTACCGTGATACACTCTATTCAGCAGGCCCACCACCAGAATATGATCGTCTTGCGAGACCAGCATCCGGGTACCACCATCGTGACGGCCTGCCATCTGAGTACCGTTCTGCAGCAGTTCAGCCGCGTGAGTTCGATACTCTTCGACCCCTGTATCGATATTAGATTTCAGCATAAAAAATTGCGGCAAACCATGTCATTGGTAATTTCCCCTCCCGCCTGAGTACAAGCTGTATTGACTTTTAATTTGAACAAACCCACCCCCATTTTCAATTTAGTCCTCAGTAGTGACTCTAAATGAATGTATGTTTTTTGTTTTACTGGAGTTCCCAGGATGGTTGGATGTTCATCTGATACTTAAAATTGACAGCAACTTATTCCCATATCTGATGATGAAGAATAGATCTTGTAATGCTGTTGAAGGACTGCAAATGGGGAACAAGGGGAGGGACCAAACTCATTATTAGACACCCAAGCCTATTCAGTTTACTGCTCATTAGTCAAGAATTCTTTCCAATCCTTCTCCTCCTCCATTTTGGGTGTAAGACATTAGATGAAATGGAACTGTCTGCTCACTTTACATCACACTTTTTATGAAAAATTTGCCACTTTTAACTTACACTTTAATATTCCACGTGTTGCTAATCGGGGAACATTGGAGTAAATATTCAATGGGCTTTGGACCATTGATTTTAACGGTTCAGACGAAGATCAGTGTATTTTCTTGGTTTAGGGATCTTTGAATAGTTACTCAGATGATTGAATCTAGCATACACAAAAGTACAAGTAGGTTGGGCTAGGGCCACACTTGAAGACCGGGAATTGAATTTCAAGCTATTGAGAATCCATATAGATCTAATTTTTAGCATTTTTACAAAGTGATTGTTTTCAATCTTGAATTTATGTTACCATGTTTGACAACTAGAACATTTTTATCTTTGCACCACTCTAAAATTGCAACAAATAATTTTCAAACTAAAAGAACTCTTTTGATTTAGGAGAAAGGAGAAATCTAAATGACAAATGCCTATTGAAGATTGTAAATCTCCACAAGCCTATAACTTTTATGCATTTATATGAGAAAAGCTTTTTCTATGTAGAGAAAGTTTGGGCCATCCCAAATTTAACCCTAACCCAGTGACTTCATTTCAGTTACATTGAGGCTAAAAGTTTGTGAGAAAATGAAATTAACTTTTGTTACTAATAAATTGTTTTCTTTCTCCTTTGTTTTTCCCTTTTTTTTTCCCCACTAGTTCTAAGAAGCAGGAAGATTTTGGGTTGGGGTGGGTGCAGATATCATTTCAATGTCTGACTTGGTGAATTTTTTTTTTTTTGTTGTGTAATCTGGATCGAGTCTATTAATCGAAACCTTTTGTATAGTCAGATAATAAATTGAGGCATCATTCATGAGTATTTCGTACAAGTCTCACTTTCGAAGAGTATAGTTTCAAGGAGAGTTGCATTCTGTGATATTTGAATCACAGACTTGATATTTTTGAGGTATTTATTTATTGATTCACTATCATTTGGAGTTGACTTGGTGAAAAGAAAATTTTCATAATTCTTAAAGATTTCACACAAAAATGGAGGCCCATTCAACGAAGTTAGTACAATATTAGATTTGTGGGATTGGACCAAGGTGTGTCTTTTGATGCATGTGGGTGGGTGACTTCAATTATTTCCATCAATTAATTTCACTACATTCCCATCCTCCATGTGCCCTAATTATATTCCCCTTCTCATTATTCCTTTAAGAGGGGCCCAAGCTTTTAGGCCCTTTTGGGTAGTTAAGTTGGTAGTTGGTCCTAACCAACTTTCAGTGGCTATGGCCTCAACTGTTAGAATATTGTAAAGAAAAGTTTTCAATTACTTTGGTCTCTAGAGAGAGAGAAAAAAAAAGCATAGCTATGTGAGGACTAATATTGTGTGTGTATATATATATATATGTATTCTTTAGATATGATGTCTGTCTTGCTTGCTTGAGAAACTTGATGGCTTTTTTTTTCTTAAGGGATTGCGTAAAGTTGAAACCCATTATGTAAGAAAATGCAGTTTTTCATAGAATCGGTCCCTATATCCAACCATTGGTATGATAAAGGCCCGACAAGATTTTGGATGATCCCATGCAACCCAACTTTAGCACACTTATTAACACATAATCATTATATACATATACATATGCATATACATATATATATATATATAATTATTGGTTGTTGGTTTTGACTTTTTGCTTTTGTTCGGTCGTTGCTTCATTTTGAAACATGTTTCACTTCTAATTGAACTCTCTTTCTCTCCCATGCACACAATGCCACAAGTTTTTCTTTATGTATATGCAGGACGGACTCAAGAATTTATTTTAAGAGAGGTAAATTATTTTTATAATTGATTAAAATTTTGAAATTTTAATATTGGTTAATGATATTTTTATTAAATAACTATATTTATTGATATATAAAAAATTAGAAATTAGACAAAAGTCAAACAAAGAAAAACTCACCAACCAAAACTATAGGTTAGATAAAAAAAATCCTAAAAAAGAGAGTCACTGTACAATATCTTCACTCCACCGAAGCCTTTGTAAAAAAAACACATTTTTCAGTATGTTAAAAATATCCTATACAACACATTTACAATTATTTCCGATAAGTCTTCGTAGTTTGAAAAGATTAAAAATCGATGATATTAAAAATGTCTATATTAATATATACAATCAAACTATCATTTATCTATTCATCTCTTATTTGACTTGATGTATGTATTCAAGGAAGTTTCCATATTTGTGGTTGAGCTGTCAACGATAGATAGGAATCGTGACACAAAAGCTTTTTTTTTTCACTGGAATAAAATGAATAATGTATTAATCTTTTACTTATTCCATGTTTAAGTCAAACAGCTACAAGTGAGACACTCCTTAATTACACACAACGATTCTTTTAGAAAATAACAAACAAAAATAATAATATTGAAACTTTATAAAGAAAAATTGGTAAAAAGCTTGATTTTGGGGGGCAAAAATTAATAAAAATTAAAGTAATATATTTAAATTTTATTTAAAAAAATACAGAAAAATTTTAAATAAAAAAAGTTTAGGTGGGCAATTGATTCCGGGCCTTCATCGACTCTGTTCCTGTGTATGTGTGTGTGTGTGTGTGTATATATATATATATATATATATACAAGTATGTATGTACAAGGAAGTGGGAATGAGAGATGAAGATAGAAGCCATGATCTTTTGTGTACAGAATGCTATCTCATAAACATTCATATTGTTTGGTCTGGGAGTAGTTAAAACATATATTACTAGTCCTTTCAATTAGTTTATGCTGCAATTTGATTAGTCCTATTGTTGGAACGAAAGACCCAAATTTCAAAAGTAAATTAAATTGATAAATTGTAATGTTCTTTTTCCATGATGAGTCCAACATGTATTGCTGACAATCTGTGTCAGTCAAACTGGCTTTAAAGGCCCATATGCTCCAGTCCATGACTGTATTTATTCAAAATGGAAAATTTTGCTCCAAAGATCAGACAGTCAGTCAGGCAGCCAGACAATTGCAACCAAAGATGTGAACAAAATATGCAGGGTGTTGTGTCTTGTGACCCACCAATTTATCATCAGTGAGAACACATTTCTTCCTATTTGGAGGGTCAGATTTTCATACCAACCAAACAATCTCATCTGCCTTTGCATGCCATATTCATTGGTCAGTTATCTCTGATCCTTATGAAAGGATAATATTTTGGGTGTCCTGTGGTACCCCGTTGGCCATGTCCCTTTCACCGGGGAAAAAAAGTTCAATAGCACGATAGCATGATGTTATTGTAACTGTAATTTATTATTTTTATAAGACCCATGTAAATCTGATAGTGCTGCTCAAATTACAATGATAGTAACACCATATTATCATTTCATTGGACCTTTTTTTCATCAAGGAAAGGATTGTCATGTGGACTATGCCTACTGAGGTAACAAGACTGTAAATAAATCGAGTCGAATCGTATCGTATCAAACAGTGGATTACTTAAGCTTAGCTTGCAAAACTAAACAAGCTTCAAATTATGTTCACATGCGATTTGTTAATTTTTTTTAGCTGATCTCAAAGAAGCTTATAATCGAGTCAATCACGAGTCGAATTCAAATAACTTGAGTTTTTATATAGTATTAGACTATTTTTGACTTATTGAGCCAAACTTGAGTTCAATAAATTAACAAACCTCAAAATATGTTCAAGTTGAGTTTACTTATCTCACGAGCCGATTTCAAATAACTTGGTTCATTTTACAACTATAAGTATGACATATTCCACATGTTGACCTTTTATTGAAGGATAGAATTGTCAAGTGATATTTTGAGACGAAAAAATAGTTCAATAGTAAGGTAATATGCAAAAATTGAATAGTCATTCAAATTAGTTTTAAACATGTGACATAAATGATATCATAATAATATTAATATTTTAATTTAAAATATAAATTTCATGTCAAAATTTAATTTAAATGACTACCATATTACCTTGCCATGAGCATTTTATTTTCCTTCGCAAACACCGAAAACATACTCTAATGGAAAATGCGCACACTTGCATGATTCCATGTGATCCAGTCAAATGGTCAAAAAGGGTAGATGGCCCTCAGAGTTTGACATGTACGATGATGTGCTGAGAGAATTTGGCTTCCAATATTACTAGTATGAAAATTTGAACATCACATGGAGGGAGGGAGGGAGGGAGGGAAGGATCATAGATAAGGATGGATTGGAATGGAAGGAAGCATGAAATAACCTAAAAGTAATAGTGGTAGGGACACAATCAATTGTCCCCATTGGGAAATTTCTTCACACCCTCCCCCCCCACCCCATGCTTATGACGAATATATATGCATATCTTTATTCTCACCCACATGCAGTCATGCTGCAAATCTCTCTCTCTCTCCCTCTCTCTCTCTCTCTCTATATATATATATATATGTATATATATGTGGTGCAACACAGCATGTGATGTCATGATCCATTGAGAGGCCATTTTTGAACAAGTTTTCCCAGTGTGTGATTCTGTTGGTATAGATGAGCTAGCATGAAACTGTATATAAAAACAAATTACAAGTCAAGTTGGCAGAAAACAATCTGCAGTTTGGTTCCTTGTAATTCTGAAACTGTGTTTATACAAATTAGAAGTCTTAAGTTGGCAGAAGAAATACCCTAGTTTTGGTTCCTTGTAATAATTTCTTGATTTTGGCCAACACCATTCAGACCATGTTTGAAAAAAAGAAAAAGGTTAGTTCATTTTGCTCTCAAGGTTACCATATTGGGATTCTCTTCGTTGTACTTGACGTCAAATGTCATTATATTCTTTCACATAAAATAATTATCACTAATATTTCTCACATGATAACTATTCCGTATGAGAGGAGACCAATGCACTAAACATCTAGAACATTGTAAAGAAGTCTTAGTTCAGGTTATAAATTTAAAATATTATATACGTCTACCTCTTCTCAAATTCAGACAAGTTAACATATCCGAGATAGAAAGATCCATTTTTTTTATACACGCGATTTTTATTCAAATCGTTGCACATACATCCATAATATTTAAGATGTTCTCACTCCCACGTCGCAAAAAAAAAAAAAATCTTCTCGAACCCTAAAATCAAATATATTGTCAAGATAAGTTAGCTATAGACTTTTCTCCGGAGTAAAATTCGGTGAACCAAACTCACAAGGTCCAAAGGGTCACTTCATAGAAATTAGACAAAGCATTAACTTAATCTCAAAGTCCCCAACAACCCATAACTTCCAATTTCCGACAGTTGAGCCTAGATTGGTGGCACCAGTCCAAATTACAATTCTACCCCAAACATTATCAAGAATGATATGAATAAATAGGTCATTATGGACCTTTTAATTCGTTTCATTTAAGATATTCAACCTCCATGCATGACCAAAACATTCATGGAAAAATCAAAGTCAGCAAACGAGGGAAGGGGTGGCACCAAATGTCTACTTATAAAAACATTATATTAGTTATGGATATGGATAGTGTTCACATATGACAATGCTTATTAAGTCTATTAGAAGATCGAAAGGGACAATAATCTAATAATATTATTTATTTAATTTTAAAGAAAAACGAGTCCAAACAAGAGTAAAGAGAGAAGGGTACGGATTTAACACCATCACCCATTGGCTTAGACTTAAAAAAAAAAAAAATCTATTGAGGGTAGTGGTAGACCTTGTTTGTTAATGCCATAGTGTTATTCTTTGGGCTACACTTAACTTTAGTTGGTGAAGTACAGTACGTTTGAATGCTTTAATTCTATCAACACATGTTCTCTAAGTTGACTTTACCAATGCTCCAATATTAGAATACTATTATATTTTGTCTTAATTTTTTTATTTTTTGTGTATATATATATATATTGGCATTTTATTGTCTTGAGCTTCATTTTAAATTAATTTTTTAGATAACAAAAATTCTAATTTTTTTTTATAACAGGAAGAAATTTTCGATCACCTTCTATTTAATTGAGTAACATTTTATTCACAATTGTTAGAAGATTGAGCTAAAGTAAAACTTTTTGTATCATACAAAGTCAACTCTTCACACAAATTGAATAAATTTAAGACCGATAACTCTCAATCAAGAGGATAACTCAGTGAGTTTTGAATTAAAAATTTGATGAGGTTAAATATTATCACCTTGGCTCCTAATAATAATAATAATAATAATAATATGCACAAATTGCTTTCGTGGTTGTATGATTGTAAATATTTGAAATCAACTTAGTTTTTAAAACAATATGAATTTTTATTGAAAAATTGTCCCCAGCTCTCTGTTTTTTAAAAAAAAAAAATGAAAAAAGAAAGAAAAGGACACCTTTACCAACAAATATTTTCTCTTTTTTTAATAAAAAAAACAAGATGAATAAATTTCCAATAATAGTTACTCTTGGGTAGTGTGAATACTGATAAGTATTGAACACTAACTCCTCCTTCTCGGATCTCACTTTTTTCAGTAAGTTGGACAAGGGGTTGTAGGGGAAGCGGGAGTCCCTTTGCCCGAACTGTGGGGATTCGGGGAGAATGGCTCTAAGGTGAATTTTTCTAAGGATATTTTTGAAATTTCACATTATTTTTCTGTTATTTTAATTCTATGTATTTATAGTTCAGAAGCCACATCTCAACATCTCATTGTACTTGTTACTCTTTTCAGATCATAGTGAAATTACAGTAAGCTGTTGACATAATCCTATTTCAGGATGAATCAAGTAAATTTGTATATTCTTGTATGTACGTGTGATTTTACATTCGTTTTCCTATTTATTTTCATGTCTCACTGACCTTGGTTAGGTAATTGTTTTCATAACAGTTGCGTCATGTTTAAGGGGAAGGGGCCACCTCCATTTTTTTCGGTCTGTCTTTTACTTGCAGTATTAAAAACTAAGTATTAAAATTTAGAAAAAAATATGAATATATGAAGAAAAAAAATTAGGGGACCATGCACTAATTTTTTTAAAAAAAATATAACAAAATAAGTGATAAAAAATATATTTTTAAATTTTTTTTGAAAAAAACGTGACGTCTTAGTCCCCCTTGTATCTGCCATTGATTCGACCTACAGAAGTTTGTCAATTTGGTACTACTTACTAATCATATTAAAATTAGCATTACTTATTAATTAAATAGTAATTTAATTAATAATATTGATATAAATGTTTCTGTATTATTGATAGCTACTACTATCATTATTAGGTAAAGTATTTGTATAATTATATTAGGATATATGTATTGCAAGGATAATTTTATATTTAAAATTTAGTCTAATTAAATTAAATTTTACTATATATGTAATGTGAGGATAATTTTATTAAAATTTCAAATTATTTAAAATACATTTGATTTAGTCTTGCCTTGAACTTATAACTTGATACTATTGTGTTATTGATTAACTTTAGGAAAAAAAATACATTACAAGTGGTTTTACTTGTAATTTTATATATTTTTGACATTATTAGTGAGATTTTATTATATTATTATCTAATATTAGTGACAACTTAAGAATACTATGAAAAAGAGGTTATATAATCCTCTTACAAGACAAAGAGTCATTGGGGATGTATAATTTTTGCTAAAGAGAAATGTTACATTCAATTATGAAAGACAAAAATTCACAATTTAATTAGTGCATATAATGTATCTATATGCATGACTGCAAGTAATATCTACGTATAAATTATACGCACCAATCAATTCCTGATTTTTCATTCTCCACAACCGATCATAACATTCCTCTTTTACTAAAATATTTAAGGGTAAATAACACTGATATCTTCTGAGATTTCTGAAATTATTCTGACCTCCCATACTTTATTTGATAATATACGTACTTTCTTCGAGTCAATTTTTTTTTTAAATGACAAAACTACCTATTTCATATATTTTTTCAATTTTTAAAATTTTGACTAACTTTTTTCCATTTTTCAATAAATATTGATAAAAACTTAAATTTATTTTTATATAAAATAAAAAATCTTTAAAAAATTGATCAAAATTGAGAAAATATAAAAATAAATAAATAAATAAATAAAATAGACAATTTCATCATTTTGAAGAAAAAAGATTGACAAACAAAAAAATATTTATATTTTCATAAGAAAAAATAATATAATTTTAAAAATTTCTTAAAAAAAATTAGTACAATTGTAATTTATCCAATAATTATCTATTATGTCAAATAATGGCCCTAGAGAGGGCGTTAGAAGCTCAAATGGGCTTCCAAAACTGGGTTCCGTGTTTCTTGTTTGGTTGAGCGTCCGGCACAAAAATCGCTCGCGCCAGATATGGTCCTCCGGAATATATTCGATTGACGCTGCTTTGAGCAGTGTCTTGCAGGTTCTGGACTAGTGTCTCTGACCCACTGTTATGCCCAAGATAAAATGCCATCAATCTTCACATTATTTACCAAAAACCAACGAGTAAACATTCTTCACTGATTCACTCCTACAATTTTCAGAATCTCCACGGACACGTGGAGACCTGTACTTTTTTTAAATATTATTTTAATTAAAAAATGACAGTTTTTTTGAGTTGCGTGAGTCCAACAATATTAGTATAAGAAAAAGATATTTGAATGATGTAATTAATATCAGAATTATTGATCAATAAAATATTTTTTAAAAAATAATTAATGTGATATAATTAATAATTATTTTTTATTTAGATAAAGATATAAATAAATATGCATGACTATAAATCACCACTCTACTATCTAATATTTAGTATAATAAGGTATTTAAAATTTTATAATTATTTATTTTAATATAATTTAGATTAGTTATTTAGTTATTGAATTTTAATAACTTTAATCTTTTATATATTTATCAATTTCTATTAACTTAAATTTTATATCACGCTATTAAATGACACCAAATACTATATAATAATATAAAAAATAAAATAAATTTTCATACTATAAAATTACTTTTAAATAATTTTAATAAAGCAATCAATATTGCATTTTAGTATCATAAGCAAAACTCCCACAAATATTTAAAACTTATTCTCTAAAGTTTATATTTCAAAACCTATTTTTCATAATCAGAAACTACTCAAACAAGATCTAAATAGTCAAAGGAGAGAAGCGATTTACCGGGTTGAAATGATTGCAAGTGAGAGGCACGCTCCAATCGGAGGTAATCATGGAGGCTTCCAGGCTAAGTCCGTGTGCTTCAAAACCACATGCGGCCATCATTTAACATTATTCTACGTGGATCCATATGATTGGGCCACGTCGATGATCTATTTCTTAATTTCATGACAAATGGTGCTGTCCCAAACGTTCGGAATCGTAGCAGCACTGTGGGTGGCACATGGAGTCGAAGGTTGATGTTTGATGTGACAGCCTCATCAATAGCCAGTGGAGCGAAACCACGCACCCAGTACTTTTGTTTTTTCGCAAAGGGCAGACAATCTTTTACGTTTTCACGATTTACCGTATCGAATAAAGATTTCAACTTTGTTCGCTTTTCCGCTGTTAGCCTGTTACTAGGGACTATTTGTTTTTTGTGTGTGAATATGCTTAAGTCAAATCACACACAATTATGTAAATAAATTATCTTGTTTTAATAAGAAAAAACAAGTTTTTGTCTATTTAATAAAATGTTAATTTAGTACAAATATAATATCTTAAAAATAAAAACATTTATTTTAAAATAATATTATGATTACTTAGTTTTTTTTAATTTTATTAACTAGTTTTCTAATTATATTAGTATAAGAAATTAGTAAATCTATTAGAATTAATAGTTTTTATTTTTATAAATATGATGTATTAGATTCTTATTATTTAACTTATTAATAATATCTTAATTTTAAAATTGAAGAGGTTTTTTCTTTTATTGAGTGAGTAATATCATGCTACTTAATTATCAAGTAATTCAACATTTTTTTATTCCTTTTCATATTTTTTGTTTTGTATTAAGTTAGTTGAATAAAACCAGTTCGTAAATATTTCTAGTTTTAAGAATTGGGTATTGGTCTCAAGAGAAATCAGACTAATTCCTAAATAATTATGAGTTTTTATATATATATATATAAATTATTTTAAAAAGTTCAATATATATATATATATATATATTACACACATAATAACTTCGATCATGATTGGCCTGACAATAATTTTCCTCAAATCAAACCATGAGCCCTATCAATTGTAGATTTTATTTTATTTCAAATGAGATACAGAGAGTATAAAGAGTGGAAGACTAAACAAGAAAAATATGCTAAACATATATGCATGACAGTGGCAACAATTACTTAAAAACATCTATAAATACCATATTTGAAGTAGAGATGGGACCCACATCAATCATCAATTACTAATCTTTTAGCGTATCCCTAGCTTAGCATAATTCTATCCTAACCTAATCTAGTTTATCTATAGAATTAGCCATAGTTCTAGCTTCTATACAATTTTGTCATATTCTACTTTACAACCACTATATCATACCTTTAGCTTCTAGTTACATTTTCTTTTTTAACAAACTATTTCTTCAATACCTTTTTACTTACTTCTTATGGTTGTATTTGAATGAGCAATTTTGTCGTTTATTTTAAATTTTTTATGTTTTAAATAAATTTTTGAGATAATTAATTATTTATTTATACTTCTTAAAACATTCATTTAGATCTTTTTAAGATTAAAACAGATGTTTTAAAAAAATAATAATAAATAACTTTTTTTAAAATATTTATTTTTTAAATACCTATTTTTACAATTCATTCAAACAACCACTATATTTTGTTGATCTTATTATCACTAGTTTGTGTGTTTGGATAGTGATTCAGATATAATTTTTTTAAAAATGTTTTTAAAAATTTTGTAATTAATTTTTTAAAATTTGTAAAAATATATTTTGATATGATAATTTAAATTATAAAAAATTAAAATTAATAATTTATCAAACACGTATCAAGTTTTAAAATTAAAAATTTGTTTCCGAAAACTAAAACAAACATTTCTTGTAACATTTTAAGAAAGGAAATTTTCTATTTTTAGACATCACTTAAATACACGTAATATAGAGATTAAAGTTTAACAAATACACGAATCCGTACAACTCTAATACGTCCGGGCACAAATCTCAAAAGATTATTCGTTTTAAGTCAAAGTGCCATAAATAATTACTTTTAAATTCGAACAATAATTGCACATTTAATCCTTAAACTTTAGTCTTTTTTCTTCATCATTTTCCTCGTCTCAATCCTGTTTCATTCCTTCGATAATAATAAATATTTTATTTTAATTATTTATTTTATAGCACTAATTTTTTTTAAAAAATAAGATTAATTATTCATAGGACCGTCATTGAATTCTATTCTTTATAAGATAGTGAGTTATAAGACACGACATCAATTTTTATTTTTATTTTTATTAATTTTCATTTTGTGAATAAATTAGTTGTCATTTTTTGAGATTTTTAAAATTACAGCAATCTTCTTTATTTTATTTGACAAATTATAAATACTCATTTTCAGTTAGACATTTTTTTTAAATGACAAAATTATTCATTTCATTTTTTTTAAATTTTTAACTTTTTTAAAGATTTGCAAATAAAAATAAATTAAAGATAAATAACTTATTTTTATTTTATATAAAAATAAATTTAATATTTTATTCAATATTTATTTAAAAATGAAAAGAACATTTTTTTAAAAATGGTCAAATTTTAAAAAATGCTAAAAATACATATATACAATGAATAGTTTTGTTATTTTTGAAAAAACAATATTGACTAAAGATTATTATCTAGAATTTGTTAAATAAAATAAAATAAGTCAATATAATTTTAAAAAGTTTAGGGTAAATTACACTGACTTTTCCTAAAATTTATAACAATTATACTGACATTCTTTGAAATTTCTGAAATTACACTGACTTTTCCTACTTTACAAAATAATATACAGATATCTCTCTCCAGTCAATTTTTTTTTTTCAAAATGACACAAACTACCATATTTATTTATTTATTTATTTTTAAATCTTGACCATTTTTTTCCTTTTTTAAATAAATACTGATAAAAATCTTAAATTTATTTTTATATAAAATAAAAATAATTTATTTACTTTAAATTTGTTTTTAAATAAAAAAATGAGAATAAATTGATCAAATTGAAAAAATGCAAATATAAATAAATAAAAATGATAATTTCATTATTTTAAAAATAAAATTTGATAGAAAAAATGTATTTATATATTATTTTATAAAATAAAAAAATTAATATAATTTTAAAAAATTTAAATAAAATTAACATAATAATCATAAACCTCACGATAATATTTATCCAAAAATTTATATAATATAAGTATAATTATAAGGAATCACAATATATTTATTTTTTAAGGAGGTTGTTGGGAGTTTTGAGTGTGGACAGCTTATGCGCCGGGGTGCCTCGAGACGTGTGCCGTGTACGTGTGGGTACGCTGTGAGGCCCACTTACAGTTAAAGCCCAGCGCAATGTATGCACCGATGATTACGGGATTTAATGGGTCCCACTCCCCTTGTGTTGGATTCTCAGTTCGTTAGTGTCATCTAGTTGGCCGTCTTTGGGTCCCACGCATGCCTAATCTTCGTTACTGCTCTCATATCTCAGTGGGTTTCTGATTGTATCCATCTCATATCCCACAAATCTACTTGCGGGTCCCAGAATTCTTTACATCACAGCCGCTGGTTACGCCTGAATTTCAGATTGATGTTCTAAATCAAATGGTGAATTTTACTTTTGTACTTGCTTGGACTCCTTTCTAGTAGTCTATTTCCCAGGTTACCCTTGTCCAAGGCAAAAGATAGGAAAGTCTCAGGGTGTTTGTTTCCTAATATCAAATAAAAATTGAATAAATTATATTATTTTTTTTTAAATTTTTGTCAATTATATTAATTTTTTTAAAAGTTTTTAAAATTATATTAACTTTTCATATTTTAGTTGATAATATACACATATCTTCTTCAGTCAAATTTTACACTATTTTTAAATAAATAATTTAAAAGGATAGAAAAAGGTTGGTCAAAATTAAAAATATATATAAATAAAATAGATAGTTTTGCCATTTTTAATAAATAAATTATAGATAAAGTATGAGATATTAGTGTGATTTCATAAATCTCAAAAAAAATTAATGTAATTATCAAAAATATCAGAGAATATCAGTATAATTTATCTGCAAAAAAAAATATGAATATTTTACGTCAGTATAATTTACCCACAAAAAAAAATATGAATGTTTTGCGCCAGTATAATTTACCCACAAAAAAAAAATATGAATGTTTGCCTCAATTGTTACACCTTATAAGATATCATCTCACGAGGTGTAAATCTATTGGGTGAACTCTGGCAAATGACGGGTCCCACTTTTTGTGAAATGATTGGTTATAAGGTGAAGCTATTGAGGTGAGATATTTATTACTGTTATTTTCTTATAATTATAAACATGAAAGATAAAAAAAAATTATTAAATATTAAGTTTTCAGTGTTCTTTATATTTAAATGACTTTTAGTACATAAGGAATATCTTATATGAATTTTTTCAATAATATTTCAACATTTCATAAAAGAAATACATATAATATTTTAACTTAAGTTATGAAAATGATTCTTAATCTCATAATTTTCTTTGCTTGCAATATTTTTATTCTAATTATAATTAATTAATTAATATAATTACCAAGACATCTCATAAATGAAATATATAAGTATATATACATGACTATTTTATATTTCTTATAATTAATATTATAAAGGATTTCTTTAGAAAAGTATTAATTATTAGGTAATGAAATTAATAATTATCTATCATAGAACGAAGTTGGTTTCTTGAAAATTTATTAATTAATAAATATTATTAACTTATTGAATATTAATTATAAGATGGTCAATTGTATAGAGCGAACTCTCTTATAATTAATAAATATGAGAAATTAAAAAGTTTATTAATTATTAAAATTACTAATTATTAAATTTTCCCATATTTTCATTAACTAATAAATGTTTCTTAAATGTAAATGACCTTATATGTAATTTACTTAAAAAAAAACATTTTTATTTTTCATAAAAAAAAATATATCTATCTATCTATATATATACAATATTCAATTTAAGGTATAAAGATTTTTAATGTCATTTCTAAGTAAATAAGTTGTGTTTTTCGATGCCATAATTTGTTTTATTTACAATACTTTTGAATTCAATTATGTTGAATTAATAAATATAATTATCAAGACATGTCATAAACATGATATGTATATGTATATATATAACTATTTTATCTCTCTAATAATTAATATTATCAATAAACTTTTTCAAAAGTATTAATTATTATGTAATAAAATTTTAATTATACACCAAAAAACCAAGTTGGTTTTTAAAAAATTATTAATTATTAAAGATTATTTATAATTTACACTCTTGTAAAGAGTGGGTCACACCATTTGTGGGTAAAAGTAAAATCTTATATATAAATTTTTATTAATATTTTAATTTTTCATAAATAAATAAATAAAATATATATATATAATAGTGAACTTATGGCAGAAAAAAACTTTTAATGTTTATTCAAAGTAACAAAATTATATTTTCTGATATTATAATTTTTTTTCATTTACAATACTTTTAACTTTAATTATGTAAAATTAATATATATATATATAATTACTAAGATATTTCATAAATAAAATATATAAGTACATATATAATTATTTTTATTTGTCTAATAATTAATATTAAAAAGATATTTATGATAGAAGTATTAATTATTAAGTAATAGAATTAATAATTATTCACCATAAAATTAATTAAATTTTTTAAAAACTTAAAAATTATTAACTTATTAAATATTAATTATAAGAAGATGAGTATAAAAAAAATTATAAGAGAATTAATTATAAATTACATGTAAACGTGAAAGAAGGAAAAAGGTTGTGTTTGTTATTAAAATTAGGATAATGCAAGAGCGCGGGAACTGTCATTTCCAATCAATTGCTTACACGTGGACCCCGCATTACACAAGAGGGATCATTAATTCCGATAAAATTACATGAAGTACCCTTATACCGTCCCCGATGCTCCTCCATAAGTAGTCCACCTTCCTCGCCCTTTCGTCCCTCATCCCATCTCTTTCTCTGTCTCTCTATCGTCCTCTTTTCTCTCTTTATATCTATAGGTGTGTTTGTTTTGTAGCTATAGAAAATGGCTGTTGCGAGTGTGGCCTTCATTGCGTCCCTTATCTCACTGTTGTCCCTAGTTGAAGCTAGGATACCCGGGGTTTACACCGGCGGAGCATGGCAAAACGCTCACGCTACCTTCTATGGAGGCAGTGACGCCTCTGGTACTATGGGTATGTAACCACATTAACCATCACCTCCATTCTTTTCTACCCATTAACCCCAATTCAGTCTTGTACTTCAATTTTTAGTACAATTTTTTAAGAACAGTGAATTAGGACTATTTTCACTTCCCACTCTGTCATTTGTCCTGCATTTTTCAAGAATATATATATTTGAATTGTGAGTTGAGGGATACTATATAGGAAGCAACATACTACTCTTAAATTGCTTAAAGCAGCCTAAAAAACCTTCCCAATCTTGACCCTTCAACACAGATTCACCACATTACCTGCATTTCACTGAAAATCACTTGGGGTCGGGAATTGTTTGTTATCTGCATTTCACAGTCAAGAGACTGAGAAGCCAGTCCTGAACCTAAGATTTTCCACCCAAACAAATAACCGAATTGCAGATTCTTAATTGTGAAAGTTATAGATCTGTTTTTAAGTCATTGTTCTATCTTTCAACAGGCGGTGCTTGTGGTTACGGCAACCTTTATAGCCAAGGCTACGGCGTCAATACGGCAGCACTGAGCACAGCACTCTTCAACACTGGCCTTAGCTGCGGTGCCTGCTTTGAGATCAAATGCGCCAACGACCCCACCTGGTGCCACTCCGGCAGCCCCTCAATCCTCATCACCGCCACTAACTTCTGCCCTCCGAACTACGCCCTCCCCAACGACAATGGCGGCTGGTGCAACCCTCCACGACCCCACTTCGACCTCGCCATGCCCATGTTCCTCAAGATCGCCGAGTACCGTGCCGGAATTGTCCCCGTCGCCTACCGCCGGTAATCTATTTCTCTCTCTTCCTGTGCTTTCTCTTCTCTGTCGTGCTCTGTTTCTTTTGCTTTTCGTAGATCATTTTTTATTCAATATGGTCTTGAATTGACCGAAATGCCCGTAGTGCTGTTGTATATTTACTAATGAGTCCCCCAACTGACATTCAGTTGTGTTAGTTAGAAATCTTTGTTCTCTATGCTGTCCTCTAGCTAAAGCTAAACGGTGCCGTTTCGAAGAAACACTAAATACCCACCTGTCAAAACGAGCCACCCTTAATTCACGGACCTCCACTCCTGCCAACAGAGTTTCCACTAAATGACTAAACTGACCTTGCTTATTACCATTTATTACGCAGGGTGCCATGCCGGAAGCAAGGAGGAATCAGGTTCACGATCAACGGCTTCCGTTACTTCAACCTGGTTCTGATCACCAACGTCGCGGGCGCAGGCGATATCGTGAGGGTGAGCGTCAAAGGGTCCAAAACGGGCTGGATGACCATGAGCCGCAACTGGGGCCAGAACTGGCAATCAAACGCAGTTTTGGTGGGCCAATCCCTATCATTCAGAGTCAGAGCAAGCGACAGGCGCAGCTCAACTTCATGGAACATAGTCCCAGCCAATTGGCAATTTGGTCAAACCTTCGTTGGCAAGAACTTCAGAGTTTGAAAATTCAACTCGCCCAAAAAAAAAAAAAAAATTAATATATTCGTCCTTAATCCATTTCCATATTTACCCTTCTTGGCGCCATTTTTAGGTGGGTTTTATGGACTGTTTGGTTTAGTTGGGTTATTGGGTTATGTGAAAGTTAAAAAAGAGAGTTGGAAAAAGAGGAGGAGAGTGGGTGCTTTCTTGACTTTCTGATTTGAGGTGGGTTGGGGTTTGTTTATGACTGACTCAGTGAGTCAGTGGGGTTTGTGAAGAGAAAAGTAAAGTAAGGAATTGTAGGTGAGAAAGGCTGAGGCGGTTGCAGAAACATGTTAACCCGCAGCTTTTTAAAGTTATATATATATATATATATGTGTATGTATTTCAGCAATGTATTGTACTAATTTATAGTGTCTAAATTTGGGGGTTTTTGGTTTGTTTTAATCTTGTAACAGTTTTTATTTATTTTATTTAATAGTGACCAATTTGCAATGGGTTCTTGAAATAAATGATGATTTATGGAGTTTTGGAAAGATTATGGTCGGTCTATCTTCCACCATTCTTAAGTTTTCAAGTATGATGGGTATCACTGTTGTCAAAAGTAATTGATATATTAAAATTCATTCTCAACAATCTGTCATATGCATGGAACGATTTTTATAATTTTAATAATATGATTTATAAAATAATTTTTCATAAATCGGAACTTATAACTTGCACGAGCGTAATACACTTATTTATTATAATTTTTCATAAATCGAAACTAATAATCCGCACAAGCATAATACACTTATTTATTGATGAAAATAACTTATAAATGGATGTATTTAATTTTTATTAATTTTCCTTTTCTTTGCCTTTACAAGAATTTGAATTCCACTGTTTCAAATAATGTTACTCAAACATTACCCACTTCGGCACTAATACGCTTATTTAATATATAAAGCAACCAGCTATTGTATTTGTCTTTCTAAGATTATAATTAAGTTTGGGTATGGTTGATTTCTTGAAACTCCCCTTATTTACTATTGTATTTGTCTTTCTCAGATCATAATTCAGATTATAATTACTTTTGCTACCCTTCTAAACTCCCCAGTTTTGCAACTAATGTTAGGTTCTGTTTATTAATTATTACCATTGCTCACACAGCTAATGATGACATACCTGAACCTGCTATCATTCACACACACACACACATATATATATATATATATATTTATATTTTATAAATATATTTTACATTGAGATATTTATATTCTATGTATAGTTGACGTGCTCTTATAATTACTAATTATGAGAGATAGAACATTTATTATTCTTATATAATTAAAAAACATTTGTGATAAAAAATTTATTAATTATTAGAATTATTAATTATTAAATTTCTTACAATTTCACTAATTAAAAATAGTCCTTAAAACATTCGGTCTAAAAAGAAAACTTTGTCAGCAACATCTCAATGACATTTGGGTGTTTTTTTAAATAAAAATAATTAAAATATTCAACTTAAGACATACAATAAACACCTAATATCCTTTTAAACTAAAAAATTATATTTCTTATGCTTGCTTATATGTCTTTATTTTTTCACTTACAATATTTGTTATTACAATTATATAAAATTAATAAATATAACTAACAAGACATGTAATAAATAAGATATATATAAATACATGCATATATTATATATGACAACAAAATTATAAAAAAGTGAAAAGAATAACAAAATGGCTGCCCTTAATTGAATAATAAAGTTTTTGTTTTGTTTTGTTTTTTTTTTTTGAGTGATGACGAGAAATTCCTTTACCTATCCTTTGCAATTTCAACATTGATACCTACTACTGAATAGCAAAGATGACCTTTGAATTGCAAAATTTGAATGTGGTGATAATTCATATTTCAACCATTAACTCCGTAATCCAAATAGGTCACATCTCAAAAAGATCCAATGCGCGCGCACACACACACACACACACACACACAAATATATATATATATATATATATATATATATATATATATTAACCTAACTTGCACATGGGTGCTTTGTTCACATGTGAGTAGTAGTAGTGAGTTGTTTTCCTTCATTTTCATCATTTAAATGCTCTTTGGATTCCTATTACCCCTAAAAAGGCAAAGCAAATTAAAAGCCTTGGATACCCCTTTGCCTAAATATCCTTTCTTTTTGTTTGTGCCTTCTTTCGGTGAAATTCCTTTCACATCAATATGACTCCATGAATGTGAGAGAGAGAGAGAGAGAGAGAGAGAAGCTATGCTTCCCTAATTGAAACTTCTTGTTTTGAATAAAATTTGTAATTAATTATTTAATTTGATCGTATATGTATCATACATATTTATATTGTATGTATATTACACACATTTACATCACGCATCTATATGTAACACACAAATGGTTAAACTCTATTTTTATAAATGACAAAAGTATTTTTCAAATATTTATTGTGGCCTATCAAGTGTCACATCAAAGATTCTGAATCTCAAATTATCACAATATATATCTATAAATATCTAAAATTTTAAAAAATTTGTCAGCATTTAGAAATACTACCCAAATCTAGTCACAAACTGTTATGTCTTACTTTGAAAGCTACATACATATCACGCCAAGCTTAAATGGGCCATGGCAGATCCCCTTGGTGACCCAAGTTAAGATGCATCTGATTCTTTTAACAATTTTTCAGAAACCTTGAAACTAAAGCATTTACATGTCTTGATTCTAAAATCCCACAGTTGGGTTGGGCCACCATGTTGAAAATTTTGAACAGAAATCCATAATATGAAGGCCCAATTTTCCTTTACCATAATACCATTTCCCTCTATGTAAATCAACATTAATCTTAAAACAATAGTTAATCCTCATTTTTCCATTTCCACTGAAACCACTTCTAAGTCCTATCCACATGTCCATCTCAATCAATTCTATCCCAACTCTTGACATATTAACAGCCAAATGACAATTCCATTCTATGAAAAGGTTCCGAGTGATTCAGGTTAAGGGAAGACTCTCCCCCGAGAATCCTAAGCCCAGCCTTGAGGCTTTAATATCAATATTCATTTTGTGTCTTTTACACAAAGATAACAAAGACTCCATCAAAACAATATTCTGATGCCGAGATGGTGTAGGGATTCTTTTCTCTTAAGAGTATCCATGTTGTAACCATCTTTATAGCCGAAGGATGCAGAGAGAGTGAGCAGCCTCATTTGTTGACCTCAAGCTTCTTTTGAACCTGCGCATTGTACAGGACAACGATTAAGTCTTGATAAAAGAGCTTGTATATTCGTGCATCAAGAAGCAGATGATATGAATTCAATTCAAGTCATGAGATACATCATTCAAGAAAGAGTAAGAGGAACATACAAGTGTAGTCCACCTTGTATATTCACGCATCAAGATGATCATAAAAAATTCAAGTCATGAGATGCACATCATTTAAGAGAAGGGTAAATGGGAATACTAAAAGAAAATTTTGCCCAATAAAACTGCACAAGATTTAACTCTAACCTGGTATGGGCTTGTAAACTGCAGTAACCACTACTTTACCATAGGTTTCCAGATTCCTGAGTTTTAGTTTGGTATTTAGTGAAAGAAAAAGGAAAAGAAATGGAAAGACGAGGGAAAAAAATGATTTCCCTTGCAATTTCTATCAGGTTTAAATGAGCCACAGGGTATTTAGACCTTCAATAGTCTATTCCTTTTTTATTTTTTATTTTTTGGTATTGAATTCGTATTGCTAAAGTGCAATGCTAAAGGAATCAGTATTAGACCAACAATCAGAAAACTTATACCACCGACTTGATTCAGGCTTACAACTGAGTTCTAAGCATCAAGCTGCATGTTGACTTAAAACTGACCCCAAGAAAGTTAGGAGCCCCTTTTCTCAAGCACTAAAATTCTTTATGCTTGTATTTTAACTAGCATTACAAGTAAAACCGGCAAGATCACTAAAAGCAGCTACTACTCTATGGAAAAACTAGTAGAAAAATTGGGGGCATTGGTCTCTCTTTATCAAAAGACTCCATACTTGTTTGGTGCAATCCTCAGGGGAGTGTACATCCAAGGGTCCTTGGACTGGAATTTTTTATGGCAATTACTAGTTTTCAGCTACACAAATACAATCAAAGCAACCGAAGCATCTATAAAAGAAACAGAATAACTTGACTGCAGCTCAAAAATAAGATTTGTCTCACATTTGAAAGCGTAAAGAAGCATAAAGACAAAACTAAGGAGATCAACAAATAAAAATAAAGAATGTAGGTGCTTTAATGAAATGGTCCTTTTTCAGTGATGCCGACTTTCATCTGTGCATGTAAACCTCTTCAAGTCCGTACACCACCCAACTAACCACACGTGTCAGCAAGACACCAGACTTCCGTGATTACATCCTGGTTGGGTGGCACCCAAATTCAAACAGGAGACCTCCCAAATGATTTTGATAAGCCATACCTCTTGAGCTACCCCTCTTGGTTAAAATGTTCCTACGGTAGAAACTTTCATATATACACCTTTTAAAGCCACAATAAAACAAAGAATAGATCAAAATTATATCAAGTTTTAGTTACTCTGTGGAAAAATGCAGTAATAGTGTTCCTTTTATAAGTATTGTTTGGTGCTTTCAAATTTTAAGCTAATTCTATCACAAGCAACCTAAAAATGCAGTGTACCAAATGGTCACTCAATTAAGCTGTAAATATTTTAAGTCAAAACTCACTATACAATTCACGACACCAACCTTCAGTTTCTCTTCCGTTTACGCAATTTCCACTGCCTCAGTAAATATGATACTCCCTCTCCCAATGATGCTTTCCTTCCTAACTTGCAATTCCATAGCTCTGGCAGTGGATACCTACCACTGGGGTTGTACACGTTCATCTCGGTTAAGGCTGTTGTCACAGCCTCATAGACTTCATCCCCATACTCGTTCTTCAGACTTTTCAATTTTCTGTCCCCTTCATCAATTATTTCCTGAATAACATCCACATAAACCGCACAGTAAAGTAAATGGAAAAGCATCAGGGAAGAGAAGATTGTTCAAAGGAAGGTGAATAAAAATAAAAATAAAATAATGGAAAAAAACTGTGCAATATAGTATAAGTTGGAACTAGAAGATGCAGTAGACCAACACAGGAAGGACCAATAAAGCCTAGGGCAACTTGCAATATGTACAGATCGGAAAAAAATCTTGCCATATGTAGCAAGGGCTTGACAAAACGAAAGCTTTCTAATTAAAAGATTATAATATACAAATGGTAGGGTTAGAAGACAATGCAGTATGCAGAAATACTGTGCTATGTTGTGAAAAATCTATGCTCTATGGTTGGCATGGTATGTGCCACTAACAGAAACTCTGGGAAAGAAAGACAAGAATTAATAAAAAAAATACAGGAGAGAAAGAGAGGCAAGTTGTTGGCTACATGGTAATCCTTGATTAATTCATATCAAGGACCTCTTTGCAATAATGCACCGTTGGACCATTTTTTCTGCATCTCTGTGTGTGCATGTTTTCTTCCTATAATGTATGGTTGGCATGGTACCTTGCTGGTAACACAAATTCTGGAAGAGAAAGATAAGAATTAAGAAAAATTGAGGAGAGAGAGGGACATGCAAGTTGCGGGTTACATGATAATCATTTGATTAATTCATGTCAAGTGCCTCTTTAAACTGATGAACTGTTGGACCATTTGTTCTGCATCTAAGTTCTTTCTATTAAAAAAAAGGGGGCAGTCCTAGTGTAAGAGACTCCCACCAATGTGCCTCACTCCACGAGTAGAGAGGTGGTTTCCGTGACTCAAAGCTGCGACCATCAGGTCTGTGTGCTCTATCTGTATTCTGTCCTCAAAAAAATTATGCTTACAGACATTTGCAGGAGCAATAAAATTATTTATATATTTTGAGTTTGTGTGCCTACAAGCCTTACACAAAACTATATCAAGTCTATCAACACTAACTGAAAAATGTCAAGGCATTGTAAAGTAAGGAGATATAGTCAAGGACGTGAGAGCGATAGAGAATTAATTGGTAATGTCATATCACTGCAACACATGCCTTAGGATCTCCTTTGACCATGATGATCTTAAAGGGATGCCAGCTTGGATCCCTGAGGTAATCCTCCCACAAGGAACACAGCTCTATTGCTTTCTCCACTGCCTCTTCATCAGAATGTTTTCTCTTGGCTGCAGCGTGGAATGGCTTATCATTGAGTTCTCCCATTCTTTTGACACCAATTAAAGCACGGGTGCTCGAATGTTCCTTCAAACCCTACAAGACAAATGCAGTTAATATATATGTGTGTGTGTGTGTGTGTATATATATACTATATATATATAAATCAAATAAAGAAAATCAAAATCGTGTTCAAACAAATAAGAATAAAGTTACAACCAATAGCTTAAAGTCATTCTACGGGAACCTCACTCACATATTTTCCACTCCAACATACATGTCTTGTGTGTTGAGCAGCAAATAATGCAAACTTTCCTTTTTTTCTGATACACACACACACACAAACATCCTGTAACATTGAAGACATGCCCATGGGAAAAAACAAAGAGCCAAAGTTCTGCAAGTTCAGAACCAAACATGGGAATGAAAGATGTTAGACAACCTGGAGGTGACTTGCGCACAAGTCGTCTCAGATATTCAAACCTTGTGAATCCTTTCATTCATGAACTTGCTCACAGTAGAAATCAAACTTTTTACACTTGAACGATGTTTAAGAACCTCAAACTTGAAAATTATACAAAAACAAAATACCAATAATTATGTGAGACAGGCTATAAACTAACAAAGTGCCTATAAAGGGAAACTCGTTTGTGGCATTTTTGGCATGTTAATATATCTGCAGTTGCAGAGCATATTGAACAAATACTAAGTTCTATGAAGGAGTTCATAGAATAGCAGTTAATGGGAAAATTGGTGCATAAAAGTTCTTCCTACCGTCTAGGTTTATTTTGTGCTGGTCACTACAGCAAGCTATCTGTTGCTGGTGATGTCTGTCAACCACAAAAATTACAAGGAGGCTGGAGTGGAAACTAAAAATATAGGCACTCTGCTGTCAGAAATCCCACATGTCTCTTTCCCATCAATCTGTACTAGTTGAAGTAATGAAAATTCCCCTATTTATTTGATGAGAGTTATGAGACATGTAAAACGAAAAGAAAAGAAATTAAAGATCCCCCATTGGTGCCCCTGCAGATGACACTAACAGTGGTTGTAAGCACGATCCTTTTTTTCCCCCTATTCATCTTCTATTCTCTGGGAAATTAAGTTTTCATTAGTATGTGAACAGTAACAAGTCCAGCCATACGGCAAATCAGAAATCATTAAAATCACTGTATGGTAGAAGATTTTCTCTGAGGCCTCCACAAGCCCTGTTGATAAATTACTTAATTTATTTTCTTGTGCTTTCAAGCATATACACATTCTGCAGGTGGTTTCTAACAGATCAGGAGAAACAGCCCTCTAACTTATTTGTTAATACTCAATAGCAGCCTTTTCCCCCATCTTCCAAACTCAATTCATACTTTCATTGAGTTCTTCGAGGATTTGAACTATATACACTAGGAGCTTGGCTCTAGCTTCTGTGTCTCTTAAGCTTTTGTGTTTGATTAGTGCCCTCTAGACCTTTTTCTATTATATTACACTTTTTACCAATTAAAAAAAATGCATCATAGCAACTTACCCTAGCATGCTTGAGTGGCTTAATTAGCTCAGCTTGTAGAGTGGTGGGTTTATGGCAATACAAAGAACTCGTAACAGATTACAAACCTCTCAACCAAAAAATGTGGATTGTCAGCAGCTAGTAAAGAAAAAGATAAATACAGAAATCAAAAACTAAGCCTCGCCCAGAAGAGAGAGATTGAGAATGTTAACACTATGAAGCAATAACAGGTGCTTCTGTCCTTGTGCTAGAGGCCCATTTAAGGGTATGATTTTCATTTTCAGTTTTCATTAAAAGGTTTTTAAAGGTTTACAGCTAGAGGGCAACCTTTTTATGAGGTTCACAGAAAATACCTCAAAGGACATAGGATTGGTTGAGTCACTTGAGTTTTTTCCTCAAAAGTGCAAGGCACTTAATCAGCACTATCAGTGCCCTTGCCTTGTGCTTCGAACATGCATATATCCACAAATCCAAATACATCAATTATTGGTTTCACAACTCTAGATTGGCACGTAAAAAGTAATACCGCACACAAGGTTAGTTTAATTATAGCAATTTGCTACACAATTAAACATGTAATACTGATCGGTCAAATTCAAATTTGTGACATATTAACTCATTAAGTGCAAGTGGATGTCTGCATGCCCCACACAAATCTAACGTTTTTCTAGCACCGGCCAAGAAGATCATAGCCCAATTCCGAAAGGACAGTATTCCCATCACATGCGTTGGCATTTTAGCAAGTCTGTCAAACATTAGTTGCAATAGACAACATATAAAGGGACAAAGCGGAGTACTAAATTCAAGGCATGACTTCCAGGTAGTGTCATTCTGAATTTTTATTTACCCTGTGTTAAAGTAAAGGGACCTTGTTTACTATTTAACATTGGATAGTATAGCAGCGTAAAATAAACACTATCTCACACCAGCTCCTAAGGTTTTGGTGTTATTTACTTTATCTGAGGGGAAAAAATAAAGAAAAAAACTAGGCTTAGTTGAGGAAAAAAAAAAGAAAGAAAAAAAACTCACATTAATTAGCTCTTTGCGAGCTTCCTGTAACTCATCATTGCTTTTACGCTCCTTGACAATGAGAGCTTGATTTAGTGCTTCTAGACCGTCAAGGTCCTCTTCCTTCTCTTTGAGGTCTTTTTGAATTGACTCCATCTTCCTTTTAACTTCCATATCCCCATCCTCACCCATGTGCTTCATTACTTGGATAGCTCCCCTCATGCGCTCTATTTCCAATTCCAGTGCTTGCTTGGCATCAAGTTTCTTTTCCAGTTCAATAATTCTTTTGTGAAGTTTCTCTTTTTGCCTCTGCCATTTATAGAAATGGTCATGTAATAAAACTATAAAAAGCAATGAGATTCCCAAAATCCAGACACATTTAACAGTAGTCAGAGCAATGCAATTTTAAGGCAGAAAACAGATAACACCTTTTGCTGTTCTGCCAATTTCAGCATATTTTCATCAGCCTTCTTCTGCTCCAAGATTGCCCTCTCATTCTGCGAGAACAAAAACAATATTATCCTGTATGATTAATAATTCTGATTTTTTTTTCAAGAGAATCTAACCAACTGCGACAACAAAAACTAATCTAGACTATTAGACCCTTGAATGTCTCCACAAACAGTTTATTTGTGTGAAAAAAGAAAAGAAAAGAAGGAACAAACATGAGTCTTAACACTAATGCATGGAGTCAAAAATGCCCCAACTTCTCAGACCTTTCAGTTAGATCAAAACAGTCCCAGATCAAAGGGAAGTGAATATTTTGTAGAGATGTCCAAATTGTTATATTTCTGCCTTTCTTTTTTCCTATCAAACATCAGCTAAAAGAAAGAGATACCAATCATTTGTTTTCTTTTTTCTTCTGATATCTGCTGAGACAACACAAAAAATTTAACCTGGGTCTTGACCTGAATCACATATCCAATGTTGTAGTAACAAGAAAAATAGTCAAGAAAAACATCCAAGTGTATGTGATCTTGTAAGAAAGACATGCAATACAGATACAAAAACATCAATGCTAGAAAGAATGGCAAAAATACTGGTATCAGGACACCCACCCTCTAATGGAGATCAAACCCTTAATAAATGAAACAATATATGCTTTGTACATTCTTTAGAGTGTGAATTCAATTAAGTTCAGATGCCTATAATTTCGTTCACGGATCAATCTTGCCTAGGAGACAAGATTGCCCTGTTGAGAATTGAATCATCAAGAGTGAATTCTAGACCAACTCATCTCATGATCACCCTACAACGTCACACATTAAAAAACCACAAGAATTAAAGCATGAAACTTTATTCTAAGGAAAAAATTGAGAAGTGTCAGATATATCATCAATGAGTCAACAGAGAGATACCGGTCCATATAATATAGCATCATATTAAAGGAAATCAAATACAGTATATAATTAAAAGGTAATACCATTTTCTTTTCATTACTGAGCTTCCTTTTCTCACTCTCATTCAGAGCCTGACGTTCCCATAGCTCTTTCTCACGCATCTCAAGCACTTCTCTCTGAGCTTCCAATTGTGATTTACTCCTTTCGTGGTCAATGAAAATCTTTTCAAGTTGATCACATGCACCCTGCTGCAACGCCTTCATCTCTAAATAAAAAAGAGTGAAATTAAGGAATGAGCTACTACTATCATATTGAATAAACAAATGGTTAGCAGTAAATTTACTTTTGAAAAACTGTATAATTTTTTTAAATCCCACAAGGAATGTATACAAGAGAATCACTAATGCGTATGACCTAACCCACAATTTAGTTATTTCTTAATAAAGGACTTTAAAAGTATGTACCTTCATTGTAGGCTTCAATCATCTCTTCTTTTTGTTTCATCACATTTTTCAAAAAAAATTCAGTCCTACTTATTTTGCTATTCATCTCTTCACATTGCCTATTCTTTACCTCAAGCTCATAAGTTAAGTTTGATACAAGTTTCGTGTCTTTCCTTTTATCCTCTGTTTCAATTTCAGAAATAGTCTTTAAATCTCCATTTTTACGGAGATATTCGCCAATAAGACCCTTTGAATAGTATTCTACATCCCGAGCAACCCAAGAATATAGCTTGTCTTCTTTATTCCTTGATGCATACCAATCTCTCCTCCCATGATTTTCTATTTCAAATGCCTTTTCAAATGTCATTGCATTCTTGAATCCATCCCAATCGTTGTTGAATTCAACTATTGCATACCCTGAGTGGCCCCGGTAGTTCCACAAAGGATGAACCTTCGCAGGGTTAAACCCTTGGCTAGCCCACTCATCTTTTAGCTTCCTACCACTTTCAGCCACATATCGACCATACCTTATATTCAACAGGAATGTTGGCCACTATGGCCATCCAAGGCCAAACGATAAGCTCTTCAGTAGCTTTACGTTTAGAAGGCCCAACAGTTTCTGCGGTGGATTGGAGTCTACAAGGTTCAGAAGTTCTAACACTGGACCATTCTGGTGTATTCTTGGCATCCTCCTCTGGTTTAGTAGTTTTCTTCGTGGATCCTAATGCTGCACCCTCTGCATCAATATACCTCTCCACCAGGTCTGTAGCCCCTGTGACAGATTGTCGAACTGTGCCCTTCATATCATTACTCTCTGGATGGTCAATACTTCTCAAGGAAGATCGTAATGATGGACTCTTCCCGTCCGTATAACTCTTGACCACTTCAGTAGTTCTCATGGTGGATAGTGATGATTTTCTCTTGACATCGGTATGTCTCCCCCGTTCATTATTTTTCGTGGTGGATCGTGATGATTTACCCTTTGCTTCTACATGCCTCTCCAAGTACTTCACCAACCCCAAATGTCTACCTCTGTCTTTTAACCTTGCACTCTTTGAGTCTCTACCAATGTGAGAAGAATGTCGCAGAAGCTCGTTGTAATCATACTCCTTCCTCTTCTTGTCGGGACAATAAGGGCATCTAAAAAACTTCTCTGAAACTCTGACTCTGACCCTTCCATCTCTCAATTCCTTGTAGTATTTATATTTGTAATCTTCCAATTCCGACTCACTGGAGTGGTAATCCTTCTCTTCTCTTGTGTGAGACATTTTAAACTGAAATGAAATACAAAAAGCATGGGTCAAAATATAAGCCGTGCTACATCATTCTTCCTAAACCTTGTTTGGGGGCCAAGAAAACAGATGAAAAAGAAAAAAGAAATCACATCCTATCATCTATATGATTCTAACTTCGAAATAATGAAACGATCACCCCATTCTACCATTCAGATATATTATGCTCGGGGAAGCAAAGATTTATGTTTCACAAGTAACAAATGATGCAAATATCCGGTAAGCAAAACTCTATTGTCCAATTTCCAATACATACATAATACAAACACATATTTACGCCCACATAAACCGCATACACTCATATACATTTTCAAAGCCCATAATACTTCCTTGCTTTCTTTCCTACTTACATTTCTCCACAACAACAAAAAGAATATGTGACTGATCACGGAATAACGTACTACATTAACCAAAAAAGAATAATCTAACCTGAAATTGACAAACTTTTGGCTTGACCGAACGCTAATCGCTCTTCTCAGAGTTTCACTTAACCCTTATCGCTCTAGGGTTTGTAGAGATAAAGAGCACAGAGAAATTCAAGAAAGAGAAACAGAGGAGCATGCGAGGTAAAAGCTAATCCCACGACGAGAACGAACCCATTTTTCTGGCCTTTGATCTTTCCATTTCCGGTAATTACGTGGCGGACGTCGATATCAAAAAAGGTGTATTCTCACGTATAGAAATTAATATATACTCGCCCTTTCGGATGTCGATTCAATAAACAAAGAGCCATTGGGGTGACGTGGACATTCGATTTGGTCGAGTATCTATTTTGTATCGTATAGATTGTCTTTCCTCTTGAGGTTGTGCGAATGTGGAAACGCGCGCCAAATGTCAGTGCTTTCGAAGCGACTGTGATGTGTGCAACTGGCATTAGTGCGTCAATACAATTAATCTCTCTCTAACGCACTCTAATCAGAGAACAACACCAATTTAAGTTCATAATATTGCTCCTTTGAGCAATGTTACGCTACCTTAAAATTTTACTAAAAATATTTTATATGCTGATGTAATAATATTATATTAATTATATATCTAATATATCATAAAAGAGTAAGTCCAATTAGCACAGTGACACGTATAATTATAATTCAATTCATGCTTGGTCAACACGATTCTCACTCAGTCAATGACTAAAAGCTCAAGCATCCAGATCAGCACAAAAGGTCGGAAGTAACCGAACATATGCCTTCAGAGCACATATATCCGGACAAGGATCTTAGAACTGATCACAGGGTCCAGACCAACATTCCAGACCTCGTCACCGCCTTAGCGGATGCCAAGCAGGGAATAAGGAAGCAGTCTTCAACAAGGAAACAGCCTTCAACAAGGAAACAGCCTTCAACAAGGAAACAGTCTTCAACAAGGGAACTGCAATCTCCGATGATCAAATCCCTACAATCATGGCTCCGAATCCTAATCAACTTAGGAAGGCCACAGTCTATAAATTAAACCCTAAAGGTACGCTTTATTCTCATGCTCATTCTTTGGCTTTCAATACAGTCTTTCAATTCCTTTTACTTACTTAAGCATCGGAGCGGCTACCGCCGGAGCCAATCCGGTGGACCTCTGATCGTCTTTCTGAATGTTCTACAGGTCACGGAGCCCACACTTATTGCGAGTCAAAAAGTGTAGCATCAGTTTGGCGCCGTTTGTGGGAACGACTAATTTCCAAGTGCTCTATTCATAAACTCATCTCTTTCCTCACCGGAAAACCATGGCACCAAATCTCCGACCGCGACAGAATACTCAGAATTCGCAAAACTCTCAACGTCAACCGCCTGCTCCTCGTACAAAGGGACCAGCGGTTAACCCCATGCGACAAGAGATCGAATCGATCAAACGACACAATGAACTGGTGCAAGAACAGTTGCTTGCCATCACTAGAACGCTGGCAACACTCACACAAAACCAAGCAGCGGGTTCTCCTAACCTGCCGGTCAACTTCACTGCGAGAACGCAACCTCCTGTTGCCATGGAGAATGAAGAACTCCATGAGCAGGCTCCAACTAACCAGCCTGGGCACCCCTCAGGCGTCGCCCGCGTTGGCAGAGATCCCCAACCGTCAGCAGCTCTAGGCTGGGGAACATTAGCCTTCGTTCTTGACGTCCATTACCGGAGTACTACTCGGGCCCCAACTCCAAGGGCCACGGGAGCACATCCGGCACTGCAGGAGCCTCATCCCCATGCAGCACCAATCCCTCCGGTTCGAAATCCTTCTCCGTCCGAATGGTGTACTCAACCCTACTACCCTGAAGCTGAGGTTGTCAGGCAGGGTTCGCAAGATGTCAGACTCAGAGACCCACGGAGGGTAGAGGAAATTGCCGAGTCTATGGACCGAACAATCGCCTTGAGAGGACCTCAGAACCCTCCAGAACAAGACGAATTGGCCAGGCTGCTCGGAAGACTAGCCACTCCGTTCACTCACGCCATCATGTCAGAAGAGAGGCCCAGAAAGTTCATGGTGCCCAAGTTCACCCTATATGATGGATCTGGAGATCCAGGAGATCATCTCTCGCACTACCAGCATACGATCGCCCTTCACGGGGCCTCTGATGCTTTCATGTGCCGAACTTTCATCACCAGCTTGAAGGGAACTGCTCTGAAGTGGTTCCACAACCTCCCTCCGAACTCAATTACCAGCTTCTACGAGCTCGGTAGACAGTTCTTGGACAGGTTTATGACCAGCAGGAGGCTCAGAAGGGGCCCAAAGTTCCTGTTAAATGTCAAGCAGACTAGGGAGGAACCTTCAGAGCCTACATCGCGCGCTTCAATACCGAACTCACGGAGATCACTGATTGCAGTCCGAAATTCCTTGTAGCAGCCCTAGCTGCTGGACTTGCCCAAGGTGGATTCAGAGACTCCTTGACAAAGAGCCCTCCAGCTGATATGGCGGCATTAATGGATCAGGCCAGAAAGTACATCAACCTGGAAGAAGCCAACCGCACATCCCAGAAGGGCAAAGATCAGACCCAGAGGGACAATCCGAAGAGGGAGGACCACAAGAAGGAGGATCACAGAAGAGACTCCAACAAAAAGAGGACCAGGAGCCTAGAGAAAAGAACAGCTCCCAGAGCTGTGTACAATTCCGGACCAAGGGAGTTCACTAACTTCACTCCCTTAAACACCACACCGAACCAGGTACTCCTGCAGATCCGAGATCGGGAGAACCTGAGGTGGCCGGAGCCAATCAAAGGAGATCCCAGTCTTCGGGACCAAAGTAAGTATTGTAATTTCCATAAAGATCATGGACATACAACTAACACATGCAGGACCCTCTGATACGAGATAGAGTAGTTCATAAAGAAGGGGCGTCTTTCGGGAGTTCGTCAAGTAGGACGGAAGACAGAACCCCCAAGAAGATAAGCCTCAACAACGGCCAGACCAAAGGCCCGAACAGAGGCAAGAGCAGAGGGAGGGGCGAAACGAGCCTCAGAGGCAGAACAACCACGTCATCTACGTCCTCCATGCTGACTCCCCTACATAGGAATGTCCAACAGGGCAACAAAGAGATATGCTCGGGAGGCTAGAGCTGCCCCGAACGTATTACAGATCTCCAACGTAGAAAAGAGGTTCAAGCCAGCACCGGAGATCTAATTCACTGAACAAGATCTAGCAGTACCCCTGCCCTCACAGTGATGCCCTTGTTATCACACTAAAAATCGCCAACTGCGAGATCAGGAGAGTCCTGGTCGATACTGGCAGCTCCGTCAACATACTGTTCTATGAGCCACTTAAACAGATAGGGATGAACCATGACAGCGTCAAGCCCACTACTGCCGTGATGGCAGCCTTTGATGGCAATCTCAGCACCCCGTTGGGGAGAGTCGACCTTCCTACCACTATAGGAGAGGGTGAAGGGCAGAAGACCACCATCTCGGAGTACATGGTGCTAAACATGAGATCTCCCTACAACGTCATAATCGGGAGACCCTGGTTGCACCAGATAGGGGCAGACACTTCAACCCTCCATCAGTGTCTGAAGTACGTCCACAACCAGAGCGTTCACTCTGTCAAAGGGTGTCAGCCAACCTCCCGGGAGTGCCACGCTATTGCTCTCAAGGAGAAGGCTCCTAAATAGCAATTACAGTACACTCGGGACTGTGCAGATCCGACTCTCACTCACTCTCCCGAGGTAGAGGATTGCCATCCAGCATTGAAGAACCCCTGAGCCCAAGGGGGCAAGACAGCCGAGCCAAACCCATTGGCGAGCCCATCAAAGTGTTGGTCAGTTTAGAATCAGAGGGGCGTTATTTATACATCGGCCCAAACCTAACACACACCGAGCAGGAAAAGATAGTCAGGTTCTTGAAAGACAACCTCTCTATCTTTGCTTGGGAGACCAAAGACATGGAGGGAATAGATCCCAATCTTATAACTCACAAGCTGATGGTGGATCCGAATCACCCGCCAGTCAGACAGAAGAGAAGGCCGATTGCTCCTGAACGGCATCGGATTATAAATGAAGAAGTCCAAAGGCTACTAGGAAGCCAGGATGATACGAGAAGTGTTCTATCCCGAGTGGACTAGCCAACATCCGTGCTTGTCAAGAAAAAAAACTGGCAAGTGGAGAGTCTGCGTTGATTATACAAACCTCAACAAGGCGTGCCCCAAGGACAGCTTTCCACTACCAAGAATAGACCAACTGGTTGACGCCACTACGGGGCATGAGCTTATGAGCTTCATGGATGCCTACTCTGGGTACAACCAGATCCAGATGTACCCTCCAGACCAAGAGAAGACAGCCTTCATAACCGAACGAGGGCTCTACTGCTACAAAGTAATGCCTTTCGGTTTGAAGAACCCTAGAGCCACTTATCAGCGGTTGGTGAACAAGATGTTCAGCCCACTGCTCGGCAGCACCATGGAGGTATACATCGACGACATGCTGGTAAAGAGTCTGCAGAAAGGCAGCCACCTCCAGCACTTAGCACAAACCTTCGATATCCTCAGACAGCACGGGATGAATCTCAACCCCTCCAAATGTACCTTCGAGGTTACGAAGGGAAAATTATTGGGATACATTGTCTCTCAGAGAGGTATCGAAGCAGACCCTACTCAGATCCAAGCTCTGATTCGACTGAAGTCACCAAGAACCAGAAAGGAAATTCAGGCACTGAATGGCAGAATTGCGGCACTGAGCAGATTTATATCCAAATCCATTGATCACTGCCTACCTTTTTTCAAAGCTCTAAAAGGCAGCAAAGCTTCACAGTGGACGGAAGAATGCGAGAAATCCTTTCAAGAACTAAAGGAGTATCTAGCCTCTCCAGAGCTCCTGTCAAAACCAGTACAAGGAGAAAAGCTATTCTTGTACCTTGCAGTTTCTGAAAGCGCGGTCAGCTCCGCATTAATCAGACAGGACAGGGGAGTGCAGAGGCCTATATTCTACGTCAGTAGGGCACTACTTGACACAAAGAAGAGATATCCGGAAGTAGAAAAACTGGCCTGTGCCCTGGTCATATCAGCTCGGAAGCTTCGACCTTATTTTCAAGCCCATCCAATCGAGATCCCAACTGCCTATTCTCTAAAGTCAATACTGAGAAAACCTGAGGTATCGGGAAGATTGGTGAAGTGGTCTGTGGAGTTGGGGGAATTCGACATATCATATGTACCCCGAAACTCCATCAAAGGGCAGGCCTTAGCTGATTTTGTTGCCGAGTTCACCCTGGCACTTCAAAACAAGGCACAACTCACCGAAACCTCGGGAACCTGGTTGTTGTACATTGATGGATCGTCAACCGATCAAGGTTCAGAAGTAGGCCTGGTACTACAATCCCCTGATGGGCTCACGTCAGAAAAAGCAGTCAGCTTGGGATTCAAAACTTCTAACAATGAAGCAGAATATGAAGCCCTAATCTTAGACATGAAGCTTGCCTTGGAATGCAAGGCTCAGAACTTCGATGTCTTCTCTGACTCCCAACTGGTGGTGAGCCAAGTCTTGGGAGAATTTGCCATTAAAGATGATAGGATGCTCCGGTACTCCAAACTGGTGAACCCCTTGAGGCATTCCTTCCAGACATTTACTATCCAGAAAATTAAGAGAAGCCAGAATTGCAGAGCAGATGCTCTGGCTAACATGGCCTCCCGCCTCAAGTCTGAAGTAAACTCCACAATAAAGATCTCCTTTCAGCTAGGATCCAGCATAGAGGAAGCCCAAATTGCTCAAATTGATGAACAACCCTAGAACTGGATGACTCCAATCCTCCAGTACCTAAGATCCGGGCTCCTTCCAGAAAACAAAAATAAAGCCAGGAGAATCCGAATCAGAGCGGCTCGGTACCTGATCCTGAACAACAAGCTTTACAAAAGGTCATATTCTTAACCTCTGTTAAAATGCTTAGCTCTAGAAGAGTCACAATATGTCTTGGCTGAAATACACGAGGGAATTTGCGGGAATCATAATGAGGGCAGAACCATAGCTCACCGAGCTCTGTCTCAGGGCTATTACTGGCCTAGCATGCTAAAACAGGCTAAGGAGTATGTTCAATAGTGCGACAAATGCCAAAGATTTGCCCCATATCAACATCAGCCTCATCACGAGCTCATCCCGATTCCTAGTCCTTGGCCCTTTGCTCAATGGGGGATGGACATCGTGGGTCCATTACCAAAGGCACCTCCGAACAGGAAATATCTATTGGTGGCCATTGATTACTTCTCTAAATGGGCCGAAGCTGAGCCTTTAACACATATCACAGAAAAGGAAGTTAAGAGCTTCACCTGGAAGAACATTGTGTGCAGGTTCGGCATACCACGAGTGATTATCTCCGACAATGGGACACAATTCACTGGTAAAGGCTTTAAGACATTCTGTGAAAATCTCAACATTAGGCAAGCACTTCGCTTCTCCAGGCCATCCACAAGCAAATGGGCAAGCAGAGGTCACCAACCGAACAATCCTTGACGGGTTAAAGAAAAGGTTAGGACAGGCCAAAGGAAAGTGGGCAGAAGAACTCCCTGGAGTCCTTTGGGCCTACAGAACAACCAGAAGAACTCCCACCTCTGAAACTCCCTTCTCACTAGCCTATGGGACAGAAGCAGTAATACCGGTTGAGATCAGTATGCCAACCCTGGGAACAGAAGCCTTTGAGCAAGAATCCAATGATCAGCAGCTGATGGAAAACTTGGATTTGCTCGAAGAGAGAAGGGATCAAGCCAGCATCAGGATGGAAGCCTATCAACAGAGAATGGTCAACAAATCCAAGGTAGGACTCAAGACAGTCAGCTTTCAAGTCGGAGACTATGTCTTAAGAAGAGTCTTTCAAAACACCAAGGATCCCACTATGGGAAAGTTGTCACCAAACTGGGAAGGCCCCTACAAAGTAACAAAGGTTGTTTGACCTACCACCTACTGGCTAGAAGACATGACCGGGAAGCCTGTTCCTAGGCCATGGAACGTGGAACACTTACGGAAGTATTATCAGTAGAGATGTTTCTTTTACTTCCATAGAATGTTTATCTATAAATGCACAGGCCTCCAGAGCCTGGTCCATAATGTACGAGTTTTTGCACTCGGTCCATCTATAAATGCACAGGCCTCCAGAGCCTGATCCATAATGTACGAGTTTTTGCACTCGGTTCATCTATAAATGCACAAGCCTCTAGAGCCTGGTCCATAATGTACAAGTCTCAGTACTTGGTCCATCTATAATGCACAGGCCTTCAGAGCCTGGTCCATAATGTACAAGTCTCAGTACTTGGTCCATTTATAATGCGCAGGCCTCTAGAGCCTGGTCCATACAAGTCTCAGTACTTGGTCCATAATATACAAGTCTCAGTACTTGGTCCATCTATAATGCACAGGCCTCCAGAGCCTGGTCCATAATGTACAAGTCTCAGTACTTGGTCCATCTATAATGCACAGGCCTCCAGAGCCTGGTCCATAATGTACAAGTCTCAGTACTTGGTCCATCTATAATGCACAGGCCTTCAGAGCCTGGTCCATAATGTACAAGTCTCAGTACTTGGTCCATCTGTAATGCACAGTCCTCCAGAGCCTGGTCCATAATGTACAGATCTTAAACACTTGGTCTGTCTCCTAATGCACAGGCCTCCAGAGCCTTGTCCACCCTAATGCACAAGCCTCCAGAGCCTGGTCCACCCTAATGCACAAGCCTCCAGAGCCTGGTCCACCCTAATGCACAGGCCTTCCGAGCCTGACCTATCTTCAATTAGCAGACTCTGTGATCCAGTCCATCCAAAGGCAGAAGTTCTAAGCATCTTCGACCAAGACTCACGCAAGTCTCCCAGGTCTGAACTCCCCAAAGCTGACACTTAACTTATTTTGCTTATCTAGCAACAAACATTATAAGTGCCGAACAGATTTGAAGAATACTATTTCAAAACTTCAAGTTTTGAGCAAAGTTTCTTTGATCTATTCTTGAGGCATAAAGAGGAGTTATTCATCAGAAGTGCACAAAAGGGTGATCTAACTCAGAAAAGCACATTCAAACAGAAAAGAACATCAGATCTAAGAAAAAGGAACTCAATTTTATTGATGATTCAGAAGATTTATATCAGTACAACAAAGACTGGAAATAAAACAGAGGCTACAAAAAAGACATCGTTACATAGGCTACTACAGAAGCTACTACAGAAGCTACAGTTTACAACATCAGGGCTTTCTTCCTCGGATGATAAAGGGGCACAGGATCCAAAACTTCCATTACCGCCATCGCCGGCTCCATTTGAAAGGAAGGAACCCTGAACCCCAATCCGCATCAAGAAACACCCAGGCCATTTCAACATCACTATCATTGATCTCACGACCAACGGATGATGAGGGCTCTGGGTCTCAGGGGACTGACATTCGTCTTCCTCACATCAGTTGTCACACCCCAGCCGATTGGAGCAAGGGTCTATGACAAGACATGAAGAAGAGGAGGCACCCCACTTGCGTCTTCATCACCGACGCTCCAAGCCTTGGTTGAATCAAAGAGGGACCACCACCAATCGGAGGAATCTCGACTGGATACCAAAGGGGACAAGAGGACTTGCGCCTCCTTTAATCCTTCCTTGGAGATTGAAAAAGGGGGAAGGTTAACTCTCGGCCATAGTTTAATCATTCCTAACTCAGACAGAGAGTCATCCATCATCTCTGGGCGAGTGACAAAATTAGGACAGCATCTAAAGTCTCTCCTACGAGGAAACAATTTGGGAACAAAATGGTTGAGCCTAACCATATGTCCTCGTTTCCATATATATAGACCCTTGAAGTCTAAAAGTCACCCAACTGAACCGTCGCAATGATGAAAAAGAGATTGGCCTCGAAATCCCAAACGACAATCGATTAAATAAACGGTGCATTAAATGTGCCTCTTCGATATACCAAGAGACAGGGTACAGAACTCTTTGAACAAAAACCACAGTCCAGCACTGAAGCTTCTGAATTGATAAAGAGAAAGGGACAAAATTTGGATGTACAGGCCCCCTATCCGAGATTCAGACCTTCCAGTCTTAACTATTTTATGACAGGCCAGCCATATAACAAAGGCCAAACAACTTGGATATATCCTGATCCTGAGTGCTCGAAAAATAGCATGCCGAGCATCATAATGACAAGCACAAGCTGCCTGGTTATCTTCACAAGCTGTTGATTCAGAGCAGTCTATTTCAGAGCTCTACAAAAGTTTACTCCCACTCTATTGGGCTCTGTCTATCTGATTATGTTTGTTTTCTTATCTTATTATGATGAGACAGTTGAAGTTAATCTACACTCATTATTCAATAACAAGTATCGAAGCTCAGAAAGCAACTATTGACTACTGGACGGTTGATCTAACATGCAAGAGGCTTAGAATAGCTACACTTACGACAAAATTGCACAGGAGGAGAGAACACAAGAAGAATCTGAAGGAAAGTCAATTTTACTGATCAAAAGTGTATATTCGTTACATCGAAAGGGAAATGACAAAAAAAAAAAAAACAAAGAAAAATCAAAAAGCCCATAAAGCCTCAAGCCTTGTCAAAAGGGCCTGGATCCTCTTCCAAATTAAGGGCAGTAGCCCCAGCCGTCTTGCACGGGTCAGGACCAGACGAGGCAGGTTCAGGAGGAACGATTGACGACACGTCAAAACCTGGGAACTGAGCCTGAAATCTAGTTCAGAAGCTTTCAAAACCAAACCGGATCAGATCATCACCCATCTGTTCGACTTCCTCTTTCAATTCTGTCTCAATCTCAATCTTGGCATGATCAACTGCCTCCTGAACCTTCTGATCAAAGGAATTTCGGAGCTCAACCAACTCCGCCTGAAGCCCCTCAACTTTCCGAGCATATATGTCCCTCTCAGACTCTGCCACGGCAAGGTTGGTGCTAGCTTCCTTCAGACCCTTTTCAGGTCTGAACCTTGGATCGGGCTGTTCCGAGCTCCAGCCTCATCTCGTCCATTTCAGCCTTCATTTTTTCAGCCTCCTCGAGGCCCATGGGAGTCACCATCAGAGCAGCCAAACTATGCATGCTCTACACAAGGCAAGACAGACAAGTTAGATTGAACAAAATGAACAAACAGTAAAGACAAGAACAGCTTCAGAAGTTACCCTCATCTGGAGATTCATCATCTCAGTCATCAGCTTTGAGGGGTCGTCCCCTCTGTATCGGTGAGGGCCCTGAGCCCATATTTGGTCAAATGCCTTCTTGGCAATTTGATAGTCCGGCTCATCAAACGGCTCGGACGATGCGGCAGGTGCTTTCCCCTTCCTAGTCCTTCTGCTCGGACCGGAAGGGGCAGGAGGAACGGCGGGTTTAGCCTCCTTTTCAGCCTCGGCAGGGGCTGGCTCGGGAGAACCAGAAATCAACCTCCTCCTTTTTACTTCAAGGAGGGCATCAGGCTCAGCTCGGGAGGAAGCCTCCCCCACCATTGGGGCCTCCGCAGTTGCCCACTTCGACGCCAGCCTCTTCTTGAGCTCTACAGAACGAGCAGCCATCAAGTTCTCCGGAGTTATAATAACAGAGTGAGCCCGGTCAGAAGTCGAAAGCAGCACTCGATATTGATCTCGCAGTACGTCGGTAAACTCGGGCCTCCTCCAAGCACACTTGACTGCACATAAGTAAGGAATGATATATCAGTTTGTCAGTTCGGAAGGCGTAACAAAGCTAAAGCAAACCTAAGGGAATAAGCCTCACCCTTATGACCAGTAGCACGAGGGAACAGAGAGGTCTCACCGTCCTGGAAGTCTTCGTGCTCTCATCCTCCTCCGACGAAGAAGTACCACTTCTTCCACATTTTATTGGAAGTAGGAACGGAGGACAGGGATCGGAGGACAGGGATCGGAACCCCTTCTCAAAGGACATGTAGAAAAGGCCTTCCGCCTGCTTGAACTTCAGATCCATATTGCTACGGATCAAGTCCAGGGACACATCCACCTCGTTTTGGTGTCCAAACACTATGAACCCTAGAAGCTGCCGCCAGCTATTGAGATTCAAGTCGGCAGGGCAGAGCTTGTACCAACAAAAGAATTGCTTGACTAAATCTGGCAATGGGAGTCTCAAGCCCATTTCGAACCAAGTAAGATAAACACAAATCTCCCCGGCTTCAATATTTTGGGGACGATCCATGGGGCCTGGAACTCTGCAGGTCACATTCGGGAGAAAATTGTATTTTACCCTCCATTCGTCCAGAAGGCTCTGAGTAACAGCACTCTCACCCTCTTCTCTATGAGAAGACCTACCAGAGGTCTCCCCAGCCCTGTCTCAGGGCTCTTCAAAGGCATCAACTATCCTAACCTCAGGACTAGGGGGAGGTTCAACAGGCCTCTCCCCAATATCCTCGGGAGCAAGGTTACCTACATCTTCCACAAGAGATGGTACATCCATCTCAGAAGAATTTCCTACTCCCTCACTTACAATTGGGGATTCAAAAGGAGCAGACATTATTCCCGGATTTAAGAAGAAAGAAGCAAGAGAAGGGGAAAAATCGGTCGAACCTGTTCTAACTCAGGAAATTGGTGTTCTTCAAGGTCGCACAAATCAATAATGGCGGACGAAATCTTCTAGCACAGTGAAAATGACGGGAAAAGGTCATTTCAAAATCTCACCCCGTATTTATAAACACAGTATCAGAAGGGACCCACCAAGACCAAACGCCATGACGGTTAGGAACAATGATGATTTCGGAAAACCCAACTATCGGCCAGTACAAATAATGACCTTGAAAAGACCTAATCTCCGGCTGAGCAATAAATGGCGCCCCAACAGTTGCCTTGGAAGGCGAACAGCAGGACACATGACTCTCCGAAAAAGGCTTAGCCCTAGTTGCTTACTAGCATCAAACTAGGACTTGGGGGGGAGTAACTGATATACCATAAAAGAACAGGCCAATCAGCACGTGACACGTATGACCATAATCCAACTCATGCTCGGCCAACACGGTTCTCACTCAGCCAATGACTAAAAGCTCGAGCATCCAGATCAACACAAAAGGTCAGAAGTAACCGAACATATGCCTTCAGAGCACATATATCTGGACAAGGGTCTTAGAACTGATCACAGGGTCCAGACCAACATTCCAGACCTCGTCACCACCTTAGCGGATGCCGAGCAAGGAATAAGGAAGCAGTTTTCAACAAGGAAACAGCCTTCAACAAGGAAACAGTCTTCAACAAGGGAACTACCATCTATGGTTATCTCTATGCGATACTCAACAAGGTAACTGCAATCTCCGATGATCAAATCCCTACAATCATGCTCCAAATCCTAATCAACTTAGGAAGGCCACGGTTTATAAATTAAACCCTAAAGGTACGCTTTATTCTCATGCTCATTCTTTGGCTTTCAATACAGTCTTTCAATTCCTTTTACTTACTTAAGCATCGGAGAGGCTACCGCCGGAGCCAATCCGGTGGACCTCTGATCGTCTTTCTGAGTGTTCTACAGGTCACGGAGCCCACACTTATTGCGAATCAAAAAGTGCAGCATCAATATCATATCATATCACATCATGATACGATATATAATCAATACAACACTATCACATCAACGTGTAAAATATTTTTGATAAAATTTTAAAATAAAAGTAATTTTATCCTTCTCATTTCTCATCCCAAATTTTAGCTTAATCTATTAACTATCTTTATTCTTAAAATTTAACCATTGAATTGAATTAATGAGTTTCGATGTTTTCTTGAAAATTTTATTCTTTAACTTTTGTTTGGATGCTAAGAATTTTGATGTGTACTTATTAAAAAAGATTATTTTAAGCTTTATTTAATTGCTAAGAAAATTTTTATTGTCATTTATTGGATGGATTTTCTTGTTTTTTTTGCTAAATATTTATCATTTAAGCTTTGATTGGTAGATAAGAAAATTTAAGAACGCGGATAAAAATATAAATTTTTTATTTCTCTTCCTAAATTTTTCTCCCTATCATCCCCACTTATAGAAAATTTTCCCCTTAATCATATCTTTTTCTTTGAGAAAAAAAGTTTGTTCATGTAAAAAAATTTAAATTTAAGAAAAAGATTCTGCCCTATCATTTTCCTTTTACAATTTTTTTTTAAAAAATTAGAAGTAAATTTTTTCCAATTTAAACAAAAAAAAATCCCTAAAATTTCTTCCCAAATTTTTTTTAGCCCCCTAAATATTTTTTCTGCTTCGTCCTTGACTGTTGCACATAAGAAACGAAGTGTGGGATAGAGATGAAGAAAACCAAAAATGGGAAAAAGAGAGAGAAGAAAGATATATATATATATATATATATATATATATATATAGTTACCTTGGGTTGAAATTTGTGTTAAATGAAGTCTGCATTTCATTTTAAATACATTTGACTGGGCGTTGTGGTCAGTTGGTATTATTATTTTGAATTTAACTACTTAAATTAAGGATATAAATGTCATTTCATTAAAATCAAGGATAAAGTTCTCAATTTAAATAAATTTACATGCTAATGTTGGACCAAAAATCAAAGTAATTGTTTGTGATCATTGAATAATTACATTATTGTACATGTAGCCTTCCATTTAGTCTTTAAAATCATAATTTAAGAGATCATTGAATATACGACGATAGAAGAGATGTCACACACACACAAAAGTGCAACATTGTTGAAATGGAGAAATTAATGTTTGGGCCGATATCATGGAAAGCCCACAGGGCCACAGTTCATAACACGCATGCGTTGAAACGCTGCCCCTTTAAATAATCCAAAACCCCTCATAATGCAAAACGAAGCAGTAATCAAAAACCTTATTAATTGGCCTCTCATGTAATGTATTTGTCTAAAACATGAATTATCAATAATCTTGTCATCTTAATGTGTCTATTACCATAGCAGATTCATATATATTCTACAACATATTGTCATTTCAAGTCTCAAGGGGTACTTTTTGTCATCCTAGTGACTTATTTTTCTCCACAAATACAGGCAATTACCATACAATGTATTGTCTTTTAATATTTCAAGCAAGTGGCCAAGACCTTTTATTGACTTCCAGCTTAAGCTGATCCAATAATATTCATGTCGTGTCTTATTGGACGTTAAGGAGAAATTTTTGTATAATTCCGGATCATTGGTCATCCCGGTCGATCATGAAATGTCATACGAACAATATGTTGGTCTTTTGTATATAAGAAAACTCGTGATTGGCTGGAATCATTCAACCGATTAATGATTTGGAACCATATAATAATGGGTATAGGTAATGACCCTCTATGCAAAAAACATGAAGGACCCATATGACCCCCCCCTTGCTGAATTTGAGGTAGCATGAATGACCCGCACTAAGATGTGTCTCTGGGACTTGCCTTGAGAATATATGAATTTGGTCCTTCACAATCACATGCAGAAGATCAACAAGCACATCAGCAGCAGTTTGTCTTGGTTTGACGGGTCAAGTTGGTTTCTGTGAAACATCAGATTCCTTTCATTTGTTTGCCGAATGATTCACAAATATATACAAACATACATATATATATATATATTAATAATGTTACATGTGTAGGAAAGTTTGCTATTGCTTCCAAAATCTTTAGACATTTGGTCCAATTCTGTGTTTGTTACCCATACTGTGTTTTCCAGACGCGAAAGCACTCTCATCTGTTTATGCTGGTATTGTTTGCTTACCGTGCCACTGACAAACAATTTTATTATTTTAGTTTATTTACACCAAACAAGGCATTGTCAAGATTTTAGATTGCATAATGATGATTCTCATTGATGTGGGGATGATATTTGAGCAATTGAGCATGCTTTCAGAGTTTTTTTTTTTTTTTATAAAGAAACTTGAAGATGTAATAAATTAAGAGACCTTTTTCGAGTCTGAATTTTTTATGACTCATTTCGGTATTAATTATAGATTATTTTGTGAATATCTCTTATACTAAATCTCATGTCAATTAGATATAAGTTAAAGTATTTGGGAGAGAAATTGTGACAGTCATTTGCTTTCTATTTTATGTAGAATAAGGAGTAATGGGAATGCAAGAATTCTAAATTGAAACCAAATTGTTCTGTAAAAGTAGTAAAATCCGATCATCTCAATATACACATAACCGAAAATTCCCATATTTTGATTTTGGGTAGCTAACAAATTCAAATCACAATCCTTGGTGATGATCCATAGCTAATTTTGACTAAACTTATTCGCTTATACCTTTAATTAGATGTAATTAAACATTTTTACTATTTATGTTAATTTAGTTTGTTAATTACTTTGCATAGAAAATTCAAATTGAAGTGTTGTTTCTAACTATCTTCTTCTTATCTTAGCTAATTTTTAATTTTACAAAAAAAGTCCTAATTTAATTTATTATGAATTTCTTTAGTTTCCTAATTTTATTAAGATTAATCTAGGAGTTGTGGCTTAGTTTTCTATTTCTATAAATATGGTATTATAGGTTTTCATTATTCATATTTCATTAATAAAATACAAATTTCTAAATTTTAAAAATTTAGTCTCTTGTTCGGATTGATTGTTTCTTGTTTTTTAATATTAAATTTTTTCGTATCCATTTTATCATATTTCATTATTGAATTATCTTATTTCATCTTAGTTCATGAAAATGGACTTAAAATCACTAAATTCCATGTTTCAAGTGAATCTTGTGTTTAATTACAATGTGAGTTACATATTGACCGTCAATATTTTTTTTAATGACGAGGAATTCTACAGATGGATTGTGTTTAAACATGTGAATCTACAGCAATTATTTCATACAAGTTTTTATATATGAGAATCTTGACCAACCCCCCAAGACATAAGTTCTCGTGAGAATTCAAATTTACAATGTTTGAATTTACGACTCATTTTAAAACCCATCCTACATCATTGAGTCACTAAGAGCAACTTCCAAAGGGAGTTACTATTTTGAGGTGCCAAATCACCTATTTGTAATCTTGAACAGTGTTTTGACATTCCTGAAATATAAATATGTTCCAATAGTCGGAGCCAAAATGAGGTGTCATTTTAATATTTTAATATTTTTTATTAAAAATATAATTAAACTTAACGGTAATTAAATAGAAAAAAATTCTTTAATTATAAAAATTAGCTAAATAAATAAATTACCCTAAATTAACAAAAATATATAATAAATAAACTAAAATTAAAACATTCAATTTAAGTTACAAAATTAATTTAATTATAAAATCAATTTAAATTCTAAATAACAATTAACTAAAATAGAAAAAAATTCTTCAATTATAAAAATTAGCTAAATAAATAAATTCACCCTAAATTAACAAAAATATATAAATAAATAAATAAACTTAAATTAAAACATTCAATTTAAATTACAAAAATTAATTTAATTAAAAAATCAATTTAAATTCTAAATAACAATTAGCTAAAATCGAAAAAACTTCTTCAATTATAAAAATTAGCTAAATAAATAAATTCACCTTAAATTAACAAAAATATATAAATAAATAAACTAAAATTAAAACATTCAATTTAAATTACAAAAATTAATTTAATTTAAAAATTCAATTTAAATTCTAAATAACAATTAACTAAAATTGAAAAAACTTCTTCAATTATAAAAATTAGCTAAATAAATAAATAAACTAAAATTAAAACATTCAATTTAAATTACAAAAATTAATTTAATTAAAAAAGTAATTTAAATTCTAAATAACAATTAGCTAAAATCGAAAAAACTTCTTCAATTATAAAAATTAGCTAAATAAATAAAATCACCCTAAATTAACAAAAATATATAAATAAATAAATAAACTAAAATTAAAACATTCAATTTAAATTACAAAAATTAATTTAATTTAAAATTTAAATTTAAATTCTAACAATTAACTAAAATAAAACATTTATTTTAAATTAAAATCAATTATATATATATATATATATACTGGATCAGGCAAAGGAGGCACAGCCACACAGAGAAACTCTCTGGATTTCTTTCCCCCAATCCCCGTGCCTCTGGATTTCTTCCCCTTTCCCTCTGTGCCTGTGCCTGTGCCTGCACCTCCTCCTCCTTCCCCTTCCTCTTCCTCTCTGCACCTCTTTTCCCTTTCTCTCTCTGTGTGCCTCCTTCTCCAAATCTGCCATTACCAACCGGTGAAGAAGAAAAATCAAGAGTAAGAAACTTACAGTGAAATGGCAAACGATTTTCACGGCAATTTCTGGCTTTTGCTAAGTTTTTTCTTTTAAAATCTCTGTAAAAATAGATAGTTTTGGTTTAATAGAGCCGTTGGAGTGGAACAGTAGAATCTGAAAAGCCAAAACGGCTCTTTGCAACCTCTCCTTTTCTCTCTACAGAGTTTGAAAAATTGCCACCCTCAAGATCATTGCTGCCATTTTCCAACCCTTGATGCCACCCCTGTTGAAGTCCAAAATTTTAAATTTGGGGTGACATTTTGATAGTTACAGATAGTTATAGGTTTGTCACCCCTAATACCACTCCCCTTTGGAGTTGCTCTAAGATGGTGGATTAAAATGATCACAAAATTTGTGGTCATGTTGTAACATTTTATTGATCACTCGGGTGATGGTCAATGGTGGTCAATAAAATGATTTTCGCTCTAAAATAATAAGCCAAAATAGCAAGCCAATTAGTACACATGAAAAAGTATTTTCAAACTCGTAGTAATTTATATATTATGTGTTATTTTATATAATCAGCTTGTTAATTTGATGGAAAGTTTCAACGTTAATAGGACTATACTTTATTACAATTACGGTATAATTTTTTCACGTTTTTAGTGGGTTGCTATTTTGATTTATTGTGTCACATTGAAAATAATTTTCTTATCAAAATTTACGATTTTGTTTTGATTAAGAGAAGTTCAGTGTAATTTATTTTAAAAATTATTTGGTTAAAAATAAACTTAAAAAAGTAAATTACATTGATCTCTTTTAAAATTTTGGACAATTAAATTGACATCCTTTAAGACTTTTGAAATTACATAAATCTCTCATATTTTATCTGACAAATTATAAAATACTTTCCTTCTAATTAAATTTTTGTTTCAAAATGACAAAATTGTCTTTTTCATGTTTTTTTTTCTTTTTTACATTTTTTCAATTTAACTAATTTTTTTCAATTCTTTTTTATTTACAAATAAATCTTAAATTAATTTTAATATAAAATAAAATAATTTATTTTTAAAAATTAGTCAATTTTTAAAAATTCAAAGAAATAAAATAAAATGAATAATTTTACCGTTTTAAAAATAAATATTTATAATTTATCAAGTAATATAAAAAAATTAATATAATTTTAAAATTTTCAGAATCAGAGTAATTATCAGGATATTCTAAAAATCTCAATCAAACTTACCTAACTTAAAAAGTATTCATTGAATTAAATGGGTAGTTTTGTATTATCAGAATCCAGCAATCACGTGTAGATGGAGACCTCGTCCTAATGAGGGCTATATGTAACGTAACAAGTATTTATAACACAGCAGTCAGCACCATTGGAAACAGGCAAAAGCAATCTCACTTTACGTCCGTACATCTCTCTCCTTTCTCTCTGTCTGTCATCCCTCCCTCTCGCCGGGACCATGTCCGGCGTATGGATATTTAACAAGAAGGGCGTGGCCCGGCTGGTCACCAACCCGACTCGCGAGTCCTTCGAGCATAAGGAACCACCCTACCCAGGCACAGCCACAGCACCGGGCGCACGTCCCCGAGTCTTGGTCTACCTCCCGGCGAACCACGTCATACGATCCTACCCCGAGCTCGAGCAGCGACTCTCCGAGCTCGGCTGGACCCGCTACCACAACCCCAACGGGTCGGACCTTCTCCAGTTCCACCGATCCGAAGAATCCAACCATCTCATTTCTCTCCCTAAAAACTTCGCCAACTTCAAGTCCATCCACATGTACGATATCGTCGTCAAGAACCGCAATTACTTTGCAGTCCGCGATCCCCCGGCTTAAGATAGTCCCCACCCTCACCACCCCCCACAAACCCATACAAAAATATACTGTGCTTATGTCTGCTAGGACTTAATTAGGAGCCTTCTCTGCTAAACTGCGCCATTGTGGTGTGTTTAGCTAGTCATGACTGTGTTATGTTGTAAGGTATTTTCTTACTTAGTGCATTGAATAAATTCGCACCTTTATCATATGTTTGCTTCGTTCTAATTTTGTTGGTTTGATTGCTTGGCTGTTGTAGCTTTTTTGGTGTATGTATGTATACATATACATATACATATACATATATATATATGTGGGTTAATTACACCTATTTGTAGAAAAAAAATTTATACTTTTTAAAATAATATTGTTATTTTATTAGTTTGGTCGGACAAACAGTGTTAACGGAATTAATTTAATTACCAATTTATCCTTATATATTTAATAATATTATTTGGTCAAAAATTCAATAATCCTATTTCTGATGTATTCTTCTCTCTCCTCATTCACTCTATCACATTGTAGCATTCTCTCTCTCTACATACGAACAAGACCTAATTCCTCTCAACTTATCTCTCTAACCTCCATGGAAGGAAGCAACTGCACGTTACGATCTTACACATTCCACCGTTCAAAGCATCGAGCCACCATCTAAAAACTCTCTCCATTTCACTTATCTCTCTCAATTTCTCTACTCAAAGCCACCATCGGCACAAACTAGTGCTATCGCCATAGCCACCACTTTTGCCAATCACGTGAACCACCATCGATCATCGCACCCCTCAATCTCTCTTCAACCTCTCTCAAAATCACCACCGATAGTGCACCACGATGTAATTGGTATGTTTCTTCTTGCTCTAGTTTGTAGCCTTGGTGTTGGTTGGTAATAAATCAATTTTACCAATACTAACATAAATGTTAACAGTATGAATATTTGTTAATATATTGATAATGTATTACAAAATTGAGGCAGACAAGTAAGATCACAAATTGGGATTTTTTTGTGTTCATTATTATCAAGAAATTTGTTAATTCTGTGTGATGTGTGCAACATCCTCATGTATCTAAAAAATTTAAAAGCAGTCCTACTAAGGACTTCTCGTCTTGAGTCCGTCAGTTGGATACATAAGACCTTCAAGCAAGGTCTTACTTTTAGTCCATGTGCATTTGATAATTTTGGTTTGGTGATACAAATTGGTTTCTTAAACTACTTAAGAGATGATATTTTTCTGGATATTGTACTCTCGTTGAGGGAATCTGGTAACTTGGAGAAACAAGACACAATATATGGTGATCAGAATTAGTGAAAGAGCATAATTTATGGCTATGGATGGTGTTTTGGGTTGCTACAGCTATCTTTCATTGGAAAAAATTGGGGATCTTGTTTATCAAGATATGATTCTACAGCTATCTTTCATTGGAAAAAATTGGGGATCTTGTTTATCAAGATATGATTCTACAGCGTGATGATTTGGAAGCAAGAAGTACTACCCGTAATCTTATCAATTATTTTGACTAACACATCAAAGCTTTTTGGCATTTTATCACAATTTGACTTTGGGTGTCTAGTACAATTTATGATACTGCATATGAACAACTAGCACTTCTTCTAACTAAAGCCATGAGAAAGACACGTCATCGTATGAGTTGCAGTGTTAACTAAGTAGCTCTTTCCTTTATATAGAAAAGTGACCAAATCATGCTACATTTTGGTGGTCACTAGGAGCATCCTACATGTGCTTTTTCTTTCTCAAGTAACAATTGGGAATGGATTACATGAGGATGTTGCACATATCATACTACAACTTGACAATTTAGATGCATGCAACAGAAAATGAAATTTTTTAAATTATTCCGCCATGTTTGTGATCTTACTTGATAACACATTTATAAATGTATGGGTACACAAATGAAATCATATATATTGATAAATGTATACATTTGTTATATATATATATATATATATATATATATATTTCTAATGGAGAATTATAGAAAAGAGTTAAGAGTGAAGATTTTTTAAAGAGAGAGATCTTCTAGAGAGGAAGAGAGTTTATAGAAATGGTGAAAAAAAAGTAGTTAGATAATATTGTAATTTTATAACAATAGAGGAGGGTAATTTTGTCCTTGTAATTTTTGTAAGGACAAAATTGACATTTAAAAAAAATCTATACTTATGTAAGAAACGATAGTTGACGATAAAAAATAATATATGACTGACACATGAAACAAAAGAAGATTAGTATTATTTTAAAAATTATAAAAATAATTTATATAATTATCAAAAATTTTAAAAAAAATAAGTATAATTAACCTCATATATATTTATATAAAGTGAGAGGGGGCTGAGGGAGAGTATAGACGTGAGACAAGGGAGGGTCAATTAAAGAATGGCAGTTTTGTAATTAGGGAAAGAGCTTTGTCGGAAGTTTAGTAACCTACAATTGTGGGTCGTGTCAGGTGGAGTACGTAAAGCAAAGGCTAAAAGCTGAAATTTCATGCAGAAGATGGTAGTATTATCTTGGATTGAAATTAACAGTGAAGGTGTTTGTACATTGAACCACCATATGTCATAATTGCGATTTGCGACTCTAGACTATGGGGGATCATCAAGCTCCACGTGCCTACCTCTTGATGATCAGTGACTGTGACTAGCTAGTTTTAATCACTTCTCGGATGTACATGATATATATTTTCCATGTACATATGTGAAGATATATATGTGTGTGTGTGTGTGTGTGTGGGTGTCTGTGTGTGTGTTTCAATGGATTTTGGGCTGGCAATGTAGGTGATGGTGACAGTGATGGCCTGATGGAGGTGTCATTTTCTGATAATGTTAGAAGCATTAATGGCTTGTAGCAACAGCTGCAAAGTACTGATGGAGGTGTCATTTTTAATAGCCAATGCTTAATTAAAAATGGATAGAACATTCACATTTCATGCAAAAAGATTTCATCAGCTTGATTAATAAGCTGGACTTCAGTTTCATTCAGTAGTCTTTGAGGAGAAGAAAGGGAGCTGAAACAGTCAAATACAGAACTTTCCCATTTGCCAGCGTCGAAATTAAGACGGAGAGAGAGAGAGAGCATTGGAAAATGAAATTGGCAGAAGCTAAAGCAGAGTAGTGAGAGGGAGATCGAGGAAATCACAACTCGTGAATAGATACATCAAGCGGCTGATGAGGTGTCAGTGACCCAGCAACGTCGTACAGGTCAAAAAAACTACCCCCAGTCAACCTTGACCTATCACTGCCTACGCAGCTCTGCCATCTACATCTGCACTATTTCTCCGGATGAGTCGACTATAAACTGTTGGTATAAAAATTTTAAAATCTAAGTAATTATGTCTTGTATATATATTAAGATTTTATTATTATTCTTATATATACTTAATATACCATAAAAGGACAAGCCAATCAACACTTGACACGTATGACCACAGTCCGATTTATGTTCAATTAGCATGATTCTCGCTCAGCCAATGACATCCAGATCATCACATAAGGTCAGAAATGACCAACAAATATATCCAGAACTGATCACAGGGTCCAGACCATAGCTTCAGATCTCGTCACCACCTTAGCGGATTCCGAGCAGAGAATAAGAAAGCAGTCTCCAATACGGAAACTACCATTTATGATTATCTCCATCTACGACTCAATGCCCACAAGGTATCTGCAATCTCCGATGATCATATCCCTATATTCATGGCGTCGAATCCTAATCAACTTAGGAAAGCTTCAGCCTATATATTAAACCCTAGAGGTACGCTTTTAGATTCATGCTCATTCTTTGACTTTCAATACAGTCTTTCAAATTCCCTTACTTACTTAAGCATCGGAGCGGCTACCGCCGGAGCCAACCCGGTGGTCCTCTGATCATCTTTCTGAGTGTTCTACAGGTCACGGAGCCCTCACGTGTTGCGAGTCAAAAAGTGCAGCATCAGTTTGGCGCCGTCTGTGGGAAACGACCAATCTCTACGTGCTTTATTCGTAAACTCATCTTTTTCCCCACCGGAAAACCATGGCACCAAATCTCCGACCCCGACAGAATACTCAGAGTTCGCAAAACGCTCAGCGTCAGCCGCCTGCTCCACGCACAAGAGGACCAGCGGCCAACCCTATGCGACAAGAGATCGAAGCAATAAAACGACACAATGAACTGGTGCAGGAGCAGTTGCTAGCCATTACTAGAACGCTGACAACGCTCACGCAGAACCAAGCGGCGGCTTCTCCTAGCCCGCCGGTCAACTTTGTTGCAGGAACGCAACCCCCGGTTGCCACGGGGAATGAAGAACTTCGTGGGCAGGCCCCCGCTAACCAGCCTGGGCACCCCTCAGGCGTTGCTCACGCTGGCCGAGATCCACAGCCATCAACAGTCCCTGGCTGGGGAACATCCGCTTTTGTCCCCGACGTGCATTACCGGAGCACTACCCGAGCCCCAACTCCTAGGGTTTCGAGAGCACCCCCAGCACCACAGGAACCTTATCATGCAGCGCCAGTCCCACCGGTTCGGATTCCTCCTCCATCCGAAGGGCGCGCTCCACCCTATTGCCCTGAAGCCGAGGCTATCAGGCAGGGTTCACAAGATGTCAGACTCAGAGACCCGCGAAGGGAAGAGGAGATTGCCGAGTCTATGGACCGGACAATCGGCTTAAGAGGACCTCAGAACCCTCTAGAGCAGGACGAACTGGCCAGGCTGCTTGGAAGACTAGCCACTCCGTTTACCCACGCCATCATGTCTGAAGAGAGGCCTAGAAAGTTCGTGGTGCCCAAATTCACTCTCTACGACGGATCCGGAGATCCAGGAGATCACCTATCTCATTATCAGCATACGATGGCCCTTCACGGAGCCTCAGATGCTTTCATGTGCCGAACGTTCATCACCAGCTTGAAGGGAACGGCTCTGAAGTGGTTCCACAACCTCCCTCCGAACTCCGTTGCCAGCTTTTACGAGCTCGGTAGACAGTTCTTGGATAGGTTCATGACCAGCAGGAGGCTCAGAAGGGGACCAGAATTCCTGCTGAACGTTAGGCAGACTAGGGAGGAATCCCTCCGGGCCTACATTGCCCGCTTCAACACCGAGCTCACTGAGATCACGGATTGCAGCCCGAAATTCCTTGTTGCGGCCCTTACTGTCGGGCTTGCCCAAGGTGGCTTCAGAGACTCCTTGACAAAGAGCCCCCCGGCCGATATGGCAGCATTGATGGATCGGGCCAAAAAATACATCAACCTGGAAGAAGCCAACCGCTCAGCCCAGAAGGGCAAGGATCAGACCCAGAGGGATAATCTGAAGCGGGAGGACCATAAGAAGGAGGATCACAGAAGAGACTCCAACAAAAAGAGGGTCAGGAGCCCAGAGAAGAAAACAGCTCCCAGAGCGGTGTACAACTCCGCACCAAGGGAGTTCACCAACTTCACGCCTTTGAACACTACTCCGAACCAGGTACTCCGGCAGATCCGAGATCGGGAGAACCTGAGGTGGCCAGAGCCAATCAAAGGAGATCCTAGCCTGCGGGACCAAAGTAAGTACTGCAATTTTCATAAAGATCATGGGCATACTACTAACACTTGCAGGACCCTCCGATATGAGATAGAACAGCTCATAAAGAAGGGACGTCTTCGGGAGTTCGTCAAACAAGATGGAAGGCAGAACCCCCAAGAAGACAAGCCTCAGCAGCGGCCAGATCAGAGGCCCGAACAGAGGCAAGAGCAGCGGGAAGGACGAAACGAGCCTCAGAGGTAGAACAACCATGTTATCTACGTCCTCCATGCTGACTCCCCTGTTACAGGGATGTCCAACAGGGCAAGAAAAAGATATGCTCGGGAGGCCAGAACCGCCCCAAACATCTTGCAGGTCTCTAACGTCGAAAAGAGGCTCAAGCCAGGGCCAGAGATCCAATTCTCCGAGCAAGATCTAGCAGGGGTACACTGCCCTCACAGTGATGCCCTTGTTATCACCCTCAGAATCGCCAACTTCGAAACTAGAAGAGTCCTAGTCGACACTGGCAGCTCAGTCAACATTCTATTTTATGAACCGCTTAAGCGGATGGGCATAGACCAGGACAGCGTCAAGCCCACCACTGCCGTAATGGCAGCTTTTGATGGCAGCCTCAGCACCCCCCTGGGGAGAGTTGACCTTCCTACCACTATTGGGGAAGGTGAAGGGCAGAAGACCACCATCTCTGAGTACATGGTGTTGAACATGAAGTCTCCATACAACGTCATCATTGGGAGACCCTGGTTACACCAGATAGGGGCGGTCACTTCGACCTTTCATCAGTGTCTGAAGTACGTCCACAATCAGAGCGTGCACTCGGTCCGAGGATGTCAGCCAAACTCACGAGAATGTCACGCTATTGCCTTCAAGGAGACGGCCCCAAAATAGCAATTACAGTACACTCGGGACTGTGCAGATCCGATTTTCACTCACACTCCCGAGGTGGAAGATTGCCCATCCGGCGTTGAAGAGCCCCTGAGCCCAAGGGGACGTGATAGCCGAGCCAAGCCTGTTGGCGAGCCCATCAAGATACTGGTCAGTTCAGGAGCAGAGGGGCGTTATTTGTACATCGGCCCAGACCTTACGCCCGCCGAGCAGGAAAAGATAGTCAAGTTTCTAAAGAACAACCTCTCTATCTTTGCTTGGGAAACTAGGGACATGGAGGGAATAGATCCTAATCTGATAACTCACAAACTGATGGTAGATCCAGATCATCCCTCGGTTAGACAGAAGAGAAGACCGATCGCTCCCGAACGGCATCGGGTTATAAACGAAGAAGTCCAGAGGCTGCTGGACGCCAGGATGATACGGGAAGTTTTCTATCCCGAGTGGTTAGCCAACACTGTGCTCGTCAAGAAGAAGAACGGCAAGTGGAGAGTCTGTGTTGACTATACAGACCTCAACAAAGCATGCCCCAAGGACAGCTTTCCACTACCGAGAATAGATCAACTGGTTGACGCCACTGCAGGGCATGAGCTTATGAGTTTCATGGACGCCTACTCTGGATACAACCAGATCCAGATGTACCCTCCAAATCAGGAAAAGACCGCCTTCATAACCGAAAGAGGACTCTACTGCTACAGAGTGATGCCTTTCGGTTTAAAGAATGCTGGAGCTACTTACCAACGGTTGGTGAACAAGATGTTCAGCCCACTGCTTGGCAGCACCATGGAAGTATACATCGACGACATGCTGGTAAAAAGCCTCCAAAAAGGCAGCCACCTCCAGCACTTAGCCCAGACCTTCGATATCCTCAGACAGCACAAGATGAAGCTCAACCCCTCGAAATGTACCTTCGGAGTTACGAAGGGAAAATTCTTGGGGTACATTGTCTCTCAAAGAGGTATCGAAGCAGATCCCACTCAGATCCAAGCCCTGATTGGACTGAAGTCGCCAAGGACCAGAAAGGAGATTCAGGCACTAAACGGCAGAGTCGCCGTATTGAGCAGATTCATATCCAAGTCCACCGATCGCTGCCTACCTTTCTTTAAAGCTCTGAAGGGCAGCAAGGCCTTGCAATGGACAGAAGAATGCGAGCTTTCCTTCCAAGAACTAAAGGAGTACCTAGCCTCTCCAAAGCTCCTGTCAAAACCTGTACAAGGGGAAAAGTTGCTCCTGTACCTAGCAGTCTCTGAGAACGCGGTCAGTTCCGCACTAATCAGACAGGACAAAGGAGTACAGAGGCCTATATTCTACGTCAGTAGGGCACTACTTGACACGGAGAAAAGGTACCCAGAAGTAGAGAAGCTGGCCTATGCCTTGGTCATATCAGCTCGGAAGCTTCGACCTTACTTCCAGGCCCATCCAATTGAGATTCCAACTGCCTATCCTTTAAAGTCAATACTGAGGAAACCCGAGGTATCGGGAAAATTGGTCAAGTGGTCTGTGGAGTTAGGGGAGTTTGACATAGCATATGTACCCCGAAACTCCATTAAAGGGCAGGCCTTAGCTGACTTTGTAGCCGAGTTCACCCCGGCACTGCAGAACGAAGCACAAATCGCCGAAACTACGGGAACCTGGCTGCTGTATATTGATGGATCGTCAACCGATCAAGGATCAGGGGTAGGACTGGTACTACAGTCCCCTGATGGACTTACATCGGAAAAAGCAGTCAGCCTGGGATTTAAAGCTTCTAATAATGAAGCTGAATATGAGGCCCTAATCTTAGGGATGAAGCTTGCCCTGGAATGCGAGGCTCAGAACCTCGATGTCTTCTCTGACTCCCAACTGGTAGTAAGCCAAGTTTTGGGAGAATTTGCCATTAAGGATGACAGGATGCTTCGGTACTCCGAACTGGTGAACCATTTAAGGAATTCTTTCCAGACTTTCACTATCCAGAAGATTGAGAGAAGTCAGAACTGCAGAGCAGATGCTCTGGCTAACATGGCCTCCCGCCTCAAGTCTGAAACAGACTCCACCGTTAAAATTTCTTTTCAGCCGGGATCCAGCATTGAGGGAGCATCAGTTGCTCAAGTTGATGAATAGTCCCAGAGCTGGATGACCCCAATCCTCCAGTATCTAAAATCCGGGCTCCTCCCAGAGGATAAAAACAAAGCCAGGAGAATCCGAATCAGAGCGGCTCGGTACCTGATCTTGAACAACAAACTTTACAGGAGGTCATATTCTCAACCTCTGTTAAAATGTTTGGCTCCAGACGAGTCACAATATGTTTTGGCTGAAATTCACGAGGGAATTTGCGGGAATCACAATGGGGGCAGAACTATAGCCCACCGAGCTCTATCACAGGGCTACTACTGGCCCGGCATGCTGAAACAGGCTAAAGAATATGTTCGGAAGTGTGACAAATGTCAGAAATTCGCCTCGTACCAACACCAGCCTCAGCACGAGCTCATCCCGATTCCTAGCCCCTGGCCCTTTGCTCAATGGGGAATGGACATTGTGGGCCCGTTACCACGAGCACATCCAAACAAGAAGTACCTCCTGGTGGCTATCGACTACTTCTCTAAATGGGCCGAAGCTGAACCTTTAACGCATATTACAGAGAAGGAAGTCGAAAACTTCACCTGGAAGAACATTGTCTGCAGATTTGGCATACCACGTGTAATTATCTCGGATAATGGGACACAATTTACTGGTAAAGGCTTCAAGACATTCTGCGAAAATCTCAACATCAGGCAGCACTTTGCCTCTCCAGGCCATCCACAAGCAAATGGGCAGGCAGAGGTCACCAACCGAACAATCCTTGATGGGTTAAAGAAAAGGTTGGAACAAGCCAAAGGGAAGTGGGCAGAAGAGCTCCCAGGAGTCCTTTGGGCCTACCGTACAACCAGAAGAACTCCCACCTCTGAAACACCCTTCTCATTAGCCTATGGGACAGAAGCAGTAATTCCGGTTGAAATCGGTATGCCAACTCTGAGGACTGAGGCCTTTGAGCAAGAATCCAATGATCAGCAGCTGATGGAGAACTTGGATTTGCTCGAAGAGAGAAGGGATCAAGCCAGCATCAGGATGGAAGCCTACCAACAAAGAATGGTCAATAAATCCAGGATAGGACTCAAGACAGTCAGCTTTCAAGTTGGAGACTTCGTCTTAAGAAGAGTCTTTCAGAACACCAAGGATCCCACCATGGGAAAGTTGTCACCAAATTGGGAAGGCCCCTACAAAGTGACGAAGGTCGTTCGACCTACCACTTACTGGCTTGAAGACACGACTGGGAAACCTGTTCCTAGGCCATGGAACGTAGAACACTTGCGGAAGTATTATCAATAAAAAAATTTTCTTTTACTTCCTTAAAACTGTTCATCTATTAATGCACAGGCCTCCAGAGCCTGGTCCGTCTATTAATGCACAAGTCTTATGACTTGGTCCATCTATTAATGCACAGGCCTCCAGAGCCTGGTCCATCTATTAATGCACAGGCCTCCAGAGCCTGGTCCGTCTATTAATGCACAAGTCTTATGACTTGGTCCATCTATTAATGCACAAGTCTTATGACTTGGTCCATCTATTAATGCACAGGCCTCCAGAGCCTGGTCCGTCTATTAATGCACAAGTCTTATGACTTGGTCCATCTATTAATGCACAAGTCTTATGACTTGGTCCATCTATTAATGCACAGGCCTCCAGAGCCTGGTCCATCTATTAATGCACAGGCCTCCAGAGCCTGGTCCATTTATTAATGCACAAGTCTTATGACTTGGTCCATCTATTAATGCACAGGCCTCCAGAGCCTGGTCCATCTATTAATGCACAGGCCTCCAGAGCCTGGTCCATCTATTAATGCACAGGCCTCCAGAGCCTGGTCCATTTATTAATGCACAAGTCTTATGACTTGGTCCATCTATTAATACACAGGCCTTCAGAGCCTGGACTATCTTCAACTAGCGGGTTCTGTAATCCAGTCTATCCAAAGGCAGAAGTTCCGAGCACCTGTCAACTAAAGTTTACTAGAACGGAATACCTCGGATCTGACGCTTACATTATTTGACTTATCTGTCAAACAAACCAGCACCATGGTTTCAACCAAAGAAAATATCAGATCAGAGAAGAAGAAATTCAACTTTATTAATAACTCAAAAAGATTTACATCAGTACCAAGAAGCTATTACAGAAGCTACTACAGAAGCTATTACAGAAGCTACTACAGAAGCTATTACAGAAGCTATTACAGAAGCTACGCTTGGCAACATAATGGCTCTTCTCCTGGGATGATAAAGGGGCACAAGATCCAAAACCTTCAAAACCGCCTTCATCGGCTCCATTTGAAAGGAAGGAACCCTGAACCCCAATCTGCATCACGTAGTGCCCAGGCCATTTCATCATCACTATCACTAGTCTCATGACCAACGGATGATGAGGGCTCTGAGCCTCAGGAGACTTTTCATTCTCCACCTTTGTAATCGGCATGACTCCTCAGAAGAATAAAGCAAGGGTTTCTGCCAAGACACATGGGGGGGAAGGTAGTCCACCTTCAATCTTCTTCTTCACACCGTCTGTTTCACCCCAGCCACTTAGAGCAAGGGTCTCTGACAGAGCGTGAGGAAGGGGAGGCAACTCACCTTCGTCTTCATCACCAACACTCCAGGCCTCGGTTGAATCAGGGAGGGGCTACCACCAATCGGAGAAATCTCGACCGGATGCCAGAGGAAACAAGAAGACTCGGGCCTCCTTCAATCCTTCCTTGGAGACTGAAAAAAGGGGGAGGTTAACTCTCGGCCACAGGCTCATCATTCCTAACTCAGGCAAGGAATCTTCCATCATCTCCGGACGAATAGGAGAAACTCCGGCAGCATATGAGGTTTCTCTCACGAACAAATCGGGGAGCAAAAGGGTTGAGCGCAACCGTATGCCCCGTTTCCATATATATAGACCCTTGGAGTCCAAAAGCCACCCAACTGAACCGTCGCAACGGTGAAAAAGAGAGTGGCCTCGAAAACCCAAACGACGGTCGAATGACTAAGTGGTGCATTAAATAAGCCTCTTCAATATACCAAGAGACAGAGTACAGAATTCTCAAGACAGAGACCGCAGTCCAGTACTTAAGCTCCCAAATCGATAAAGAGGGGAACAAAGTCTAAAGTAAATAGACCCCCAATTCAAAGATTCAGACCTACTGGTCTTAACTATTTCATAACGGGTCAAGACATATAACAAAGACCAAACAGATCGGATATATCCCAATCCCGAGTACTCAGCATACCGAGCATCATAATAACGAGCACAAGCTGCTCAGTTAACCTCACAGACTCTTAATTCAGAGCAGTCTATCTCAGGGCTCTACAGAGATCCACTCCCGCTCTGTCAGGCTCTATCTATCTGGCTATATCAACTTTCTCGTCTTATTTTAATAAGGCAGATCGATTCAATGACAAGTATTGAAGATTAGAAAGCAACTGTTTGATCTAACATGCAAAGGGTTCAGAGCAGCCACACTTGCAACAAAATTCACAAGAGGGAAAGATATAAGCAGAATCTGAAGAAAAGTCAATCTTATTGATCAAAAGGGAAAATATATTCACTACATCAAAAAAAAGAACCAAAAGCCTATAAAGCCTCAAGATTTCCCAGAGGGGCCTGCGTCCTCTTCCAAATTAAGGGCACGAGCCCCAGCAGTCTTATCCGGATCAGGACGAGATGAGATAGGTTCAGGAGGAACGATTGATGACACATCAAAGTCCGGGAACTGAAGTTGGAATCTAGTTCGGAAATTCTCAAAACCGAGCAGGATCAGGTCATCACCCATCTGATCAACTTCCTCTTTTAATTCCATCTCAGCCTCAGCTTTGGCTTGACCAACTGCCTCCTGAACCCTCTGATCAATGGAACTACGGAGACCAACCAACTCCGCCTCAAGCCTCTCAACCGTCTAAGCAAATATATCCCTCTCAGACTCTGCTACCTTAAGGCTGGTGGTAGCTTTCTCCAGACCCTCTTCAGCAGACTGAATTTTGGAACGGGCTGTTCCGAGCTCCAGTCTCATCTCGTTCACCTCCGTCCTCAGCTTCTCGGCCTCCTCAAGGCCCATGGGGGTCACCATCAGAGCAGCTAAACTATGCATGCTCTGTATAAAGCAAGACAGATAAATTAGAGTGAAACAAATGAGCAAACAAAAGGCCAGGGAAAGGCTTCAGAAGTTACCTTCATCTGGAGAGTCATCATCTCAGTCATCAATTTGGAGGGATCATCCCCTCTGTACCGATGTGGGCCCTGAGCCCATATTTGATCAAATGCCTTCTTGGCAATTTGATAATCCGGCTCAACAAATGGCTCAGAAGGTGCGGCAGGAGCTTTCCCCTTCCTAGACCTCTTGCTCGGACCAGGAGGAACAGCCGATACAGGAATGGCAGGCTCGGCTTCCTCAGCCTCGGCAGGGGAGGGCTCAGGGGAACCAGAGATCAATCTCCTCCTCTTCACTTCTAAAGGAGCATCAGGCTCAGCTGGGGAGGAAGACTCCCCCACCACTTGAGGCTTCGGCACTTCCCACCTCGAGGCTAGCCTCCTCTTAAACTCTGCGCTACGGGTGGCCATCACTTGGTCCGGAGTGACGATAACAGTATGAGCCCGGTTAGAAGTTGAAAGCAAAGCCCGGTACTGATCCTGCAGAGCCTTAGTAAACTTGGGCCTCTTCCAAGCACTCTTGACTGCACAAAGGAAATGAAAAATACCAAGTTTGTCAGTTCTGAGGATATAAGCAAAGCTAAAGCAAACCCAAAAGAATAAGTCTCACCCCTATGGCCCGTAACACAAGGAAACGATGAGGTCTCTCCGGCCTGGAAGTCCTTATGCTCCCATCCTCATCCAACGAAGAAGTACCACTTCTTCCACGTCTTGTTGGAAGTAGGAACGGAAGACAGGGGTCGGAACCCCTTCTCGAAGGACATATAATAGAGGCCCTCTGCCTGCTTGAACTTCAGATCCATATTGCTACGGATCAAGTCCAGAGACACGTCCACTTTGTTCAGGTGTCCCAGCACCATAAATCCTAGAAGATGCCGCCAGCTATTGAGATTCAGGTCGGCAGGGCAGAGCTTGAACCAGCAAAAGAATTGCCTGACTAAATCCGGCAATGGAAGCCTTAAGCCCATTTCAAACCAGGCAAGGAAAACACAAATCTCCCCGGCTTTAACATCTTGAGGACGGTCCATGGGTCCTGGAACTCTGCAAGTCACATTTGGGGGAAATTCGAATTTCACCCTCCATTCATCTAAGAGGCTTTGAGTGACGGCACTCTCACCCTCTTCTCTATGAGAAGACCTACTAGAGGTCTCCCCGGCCCTGTCTCGGGGCTCTTCGAAAGCATCAACTATTCTAACCCCTGGACTAGGGGGAGGATCAACAGGCCTCTCCTCAATAATTTCAAGAGCAGGGTTACCTACATCTCCTACAACAGACGGACCAGCCATCTCAGAATGGTCTCCTACTCCCTCATTCACAATTCGAGATTCCGAAGGAACAGACATTATTCTCAAACTCAAGAAGAAAGAAGCAAGAGAGGGGGAAAAATCAGTCGAACCTGTTTTCACTTAGGGGATCTGTATTCTTCAAGGTCGCACGAACCAACAATGGCGAATGAAATCTTCTAGCACAGTAAAAATGTCAAGGGAAAGGTCATTTCAAAAATCTCATCCCGTATTTATAAACACGGTATCAGAAGGGACCCACCAAGCCCAAACGCCATGACGGTTCAGAACAATGATGTTCTCGAGAAAACCAACTGTCCGCCCAGTGTAATTGTGACCTTGAGAAGACTTAATCACCAACTACGCAATAAATGACGCCCCAACAATTGTCTTGGAAGGCGAACAAGCGAGATACATAACTCTCTTAGCCCTAGTTACTTACATCAAAGTAGGACTTGGGGGGGGAGTAACTGATATACCATAAAAGGACAAGCCAATCAACACTTGACACGTATGACCACAGTCCGATTTATGTTCAACTAGCATGATTCTCGCTCAGCCAATGACATCCAGATCATCACATAAGGTCGGAAATGACCAACAAATATATCCAGAACTGATCACAGGGTCCAGACCATAGCTTCAGATCTCGTCACCGCCTTAGCGGATTCCGAGCAGAGAATAAGGAAGCAGTCTCCAATACGGAAACTACCATTTATGATTATCTCCATCTACGACTCAATGCCCACAAGGTATCTGCAATCTCCGATGATCATATCCCTATATTCATGGCGTCGAATCCTAATCAACTTAGGAAAGCTTCAGCCTATATATTAAACCCTAGAGGTACGTTTTTAGATTCATGCTCATTCTTTGACTTTCAATACAGTCTTTCAAATTCCCTTACTTACTTAAGCATCGGAGCGGCTACCGCCGGAGCCAACCCGGTGGTCCTCTGATCATCTTTCTGAGTGTTCTACAGGTCACGGAGCCCTCACGTGTTGCGAGTCAAAAAGTGCAGCATCAATACTTATATTTATTAATAAATTAGATAAATCTTTTTTTTTGAAATTTTTGATAATTAATTGTACTGATCTTCTTTATTTTATATAATAATATACAGACACTTTATTTTAATTAATTTTTTTATTCAAAATGATAAAATTACTTTTTTTATATTTTTTTAAAAATTTAAATGTTAACCATTTTTTCATTTTTAAAATAAATATTAATAAAAATCTTTAATTTATTTTTATTTTAAATAAGTTATTTATTTTTATATAAAATAATAATAAATATTTAAAAGAAATTGGTCAAATTAAAAAAATATAAAAATAAATAAATAAAATGGACAATTTTGTCACTTTAAAGGAAAATTTTGACTGGAAGAGGTATAAGTATATTATTATGTAAAGTTAGTGTAATTCTAAAAAATATTAAGGAAAGTTAGTGTAATTTACCTTAATAAATTACACTATAAAAAATTAGTTTTAATGTTTTTCTTATTACGCTCATATTATTTTTTATTGTATTAGTTATTTTAGTAATAAAATTTTAATTTACCAACTAAAATAAATGTTTGAACTTTAAAAAAAATATATATCAGGCTTTGGGGTCAGGACAGGATTAGAAAATGAGTATCCCACCTCGAACCTGCGTCCGTTATCATTTCTACTTTTGATGTCGTTTTTTCAACTTCTCCTCACTCTCATACAACCCCTTTGAATAAGGAAGGAGGGAGACTTTTATGTTAGGTTTAAAAATTAGTATGGAAAAAGAAGAAGAGGTTTTTTTTTTTTAAACTTGGTATTCAACCCTTCGGATCAATTAATTTTGGGGTTTTAATCCCACCATCTACTAGATAGGAGTCCGATTAAAGCCATTGCAACATCCCATATGAAGAAGAGTTTTAACATTTATTTGAATTATTTTACAATCCCTCCACGAGTAGGAGACAAGGAAGAAGAAAGAGCTCTTTAATACATTTTTTATAATAACAATATCACTTTTTAAATTTAAAAGATAAAATTAAAATAGACACATTTGTCCAAATATATAATAGTGAATTAATATAAAATTCTATCTTTCTTTTCTTTTCTCTTCTCTATCATTCTCAAATAAGGTGGATAGATTACACTATCATCTTCTATCCTCTCCTCTCCTTCCATTAATCATTTAAACGTGAAATAATGATTACTTTCTCATTTCTTCTCCTTCGTAATTAATATTTTTTCCTCTCTCTTTTCAAATAATCCAAAAAGAACCACTAGTCTCATTCTAAGAGGCCTTTAATTTTGCTAAAGTTTCTGATTGTGTTGGTACTTTTAAATTGGCTAAGAGGTTTTTTTTTTTTTCTGCTGTAAGTTTCTTTAAACTTAAAATTAAAGGCAATGTTACTATAATTTTGAATGCATATGAGACAATGTGTTTTAATTATTTGATGACCTAAGAACTAGAGATAAAATAGTTGTAATAAATGAAAACTCTAATTAAAACACATTGTCTCATATGCACTCGAACTTACAATAGCATTATCCTAAAATTAATAATTGCTCAAGTGGTAAAATAAAACTCTTGCAGGTTTCTACTATAGACAACATAGGAAAATGAATGTTGAGTTTCTACGAGTCTCATAACAGAATTCCGGTTGATGTGATGCTATACTTACCACCTTTTTTCATTATTTGTGGTTACTATTTCTTATCTGAGTGGATTTTACTTGTAGTTTTCATTGTAGATTTCATGTCAATCTTGTCGTAATAATAAGGTTACAAGTTACGAGTTTAAGTTATGGAAACAGTCTCTCTGTTTGTAAGAATAAGACTGTATACATCTAATTATTTACAAATCCAATAGTAACGAGAGTCTCGTGTATTGAATTTACCTTTTATGACTAATAAATCCCACTCATACGAGAGAGTGGTAGAAAAAGTTGACAAGTGTAACATTAATGTTATAGGCATTAGAGAAGGGATGAAGATTTTGACTCCTTATTGTTGGTTAAGTGTTTCTCGACTCGAGTCTTTTGCCTTTTAACATATTTTTATGAAGGTAATTAACATGCAAATTACATAACAGACATCTCTAATCATCCTTTTAAAATTTACTCAAATTTTAGTTAAAATAATTAAAAATATGTAAGGTAAACTATTTTTAAAGTCGTTACTCTAACCATATTCTCTATTTTGAATAGTCTCAAATTTTTTATTAATCTTTTTGTTGGAGAAGAATAAATATGTAAGGCTTTTTTGGATTAGGGAGTGACTTTCACTCTCTTCTAAAATTTAGGCGCCAACCATGACCTTCTACATGATAGGGAGTCATTTGAGAATCCATTGGAACTTTTTTTTTATACTTTTTTTGTTTCCAATTTTGGCTAAAGAACTCTTTTAAAGAACCCTTTAGAGATGCTCTAATCTAGAAGAGACGCTGACAACCTATTTGCCCAACCTTGGGCCCATTCCTAGTTGTGGGCCAAGTTATATGTTACTGGGTACGGCTTCATGGCCTCACTGACTTGCAATGCAGCCCATTCCGGGCTGTCCTGAGCGGGACGTAGTTTTGCATTAATGAATATTGAATTCAAAACAAATTAAACAATTTAAGCTCATCTTGTCAATTAGAAGCTCATTTAAGATCAATTCTTGAAATAAATAAGTTAAATATAATTATGTTTTAAACTAGTTAAATTTATTAAGCTTTAATTGAGCTCATTTCATTAAGACCAAAAAAAAAAAATCAAGATATTTGAATTGACTTGTAATCAACTCATTAGAGGATTGTTTGAGACAAAATCCATAAATAGATGAATTATATTTGATTTCATTTTGAAATTAACTAATTTTGAGCTATCTGACTTATATGAAATGAGATTTTTATTAAAATCTTAGCAAGAAAACCCAAGTTTTTTGGGAATTCATGTGATTAGAAAATTTATTCTCATAGTAATAATCAGAAGGCATGTTCTAAGACACGAATTTGTGTTTAAGAACACGTGTTTCAAAGATATATTCATTATTAAAATTAAAAAATATGTTTTGAAAACGTCTTTTAAACACAAAAACTTGTCTTTCTATGTGAGTTTTTCAAATCAATTCAAAACTATGTGAGTATACAAAATTAAGTTTCCCAAAAAGAAAAAAAGGAAGAGAAGGGATTGAAGATACGCTACATAACAATAGTAATAAAAAAAATTATGTACTATGATCTATTAAAACATGAGTCATAACACACATAACATGATATTACTAAAAGAATATATTAAAACAATAATATATCGGACTCGTTTAAAAAAATTTCTCAAAGAGGACGAGATGTTCTCATTCCAACATTGATTTTGAGTCCCCCCACTTACCTCATAAATCAATGGACCCATGATTCTATGTCTCAGACCATTATCCCAAAGTTGGCCACAACCAACAGTTGCAGACCCATTCAAGAAAATGCAGCTCCTTAAAAGACAAACCCTAATTGATAACACCAAGACTTACTTTGTAGCTAGAAAGGGTAAATTGCAACACTTATTTAGAAAATATCCTCAATCGACACTCAAATCGTAAAACATCTTTTAACTGACACTCAAATTGCACATGATACATGTAGCCGTATCTTATTTAAATAATATAAATATAAATTGTTTTATATAATAAAAGTAAATTTATTTAATTTCTCTATTATTATTATTATTATATATAAAATTATTAATTTTTTCTTTAAAACTCTGGTGACATTTGGCATGCATATTCCTATGTCAAATTTGACATACTAAATAATGGGCAGCCATTTATTTATTTTTGATTATTTCATTCAATGGGTCCCATTAAAAGAGCTTTCATTGTATTTATTATAATGTTTGACTATTTTTTCTAAACGTCCTTTTATGTACTGGAGAAAGTAATACCAAAACAAAACCGTTTTGAATATATATATAAAGAATTATTTTTACAAAAAAAAAGAAACAAAAAAGAGTTGCAAAAGGCTTGTAAAAAAGGTACGGTATGAAATGTACCTGATATACCATAAAGAGCAGGTCAATCAGCACGTGATACGCATGACCACAATCCAACTCATACTCGGCCAACACGGTTCTCATTCAGCTAATGACTAAAAGCTCAAGCATCCAGATCAGTACAAAGGGTCGGAAGTGACCAAACATATGCTTTCAGAGCACATGTATCCGGGCAAGGGTCTCAGAACTTATCACAAGGTCCAAACCAACACTCCAGACCTCGTCACCGCCTTAGCGGATGTCGAGCAGACAACAAGGAAACAGTCTTCAACAAGGGAACTACCATCTATGGTTATCTCTAAGCAATACTCCACAAGGTAATTGCAATCTCCGATGATCAAATCCCTATACTCATGGAGTCGAATCCTGATCAAATTAGGAAGGCCACGGTCTATAAATTAAATCCTAAAAGTACGCTTTATTTTTCATGCTCATTCTTTGGCTTTCAATACAGTCTTTCAATGCCTTTTTACTTACTTAAGCATTAGAGCGGCTACCGCTGGAGCCAATCCAGTGGACCTCTGATCGTCTTTCTGAGTGTTCTACAGGTCGCAGAACCCTCACTTATTACGAGTCGAGAAGTGCATCATCAGGACCAATTCTCCACAGTCAGTGTCAATGCCTCTTATAATGACATTTTTCTTCCTTATTTACTTTTTAAAATAATTAAATAACACATTTTGTTATTATTATTTCTTCTTATTTGAAAATTTTGAAACAACGAGGCGGTTTGGAAGTCACAGTCAGAGCCCATTTTTTTAGAATTCAAATTCATAGAAGAGTGAGTGGCCAGCCCTTTCTTACCATGTCATCCTTAGTCCCAATCACATTCTTAATCTAAATGCTTTTATTTTAAAGTGGGTCCCACCCCGCAATGAAGAAAATTCAAATCTAATGGCAAGTACAAGGTATGGATTATTCAATACTCAATATTAAGACTCAAAAATTGTTTGGCCTGCCGTCCCCACTTTTTCAATTGCCATCCGCTCTCGCTACTTTTTCCTTATTTCTCCTTCTTCCGATCCCAAATCATAGGAGTAGTGGTGTCAAATGACCTGATCTGGCTCATTGCTCATTTTATCAGTTACGGACTAAACGGATCGTATCTTATCGTGTTGGATTCATATTTGAAATCATTCGGTTTGTTTTATAGCGGGATTTTTTTTAATTCTTTTATTTTCATTTTTAATAGTTAATATGGATCATAATTTTTAAAAATATTTTATTTTTTTAGTGTTTTAATTATTTTTCTTTCCCATCTTCCTAAACTTATCCTAAATCTTGCCATTGATTTGCTCTATTTATAACTTCACATCACAATCGCTAAACATGTTTTTTTTTTTATAGTAAATTACACTGACTTTTTACGAAGTTTTTGACAATTATACGAATTTTTTTCAATATTTTTAAAATTATATTAATCTCTCTTATTTTATTTGACAATAAACAGATATTTTATTTAGTCAAATTTTTCATTCAATCTGACAAAACTATCATTTCGTATTTTTTTTTTTCAATTTCTAAATAAATATGGATAAAAAGCTTAAATTATTTTTTATATAAAATATTTAAAAAGCAGTTAAAAATTAGTTAAATTTGAAAATTATGTAAAAATAAATAAATAAAAGAAACTAATTTTATTACTCATTCCGTCCCATTTTAAGAGTCCTTTATCATTATTCATTTTAGGAATTTCATTTGAAAAGTTAACGTATTTTAAGTTATAATTTTTAAAATTATCCTTCATTACACTTAATGTGAACACGATTTACAATTAAATGAGAGTAAATGAAAAATTTAAATAGTTTCAAAATAATAAAACAATACTTCCAAAAAAGTTAGAATATCTAAAAGGGACTATCATTTTAGGACGGAGGGACTATTTAAAAAAAAAATTGACTGAAAATGTATATGTATATTGTCAGACAGAGTAAGAAATATCAGTATAATTTTAAAATTATTAAAAAAGGTCAATATAATTGTCAAAAAATAATAAAAAAATTAATGTAATTTATTAAGTCTCACTCTCCGTGATAACTAAATCCATCTCTTAAATTTTATCTATCAAAGATCAGCAGAAACAAAACTCAAATTTTAAATACTTAAATTTTATTATTAACATCTACATCACCTGGCTAGACTCTGGATAACTGTTAACGTTTCTTTTTTAATATTTAAAAGTAGGAAGAGATTGAGGAGAACAATCTAAAATGGGCAGGCTTGCAAAATGAGAATGAGTCAAGCATTGGCGATGACGGTGAGCCACCTCGCACGCACTTCTATAAAAGTGACAAATTATTATCAAAAGAAAAAGGGGACCAGTAAATGCGTTACAAGCCATCGATTTGGACGATAGTGGTAGAGTGGACAACCAAATATTGTTGTGCCACTTTCGTATCAGCACAGTGACAATTGACAAAAGTTAGAAATATAATGATTTATTTTTATCACTAATTGAATTTATTTTTTGTTTATAAATATTTTTTATATTTACTTTATTAATAAATTTATTTTCTCCCCTATGAGTTCTATTATCAATATGAATGTTTTCTGTCCATATGTTATGATACGAAGATACTACACCAATTCGTTATATGTCAAATTTTTTAGCTTAAATTACGTAAAAATTGAAATTAAGAATTCATTAACTAATATGTTAAATATATGAATGTCAATGAAGAAAGTATGAAATGGATTATTTAAGCGTCTTGAGTTTGAATTTTTTTTGCGTTGATCATTGACAATTATAATTTAAAAAGTGCGTCTGATCGTCACGAGAAAAAGAAACTTAATCTAATACGATTAAACTAATTTAAGATACTACCTGACCGATTTATCACAAAAAATATACAATGGACCATTTCAATTATGAATATGTTATACTTAAAAATACTCTCATCAAGCCCTATTTGGTTTATAAGTCATTTCATACTTACCTCATCTTGACGGTATCAAACTCATATTTGTTATGTCCCACTTCATCTTTATTATATTATAATTTATATTTTATTTAAAAAATAAAAATAAATAAAATTTATTTTTTTAAGTATTATTATAATTATGCATATTCACAAATAAGTTAAATAGTTTAAAATATATAAAAAAAATATTTAAATAATTTCATATTATCGTTAGATGTGATAAGTTTAAAATATATTTTTTTATATTTGTCCCTAACTATATCCAATTTCAACATCTGTTTCCTAAATTCTTCTCAAATTTGTTTATATAATTTCCAAACATCACATGAGAAAAATTAAAATTCATCCCATCTTCGTTAGCTTACACTACTTTATATATATATATGATTTAGAAGGATGTTGCTATCAAACAAATTCTCTTCTTTTTTCTCACTCTCTGAAAACGGATTCTCTTAGAGCAACTCCAACGGAGAGTTGCATTAGGAGTGGCAAATGTCCAACTGCCGGTAACCGCTAAAATGTCATCCCAAATTCAAAAATTTTCACTCCAACGGAAGTAGCATCAAGGGTTGGAAAATGGCAGCCATGGTTTTCGGGTGGCATCTTTCTAACCTTTGAAGAGAGAAAAGGGAGAGGTTTCATAGAACCGTTCTGTCATTTTCAGATTCTACTGTTCTGGCAATGACTTTATTCAACCAACAATCTTATAAAAATATAGAGAAATTTTTAGAGATTTTGAAAGAGAAAACTTATCAAATGTCAGAAATTTGAACGCCGTGAAATCGCTCGCCGTAAAAATCGTAAGTTTCTTGCTCCCTGCTCATGATTTTTCGTCAAATCTTGTGTTGGTGATGGGCAGATATGAAAAAAAGGAAGCATAGAGGGAGGGAAAGGGGAAAGAGGTGCCGAGAAGAAGGGGCAGGTGAAGGAGGCACAGAGCACTGGACGAACGGATCGGCGCAGGGGGAAGGGAGTGCCGTCCCTGTTTGGCCTCTCTACATATACATATATCCTGTTTGGGCTCCTATATATATATGTATATCCTGTTTGGCCTCTCTCTTTATTTATATATATATATATATATAATTGATTTATATTTATATGTTTTACATTTAGTTAATTATTTTAGATTTTAAATTGAATTTTTAAATTAATTTAATTTGTGTAATTTAAATTAAAAGTTTTAATTTTAGCTTATTTATTTATGTATATATTGTTGTTAATTTAAGGTGAATTTATTTATTTAGCTAATTTTTATAATTGAAGAATTTTTTTCTATTTTAATTAATTGTTATTTAGAATTTAAATTGAATGTTTTAATTTTAGTTTTTTTTTTAATTTTTAATTTTTGTTAATACATATCCAATTTATTATTTAGCTAATTTTTTTAATTTATAATTTTTTTAATTAAGGGTGATTTAATTTATTTTGTAATTGATTATTTTATGCTCATTCTTTAAATTAATTTTTGTAATTTAAATTAAATGTTTTAATTTTAGTTTATTTATTTATTTTTGTTAATTTAGGGTGAATTTATTTATTTAGCTAATTTTTATAATTGAAGAAAGTTGAAATATTTTAGTTAATTGTTATTTAGAATTTAAATTGGTTTTTTAATTAAATTAATTTTTGTAATTTAAATTGAATGTTTTAATTTTAGTTTATTTATTTATTTTTGTTAATTTAGGGTGAATTTATTTATTTAGCTAATTTTTATAATTGAAGAAGGTTGAAATATTTTAGTTAATTGTTATTTAGAATTTAAATTGATTTTTTAATTAAATTAATTTATGTTTAATAATATTTTTTAATAAAAATATTAAAATATTAAAATGACACCTCATTTTAGCACCTGTCATTAAAACAGACTTATAATTTAAAAGTGTCAAAATACTGTTTAAAATTATAAATGAGTGATTTGGCACCCAAAATGCAACTAACCTTGGAGTTGCTCTTAATAGAATGTTAGGCAAACAGTATAATCTGCCGCTCTTTTTTATTAATTATTGTTCATTTAACAATCGATAATAATTAATAACACATCGCTTTCTAATTTTATATATATTTTTTTCATACACTCATGAATCCAAGTTTGTGATCCCCTCAACAGCTCCCACTCTTTTCTCACTTTGACTCTCTCTCTCTCTCTCTCTCTCTCTCTCCCTCTACAGTCTACACTTTCTCTCTCTAAAGAAACAACATTTTATCATTCTCATCTCTGGAGCTTTGTCCATGTCCATTTGTAGGTGTTACCACTGTTTGTGTGTTGATTCGTTGAAGAAATGAAGTGCTTTCAATTCACCAACGGAGAGAGAAGGGACGACGAAGATGGCGTCGTTTCTGGGGCTTCGAAGGTGTCGTGGGCTCGTTCGCTGAGTATTGCCTCGACCAGTGTTGATACGAGGCGGTCTGAGTTTGATTCCGAGTCCCGGGACTTCGGCGACGCGGTTGGGTTTTACGAGTTCTTGTCTCAGCGGAGGGCCAATGATCTGCGAGTGTTTACCTTCGCCGAATTGAAATCGGCAACGAGAGGGTTCATTAGAACTCTGATGATTGGGGAGGGAGGGTTTGGGTATGTTTACAAAGGAGTTGTAAGGGTCTCTGGTGATGATAACAGTCCTGATTCGGAGATGGATGTTGCTATCAAACAGTTGAATCGTTATGGATTCCAGGCATGACTTTTGTTCCCTTTTTCCATCGTGTATATATGTGTGTGTACTAGATATGTATATTTGTGAAATATAAACCGCATTCGTGGAAATTGAATGCATATGGGGGAGTATGACTTCAATTATAGTTGTCAGTATGTCGGTATATGAGTTTAGTTTATGTGAATGGAAAAACATACAGTGATCTATCAATGCTATGAATAGATTATAGAGCTATTTAAATGTACTCTCAACAGCTTTCATCCGAGAAGAATAGAACTATATATGTTGCAGGCTTTATAGATTGAGTGTTTATTTTCAAGATAAGATGTTTGCCAACCCTAAATCCGCCAGTGTATAATTCTATTACAATTACCCACTGCACTAAGAAGTCTTTGAAATTAAAGGACCCCATTTTCGATGATCAACATGTGAAACCTGAACCCCATCGGGTACCTCGATTGGGAGAGTTCTGGGGATATTCCTTAGAGGTCCCTAGTTCGAGTGGCTGGAGGACACTCTGCCCATAGCCGAAGGCTATGTGAAAATATTTTTGGGCCAAAGCAGTTGATACCCGTACCTCTTGTGCAAAACAGGTAGCTCCACTCCATTATAAAAAAAAAACACGCTAAACCTGTATTTAGCACTAAGAATGCATTGAATTTCCATGGAATGTCAAAATGTGCCTTCAGGATCTAAGCTTGTTACAACTTACAATTAGTAACTGCACTACCACATAGATGAGCAGCTTTCTTTGGGATTCTTAGCTTCGTGAAAGTGATGCTTCCCAAGCCAGAAAAATGCCATGATTCTTCTGATTTAACATTTTTAAATGACACATTTACTTCGCCGTGTTAATTGCAGCCAAGACTTTCTAACTGACTCTTTTTATAAAGCTTATACTATTTTCGAAGTAATTGTTAAATAGCTAATTTAACGTGACTCAAACATACCACCAGCCAGAATAATAGTGAATTTAGAGGGAGGAGTTCATCCATACCACCAGTCAGGATAATATTGAATTTAGAGGGTAGGTTCCTCTTCTACCAGGACTTATCTTATTCATCTATGAGAAATTTGATGGATGGTTAAGCATAGATTTAATTGCACATTTAACTTTAAGAACATCTCATGAAAATTGTAATTAATATTTTGAGGATATCTAATGGTTTTTATGATTATGCATTCTAGTTTTCAGGGGCACAAGGAATGGGTAAATGAAGTAAGTTTTTTGGGTGTAGTCAAGCACCCAAATCTTGTCAAGTTAGTAGGTTATTGTGCAGAAGATGATGAGAGAGGGATTCAGAGGCTTTTGGTTTATGAGCTTATGCAGAATAAAAGCTTGGAGGACCATCTATTGGCCCGGGTACCATCTCCTCTTCCGTGGATGACAAGATTAAAAATTGCCCAAGATGCAGCTCGTGGTTTGACATATCTGCATGAAGAAATGGATTTTCAGGTGCCCTATTCTCTTCTCTTATATAACAGACTTTTCATTTTTCAACACCTAAACTTATGGAACCAAAGCTAACGTCTTGTGGCCTTCACTGACTGATAGCCCCCTTACGGGCTTAGGCATTTGTCATGTCAATGATTAGATAAAATTGTAGGACTTGTGTACGATATTTATGTCAGTTTCCGAGTGTGTCGATGCATCCTTGGGACTTTGTGCTTCCTACTTCAGCCCCATTTTGTTATAAATAAAAAAATGAGAAAAAAATATACGGCAAATGTGCTGGTTCAACTCCCACCCAAGGGCCACTTACCTATCAAAAAAATAATAATTTATTGCAATTGTGAACTGGGATAACTTTAACAATATTGACAATTTCTAAGTCCAGATATTTTGATTTTCTTTACTACTAGCATCTATTTCACCACTAACAGTATGTCTCTTGAATCTTGATTAAGTCATTGTGCTGTATTATGATTTGAAGGAAAATTAATGTAATTTATATAAGAAATGCTAATTGCATACCATGTCTGATGTTATTCCAAACATTGATTAACTAATTTTACCTGTATCCTAACCTTATGGGGGTATATAAGACATGGTGTGCATATTGTAATCAACAATGAATTGCTAATGAGTGATATAGAGTTTGTCTTTTAAAGTTCTTTTTCATTTCTATGAATGCTTTGGAAAAGGCTTATTAATTTCAATAGTAGGTGAAGAAAATATCTATTCATTTTTTGTGGAAAACATTTTTAACCAGAAGAATTTTTACTGGTACCGTCCCTACTGTTCCTTTATCATCAGCTATTCCTACATGCAATAACCACAATATAATTAATCCAAGCATGTCTTAGGATGATTTTAATTTAAGAACTGCAGTTTCACATAATTTGCAGGGCCAAGAAAAAAGGTGGTGAATACTTAAAGTTGTAGATGGAGGATGCTAATGTAGAACATGCTAAATGAGAGGTTTAAATCACTTACAAATTTCATATTGGTTAATATGGTTCATACAAATATTCATATTTTCTTTGCATGGGTAGAAAGCCGGACTATATACTGAATGGTTGAGAAGTGATAGAGATTTAACTTCCTATGAATTTAGTTAACTACATTTAAGTGAACCATTTCTTCATTAGATAATTCTCATTAGAACATTTAATAATGAAATGTTTTGGGGAAGGAAATTTTTTTCAGCAAATACCACTTTATCTTGATCAAGTTGTTGATTTATGTGGATCACAGATTGCTGTGGGACCAGGATTATCTTCCTGTGTTTTTCATAGTATTTTTACATCAAATTACGATGACTGTACCTTTTGCACTTATTATGTTCAAAATTATACCCAGCTAAAAGCTTAAACGTACATGTATCTGTCTGTAATTCTGTATGAATGTTAATTTAATTTAGGACATTGAATTGACTGATTCCATAAAACTCAAACCAGATTATGTATTTGTTAGATAAGAACATGAACTATGCCCCTACATCAATTCCTTTTTTCTTTCCTTTTGTGTGTATGTGTGTGGTTGGGGTGGGGCTGGGGGGGCTGGTTTGCTCTTGATGTTGTAGCCTATATTCTGCAGCAACTAGGTTAGTTTTCTGTATCGTGAATCACATTATGTGATTTTGGTGAGTTTTGCCTTTGGTGCAGCTAATATTTCGAGATTTCAAAACTTCAAACATTCTCCTAGATGAGGATTTCAATGCAAAGCTCTCGGACTTTGGACTGGTTAGGCAAGGTCCAACTGCTGGATTAACTCATGTTTCAACATCAGTAAGTTTGAATATTTTCCTTTTCTGGTTTATAAGACTTAACACAATCTATGGGCTCATGATCCCCCTCAGGGTGTCAAGATGTGCATTCCATGAGCCCCTCTCAGGAGGTTTTGCAGATGAAAACTTAAATGCTGATATGATTGCTGTCTTTAGAATTCTTCTTCTGTTCTCACAATTTGGTAGAAGGATTTTGCATTACCCTAAAAGGAAAACATGCAGACTGGATAATTGCCACCATCTGACTAGATAATTCCTACATAGTGTCTTTGAAATGGATCCTGTTGAGTGGTGGATTCTGATTCCTGGCTGGGTGTTATGAATCCTGATATTTCTCTTATAGACAGAATATAATACCCATGTCATTTACTCTTTTTTTCTTTTCTTTTTAGTTAGTAACAGTTATTTCTGCTATTTTTTTGTTTAATTTGTTAGGTTGTTGGTACAGTCGGTTATGCAGCTCCTGAATATGTTCAGACTGGCCGGCTAACTTTTAAAAGTGACGTTTGGAGCTTTGGGGTGGTTCTCTATGAGCTAATCACAGGAAGGCGAGCAGTGGAGCGAAATTTGCCTCGAAGTGAGCAGAAGCTCTTGGAATGGGTGAGACCTTATGTGTCTGATTCAAAGAAGTTCCATCTTATAATAGACCCACGACTCGAAGGGCAGTATTGCATTAAATCAGTGCAGAAACTTGCATCCCTAGCCAACAAGTGCCTCATGAAGCAGCCTAAATGCCGCCCTAAAATGAGTGAGGTGGTTGGGATGCTGGGCAATATCATTAATGAGACCATCACCAATAGATGAAGGTGACCCCCAACCCATTGGAGAAACTGAAAACGCGAAGGAAGAAACTGTTGAAGTAGCTGAGTCAAGCAAAGAGGGGAACAATTACCTGAAGAAGGTTTTTGATTTGAGAGAAATGGTCAACTTGAGAAACAAATCCATTGGGAAGTTGGATTGGAGAAATTGGACACCTGGGTTAGTAAGAACGTGGTGAGATGCCTGATTTTCCATACCCCTTGCTACCAGGCAATGGTAGATAAATGCATTCTCTTTTGAAAGACGATTTGGTGGTATTGGCCATTGCTCAGACATTTGGAGGCTATTTGTTACTCTCCAATGTTTTCTGCAAGATGGTTGTATATAGAGGGGTGAGGAAAGGATGTACGCATGTTTTTTTTTTCCAATACATATTTGCTCCGCCTCCCAAAGAAGAGGTTGAGGGTTCAAATGTGCATGTATTTTTTTCAATACATATTGGAATCCACTAGTTGTTTTTCCCCCCTTAATGATCTGTATTTTAGCGAAGGAAGTGGTATATAGTTTGTAATTAGATGCATTTATGTACACATTTGGCAAGAGCCCATACAAGATGAATGTATGGCTCTTGCCACCCAATAAAATTGATTACAAACATAATATTCAAATTTTCCATGAAGTTGATTTTGAGGGATAAATTTTGATGGAAATAAAGTATATTGTTTGAAAATGCTATTGAGAAAAGGGAGATAAAGGGTGTTCTAGATATCATTTTGATAGTTTTATTGATTCCATAAAATATAGATTAACATGAAGGAGAGTCCATACAAAATTATTAGTCCTGTATCCACTATCCCTTGAGATAAAATGACTATCAATAGTCATATTCATATTTAAAAAAGATGATGTTTGTCAAAAGATTTGTGGAATGAAATTTGTCAAAACTTGTGGAATGGAAATAATGTTGGGTGATCCTAGATTAGTACTTCTAAGGGTGAATTTGGTGATCTCGTGCATATAAACAATATATTTTTACACATGTAGTCACTAATTTCACTATTGAGAGTGTAGTACTCTAAGGCCATGTTTGGTAGGCCTGGAATGAGAGTAGGAATGGAATGAGCATTTTGATGCTATTTCATTCATGTGTTTGTTCAAACTTTTTAAATCGGAATGGTAATTTCAAATGGAATGACTATTTCCAAAAAAGCCGGAATTGTCATTCCTTATCAAAAATCACGAAATGCTCATTCCATTTCTTACCAAAATTTTTAATTTTTTTTTTTTGCCAATAAAAAAAAAGTAGATTAATTTTTTTTTTTGCCAATAAAACAAATGCAAGGTTGAAATTTTTTTTCATTAAACGTATATGAAAACTTTGAAAATTTATACAAGTATTTTGAATATCTAACTTAATATTAATTTCATTCTAACAGTTTGATGGTTCAAACCAAACACATGAATGTAATTGTCATTCCATTATTAGGTATTCAGCCAAATAAAAGAATAGAATAATTATTCTCATTCTATTTTTGCTCCATTATATTTCTGATGCTATTCTATTCCTGTCTTATTCTATTTCAACATACCAAACGTAACATAATAGTACAAAAACAATATATTTTTACACATGACATTCTTTCACATCTAAATACGCGATGCCCTCATGATAATTGAATCACCCTACCTACTCATTCATCCTAGAGACACCGCAACAACTTATAAATCCCATAACACCCCACTACCTATCCGATATAAAACTTGGTGACACACATCACCCCGGCCTCCCAAAGAAAATGTCCTTCCTGGAACCAAGAAGGATCCTTCTTTTTGAGCAAAATCATTATGGACACGAACGAGTCAAGTCCAGACCAGTGGCTCGTGGTCTGAATGTTAAATAGTGCAATCGAGACTCATCGCCATCATTTTTTTTTATAAATAAAATTGTAAACCCCTACATCAGAAGATTCAGAACTTGGCCCGAATTGCTGATTTTCTTTTACCCATTTTAGATATATGCTCTGTTCTAATATTTACAGCCAATTTTCCCAAATTGATCAGAAAGAGATAAAAAAACAAAAAACAAACCAAAACCTAATTGGGGTCCTTTTATGTAAAAACAAATTTTAAATAAGCAAAAATGAAATTCTATAGTCAGATTTTAAGTTCCTCTGTACCTCATTTACAGGGATAAATAAACAGTTTCCACTATATATTTTTAGTAGTATATCTATAGAGGGGCCAGTGAGCAACTTGGCCGAAACTTCCAAGAAAGAGAGCGGTGGGTTACCTAGCTGGTATGCAAGCCAGGAGTGCTCAAACATGGCAAGATATTATAAATATCCACGTGAGCCCCGCCCCTCATTTCCTCAAAGTTGATCCAACTTTTCTGGTGCCACTCAACTCCCTACTCTTTAAAGATTGAAAAAAGTAACCAGGTCATCTCTGTCTTCTCCCCTAAAAAATTAAAAATAAAAAATAAAAGAAAAAAAGAGTACTATTCATTGACCCTTGTGATGGAATGGATTATAAAATAAAACATTAATCTTTATTCCTCCGGGATGTTAATATTTATTTATATTTGATCAAATTAAGATTAGATTGTCTGTCTAAGACTTTTATATTTTAAAAAAAAATTTCTATTAAATTACGTAATCTTCTGTTAATTGTACTACTACATTGATTCCATAAAAAAAACAGAAAAATTAATTAATACAAATATTAATTATTAGGCTTCACTATAATGTTACTAATAATTTTTTTGTATAATTATAATTTTTAGCATTAAAATAACATATATTTACAAAGGTGAAAAACTTTTTTAACAAAAAGAAAGTTTTATATCTAATTTAAATTAAGAAAGATTTCTAATCTGTTTTTATTTACCCAAAAACTCAAATTAGTTAATTTTTTTATATAATATACAAGAACATGCACTGATTTTTTTAAAAAAATATTAACTTATTGATTCTTGAAAAAAGTATTATTAAATAAAATTACTGACTCATCCATATACGTGAATTATTAGAGGATCAAACTATAACATTACTTTTTTTCCTTCTCTCTCCCTCGTTTCTCATTCAATGATGAATGCATAAGCAATCCTGGAATTCTACTCTACAAATGCATACAAGATCTCAATAAAACAATTTTTTTTTTCATATTTCTCTGGAAAAAGAAGAAACATATTACAAACACTTGCATCTCTATTTAGTGTTACAAACATTTTGGGGATCCCAGGGGATGTACTAGTTTCCGGCCATTCTTCACCTGGAAACCAAGTCAACAACACAAGATTTGATTTCGAATATATCAGCCAAAACAACTGTACAGTCATTGAACAGAGAACTGGTCCTTCCTTGTCCTCAAATCATTGCCAAACCACCTGGAATATTTTCAAATATAAAGAAAAGAACCATTTTTTGTTTTTTTTGGGGGTGGTTTCATTTTGCATAAAGTGGGGAAGCAGAAGGCCGAGGATAAGCAACAATAGCATTTCCATTGCCAACATCACCGGTGCTTCGTCGCCGAGGCCTTGGTCCATGGCTAGGATTCCTTCTAGCAATTCCTGTTTCCTTAAAATCCTGGAGCTGCTCCAATTCTTTTACAACCTCCTCCATGCTTGGCCTGAATTTGGCTTCCATGGATAGGCATCGCAATGCGAGGTTGGCTGCTTTATGGGCTATATCCAATGAGTACTGGCCTTCGAGACGGCTGTCCAGGATGCGGAAGATTTTACGTTTGTTGGCCAGGTATGGCTTGGCCCATTCCACCAAGTTGTGTTCTCCAGATGGTCTATTCTTGTCTACCGCTCTTCGACCAGATAACATTTCAAGGAGAACAACTCCAAAGCTATACACGTCACTCTTGGTAGTCAAATGACCTGGAATGGGTGAATAGCAGAATGAATATCCCAACAGAAGAAATATCCATACTCGTAAACAAGATAGTATAACTATGGCAGGCTGTGATGTTTTTGAAATGGATGGTCCACAGAAGTGAACAAAAACAAAAAAGTACAAAAAAAAAAATCAGTTAAGCAACTAAAAAAGCTTTGCCAATGGTAACACCAGCTTTCAAGTGTAGTCCTCACAATAATATCTGAGTGGGCCCAAGATGAAGTTGGAGAAAGTGGCCTTAAACCTGCAGCAGTTCAATCCATTATTCCCTAAAGTTTTAGGCTCCTTTGGACAAGGTATGCACAAGGCTAGACGGGAATGGGTGGGCCTTGCACGATAATCAAATATGGACGAACTGTTCGATCCCCAAAACCTTTAGGTTTTGATTATGCTCCTATAAAGAGGAGATATTCCAGAATGGATGAAAAAGTGGCACAGAAATTTCTCTTTTTACACAAAAAATTGAAAATAAGAAAGATAAGAAGTCTCAAGGGAATTAACAAGGTGGGCCAGGAAGCGAAAGGAGCATCGGGGCAAAACCACACACAGGCATTCAAATGTGAAAAGAAGACACGCATTGAATCATACCAGTGGCTAGATATTCTGGAGCTGCATATCCATAGGTCCCCATGACCCTGGTAGAAACATGGCTTTTATCACCTGAGGGTCCATCTTTGGCCAACCCAAAATCAGACAGCTTTGCATTGTACTTCTGGAATTAATAACAAAAAAAATGGTTATGAGAAGCATGCAGGATTATATTGGCTTTCTGGAATCCAAAAAACGAAGGGTAACAAAGATCTGCTTCACAGGACTCTTTTTTTTTTGTGACAAGTATCTGCTTCACAGTACATACCGAGTCAAGTAAAATGTTAGAAGTTTTGAAGTCTCGATATATCACTTTTGTTTCAGCACTGTGAAGAAAAGCAAGGCCCTTTGCAGCACCTAAAGCAACCTTCAAGCGCAGGTTCCAAGAGAGTGGTTGGAAGTAAGAACCTCCTGTTACAAAACAATGTGTCATTCAAAATATGTCGATCAAAACCATTTTAGGTGGTAAACATACACCCAGAGATGGGTAAGCAGAACTCACTCCTGAACAAATGATTTTCCAAGCTGCCCCGAGGCATGAATTCATACACCAATAGCCGGTGCTCATCCTCCAAACAATACCCGACCAGTTTCACAAGATGAGGATGATAGAGCTGTCCCAGATAATTCACTTCAGCCTATAGGACCAAAGATACAACAAAATAAATAAATATGTCCTCGTTACAGTAGCAAACTCTGTTCAGCTTTGTCAAAAGCAATCAATGGCCAAAACAAATAGTCACATCTAGACAGTCTTTCCCATAAGGCAATTCGGGCAAGCTGGTTTAATCCTAGAAGAGGACTCATGGATAATTTGTGCCAACTATTCCTAACTAAAAATTTGCAGATTGTTATATAAAAAGAAAGATCATATTTACCAAAACCAAGAAATGGAGCAAATTCTCCAAATGTACACGGAATTCTAAGCACGGCGGATGAGAAACTCACCAACCACTCCCTGTGCCCTTGGAGACCTTCTTGGTTAAGCCTTTTCACGGCAATGACCATGCCAGTCCCTGGCTTGGTAGCCACAAATGAATGCTCATCAATCCAGCCTTTAAAAACTGAGCCAAAACCACCTTCTCCTAACACACTATCAGGACGGAAGTTCCTTGTGGCATTTTTGAGATCAGCAAAACTAAAGCTCTTCATATTGGAGGACTGCAAGATCTCACCCTCACTCCGGGGCGTCGGAGGCACAGAAATTGATGAGACCTTGCTACCCGAACTAAGATCATTTCCATCTGTACTAACATATTTTGAATTCACCCCTGCACAAGCAAATGTAAAACATCAACGGAATTCAGACGTGGCGGCGGCGGATATTCAAATACAATTGCCTATTTGGTGTTAAATCTAGTGGTGGATATTTAAAATACAATTGCCTATCTGCTGTGAAATCTATTTCCCATTTTTGAAAAACAAAACAAAAACAATCTAGGTTCAGAATCAATTAACCTCAAAAAATAAAAATCACACAAACACATTTGTGCTGAAAAGATCAAAGATCACCCAATTATATCAAACTTGATCGGTCTACAGATCATGCTAATATTTTCAGCACACACTAGACCAACACAAGAAGAGCAGAATGCAATTACTGATACAAATCAACAATTATCAATTACAAAAACTAATAATTCTTGAGCCCAAAACCCGAAATTCGAACCCACCTCAACAAAACAAAATTCAACCTAAAAAACAGAAAAAAAGACATTGAATAGTCATCAAGTTCAAAACTGAAAATAGAATTTCCACAAACAGAAAAAAGAGATATAGTGATCCCAAAAGATATGCCCACAATAATTCAGTTATGTCGAATTAAACTTAGAGCAAATCAAATAACTACCAGTATATGGGTTATAATAACAAACTGTGAAGTCTAGTACCTGTGTGATAAGGACTCTCAGCTTTGATTCGAGCACTTAAGCAAACACCCATCGACAGTAATCTAAGGAAATAAATAAACCTTAGTTTCTTCCTTCACCAGACTTCTCAAACCCTACGACATCATCAAAAAATTAGGGCTTCTCAGCTGCCTGCACAGAACTTGAAATTAGAGCAAAAGAAGAAAGCAGATCTGGGTGTCAAAAGTTGGGGTAAAAAGTAACTTTTTTTAATAGGAGGTGAGGATCACCGACATGAACAATTTCGATATTCTTTTTGCAAATTAAAAATAAAAAAAAACGACTGAATTAAATTACCCACCTCCTATTCTGTGAACCCAACGACAAGTTACTGGCCTTTGTTCAGAGAGAAGGGGAGCAGAAAGAGAAGGTTTTCATGTTCTAGTGTTTGTAAGGCTGGTTCCTAGCTCTGTTGGGCTTTGTTTTTGTCCCGAAATGAGAGAGAAGGAGACAGGATTGAGCTACCGGATTAGGTTTAATATAACTACTCAAATCCAATGCAAGTAAATGGAGAGAGACAGAGAAGGAAGGTAGGAAGAAAGGGCATTAACTGTAGGCTGGTCCCAGGCAACCTTAGCGTTGTATAGTCTGGGGTCTCTTTCTCTCTACTGAATCAGAATGAAAGGATAAGCTTGCACGGGCTGCTGTCAGTCTCAACCGTTGGATGTAATCGAAGAACACACCACTCGATGACTGAAACTTAAAGACGGCTCGCTGTCTTCGGCCGGCTTGGCTTTTGCAGCCTTCACCTTCACGCATCTCTCTCTCTCTCTCTCTGCGTTTAAGATTCGGAAAATGAAACTTTTCTGCCCTTTTGACAGGGAGGAAGAGACGCACCGGTTTCGTGACATTATTTATTTATTTTGAGATAAAATAAAAATTAATAATAAAAATTTGAGATATTAATAACATCAGCCTCAATAATTAACTTATACTTTTAGAGAAAAAAAGATGGTTTAGACTTTAAATGAAGTTTTGGTGGTGTTGAAAACTTCTCGAAATTAAGTTTTGTAATGGAATTCATTAAATTTTGATTGAAAAATTTTAATTTGGAAAAGTTAAATATATGAATTTATCAAAATAAATTTGATTTTTTATAATTTTTATTTTTGAACTCATCAATTACACATTATATATATATATATATAATATAAATAAAAATTCACAATGAGAATTACATTTTTATAATTTTTATTAAACACTTAAATAATAAATTTATAAATTTTTCAGAGCCCATTTTACAATAATTAATTTTTTAAAATCAATTCTTTAAAATTAAAAACTCCACCAAACAAATTTTAAGAGATAAATAGAAAAGTAACACTTAAGTTACAATATAGATGACTTTTTATTTTTTAATAAAAATAAAAATAAATTATATGGACACTTATGCATGTGAAAAGGTAGAAACACGTTACCAGTTAATTATCTTGTAATCAATATTTAATAAGTTAATAATTTTTAATAAATAATATTTTTTTAATAAACTAACTTTGTTTCATGGTAGATAACTAATAATTATATTAACTAATAATTAATACTTTTTGAAAAAAAAAGACTTTATAATATTAATTATTAGAAAGATAAAATAGTTATATATGTAATTTATAAAATGTCTTGGTACTTATATATACTAATTCAACTTAATTAAAGTTAAAAAGAATTGTATATTAAAAAAATTATAGCATTAGAAGAATATTATGAGGTTTTTTTTTATATCTTAAGTTAAGTATTATATGTACTTTTTATAAAAGTTAAAATATAGTTGAAAAGTTGCATATAAAGCCTTGTTTTTGTACCAAAAGTCATTTACATTTAAGAAATATTTATTAGTTAATTAAAGTATGAAAAAATTAATAATTAATAAATTTTTAATTTCTCATGTATATTAATTATAAAAGAATTGATGGTAGTAGAAAACTCTTTAATTTAGGTTCCTACTCCTTAGATAGAAGAGTAACACTTAAGTTACATTATTTAATATTTATAAATAATTTATTGTTATATTTTTTTAATATACAAAAATATATACTTGTGAGCAACGTTACACTTTTTCAAAATTGATTATATCTTTAAAATTATTAATTATAATCAGTAAATTGACTTATTTAATATAAAAAGATTCATTTTTTTCGTACACACGACTCTGATTTGAGTCATAGCACACGTACATAAAACTTCAAAGTTTTGATTTAAACTGCTGATGCATACATAATATGTAGAATTTTTTTCATTTTCACATTGATTGTATTAAAAACAAATTATTGATTATATCTTTAAAATTAAATTGCTATTAAATTTCACTCCCAATCCGAAGACCAATTATGGCAGAAGGACTATTTTCAACAATCAAACAAATGGGATATTTTTTTTAATTGGAGAAAAATGATAGTTAGAAAGAAAATTATGAACAAAATTGAGGCGGAGAAAAGCCAATCCGTGTCTCTTTCCTGGATTTTGCCAATCTGGAAACCTAACACGCCCGTGACAATGGTGACATACACCTAACCACAGAACACATTTACACACGTAATCCAAAAAATTGCTTTTTGAATGCCTGACGTATGATCTTGATCATGGCTTACGTACTTGTGGTCAACCACCCCAAGCTCCCCATATTACACTTAGTTCTACTCCTATTTGATATTTATTTAAAAAATAGCGTAAATTTTATCTTTGTCTAAGTATATGTTAGGATATTTTATCAAATGGTATAAATTAACATTATTTATTTTTGATTTTAAATATAACATTAAAAATGAAATTAATATCTTTTAATTAAGTTAAATAACATTTTATAAGAATTATAATTGTTGCATCAATATCAAATTATAAAATTAACACATTAAATGATACATACATTAGAATTGTTTTAAATCATTAAATGTATATACATAATATAAGAAAATACTAAAGGTTATGCTTAGATTGTGATTCAGATATAATTTATAAAAAAAAAAAATTCTAAAAATCTTGTAATTAATTTTTTAAAAACTGTGAAAATGTATTTGAATATGATAATCTAAATTATAAAAAATTAAAATTAATACCTTGTCAAATACGTATTCCGCGTTTTAAAACCTAAGAAAATACTAAGTTTTTTAAATATCTATATCAAATTTTACGTCTTAAATGATGTGATATAATAATATTGACAATATATTAAATTATGTAATTAATATGAGACAATAAAATTTTGTCATGTTACTAGTCGCATTATTTGAAATATAAATTTAAATAAATTCTTGAGATGTGTAGCACTAATCCAGAATATATACTATGTATTCATTTAGATGAACGGTAGAAACAAATATTTAAAAAAAAAATTACTTATTAATACTTTTTTAAAATACTCATTTTAATATTAAAAATGTATAAATAAATATTTTAAAAAATTTAAATAAATATTCATTTACCTTAAAAACTTATTTAACACGTAAAATGAACCAAATGAGCGATCCACCGCCCATCCAGTCACAGTCTATGTATCATTCGTGTTTAGACGATGTTCGTTAGAAAACCAACAAATCTTAGCTGTGATGATCCAACTTGGTTGACTTGGAGCTCCAAAAAACTTTTAAAGTTGGACTCCCATGCCTTACACAGTGATTTGGCACATGCATGCACGACAGGTGGCAGAACAGTGCTCCATATCTCTAGGCCATCTTTAATACGGCTCGGCTCTAGAGCCGGTGTATTTGTGGAAATGATTGAATGTGCGCAAGCTGTTTCGGGAGTCGTGCCGTCGAGGCTCTCCTTTCGACAGCTCATTGTGCTTTGTCATTAACCCATGCATTAGAAAAATAATTAGAAAGCTTAGAAGTTAAAACATAGGAATAAATGGCATCGAAAAGTAATTTGGACCTACTTAAATTGATTATTAAATTAACTTCTTCTTCTGACAGTGTTTTGGCGATGGGTGAGAGTTATAATTACCTTGTTTTTCGCATTAATACTTCTCTTTAAGTGCCTATATAATATATATGTATATATTATATATATACACACGTATGTCTATATCACACACTATGAGCCTAGGGCATTAGTCAAAGCGGTGGCTATTTTTGTCGGCACGTGAACGAGATTGGCGGTCCACAAACCAATGCTTTCACTTCTGTCACTTTTATGAAAAATACTGAATAATTACGATTAAATCCCTTATATTCTAATAATTACAGAAAGTATCTGATTTTTGAAAGATTTGTACTCACCATTTGGGAAGATGGTAGCTCTAAAAAAATATGTTTGTGCCTATAATGGGTGATAAATGAAAGATTTGTACGCACCAGAGCTAAATATTGGAAAAGAACGAAGAGTAGAGGGAGAAAGAAGGAAATTAAAAAGAATTTGTTTGGTTGACTCGTTGCCCTGTATGATCTCATTTTAGTGTTTTTCAAAAATTGGATCCATTTGAAACACATAATTTATAATAAAAAAACAAAATTAAAATCATGAATTTGGTCATTTTAAATAAATCCAAAAATTATAATTATTACAAAGGATGGTGCAGTTTTTTTTTTTTTATGTGTGTGAATGTGTCTATTCAAAATAAAGTAATCTTAGATTAAAATATTGTTAAAATTGTGCACGAAGCCATTAATCTCTATAATTACATTAAGGTTGTTGATAATTATATTAATTTTTTATAAGAATTTTAAAATTAAATTGACCTCATTAATTTTTATTGACCAATTATAAATACTTTTTAGAGTCAATTTTTTTATTTCAAAATAATAAAATTATATATTTCACTTATTTTCTTTCATTTTTTCAACTTTAACTACTTTTTTCATTTTCAAATAGATATTATTAGTTTTATATAAACTGAAAATATGTTGTTGACCTTAAATTTATTTTTATATATATAATAAAAATTTCTTTAAAAAAACTTTAAAATAAAATTAGTCAAAATTAAAAAAAAAAGGAAAAAAGAAAAAAAAATCCAAGAAAGGAATAATTTTGTAATTTAAAAAAAATTGATTGAAAACGGATATATATAATTTATCAACAAAAATAGAAATAGTCAATGTAATATAAAAAATTATAAAAAATATCAATATAATTGTCTAAAATTTACGCATCCTGTTGTGAGGTGATAATGATGGTAATGCAAGTTTTCTAAAATAAATTTATATGTCTAACTTTCCTTTACATAAAATGGAAGATGAATAAAGGAAAAATGTACATGTACTGTGAGTCTGTGACCTTAATGCATGCTTGATAAGACTTAGAATAGATGGCATAGAATGGAGATCCACACACACAAATTACTCAAAGTTGTTGGTTCAAGTCTTGGCTAAATTGCGATGAGCTAGGTTGACAATTCATTTTGTAGAATCAATTTTTTGTAAAATGAATGTATGATGCGTGACCTATAACGTATTTTAGAATATAGTAAAAGAATTATTTTAGAAAAGTTAAAAAGATGATAATAGAAATAATAACGGGACAGGTTCAGAACTTGAGATCTTATTTCCATACTCGTCTAGTGAAAAAAAGTGTTCTCCCAAACCCGTTTAAACTTTGTGATAAACAGGACAAGTCTCCATTAGAATTTTCATTTAATTTTAAACTTTTATTTATTTCTTTATTTTATTAAATTAGTTATAATTAACACATTTGAAACAAAATCGTTACATGTGTTAAAAGAAGAAATATGATATTAATAGAATTAAAATAACATTATTTTCTTTTTCAAGCATATAACTTTATTAAATTTGTATAAATTTTTAATAGATAACTAAAACATATTAGTATAAACATTGACTATATAGCACAAAATTCATTTATTATTTTATTTTATATAATTAGAACGGGGTGTTTTATCTCCAAACACTAATGGGATAGAGAAAATTTCTCCTAAACCCGTCCTATTAAAAATGTGATTGACGGGTTCTAACACGGTGGGTTCAATTGTCATTCTTAAATAATAGAGTAAAATAAGAATTTAAAACTAAAAAGATTTATTATCTTTTATCATTTTATACTTGTTTAAAATTTTGTTTTTGTGAACAATTCGATAGAAGATTTCAACTCTTTCTTTTAAGTACGTGTTTTATAAATAACAAATATTATAAGAGTCTTGAGTTATATTGTGAAATTGTCAGTGACTAATAACATTCTCATATGAATATTATATTTCTAGGACAAAATTGAATGCGTCTCTCATTTGACTCATTGTCTGTCTAAATATTTATATTATCAATGTTTAATTTTTCAATTCGATTAGTGTTTTAAGCTTTGAATATTTTATTATTATTAAATTATTTTAAAAAATAATTATTATGTGAGTATCTGAAAATTCTCCAAACACATTTATCATATTTATTTTAAAAAATGAATGAACGATATCCAACAGTCAGTTTTATTGATTTCTTCCCATGGCCATGGCTGACAGCCACCTGAGAAAAAAGAGTTCTTATCCAACCGCAGGCATCGGATTGATGAGGGATCAGATGATGCTTTGATTTTGACAAGAACCACGTGGTGAAGTGAAGAGATGGAAGGGACCCGAAACATTTCAACATAAACAAAAATGGCGGGTCCGGGTCAGATTGCCGAGGCTGAATTCTGATCTCTCCCGAGACACGCATAGAAATCATTTGTTAATCTTTTTGATCATATATATATATATATATATATACATAACACACACATATTGTGTGTGTGGTGTGTACAGTTGCGGAGTCACATGGGGTGAGAGAAGCACTGGCTCTCAAATAGGACAATAAAGGAATCCATCCGAGTTAATAAGTTGTTTAATTTTTATATATTTAAATAAATAAATTTTAAATTAGGTTTAAATTTAATTTATTAATTTTTAAAATTTATGTTAAACAAATTTTTAATCAAATCAATCGTACACTGAGTTTGATAAATCAATGAATCTCAAAATATGATTAAGTTTTATTTGTTTTGTCTTGAAAATCAATGTTAAATGAACATTTAATTGAATTGAGTTCGAATATAATATTATCTTAAACTTTTAAACATTTGATATTTTATCTTTATTTTTTAAACTTTTAAACATTAAGATTTCTAGCAATCATAAAAATCTTTTTCGGGATTTTTAAAATTATATTATTTTTTTATATTTTTATTGACAAATTACATATACATCTCATTTTGTCTTTTTTTTTTTTTTAAGCAACAAATATATCCCTTTCATGTTTTTCTTTTACATATTTTTTAAATTTTGACTAAATTTTTATAACTTTTTTTAAAGAATTTTTTTTCATTTTATATAAAGATAAAATAAAAGTAAATAACTTATATTTTAATTTTGACCCAGAATATTTTAATTAATATTTATTTAAAAATAAAAAATTAATGTTGTTATTTTTTAAAAATAAATTAAATATGTAATTTATCAATAAAAAAAAATATAATTACTAAAACTTCGTGAGATGTTTTATAGTCGTTAGAATCTTAGCATATATTATTCAATTTTTTAATATTTTTATCAAAAAATAAAAAAAGAAATCCACGCTTCTTAAATTCACGGTCTAACCGTCTAAATGGACACTGCCGTTGTCTATAAGACCGGTAAGAGTAGAGAGAGTGAGTTGGTAGAAGACGGTGATTTGATAAATGACATGTAAACCAAATTGAAGTTCAAAGTACCAACTGGATCTGGCGTTGTTTGACACTGACTTATATCAGTAACCCATTTCTCAATTATTATATTTGATTTGATTTGTTGAAATTTGATACCGAAACTTGGGGCTGGTAAAACCTCGTCAAACCCAAACCTAAAGCAAGGGTCACGTTTGTTGAATTTTAAATTATTAGTATTTAGCTAGCCGACCATGTGCCAGGGGTTCAATATTTTATAACTAGGACAAAATATAAATAGGTTGGCCCAAATAAACTAAATTTTAGAAGAAATTGTTATTCAAAATGTACTGATTTTCCCCCCCTTTTAGCTTGGGGAAATGTCATGAAGTAAATTTTGACTGCACTAGTTTAGGCTTTTGAAAGGAGCCCCAAAATGTGCAAAGACATGGTAACTGGATTATTCTAATAGCCACTAAGTATTCTACCTAGTGGTACCAAAGGATGCAAATAGGAGTTAGGCACCCTACCCTATCATTGCCACCAGCGAATCTCAACTCCCGGCAATTCTATTTTGAAAATAAGAGTTTGTCATATACCAAACAGCCACATGCATAAAAACCACACGGCCACATAAATGACCTAGTACAAAACCTTAATAAAATCCTTATTATGTCAAAAAAAGGGAGAGGGAAAGATACAAGAAGGATTCTTCCGTTTAACTACATCGAGTTAGGAAATGTAAGAAAACCTCTGGTTTCTAATTATACACGGAACCCAGTTTGCTAAGGTTTATCCCAAGGACAGACCACAACCACAAAATTACAAGTTCAATACACCATACCCGCCAGAAAATATAAAAAGAAGAGGTAAGAGATGGTTGCACCAATACCTGATTTCAAAGTTTAGACATTCTTCTTCACTGTGGCGGACTTGATGATGTCAATGAACTCAGGCTGATTCATATGAAGGGTGTAAGACGAAGTCAGCCCCATCAAATTAATAAAACAAAGAATCAAATAATAACATAATGGCATAAACAAGAAAATAACCACCTTAAGAGATGCTCCACCAACCAAAAATCCATCTACATCTGGCTTTGTTGCAAGTTCTTTGCAGTTTGCTCCATTCACAGAACCTGCAATTGGCATTTAAGGAAATTAAAAAAAAAAATTAACGAGTGAGAGACTATTTTTCAAATGCTCAGTATTAAAAAGCAAGCTAGTGTGATAGGTACAATTGCCTGTTCATGGTCCATGAATCATGGAGGGTAATGAAATTAGTCATTCTTTTCTTTTATCCCAACATATTGTGCCAGTGAACCCAGGCACACTAGGTTTACGTTGGTATTCAAGCCTCTGCATCCAGTGATCCCAGGCATAACTACAGTGCCAGTGAAACCCCATATGTACTTGCTACTCCTTGGCATCATTAATTTTCAAGTTTGCAACACAGAAGAGATGGACCATAGAACACTAATGGATGGAAACCACTATTAGTAACTTGGATGCAACTCAATCTAGTACAACCTGAGACCCAAACAAACCCAGCCAGATTTAACTGGTTTGGTCTAGGGAGTATCAATTTTTGACACGACACGATAACACAACTCGAACCCGACACATATTTAGCGAGTTTAGGTTGAGCTTATATGGGTTCAGGTCATAAACGGGTTAACCCGTTTAACACAGTTAGTAAACGTGTCGTGTTTAGGTTGCGATCGAGTTAACCCGTTTAACACGAAATAACCCATTTAATTATTCGTGTCAAACCCGTTTAATACAAACTCGTCTAACCCGTCTGACATATTTATTACCCATATAAGTAAGGTTAGTTTTATAAATTAATTTGACATCTTGGATGATGCTACTGATATATGATTGTGTGATAAATTTATTATTATTACTATAATGTGTTAAAAATGAATGAATTGAATTTTATCTGTAATTTTATTATGAATACAGGTTATACAATTTAAATGGGTCGTGTTACCCGTGTCGTGTTATTCGTGTTTTAATATGACATGTTTAATAAACGAATTACACTGAGTCGTGTCGTGTCACCCGTGTATTATTCAAGTCGTGTTAGGATTGAATAAGTTGACACGATTAATTAATCATGTTGTGTTCAGGTCGACACATATATTATAATACTCTTACCTTGACACGACACGACACGATTGACACCCCTAGTTTGGTCTGTTATCATGGATGCCTATTCCAGTCTTCAGTTAAAAATTTTAAAAACCAACAGATGTCAATCGAATTTTAGGCATGTATCTCATACCTTCAATTCCCAGGTGAATCAACCCATCCCAAAAATCAAAGCATTACTCTTGTACAAGTTCATGTCTATGTCTGTGAAAGGTAGAACCAACTCTTACCAACCTGACTCACATCAGTTCGGTTGCTTGGGGGACCCTTAATTCCCATTGATTGGAAAAAAAAAAAGAAAGAAGAGAGATTAGTGTTGAGTTGTTTGTAAACTGGTTGAAGGAGTTTCACCCCAACACATTAGAATGTTTGGGTGTGAGCAAGCATGCGTGCAAGGAGTACTTACAACTCATGAGGCAATAGTGAAGACTTCCCAACATGAATCATTTTTGGACAACTTCACGCACCATGAATCGTTTTCTGACAACTTACTACCCACCATGAATCATGCCAGCACAAAGCATGTAGTATATTTACATTATTGGTGGAAAGCTTGTGGCTTGTGGTACCTCATTACCTCAAATGCATTCAAAAAATTCCACATGAAAGAGCCCTTAATTATGTCCCTATTGTCTCTTGATATTACAAAAGGCCTTCCATTTGTAAATTTACTTTGAAAAAGATTTTTTTTCTGACAAGTAACTTGCTTTTAAAAAGATAATTTGCTATTTTTTACTTATTGAAAAATAATTACATTGCTAATTCAAATTTTTTTAAAAAATATAATGAGGCAAAAGAATTATAAACATGGTTTGGGCAAGTGAAAAAGTGGCAAAAAGGAGAAAGATACCTCCATAAATAATTCTGGTAGATGCAGCAACCTCAGCACCAACATTGTCTTGAAGCCATTTCCTCAATTCAGAATGGACCTGCCGCAAGTATACATTTGTTGTCAATAGATTATGGCACGAAATTAGTTGATGCAGCATTGTACTAAGAAAATGAACGAACAAGACTTTAAACATGGATGAAAAAGGATCCAAAGATGGATGCAATGAAACAGTATTTCTACAAATAAGAAAAAACAAAATACCAGTGGCTGAACATTCAATTGGGGATCGCCATAACTTTATGGGGGACGCAGGGAGAAGGTAAAATTGAGTTAACTATCCCTTTGAATTGTCAGGATGGTTGTCAAAATACATTGGGTGAACAGTCCAGAAAAAGGTGCATAGCCTAAAGGATAGTTGCCCAAAAATAAATCCAAGCTTGAGCCATGGTTGTCCAATTGCCCCAGTGGGGCTAGCTAATGACCTTGTGTAGCATAGGCACTAGCCTAAGTGAAATGTGATGTATAATAAATCATTCATAGCATATGTTGCAATGTTATTACCATGTTTGTTACTAAGTACACACTCTGAGCAATTTAGGCACATAATGAAGGCATATTCTTTTTTTTGATAACTAACATAATGAAGACATTTCAATGCCAAAAACTCACTTTGACAAGAAATCTCTCACTATTAATTAGTAACAAGATTAATAAATAAAGTATTAAATCATTGATTTTGTTATAATGCACAAAGTAATGAAATGCCAAAAGACGTACTAATTGCAACATAAATATTAAAAGTATCAGGTACCCAAACGTGTAATTTAACATTTTCATTTTGAAAGCACAATAATCTTAATTAACGAAAAACAACTCAAACTGCACAGTGCCATAAAGCAGACACATTATTCATGATCCATCACAAATATCCCCAAAAAAATTTGAATTAACATAGATGCAAAGCACTTAATTTCCAATTGATTTCTTATTTTCTACATCTGTTGAAAAAAAAAGAAGTTGCCTAAGTCATAAAGCTAACATCCTCCCAAGGACATTGTTCAAGCGTCCATGTAACTCCAAAAACATATTGTGGCTTAACAAAAAGCAATTAGATATGGTTTAGCCAGTACCAATCAAAAAAAAAAGAAGAATATGGTTTAGCCGTGTAAAGATCCCCATTTCCGTAACAATGAAATCAACAAACAATATTGATCACAACTTACATCCTGAGCCTGAGCAGGGGTTGCAACCTTTCCAGTTCCTATGGCCCAAACTGGTTCGTAAGCTAAAACAACATTAGACCAGTTTGACACTTGATCTGCAATAAAACAGTTGAAAATATTCATCAAATGCAAATTTATAAACGAACGTAGAACGAAATAGGTGCACATAGTTGGGTTGAAACAGTTTAATGCCAAACCCAGAATTGAACCAATCTAGTTTCATTCTCAATTTGACAACCAGAACAGGACTGAAGCATTGAATAACAACCACAACAAAGTGGAAACTTTTAAAATCCAGTTTGAGCCAGTTTCAGTTTCCTAAGCAAATCTCAAATTCTGAACTTTAATCATGATACAGATATAATAATATAACACATTGTAGTTGTAAATATTTAAATTACTATACCAGCCAGCCCACCTAGGCCTGCTCATGCAGCCCTAGTCTGTGACACAAGCATAGAGTTAAATAATGGCTGATACACATCGTTATCGGCTTGGCTGATATGTATTGGTTTTTTTGGGGATACGGTAACAAGAATCCTCCCAGCAAAATTTCCAGCCATAATGGCTGTTATGAAACGGCATTGACAATAAAGACTTTATGTTCTATTAAAAGATAGTAATAGCACGACGACTGTTACCACCAGTTCGGGCCTGGGTTGTTTAAAAGCTCATTTCAATTTTTTTTTTTAATTAGAATCTCTCTCTCTCTCTCTCTCTCTCTCCCTCCCCACCGAAAACACTAGTGGCCCTTTGGCTTTTGGAAAATGCCTCTTGGTCTCATAATTCAAGATGTATACAATTCATATGAGCATGATTTCATCTTACTTATCAACAGAAAATATGAGCATGATTTCATAATTTATATATATTCTATTTTTTTGCTATATTAATTTATTTTCTGCTTTTTTAATTTTGTATTCCATAATTAATCAGTACAGCACTAGACTAATTTTTCTAATAGTACTTAGTTTATAACTTAATATAATCCATTTGAGCATCATTCATGATTAATGTGTTTCTTTTATTTTGTTATATTAATTTATTTTCTTTTGAAAACAAAAATCATCCCATAATTAATCATTTAGTATTATTTTCTTTTTTATATTTTATTCTATAACAATGTTATGACTAATTTATTAGTGTCATTCTACTACTAATGTAACAAACTGGGGTTAAAACATGTGTATAATTGACTTTTAAGGGTTTGCTAGTGATTTAAAAAAATTCAAGATAGTGGTTTTTGATTCCCATTATGCATTACACTATACTCCCAATACTATTACACCACAACTGCGATTTTACACCACGGACACAATTCAAAGTAAAGTGGAGGTGGCATAATAAGTGAGAGCGCAAGGCAACGTGTTTATAATACCCCCCCCCCCCCCCTCTCTCCCCCTCCAAATAAAAAAAAAAAAAGAGGCGAGGCAAAAGCCTTAAAAAGTTGTGTAAATTTTTTGAGTTTTGAAAACAGTTAACATTAGTAAAAAAATAACAATATAAGAAAAAGATAAATAACAATATTTAATTTTACTACACAAGAAGAGGTGATACACCATAACATCTGAAAATATGACTTGGAAAGTTAAAAAGAATGCAGAGTATGTTAGAAACATAGGGGAGAAGAAATAAGAAAAAGAAAACAAAATAAAATAAAAAGGAATCATAACTAGTGTTATAAAATCATTAACTATAGTTAATTTTTTAAACCATAATAAACATCCTCACAATAAAAAAGCTTCTTTTAACTACAATAAATAGTTTTAAAAAAATGAAATAAAAGGTGTTTGATTCATTTTCCAGTGAGGGATGCACCTTTTTTTTATCAGTAAGGGATGCACCATAGGCACAAAAAAACATGCTTTTTGTTCCTTAGGCATGACCTAACCCCTAAAGCAAATGCTTTCAAGGTGGCTCAATTTATTTTTTACGCGCCGAAGCTTTTTTCCTTATGCTTTGCCTCAAAGCACCCTTCTTGCCTTGAAAACGCTTTGTAAAACACTAGACTTACGTTTAAATAAAGATGGGAGGAAACTTTTCTTTTTCTAATTAATGTGGGATAAGTTCTCAAGGAGAGTAGATGCCTCTTATTCAAATTGTTCCACATTGATAAGAAGTATGAAGTTTTGCTTTATGCAAGGCTGGTCACTCATTTGCAAGATAAGACAAAAACAAGGTAGGGGAACAAAGCAGTTCCATCAATACTTTTATCTAAAAGAATTGGGTTGGTTTGGGTTAATGAAGCCCCAACCCAAAACAAAAATAAGGTAGGTTCTTTAAAAATGAGAATCAGAAAACTGAAATGACATAAACAGAGAACCAAATGTGTTCAGTTTGGTTCTTGGGTTAGTTGGTCCAAATCACCCCTAGAACCAACAGAGAGAGGAAATGGGGAACGTAAAAGCAATATATAACTCTAAATGAAGAACCTGAACCAATTAAATCATCTGCAGAACCCAATCTCAGACACGCACCAGACTTTTTTAGAAATGCACACTTTGCTTTCTGGACAATAGGGAAGGATGTACCTGCAATTGCTTTTGTTTGTGCAGCTACTACGGCCATTGTAGATCCTGACTCCCGCTGCTCAAGAGTCTCTCCAACACAAGCAATCACCTTCAAGCCTTGAGAAAGTGCATATGCAACTTTATCTCCAACAAACTGCATTGATGTGCCAAAAGAACACAATGTGAGAAAAAGATGGTAGATCAATCTTGAATCTATAAAGAAAACATAAATGAAGCAATAGTAACTGATGTGTGAGAAAGCATATAAACAAATAAATAACATCTATTCCACAACAACATAGATTACCTCATTAGATTCATTTAGTAGAAGTCTTCTTTCAGAATGACCAAGAATGACCCAAGGGATGCCCAAATTGACAAGCATCTCAGCACTGTGCAAACAAGAGAAATCAGCTTAACATTAACCAGTTTATAAACAAATATGACCTATAGAATGCACATTTATGTGGTGTGTAGACTATAAAAAAATGTGTTTTGCCTGGGAAGAAAGAATGCCAAGCAATCCAATACAAAAATACATAACTACATCAATATAATATGAATTCACAACCAGATATACAATGGTGCATATAACTAACCCCATGGAATTGTTATATGGGTCAAAATTAAAACACCATTCATTTCTCCAGCTGGTGGAGTTTTCATTTCTAAAGTATTATATGATTCAATCAGTAGCATTGGGTTTAATTTTGTTCATTGTAACAGGATTTTATACAGGGGAAGAATTTTTTACAATTAAATTGAATATTCAAAGTATAACTATACAAAACATGTAGCCCTGATTTGATGGTTTCTGAAAGCAGAGACTAATTGTTCTTTTAATCTGTGTACCTTTTTTTCCCAAATGTAGAAGGATATGGATTGAAATCAATATGAACAAAGATTAGTTTCTGATCTTTCAATCATACTATTAGGCAACATCATAATTTTTGTTTTATTTTATTGAGAAATTACACTGACTTTCCCTACTTTACAAATAATATATAAATACCTCTCTTCTGTCAATTTTTTTTTCAAAATGATGAAACTGCCCATTTTATTTATTTATTTTTGCATTTTTCTAATTTTGACCAATTTATTCTAACTTTTTTCAAAGATTTTTTTATTTTTTTTTATTTAAAACAAATTTAAGGTAAATAACTTATTTTTATTTTATATAAAAATTAATTTAAGATTTTTATTAATATTTATTTGAAAAATGAAAAAAAAAATTGTCAAGATTTTAAAAATTGAAAAAAAATATATATGAAAGGAGTAGTTTTGTCATTTTGAAGAAAAAAATTTACTGGAGGGAGGGATATCTGTATATTATTTTGTAAAGTAGAAAAGATCAATATAATTTCAGAAACCTCAGGGAGGTTAGTGTAATTGTCATAAACCTCATGGGAAGTTAGTGTAATTTACCCTATTTTATTTATTGTTTTGGTTTTAATCTTTTTTTTTTTTTGGGGGGGGGGGGGCTTGTTTGTTTGGGGGGTTGGGAACAAACATACTGTTCACTTAACAAAGCATCTAGCATCTGCTTTTAAACTAGAATGTTTCTGTTCAGGTTCAATGACCATAAGATATACATACAACCTTTATTACTATAAAATCTAGCTGGCTGAAAAGCTTTGAAACACTGAAAACCATGTATAAAAGGGGGGGAAATGGCTAGGAATACATGCAATATAACTGTAATATATAATGTGACATATCCCAGATTTTGTTGGTATATTGTGGCATGACTGCAAAATCTATGCAGTACATCTTTGCAACAATATTCCCATTGATATATCATGATATTGGTGGCCTTTTCTGGAAAGTACAATATTTGTCGTATATAAAATATCTGAGATTTTAATAATACATTACAGTATCGACACATTGATGGTATATGGCAACATTTTTCAATTTTTAAATCTTTGATTTTGACTGCCTATCAAAACCTCTGAACTTTATCATGTTTTAAGTTGAGTATACATATGCTTATCATAGAAGAAGAAAAAAAGCATAAAGAACTAAAAACTCACTTTTTGGATTGCTCAGCTTAACATATCATAATAAAATTGTGGCTTTATGATAATGATTCATAGTTCCATATTGCAAATTACTAAAACCCCGCAGACTACAGAGACATGCAAGGTTTCAAAAGGATTCTTGTGGCTCACATAAGAGCAAAGTTGTCACTAAAAGCCATAAGGCTTTAAACCTCAAGCAAAAGGTATCGCCAATCATATATACCATACCTTATGATAAATTGGGTTAGTCAACGGTGAGCCCCAAGAATCCTATAAGAGCAAAGTAGTTACTAAGCACCATAAGGCTTTAAACCTCAAGCAAAAGGTATCGCCAATCATATATACTACACCTTATGATAAATAGGGTTAGTCAAAAGCTAGTCATCCGTGCCTGTTTACTGTTTGACTTCTCATGCAACAAGTCAATATACGTCCAAGATGAATTAAAAATTTAATATCAAAATTTTGATATTCCATCAAAATGATGTGGACAACATTTTTTTTTATAAGTAGAAACTGTGTGGACATTCAAGAAATTAGTCAAGAAATGATGGGAAAAAATTGCAATCAAAAATTAATCTTTAAAAAAGGAAACCTTAAACTTCAACTAGAAGTTACAAGGAACACAAACTAAATGAATTGTCTATTTACCAACACGGGTTATAATGACAACACAGGCAACAATTGTCAAATACAAAAACAATGGTTTCACAATCTTTTTCTATGACAAAACCAAAAGCAGTTATCACAGAAATATCAATTTAAAAGGGTGAATCAAGGATGGCAATCAACTAGATAATAGGATCATATCTAACATACCTAACCTCACCAGTAAAAGCACCTCCTTTCCGAACCCAACAGTTTTGTGCAGCAACATGGAAATCAGAGCGCAATAAACTTTTTACCACAGAAAGAAACACAAATGGAGGGCTTACCACAACCTCTGCGAGCAAGAAACGTACACACCATTACAAAAACTTGAAGATCTCTATATAAGGAACCAAAGTGCAAGAAACTAAAAAAGATACGAGAGAGAGAGAGAGAGAGAGAGAGACACACACACACACACAGCATTTTACCATAGTACAGAAACAATATGAAAAGTTTATGAGACCAATAAATTCTTAAAAATATAGAAATTCATGCATTGACACAAAGTAAACTTACAAAAGAAACAAGGAAACACGTATACGATGAGCTTAGAGGCTTAGGTAGGTGGAGATAATGTGTAATAAAGAGCATGAATGCCATTTACTTGTTTATAACTATTAATAAAGTTATAGCTTTTTTTATATGATTAAAGTCAATATAAAACATGTAACAAGATTATATAATATTATAAATTAATGTATAAGCTTTTCTTATACACTAAAAACGATTTTCAAATAAATAATGATTGAAGTTATATGTACATATTAGGTTGAGGTTACCTGCCTAATGCCACAAGGCCCTCAACCCAAGGCCAACCAGGCTAAAGGCCAGGCAATGATGTTTAACCCAAATGCAACTTTATTATCCTTAAAGACAGTAAATTAGCTCATAGCCTTAGGTTGGTTAAGGTCCATCCTCCACAAAATTGGCCCTAGATAAACTTGAAGTTCACCAGCATAAACCACACCAGAAAAGTAGTCAAAAATCTTTCTAGGAGTCAAATTGAGATAGAATAAGGTCTCACAAATTCTGAATTTGAGAAAATTCAACACACTTCTCCATCAAAAGAACATCATATTGCACAAAGCACAAATTATGCACCTGAGCAATATGATTGTAAAGCTCAGAAGTAAAGTACATGTTGAAACATATTCGGTTCAGACCCTCATTTTTCCACTTAACAAGTATTTCAAGAATTTACAAGTTTTCAACATTTTCTAGGAGAGGTGCAACTTTAAAGGGGCATTCCATTAACAACAGCTAAGGCGCCCAATGGGGTTGCCTTCTTATTATATTACAACATATCAAAATATTGTCCTACTCTATAGTGTCTTAATATTGTATCTAAAATTCAGTAAACATGAAGGTTGCCACGCAGGGATCCAACAACACTTTCAATGAAAACTATCCCTTAAAAACTTTCTCTGAACATATTCAATTTTTTATGTAGACCCAAGTAATTATCACTATAATTTATTTGTCGGTCCAAAATAGGAAGGATAATTGCGGAATCAGATTAGGTATCCTGAAATAAAAAATAATAATAATAACAATAGGACAAATAGCCAAGTAGTTAAAAATTTAATGCAGTATTAGAGAAACTTCAATCTACACTCGTTACAAACTTACCCACAACATCCTCTGAAGGTACCTCGGCTTCATTCAAAGTGGTAACAATCTTTTTCACCTCGTCAAATGTTCCATTCTGCGAGTATATTAATTTCAAACCATAAGCTATTCAGTAATGTAAACATCATCCAATAATAGATTTGTCTCATAAGATGCGTCTGAACCGCAACTGGGGAATGTATCCTGAAGCAATACCACCCCGTACAATCATATGTAGAATGGGGCATGATCTGGTTACATTTTTTATTATGACCCGTGGTTAAAATTTGGCTAGATCATATTGTTCAGGTCAAAAAGTAAAATTGTATGCGTTTGAAATCATCTGATAATTCTAAATTTTCTCATATCATTAAGGTGGGACCCCTAAAAGTTTTTTGTGCCACAATCTGCTAGCTGCAAAAATTTTGGCTACCTGTATAGTGGAATTAGTGATCATAAAGTGGTGCTCAGATTTAAATCCATTCATTGTTCAAATCTAAAAGTCACTTACTTATCAAAAATAAATCTAAAAGTTAAATTGCAGTTCTCCCGATCACTTGTCAGTGACATAGAAACTACACGCACGGACTTCTCAAAGCTTTACGCAGATTAGATTGCCAAAAAATAATCATAAACATAAGTAAACAAATCGAACTTCAAAACCCCAACGCCTAAGATATCAAAAGTTACTTGAAAATCTAATTCAAATTAACAACTGAGAAGTCCAGCGGATCGAATTAGTGGCTTAGACCCTCAACATGAATGTCGAATTTCAAGATCCACTTAATTGATTTTATCAAACTTCAGGAATCAATTTATTCAACTACATCCAGATATACATACACACAGGCAGATCTACATAGAATAAACCAAATATTAAGGAAATATGAAATCAGAGAGATACGCATTTCCAGTTGCCGCCGACGAAGAACGTTCTGCCCATTTCTGTATTCGGACGATAAAAACAAGAAGAGAAAGCGAACACCACAGCCGAAGCAACTGAGCTATTAGATGAAAAGGCAAGGCCGGTTTTTTTCTTTTGTCAAATGATTATTCTGCCCCCGTACTTGTTTTTGGGCTGGTGTTTGCTTCGTGGGGTTACGTTATGAATAATGTTTCATCCATCAATACAATTATTTACATGAATATAAGATCATGAGTCTGATGAGTCTGATTTTCATATTCATGAAAATAATTGAGTCACAAAATGTTATTTTTATATTATTTTATGAAGATGGCATGTTGTTCCAAACTCATGAGTTTATTCAAATTCATTCAGAAATATATAAATTAGTAAAATTTAAAATACATGGACGAAAATATCTACTTAATAAGTAAGTTGAAATCGATTATATATGAGTACTCATCTAAATTTATTTAAAACACAAATTTCATTAATCTGGTCACGACTTTTCTCAAAGCAGCCGCTTCGCTTCTTCTCTTCACAAATTCTATTACATTATTGTATTATTTTTTCAAAAATTCAACCATTCAAATTATTTTTAATTTGAGTTGCATATATTCATGTAGAACTCTCCCCAACTCTCTCAATTTTCTAAGAATCTTGTACCAAAGTCATGAAAATTGATGAATGATTGGTTCAATCCTCGACCAATTACAGAGATACACAATGGTTTTGATTTTGACTTCACTCGTATGAATGTAAACAGTCAGAATTCCTTGATTACTGATAATTTATCGCTAAACCAAGTAAACACAAGATGTTGTTTCCCTAATTAATTTTGATCTTGAAGATTGCAACATGCTCATGTTCTATATCATAAATTGATGATCACGTGGGCTGGCTGTCCTCGTTTATTTGATCCATTAAATTCGGGTTCAACTCGTTTTTGACTTGATCTATTTTTAACACGTTGATTTTGTTAGTTGCACAATGTCTTTGTCTATTTTTTATCTAATAATATTTTTAAAAATGTAAGCCAAAAAAAAAGGAAAAAATATTTTTTTAATTTATATCAAAATAAATATTAACCAAAAGAAAATAATAAAAAAGTACTCCTTTTAACCAAAAGCCCCCCCCCAAAAAAAAAGAAGAATATGTGATATGTTGTATAAATTATTGCTTTGAGAAAAAAGATTATTCTATTGTAAGTGGTGTGACATAGCAGTCCTCATTTAATTATTTATTTAAGTGGCAAATTAATGTGTTAAAAGAAAGAGGAAGATGCCAAATTGCAGAAGCGGGGGAATAAAATGAGAATCAAGACTTAAATGAAAACTTGAATACAGAATATATACCTTAAAAATAAAACAATATACAAGAGAGAGAGAGAGAGCAGGGGATACAAAGAAGGGAAGAGGAGAGGAGAGAACTTAAGTATGCCTCAACAAGGGTGAGGACTGCCCTTTTATAGACAAATGCCTATGCTATTACAGGCAACCGGATATTCCAGTAAAAGACCTCTGACATAAGAGATGACATAAGAAAGCATATTGGCTTTGATGGAGTAACTTTATTTCTCCTTATCTTGAACAGTAAGCTCCATTAGGGGACTGCATTATTGGACCTGGTCCTTGCCTTTATTTGCTTTGGACGGTTCTGCTTTATTGGATGTGGATGCCAGCTGGATCATAGCATCCCAGATATCACCAAAAGTAGGCTCGTCGTATGCTGGGTCTTGTGATTCTCCTGCAAGACATGTGAATTGATTCTGATGGTCTCCACTAGTGTCAGATGTGATGGACATATTATCTGGACTGTCGGTGGAGGTGAAAGTAGAGAAAAATTGTTCCTTCATTGTTTCCATACATTTGAGCATTAATTCTTTCTCAGTAAGCATGGGATATTGCTGTCTGATTGTGGCCTTTAAGGCATCAAATGGATTAGGAGCTGGGGCTGGCGTGATTGCTAGCTTCTTTGAGGCTTTGGCATAATCCTCAATGCAAGATTGAATTTCTTTAGCCTTGTCATCAATTGGATAGGCTTGCCACCATCTGGTGTGAAATGTTCTGGCTAAAATTGGGATTTGCAGACTATTAACAACATATTCAATATTCCAACACCAGATCCATGGAATACTGAACTTTGCAAAATAATAGAATGAAGATTGTCCAGCATATTTCTGGATATCCTTTGATTTAGGATGGAATTGTAACCATGGTAAATATTTTACCTTAATTGATTCTGGCAGTATATCCAGAGAAGGACCAAATGTGTCCCACCATTGAAAACTCCAATTGGGCAATATTTGCTCAATGATTTTCTTATTGAAGTGGAAAAACCAGGTATGCTTGTGCTTGGGATTTTGATAATAAAAAGCTTCATTCCAAGCATGCTGGTAATCCCAATAATTAAAATTATGAGTATTGCTTCTCAAGGCTAATTGCCTTGATCTATTTGGATCCAAACCCCATTCGTTTGGTCTGATGATTTTCATAATATGGCATTTGCTATAAGCAATTGGAGTGTCTGGCTTTTTATTATTTTCCAGATAGTAGTGGTGTATTTCCACAGAGCCAGTTTCTTTAAGAATGGCTTCTTGTATATAGCAATATTTGCTATCTAGTGCAGGATAACCTTGATTTCCCAGATAACGATCTTTGAGATACCAGGGATCCTGTTTCCATTGTTGGTCCTCTAATTCGAGGGTAATTACAGGTTCTATTACCTGATTTTCAATAAAAGGAGGACCCTCTGATTGAAGGGCGTCTTTATTAGACTTTGGAGCATCTTTGTTAGATGCAGATGATGATCCAGAAGATGAACCTTTTATTAGGTCCTGTAGATTTTGGACAGAAGGCCATTCGGCTGGATCAGAGGTTATTCCCCTGCCAAGTGGTGCCTTGCCACGTCCTCGGCCTCTATTAGATGGCCGGCTCATTGCCCTGCAAGAATTCACGGGTTAAAAAGTCAGGAAGAGAATTATTTTCTCCTCGAATATATTCAATAGTAAAATCAAAAGCAGATAATTCAGTCTGCCACCCCGCAAAAATTTGTCGGGAGGATAAATTTTTCACATCATTTTTAAGGACTTGTTTAGCAGCACTACAATCAATGCGTAGTAAAAAGTGTTGATTAAGTAGATCATCTTGAAATTTCAAAATACATTTAACGATGGAAAGAATTTCTTTCTTGATTGTGGAATAATTAACTTGAGCGTGTTTCCAAACGCCTGAGGTAAATCAAATTAATTCTTCATGTCCTGTATGAGGATTGGATTGTTTTAAGATGCCTCCATAACCAATATTAGAAGCATCGGTCTCAACGATTTTAGACCAGTGAGGATTTGCTAAAGCTAAACAGGGTAATTGTTTTGCTTTTAATTTAATTTTTCTTACAGCTTGTGTATGAGCTGTAGTCCAGGGACTAGGGTTTTTTCTAAGTCTCGAATATAAAATAGCTGCATCCTGAGCTAATTTAGGGTAGTAGTCTGCAATATAATTTAGACTTCCTAAAAACCTTTGTAATTGGGTTTTGTTTATAATTTCATCTGAAAATTTGGAAGCAAATTCTATACTTCTATCAATAGGGACTATTTTCCTTGGTGGATATTATGTCCTAAAAACCTGACAGTGGTTTGGAATAATTTCATTTTAGGAGCAGAAATTACTAAACCATTTCTTTTTATAACATCTTTAAAAATATTGAGATGTTTAAAATGTTGATCTATTGAAGAGGAAAAGATGAGTATATCATCTATATACACAATAGAAAAATGTGAGTAAGGAGTGAATATTTCATTCATAATATTTTGAAACTCTGAAGGAGCATTCTTCAGACCAAAAGGCATTACGTTCCATTCGTAATGGCCAAATGGGACTGTAAAGGCAGTTTTATATCTGTCTTCTTCTTTGATCTGGATTTGCCAATATCCTGATTTAAGATCAAATTTGGAAAAGATTATGGCAGAGTGTAATCTATCCAGTAGATCCGAATTAATTCGATTTACCTCAGGCGTTTGGAAACACACTCAAGTTAATTATTCCACAATCAAGAAAGAAATTCTTTCCATCGTTAAATGTATTTTGAAATTTCAAGATGATCTACTTAATCAACACTTTTTACTACGCATTGATTGTAGTGCTGCTAAACAAGTCCTTAAAAAGGATGTGAAAAATTTATCCTCTCGACAAATTTTTGCGGGGTGGCAGGCTGAATTATCTGCTTTTGATTTTACTATTGAATATATTCGAGGAGAAAATAATTCTCTTCCTGACTTTTTAACCCGTGAATTCTTGCAGGGCAATGAGCCGGCCATCTAATAGAGGCCGAGGACGTGGCAAGGCACCACTTGGCAGGGGAATAACTCCACCCGAATAAAAAAGTCAAAGCCCTGCTAGTCTAAAATGGCACCCTTGCCTAATTAAAATAAAAATAAATAAATAAATAAACTATGTAGGCCAATACAAAAGAAAAGCACCAGCAGCCGTACGAAATGAAGGCTTAAGAGTTGAGGCTATTTCACAGCATGATTGAGAATTTAAGAGTATATAAGAGCATTTTTCCAATGAAGGCTTGGGTGAGAATTTGGCATCTCAAAATTAACAACATTTTTATAGATAAGCTCTTCATTCAATGTGTTAAATTTATTAAATTATTATAAATTTAGCTAATGGACATATCAGTTAGGCCAATGACATCAGAAATGTAACATTCAAACCACTTAAGATTATGGATGGATTTGATCTTATTTATTTATTCGAAAATGATACAAATAATTTAGTTCGATGATCCGTTTAGATCCAAATTCGATAATTTATTTAGTTAAATAAATCGGATATGGATTAAATAAATTTAATCTATTAATAATTTGATCTGATTAAATATAACATATATATTATATTAAAACATATATTTTATAATTTTATAATATGTTATATCTTAAATTATATAAGACTTTCTTAAGTTAAGTTCATATATTTTAAATTTTTTTCATGTTAGTTAATTTCGATTTCAAAACATTGGTCTATATAAATCTGTCAAGGGAAAACTTATGTTACATCCATTCGAGCCTCAATATGGTTAAAAATTGAAGTTCTAAAAACTTTAATTGAGTAACAAGATCTTTTGTGTTTAGAAATGGTAACTATATTTACATACTTAATTGTTAAATTATGTGATTACTTCATAAGTTCACGTGTTTGTATTCGTATATTCATGCATATAAGTCACACATTTTCTATCACTTTACTTTTCATTTATATATAAATATGTTTTTAACATAATTCAATTTGAAAACATCTTTTTAAAGTTCAGAAATTTATTTTAAATGCCTTTCAGCATATAACATTGATCTCACACTTTTTTTGAACAAGAAAATTTAAAGTGAATTTCAAAAATAGCTTTTACAATAACTTGTCTGCGCTATTTTGATCATAACTCAAAATTTGCTTTAGATCTTTTTAGGTGAGACCAAGTTCATATGAAAGTAGACTTTAAGAGCTTTCCAATGATAGGTAGCATGTCTCGTTCTGACTTCGTACAAGTAAAATATCATTATTTAAAATTAAGGAATGCAAGTTAAAAAATTTACCAAACAGGAAAATACTCTTCGTTCGAACTAGGGGAAGTTCTTGTTTGTGTGTATTTTAATGGAAAACATGGTTTTTTATGAGAAAATCTACTCAAACTGGATTTAAGACTTCACACATTGTAAAAACTCATCTCTAGGATTAGTCCTTGATAAATGGCACGTATAAATAATTGATAGAAGGATGAGAATAATTCATAAGGCCATCGTATACATGCTTCTTTCATCGTATTTTGCATTCTAACCATTGTTTTAAGTGTTCTATTATATTATATGACTTATATTCACATCATATGTTAAGTACTTTAATGTTTTTACATTTCATACATTTTGAAATCATTATTATTAGAAGTCACAATATCATCTCTTTGATTTATTACAGTCATAAATCACATAAGAGATCTCCTATGTTAGTGGATGACCAACACAAGATAATTATGTTGATGGACAACTAATAGGCGGAAAACGGATTTTCATTACATAAAGCTTGCACATTGCTAGAGGCAATGGATCTGAAAATCGTGGATGGATGTTTGGCTTATAAAAGACTAATCAAAGTTAAAGTGTACAACAAAAAGTTATAGGATAAATCACCAAAGCTGATGGATTAATTGTTTATGGGTTTATAACTTTGTGGGCACGCACTATTGTTCTATTTGATTAATGGGACTTTTGCAGCTAGTGTGAATTTTATTTCCTATTATAATTTTTTACGTAAGATATTATGACTCGTGTGATTAGGTTTATATTTTAATTTTTATGATTAGATTCATGTTTAATATTGAACCTTAAATTAATATTATTCAAATTGAGATTAATAATTCATAAGCATAACGATATTAATATAAACAAATAAATTTTTATTTTACAAATAATCCTAGTATCGCTTTAAATTTATTTTTCAAATAGATCTGATAAAATTTTCAAATAGAACATTTTTTGGGATGTTATGGAAAAATTCATCATAAGGTTAGAAATAGTTGAAAGACGATTTCTGTTGAACCATAAACTTTTACATTTTTCTACTGTAGTAATTTTCAACCATAGCTTAAATGGTCATATTTGACGTTTTGAAGTAGCAAACATAGAAATTCTTCAAAATGGTGTTTTAAAATGTAATATTGTGGAGCTTTTATGTTCCAATGTCTTTTAAGAATTGGGTAATTTGTTATTATATTCCCATATTATAATATAATATAAAATATTATAATATAATATAAAGTATTATATTATATTAATTCTAAAATATTAGTTTTTTTTAACTATAAAATTTATACTTTTTTAAGCACAAACTAAATAGTAGTATGAATAATACTCTTTTGTATAAGAACATCTCGTCGTTATTAGTTAAAATTTTTTATTTTTATTTTAGTAAGTCATTTTTTAAAAATCAATTTTAACTCTAATTTTTTTAATTAGTTAATTTAAATTTTAAACAAAAGTCAATAATCTTACAATATCGTTAAAATTTAAAGTAAATAAATCATTGATCAGAAAGGTCAAATAGTTTATCATTTTTGACAAAGATGATAGCTAACATATAAAAAATCTTGCGATTTGGAGTTTTGTTTTTTATTTTAATTCTCTATTTTAGTAAACAGCAACTAAGAATAGCAATTTATCCTGTCTTGTCAACGACTTGTCCTTTCTTGTTTTTAATGGGACGAGTATAAGATGTTTATGAACGGAGTCAGAATGTGACTTTTAAAATTTCGTCAGGTTCAAGGAATGGTCACTTCATCCCATTTATATATTAATTTTTTTATTTATTCTTATATACACTATATTTACCAATAATCAAAACTATATAAAATTAGTTTTAAAGTTTTTTATATCAAACTCATATATTTTTTTCTTATATTAATTATTTTAGCAAAAATAAATAATTTATTTATCAAAATAAAGATTTTGACTTACTTAAAAAATATATATATCGAGATTCAGAACGGAACGTGATGAAGTCGAGAAATATAAACGGAATCAAAATAAACTTCTATACGGGATGATACGAAATCAAAGACAAATAACATAAATGAAATCGAAGTTTACAAAGGATCATCTTATCTCAAATTCACCTCGTTATCATTCCTAACAGTATCATTTAGCTAAGCTATAAGAGATACACTAAGGGCTTGTTTAGTATGCTGGAATGGAATAAGACTGGAATGGAATAGCATTAGGAATAAAATGGAGTAGGAATGAAATGAGAATAATTATTCCATTTATTTGTTTGACTCAATACTCAATAATAGAATGACAATTGTATTATTGTGTTTGATTTGAACTATCAAATTGTTGAAATGAAGTTAATATTAAGTTAGATATTCAAAGTACTTGTATAAATTTCAAAGCTTTTATGTACGTTTAATGAAGAAAAATTCAACTTACATTTTTTTTTATTGGCAAAAAAAAAAAATTTAAAATTTTGGTAAGAAATGGAATAAACATTTCGTGACTTTTGTTAAAAAAAAACGATTCTAACTTTTTTAGAAATAGTAATTCTAACTTAAAAAGTTTAAACAAATACAAAAATAAAATAGTATTTCTTTATCAAACATGGGCTAACGGGTGATTCGCGTTGATGAGTTAGAAAGCCCATAAACGATGCGCGTACAGGTGTCACACTCAGCTAGCAAGTCTATCGATAATGAAGGCACCCGCGTGCATGTTATGACTGACTAGAGACGTTCATGATGCATCCGTTAGATGGCTGCCGCGTGGGTCCCTCTAGAAGCTGTCGTGGCGCGAAATGGGGACTCCGCGTCCTCCTAGTCTTCCTTCGTCGGCCCGACGACCGTTACTTTTTGTTATTCATTCAATTACGGCTGAAATAACAATTATACCCCTTGACTCCTCATGTTCAACGTGACAAAACTCTAGCGGAGCGCACTTGTTTTAAGTTTTAATTGGTATGATTTCTCACTTTCCTTGGGGTTCTATGTGACTTTTTCTTTTTGGCCTTTCCCCTTTCTAGTCTTCCTCTTTCAAATCATTGAACAAAAAACGAAGCCAATCGTTGGGTGGCCTTTTAATTCCACTCGCCAACGTTGTAATCGGGGTTTCCCACTCTAAAATTTCTTAGAAATTTTCGCAATTGGATATGATTGTTAAAATCATATTTTTTTTTCAAATTCTGAATTGATTGAGAAATTCCACATTTCGTCATCGTATTCTTCAATTTCAAATTATGAGGGAAAGAATTCGTCTGAATCTCGGTTTACGTGCTTAAAATAGACGAATTAGGTTTTTGATCAAGGGGTTGTGGTGTATAAACGTACGGTCTCCGGTGAAGCTGAAAATGGGGGGTCGAGAACACCGATCTCCGGTTGCTGTTGTTGGTGGCGGGATGGACTGGACGACCACTAATTGGCTGGCCAGGTTGGGCGGTGGTGGTGGAGGAGGTGGTGGTCAGTTCGGTAGTTTTAGTTACGAAAGCGAGAATGACTTGTCGGTTATGGTGAGCGATTTCTTGGAGAATGGTAGCTGTGGAGCTGATTCTCGGTATAGCAGCGACAGCGATTCCAGTTTCTCTGATCTTGCTGATAAGATTTTGGTAAGCCTCTCTCTTAATTCATGTCATCAGCATCTGCTATTTTTAATTGGAAAGCAGAAAGATGATCATGAACTACTGAATTGTTATATTACTATGCTAATTATGAAATATCAGACGAGTCATATGCTGTTTATGTAGTTAATCTTAACTGGGGCAGTTTTTCTGCACTTTAATTAAACTTGAGCTCAAATAACTGAGAGCTGGATTCAGATAAGGAAAAAATTAAATATAGTAATAAAAGTTTATCATCTAATGCTTATAATTTCTTACATATTATTAGATTCTTAAATTTGTTACATATAACTGTGATTGAAGATGAATTGGTTGGCCTTAGTGTGTCTGTGTCCAACATGTCCTGAATATGTGGATTAAAAACTCTGAATGAATCAAGAACTTGTTGGCAGGCACATGGCAATGGTTCTCCTTGATGAGTTTGTGCCATTATGAGATTTCAATTAGTGTGCAAACCGAGGTTTTAATATTTTCAGCACTTCTATTTGGCTGCTCCAAGCTAGAAAAAAATACACATATTCATGGAAGTAGTGACATGTCTATAGGATGTGGACTTGCACAGATCATTTTTTCTTCTTCTTAAGAATCCAGATCAAAATTAGTAGCTTGAAGGAGTCAATCAGATGGTAAAAATTGATTTAAGAATTGGTGATCACTATATAAAAGTGCACCGGTCCCTACTGTACATTAACAATACCATATAGAATGACATTTGTCAGCAAAAGGCCGGGCAGCAAACATCAAGGTGTAGTGCTAGTATTAAAAAAAAAGGTTTGGTCCCTGTTCTTGATACTTTTTGAGCTGCTGAACTCACTGAAAGCCCTAGTAAGGACTGAGCAAGGATCAGAAAGAGCACTAGTATCTATGGCTTCTGTAACATGTCCTGAGTCCTGACTATATGGATTCAAAACTCTGAATCAAGGTCTTGCTGGGAGGGCACACACAAATGGTTTCCACTGATGAGTTTGCATCATTAACCAGATTTCAGTTGGTGTGAATTCTTTAACCAGATTTCATTAATCAGCCTAGTTTTTTTTTTTTTTTTCAGCACTTCTATTTGGCTACTCTAAGCTAGAAAAGAACACACATATTCATGGAAGTAATGAGTCTAATGACATGCCTACTTTCTATATGTTTAATTTTTTATGAGGCTAACCTAGCACTATGGCTTCCATAACATGTCCTGACTACACAGATTCAAAACTCTGAATCAGGGCCTTGCTGGCAGGGCAGATGGTAGTGGTTCCCAGTTCCCACTGATGAGTTTGCATCATTAATGAGATATTTTTATTTTTTCAGCAATTCTGTTTAGCTCCTTCAGGCTTTTTTCAGCACTTTTGGGTGTTTGCATCATGGTTGCATCCTATTTTCTAAGAATTTAAAGGGCTAGCGCAGTCTATGCCATATCAATTTCATGTTCAAGGGTTGTATCAGTGCAACAGAAACTAATGTAAGAAACCTTTGTCTTCATATTTGCTACCCAAACATATATGGCATTTATAAAAGTGGTCATTTATGGCTACCCATTTATAAAAGTGGGCATGCACATTCTATATATCTCTATAAACCACTATTTATACTTGTAGATGATGGAAATCCCACACCTACCATGTGATAACATGAGGTCGACGTGGAAACTCCCAAAGGGGAACATTCCAACTAAAATCACCCAAAAGACCAAGACATGCCTACGAGAGCTGCAGCAAGAAAGTGGCATGTTCCCCGCAATGTCACTGCACCAAGAAGAAGCTCCCCATAGGGACTTCATCGACCAAGAAGCTTCACGAGAAGCTCTCCGAAGCTGCCATCCCTCAGCAAGGATAACCAAGAGATTCAGGGACAAAATCTCGGGGAACTCCTAAAGGATGACATACGCACACTCGGGATACTCGGGATTGTGTGGCATAGTGGCTTAGATACAAGGATCATCCAAAGGACTTTGTATTAAATGAGGACGTGACCAAGCACACTCCGCATTTAATGAAATAGTACTATGGTCTGATCTAGAGACATGAGATTATGACTTTCATTAATGACAGCTGAAAGTAATAACATATGAGAATTAACATTTGTCAAATCAACTGAAAGGGGAGGACAAGTGACACATGGAAAACCTTTTTGCCTAAAATCAACATGCTTGACACGTGCTTTCTAGACTATTAATATGAGACCAAGATTTCTAGAGAAAAAGAAGAAGAACAAGTGGCAACAATAGAGGCAAACATTCAATATGCTTGGACTCGATTAACTAGGCTGCCATTAAAACATCCTAGGAAGAATATTTTGAATAACCTTTGCATTTAACACCCCAAGAAAGGTTCGGTTTGTCCCTTTCCCTCCTAAAAATTCCATCTGCCTGGTTTGCTCATATCTTCTCCCGAGTTTGCTCGTATCTTCTCCCCAGACCCACTCCACCTCGTGATATCATTAATGATTTACTTGCTGCTCTTTGACACACTCACGTAAGCTCCCCGCTGGAACACAACGCTATTGAACTCTGTCATCCTCCTAGCATTCCTGGTGGGGTATTCCTACCACGTACAATACTAAAACCTTCTTTTTGGCTAACAATGCCCATGTTGATATGACATGATACCATTAGTATATGTGTCAAATATGCTATATTCTTCATAAATCACCGCCCGTGTCATCTTAAATTACACTCGCAGGAGTATTAAGCATTTTATTCCATGAATCATTTTTGTTCTAACACCTACTTATACGATTTCCCTTTCAATTCTATCTTGGTAGGTAGTTATAAAATTAGAGAGAGAGAGAGAGAGAGAGAGAGAGAGAGAGAGAGAAGAAATCGATTAGTAGTATCTATCAAACATTAATATAATAGGCACCATATTTTGATATGTATGTTCCAAAACATGGAATACCTCCTTTCTAAAAATTAAATTCAATGATCCAAACAAAAAAATTCCTATATTTTCCCTTAGTTTCATTCTCACAAAATGAAATACAACACAACAAATAGAATTATCTTATAGAATAAAAAGGCTTTTAGGGGGGGAAGAAAAAGAAAAGGCCATTGCACATTAAGAGCTCAAATTATGTAGTATACATTTAGTTCAATGTTTTTACACAGTAAATTCACTCTAGCAATTAGTGTTACCCCGTTATGTTTCAATTATATATCTACATAAGCCTACCCCCATCATGCCACATATTAGAGTATGTGTTGTACCACATTTCCATTCCCATTCCACGTACTAGAACGATCCAAATAACATTGTTTCAACCAAATTAAACAAGCATCATTTGAGAATCCCCATAAGGTATAGACTATGGAAGCCACAACACCTAGTGAGCCTTATAAAAAATTGAACATATGTGTTAGATCACCAATTACTCAAAAAACTTAAGTTGTTAGAGAATGGGCCAACGATGTATATCAAGCTCTCAACACTCTCCCTCATATGCGACTTCCGTACTTCGCACGTGAAGAGAGCGAAAATGCAAATGGAGAATAAATGCAAATAGAGAGACTTGAACCCAAGACCTTCTCATAACCAAGGCTCTAATACCATGTTAGATCATCAATTGCTCCAAAAGCTTAAGCTGTTAGAGAATGTGCCAACAACACTATATATGAAGATGTGTCTCTTTTCTAGCTTGGAGTAGCCAAAATAGGCATGATATAGACACGGGAGCACGTGTCAAGTGTGTTGGCTTTAGGTGAGAAGGATTTTCCCTTTGTCACATTGTCCTTCCCTTTTAGCTGATTGGACAAATGTTAATTCCCATACATTATTACTTTCGACTGCCATTAATGAAAGTCATAATCCCTTGGCTCTAGGTCAATCCATAGTACTATTTCATTAAATGCGGAGTGGGTTTTGGTCACTTCCTCATTTAATGTAGAGTACTTTGGAGGATCCTCATATTTAGGCCACCATGCCACAGAACCTCGAGTATACAGAGTGTGCATGCGCCATACTTTCGGAGTTCCCCGAGATTCTGTCCCTGAGCCCCTTGCTAAGGGATGGCTGCTTTGCGGAGCTTCTCGTGAAGCTTCTCAGTCCATGAAGTCCCTCTGGGGAGCTTCTTCTTGGCACCATGACTTTGTAGGGAACATGTCACTTTCTTGTTGAAGTTCTCGTAGGCATGACGTGGCCTTCTGGGTGATTTTAGCTAGAATGTTCTCGTTGGGGAGTTCCACGTTGTCATGTGGCAGGCCGTGGGATTTCCTCCATCTACAAGTATAAATCGTGGTTTATAAACATATATAGAATGTGCATCCTCTACAGTATGTTTTAACCATGGGCCCATTTTTTAAAATGCCATATATGTTTGGGTAGCAAATATGAAGATGGAGATTTCTTTCATCACTTTTGTTGCATTGATACAACCCCTTGAACATGAAATTGATATAGATTATAGACACGCCAACAGTTTAAATTCTTAGAAAATATGATGCAAACACAATGGGGATACAACAATATATGCATGTATATACACGCGAGTGCACAATTATGATAGCTCCCACAAAAAAAAAAAAAAACCTATCATGCTCTTCAACTTGTTCTCAATTGATTGAAACCTGTCACTATATCTCACTCTCTTCTGTTTCTCAATATGGTCTCCAGGAATAAATACTTTCATATAATCACTCATCTTTCTTTCCAATATAATTCAAATACTAAATATTGTTGTATCCCAATGGGCAATGGTAAAGGCATCTTTCAACACATGTTCAAGAGTTCTCTAGAAGTGTCACGCTGTTGAACATGTGTTAAAATTAGAAAAGCTCATTTACGAATTTTTTGCACGTCGGAAGATGCCCTTGAACTTGTGTCTAGCAGTGCATGAGTATTGTGCGCTTAACCAGCATGTGGTACAGGCATGGTCACATAAATTTTTTTTTTCTTCGAAGTATCTGTTCTACTTGGTTTAGTGGTGATTAATTTTTTCTAGTAAATTGCCACAAATTCACCTGCACAAACTGGGTCCTGATGCTAGAATTGAATGAATATTCTCAAATCCAATGTGCATCACGCTTAATTGGAAAGTGTCCTAAAGGTAACTTATGGACGTGCAACTTTGCACTGTTCCAATTTGCTAAACTCTTCTATGTTCTCAACTTATTTTTGCAGAATTTCCCTCCCTTCAAAATTCTCACATGCATGCTTCTTATTATCTACTTCAGATGTAATGTAGATTTTAGGTTCACTTTGTTTGCTGATTATCTGCAATTTTGCAGTTGTATAAGCACTCTGTGGACGATTATGAGAGTGATTTGTTGTCAGGTGGTTCATTCCTTAATTCTTTCCATCAATGAGACAAACCATTACCTTAACAAGTCGGAGACATGCAGTGCTAGTTGCATCAGGTTTGCCCTGGTAAATCTCCTCCAGTCTTCTGGCTACGATGCAGCTATATGTACGAGCAAGTGGCAGGGTTTTGGCCATATTCCTGGAGGTATATTTGTATTTTTATATATTTTTTACAATCTAAGGAAGCTTTGCCAGATCCACTGGCTTAGGGTCCCAGAACACCACCACCAACACACACAATAAATTATCCTCGGACCATTTGACCAACATAAATGTTCACATATAACATAATTCTTCAAAGGTTTCAAAAATAGAAAAAGTTGATGATACTGCAACACAGTTTTGATTCAGTAATTGAGGAGTAAATCTGCTGAGGAAACATTTCAGCATAAGTGCGTCACCTTCCCAATTGTCCTAAAAAAGATGAGCATTTTAGTTTTTGTGCTATCCGTTTCTGATACTTTTTTATTGCTTATTATGTAGGTGAACATGAGTTCATTGATGTGATCACCCATTTTGATGGTGGATGCTCTGGACGGTATATCATTGATATAGACTTTCACAGCCACTTTGAAATAGCAAGAGCTGTTGAATCCTATGATGCAGTTTTGAATTCTCTTCCAGTAGTTTATGTGGGCTCCTTGTCCAAGCTTAAACAGTTCCTTCAATCTATGGTGGATGCTGCAAGATGTTCCTTGAAGCAGAATTCAATGCCCCTCCCCCCATGGCGGTCCCTTGCTTATTTGGCAGCCAAGTGGGAATCTACCAGCCAGAGAGTGGTTAGTCTGTATGAGCAAAACACCAATAGAACCTATTCTTACAGTCATCAGCACTGCATTGGGCTATTAAGGAGGTTGAAATCCTGTATCCAATCTGAAATCAAAGCAAAGGAATTGTTGACTCTTACAAAGAATGGGAAAAAGGGGAGGCCAAAGCCTGAAAGATGGAGGCATTCTTCATTCAGGACCCCTGTGAAGATACCAAGATTTTGTTGGGGGTAATACCACACAATTTTGTCGGATAGCAATCATACATTAGTGAATATAGCCGATACCACTGTACTAATACTAGGATATATAATGACCAGGACATGCGATATCATGTTCTATCTCAATTTTGGGTGTTTTTGCACAAATAGTTGTGTTCTTGGGGTGTTAGAGAGAGATTTTGTAATTTTGGAAGGTTTAGTTGTAGTCTTGTGTTGTTTTTTCTTAGAAGCCTTGGGGTTGGTTTAAAGAGATAGTGGTTTCTGTCTATAGCAAATTTTGAAGAATAAAATGTAGATTTGAGCTGCTGGTTCCACCCGCAGCTAGGGTTTGAAGAATTGGAAGCTTGGGTTTCGAGGATTCGATCCATTGTACATTCTTACCCCTCTACAGCATTTTGGCATGAGAGGACATCACTTGGCCATTGATTTTCCCTACAGATCAGACCTGGAAAGTTTCAGATTCAAGAATTTTTGCTAGGATTTGGAGGAAAACCTGCTGTTTGTTCCACATATTTTGTGAAATTCTGACTTATCAAAAAAGAATTTGGTGAAATTCTGCTATTATATGTTGGAATAGAGTATTTTCTTTCTGTTTGGAGTTTCATAGCTTTTTTATTTTCTATAATCTGCATACTTATAGTCCTTGTTTGTGTTGATATCGTGGAACTGGTGAGCTCTTATTCTATTATTATATAGAATAAGCAAGTGGGAATAGGGGATGAAAAGAGTGTTGAGCTCATTTGGACACTTAGAACTTAAATACTTAGTTAGACCACCAACTTGGCGTACTAGCTAAGCTAGTTGACATCTTCAACCAATAGTTATGAATCAATTTTTTCATGCCTTCTTTTCCTTAGCCACCATTTGCAAATTAGTCATAAATCATTTTTCTCCTGCCTTGTTTGATGTTCCATTTATGTCGAAGATGGAGTAAAATTTGTGTGGTCTATTCAACATGGAAAAAAAAAAAACTCTTCACACCTGAACAGCTAGTGAAAACTTGGGTTCTCTTTTGCTCTGTGTATACAAATTTGATTTGGAGACAAGTGAGAATATATATATATATACATAGAGAGAGGGGGGGGGGGGGGGGGGGGGGGGGGGGTGTTGGTTTTGGGGAAGATGGGTACAGAAATAAATATGCACTAATTAAGATGTTTTAATTGCGAGTTACTTGTAGCCGTAACACTACCTATTACTTATAAACAATACTATACTTTTCAAATTTATATTTCAAATAATGTGATATTAATTTGTTGCATGGAATTGTTAATGCTCTGTTTAAATAAATAAAATAAGTTAAACCATTCACCACTATTGAGAGATTTTAATCAATACATGACCTAAAAACTAGAGATGAGAGGTTCTGATAAATGAAATTCAATTTTAAATCTTTTAATGATTAAAATATCACCGTCTTATGTAAGTTTAAGTTTACAGTAGCATTTTCTTTTCCGAAATTTCATTCCAAGTATTTTGAGGTTCCCGGTAAAGCATATTATAAGTTTATAACACGTGTTCCTTTCCAGCAAGATTTGGATAAGAGAGAAAATGAGATAATGACATTCAAATCATTTCAGATTAAGGAGGAAATAAATCAAATTTATTTTTGATTGGAGGAGCACAATCGAAAGAAAAAAAATCTGCTTGAAAAACTTGGAGCTTGGTCCGAAGAAGGTTATGGGTGGAGGGGACTTGGATCCAACAATGGTGGCCATTCAAGGCTAGATGAATTTTGTTAGACAGAGACAAAGAGGAGTTCAAGAGAGAGTGGATGTTTTAGGTGTTGCTGTATGCTTGCTGACACAGAACATGTGATGGAGACCGAAACTAAAGCCAACAGAGTTGAAGGAGGATGGTTAGCGAGTATATTAATAAAGGAAAAATAGGATTTTTCATAAAGATTACTGTAATTGTCAGATAATACTTAAGCTCATCCAGAAAGTTTTCAAGCTTCCCCATTGACAACTATAACTTTAAACTCCACAGATTGTCATGTTTCTCACTTTCTCCATTTCTTGTTCCCGAAACATGTACCGTTTTACATGAGTGTGCTACAAAGTCATTCATGTTAAGCGGTTGTTTAGCCACACGTTTACAACTAAAAAGTCAGCCTGCAACGGGAGGTTTTTGGATCAGTCTGTTGCCGTGATTTCCAGTATCGAACCCGGGGGCCAAATGACCTCTAAATGACTTTGGCATTAGAAATCATATTGTAGATAGAATTTGACGGTTCGAAACCTGATTGTATCATATTATTAAGAAGAATCTCAGCATCTTTCCACTTCCCATCCTTGCAAAGAACTCCAATGGTCAAACTGTAGCTAGCCACATTTGGAACCATTCCCTTCTCACACATTTCTCTAACCAACCTCAGGGCCCTATAGGAATTACCCTCTTTGCAGTACCCATATATCATTGTATTGTATATGACATCATTTGGCTCCAAATTCATCTCACTCATTGACTGAAGTAGCTTTGATGCTTCCTTCATATTACCTTTACTGCACCATCCGCGTATTAAAACACCATAGGTGCAAACATCTGCTACCAAACCAGCCTTCCCCATGGAGGAACATATTTTAAATGCTTGTTCCATGTCATCTGATCGAACAAAGCCATCAATGAGAATTGTATAGGTCACTTTAGATGGAGGAATGCCTCTCTCCTCCATCTCCAGAACTAAGTCTGCTATTCGTGCGAGATTTCCAGCTTTAGAGAAACCCGCAATTAAAACATTATAGGTGACCAAGGATGGTGATAAACCATTGGACTTCATCCGATTGAACAAACTTGATGCCCGATCCAACTTCCCAACATTACAAAACCCATTTATTAGAGTGTTATAAGTGATTAAATTTGGACTCAACCCAACCCTCTTCATGCAATCCACCATCTTCTCGGCCTCCAACACCTTCATCTCTCGACACAGCCCCGCAACTAAAGTGTTATATGTCACAACATTACATGCAACCCCTCTTACACGCATTTCATCAAACAGTTCAAAAGCTTTGTTTACATTGCCATCGTTACTATACACATTAATCATAGAATTATAGGTATAAACGTTCGGCAGAACTCCTTCCAGCTTCATCTTCTCATACAGTTCAAACCCATCTTTCTTGAGTCCTTTCTTGAAAAACCCATTTATCAAAACTGTGTAAGTAAACTGATTAGCAACTAAACCCAACGCCTCCATTTTCCCAAACAGCATCTTCGCCTGTTCGATGTCATCGCTTTTACAGCATCCATCAATCAAAGTAGTGTATATAACAACGTTTGGAGACCAACCCAGGTCCTCTAACTGAGTCAAAACCTCGCAAGCTTTATTCATATCACCATTCTCACAGCAACCCTTTATTATAATTCCAAAGCTATACACATCCAAAACCCTACCCTTTGTTTCCTTGAAAACCCACCAAGCTTTTTCAAAATTATTGGACTTGAGAAGACAACCTAAAATATTATTGAAAGTGTTTGATGTGGGTACTAGGGATTTTTCGATCATTTGATTGAAATAAAAGAGAGCTTGTTCTGGCAACTGAAGTTGAACGTGAGCATTGATGATTGATTCGTAGAGAAGAGAATGGTGTGGGTCCGAATCCAAGGGGCCTTGTGTTAAATGTTCGAGAAGAGATGAGACAGTGAAGGACGAGGAGGCGATTCGACCAGAGAGAAGCCGTGTGAGGAGAGATTGGGCTTGTGAGAGCATGTTTGAGGAGAGGAGGAGGTGGAGGATGACGGATATGGATTGTGGGGTGTGTGGAATGCCATGGAGTGTTGAGGAGTTGAAGAGTGAGAAAGCTCTGAGAGGTGGGGTTTTCACCATCTTGGTGATTAGAGTAGAAGCATGGAAGGTTTGTGACATTGTCATGATCTTCCTTGTTCAACGAGTCTGCACTGTGATTTTATGCCTATCTGCTGTCAAACGTCCGTGTTTAAATAGTGTCCAAACAGTCACACACTGGCCAGTTAATTAATTTGATGAATGTTTGGACACTATTTGTGTATTTTAATATTTTGGATTGACAAATTAATTCTTGAATTAATTAGTTTTGACTGCCTCATAATGATATTAAATTATTATAAGATTTATATATATTTTTAATTTGAATTAAAGATCAGCCGATTATTATTATTTTTTTAGTGTAGTACATTTTGTTGATACGACAATTATATTCTTTTTATAAATAACAATTATATCTAATACAATATTCACTTATACTAAATTATCTATTGTCGATGTTAAGAACTCTGGTTTCCTTACCTTTGAAGTGGCAAAGTCACTTTCGCTCAAGGTATAATAAGATCTCTCCCTAAAGTTTTATATATTTCTAGTGAGAGAAATAAGAAAGTAATTTAATAAAATAAAGTTTTACATACAAATTTTGATAATGTCATTGCGTTTCTTGAAACATGCTTGTAAAATATGCTTTACTAATTTTTTTAAACTATTTGTTTGCTTTGTTTTTTTTTTCAAATTAAACTCTTTCTTTTAATTTATTTTTATTAAAATTATATTTTATACAGTTTGTGAATCATCAAAATTAGATTTATCCCATTCTTTACTCAGCTGCTCCATTGTATGACTTTTTGTTGATTTATTTGTTCTAAAAAATTGATTGTCAAAAAAAAAAAAAACAAAGAAATCAATCTGTTTCAAATATGAAATTTTACAATATTATTAGGATGAAACTTTTCATTGGAAAGTGTAAAACTTTACACTTTCGTTAGGAAGAAGTTTTTTACTTGAAAATGTAAATTTTTATACTTTCGCTAGAAGAAGTTTTTCACCGAAAATGTGTGAAATTTTGCACTTACGGTGAGACGGAGTTTTTTATTAGAAAAAGTGTAAAATTTTACACTTGTTAAGATGGAGTTTTACAAATTTAGATCGATGTTTTTCTTTAAAATTTCATTTGCAATGGATCTTGTTTAATAAATTTCGATTTTTAGAATCCTAAATGTATAAATTTTATTAAAAACAAGTCTATAATTTATTAGTTATTAAGTTTTGAAATCTTGAATTTTTTTTTTGAAAAATGTGCGTCATTTCATGTACCAATCGCTCTCAACTAATTAGAAATGATTTTTTTATCATTAAATATTTGAAGAACTTAGTAAGTTATTGCATTTGGATTGGAATTTAATAATAATTTTTATACTTTTTGTGAATTTTTAACTTAAATGACCCTTAATTCTTATATTTTAGAATATTTTTTTTAAATAGTAATAAAAAATAATTTTTTAAAAAACTTTGAAGACCTAGCTCCAATTGCGTAAAAGAGGAATGTTTCTTCACTTGCACAGATGCACGATAATAAATTATTTCAACACTCACCTAGGCAAAGTCTACTCACATAATTTACCAATTTAGATGTATTGAATTGAGGTCAATTTAAATGAATAAATTCAGGAAGATTTTAACTTTTACGAATAATATAACTTTATTATTCATGAAAATCTAATTAAGGGTAGGTGAAGTCCACTCACAATCCCGCACATGTAAGTGTTGAAATAATTTATCAAGCGAATTTGGTAACAACAATTACCAGAGGTCCCATCATTTATGAATGACTCGATAAATAGAAGAGAATTTATCTGGATATCATTATAATCCCATTCAAACAAACAGTGTTTCTCCACTCACGCACGTCTGCCCTCTTTCACCATTAAAGAATCTATGCTGTGCTCTTTACCTCCACGTTTCAATTCATACGCTGCTACCATAACCATAACCCTCCCCCCAAAATTTAGCATAAACCTCTACCCCCACAAGCAGCAACGCATCATTCTTTACCGTTGAGTAATTCACTTTCCCAGGAAACAAACAAAACCCTTATCCCTCATAAAACTTTTCTCCCAAGTTTTCGTCTATTTTCATTCCATATTGAGATTATATAAAGTTTAAACCGCCAAACCCTCTTTTGCATTCTCACGCACCACGCATCGCCCTTCACCACCTTCTCTCCCAACCCTCCTCTAAACATGGCGGCATACTGTAATTCTATAGCTAAACTATTTAAACTCCTCATCTTCTTCACCATTTGTAGCCTCTTCGTTCACCGATCCACAGCTGCATATTCCATCGGCGTCAACTACGGCACCGTCGCCGACAACCTTCCACCACCTGCTCAAGTCGCCGCCTTTATCAAAGATCAAACAACCATCAACAAAATCAAGATCTTTGACGCCAACCCGGACATCCTCAGAGCCTTCGCCAACTCTGGCATCGCCGTCACAGTCACTGTTGGTAACGGCGACATCCCAGCCATCGCTAAACTCCCCGCTGCCCAGTCCTGGGTGGCTAACAACATCTCCCCCTTCTACCCCCAAACCAAAATCGATCGCATCGCCGTCGGCAACGAAATCATGGCCACCTCTGATAAAAATCTCATAGCCCACCTTGTTCCGGCGATGAAATCCCTCCACTCTGCCCTCAAACTCTCCGGAATCACCGACATTCAGGTCTCAACACCTCATTCTATGGGTATACTGTCACTCTCCGACCCGCCGAGCACGGGCCGATTCCGACGCGGATACGACCGTGTTATATTCGCCCCGATGCTGGAGTTTCACCGCCGGACGAAATCACCTTTCATGATCTGCCCATACCCGTATTTCGGATTCGTCCCAAAGACACTGAACTACGCTCTTTTCAAGCCAAACCACGGCGTTTTCGACAAAGCTACCGGTAAGAACTACACGAACATGTTTGATGGGCAGATGGACGCGGTCTACTCGGCGATGAAGAAGCTGGGTTACGGCGACGTGGACATAATCGTGGCGGAGACTGGTTGGCCCTCGGCAGGTGACCCGAATCAGCCGGCTGTGAACCTGGAGAATGCGGTGTCCTACAATAGGAACCTCGTCAAGCACGTTAACTCCGGCCGAGGCACGCCGTTGATGCCCAACAGGACCTTCGAAACCTACATATTCTCTTTGTTCAATGAAGACCTCAAGCCGACCACGTCGGAGCGAAACTTCGGGTTGTTCCGGCCCAACTTCACTGCCGTGTACGACGTGGGCATTTTGAGAAATGGGCAGGTAATTTTATTCATTTCTTTTTAATTATTTCGTTGAGGGCAGTTTCGTAATTAAGCACTAGCATTGCATCAAAAGGTCTTGAAATCAAGTTGTTTGACTTTTCTTGATTCAACCAATCAAATATGGCCACGTATGATCTAAGGCTTTGATCACTGTTCTGCTTCAGAAGTGACTCAGTTTTTTTACCGAAATTATTGACCCTTCAGGAGATAATTGTGACTTCTCCGTTTGTTTTGTGGAATGACTAAACGACCCTTCGATTTATGTATTAGTTTTATGCACGCCAATGTTTCTGTTGGCAATTTAGAGGGGTATAACGGTCAGAATGTTACATATTGAATAATATCTCGCGCGTTTTCTCCTTTTCCAAAAACGTACCTAACATTTCTGCCAGACGCATATTTGTTAAGAAGTCTATACTACTAGGGTCCCATTATATTATAATACTACCAAGATCTTGATCAAAACACTCGTGTCAATCAGCACCTTTAAATACATGGCCCCACCTAATTGTGTAATTTTACTGTACGCTGTTTCTCACTGCAGAGGGTGGGTTCCACACCTGCAACGCCTACAGCTCCGGCGTCCGATCCGAACAAAAAGTGGTGTGTACCGAAAGCGGCCGTTAGCGATGCAGCGTTGCAGGCGAAACATAGACTACGTATGCGGCTCGGGGGTGGACTGCACGCGATACAATGCGGCGGGCCTTGCTTCGAACCCAACACCGTCCGATCACATGCAGCATATGCCATGAACGCTTATTATCAAGCAAACGGTCGCGAACAATTTCGATTGTGATTTCGCCAATACCGGAGTGGTCACCACCGTGGATCCAAGTAGGTTTTGTTTTTTAGAGAGTTTAAATTCCTTTTTTTCCATCTTGTTTATTTATTTATAAATTGTTTATTCTATTGTATGGCAGGTTACAAAGAATGTAAGTACATGTCTTGAATTGCAAGTAACGGGTGGAAGTGTAAAATTTTTTCATTATTTTCGATTCAATGATAAGAATGATTAGATTATGATATATGTGTATTTATAATATATTATGAAATTATAACAGGTTGAAGTGCAAAAATTATTCAATATTCTCAATCCAATAATAAAAATGATTAGATTATAATATATGTGTATTTATAATATGCTTTGAAATTATAATTTTAGAATTACGAAATAAATGCTCATCTCGAGTTATGTGACTTTAATTTTTTATTTATTGTTCGTATTTAAGGAATGACGATTTGACCAGTCATCAGGATCACTGGCTCGTCCCTAATAAGGTGTGTATGAAATGTTTATAAACAAATCGATAGAGCTTTGAAAATCGGATCCGATTCAGGGTGGAGTCGGGAATGGTCACCAGAAACTCGACTCATTTATATATTATTTTTTTAATCTTTATGTACACTAATTTTACTAATAAATTATATTATAAAAAATTAATTACAAGATTCTTCATATCACACTCATATTATATTTTTGGTATTGATTATTTTAACAATAAATTTTTAATTTATTTATCAAAAAAAACTTATTTAAAAAAAATCAAAATTTAAAGTGGGTCAGTATCTGGGCGAATAATATAAATACGATCGGTGTTGGAAAATGAGTAATTCACATTTGTATCGTGGGCTAGTGGTCCATATGTATAATTTGAATCTTTGGTTTTATTTTCTCTTTTATTTATTTATATAATGTGTAGTTTTGACTTTTGTTTCCTCTTAATCCTTTTTTTTGGGTTAGTTGCATTGAATTGGACAGGTATTATTACAACAACAACGAAAAAAAAAAATAAATTAAATGCGATCAAAATTAGATTATTTTTTTCAAGAAAACTTTTATTAATGCAAAATAGAAGCATAAAAATTGTCCAAAATCCATTCATTCAATATTTTAAAACCATCTCGGTTTCATTTTTGGTCATGGGCTAGCCAACCAACTTTAGGCCTGGCCTTGATCTCTTGAGGTTGCCTCTATCCATTGTATATATTGTAACTTTATGAGGGAGAGTATTGGGTTTATAACCTTTTAATTTTAAAATAATATAATATTTAAAAAAAAATCTCAACTTTTTCTGTCTATCTTATACTATGTTCGTAGCATTTGATTATCTTTTAATTAAAATTTAATAAGTTAATAATTTCTAATAATTAATAAATTTTTAAAGAATTAACTTGACTCCATAATAGATAATTAATAATTCTAATACTTAATAATTAATATTTTTATAACAAATTTTTTTTATAATATAAATTATTAGAGAGATAAAATATTTATATATATACTTATATATATCATTTATAACATGTCTTGATAATTATATTTATTAATTATACGTAATTTAAGTCAAAAATATTATAAATGAGAAAAAATTATATTATCATTAAAAATAACTTATTTACTTAAAATAGACATTAATGATTTTTTTATGCCATAAGTTGAATATTATATGTATTTTTAATAAAAAAGTAAAATATCATAAAAAATTTGCATATAAAGTCTTTCTTCTATACCAAAAATCATTTATATGTAACAAATATTTACTGATTAATAAAAATATGAATAAACTTGATAATTAATAATTTTAATAATTAATGTATTTTCAATCTTCCTATTTATTAATTATAAGAGGATTATGTAATTATAAATTCCTATTGATGAAACTGAAAACTTGAAGGACTAGACACCTTGAAGAGTATCTACAATGAATCAGTTGGCCTTTTTACGTTTGTATTAGTCACATCAGATGTGTTATAAACCAATCCTCTATTTTGATTAACTTGTGAAGTGTCATAAACCAATTATCTATTTTGGTTAACTCGTGAAGCATGTATTTTGATAAAGAAAAGAAAAGAAAAAAAGAGACTCACTAGTAATATCTAAATAAATAATGGCTTAGAAATTTAGAATGTGGATAAAATAATGGAAGGAGAGAATTTGAATTACTAATCATATTATTATTAGTGAAAGGGAAAACTAATTCACCCTTATATAATTTATGAAACAAGCATGGCTTCAAGGGTTAATGATTTGTTATATGTATAGATATTTTTTTAAGTTTGGTAATTTTGAACATGTATCAAATCAAAATAGAAACTTCGTTTATAAATAAAATATTTTTAAAATTGATAAATGATATACTACAAACAGACACATCAATCACCTTGAGACACTTGTGCCTACAGATTTAATAATCTCGATCATACAGAGCTGATAATCTCGATCAAACAGAGCAGCCGCAAGCCTTCAGGGCATTCTCATATATATATATATATATATCCTACAGAGCCGACAAACTCGGTCATATAGTGCAGGCGAAGCCTCCAAATGGCATTCTCATGCACATATCTTCCAGACCTTATGCTCTGGGCAATATTCATTCAATATTTCATATGGTTCCGACCTTATGATTTCCTTAACAACTGCCAAGTAGGGAATAAGGAAACAGTCTACAATAAGGAAATTACTATTTATGATTATCTCCATCTACGACTCAAATGCTCCACAAGGTAACTGCAATTTCCGATGATCAAATCCCTATATTCATGGCTCCGAATCCTAATCAACTTAGGAAGGCCACGGTCTATAAATTAAACCCTAAAGGTACGTTTTATTTTTCTGCTCATTCTTTGGCTTTCAATATAGTCTTTCAATTCAGTTTACTTACTTAAGCATCGGAGCGGTTACTGCCAGAGCCAATCCGGTGGTCCTCTGATCGTTTTTTTGAGTATTCTATAGGTCACGGAGCCGACGCTTATTACGAGTCGAAAAGTGCAGCATTAATAAACTTTTGATGTAAATTCATTTTATTTTTTTCTTAAATTACATGTGTTAAATGAGTTTACATTATTAAAACACAAACAATTTAAATATGATATATTTATTAATCGTGTTGTATGTATCAATTCGTTTATGACTTAACTCATTTATATTCAATCCAATCTCGTTAACTTGACTTGGTGTTCAATTCTTGTCTTAATAAAAGTAATATTGTTTTTGTAAAAGAAAAACAATTTATCCTAAATATTAGAAAGGTTAAATTATTTTGATATTACCTATGGCAAAATGGCGAATCTCAAAAGGAAAAAACTAGTTTGAGGTGAATTATCAAATAGTTTACGACGTTCTACGTAATGTGTTTAAATCCCAATAATTAGGGATTCGTGATAACTTACAGGGATCCGGCGTCAAAGCAAAAGTAAGGAAAGGAAAAAGGTTTTCAAAGTGCATTCAAATTATTACTAGAAAGTACATTTTATAAGGATTAGTCCTCAGTATTTATAATTTAATCAGTACGTATATTATATGTATTTAGTTTTTATGTGTGGTAACAATTTTAAACCGGAGAGATTTGACTTTTGAATAATTTTGATAAATAATTATTAATTGTAATCTATTTGTTATAATTTACCATTAATTCTCAGTGTTAAAATTGAACAATTTAGACATTTTAGCTTACTAATTTAGACTAAACTTTCAAATATTCAAATTGTAAATGGTCTAATTCCAGTAATTTTAATGATAAAATAATAAATTATATATATATATATATATACCATATATTATTACAAATATGAGTCTTAATTTGATATTCGAAATCCATAATTTTAATGGATTACCTAATAATTCGAAAACCATACAAAGCTAACCCACGCCACAAGCAAGACTTGGGAGGGTGGTTCCGGGTTGGCCCGTTGGGCCTCGAAGAATAATTCTAAAACCCTAACACCCAGAACGCAGTCCACTTTTTTGGGAAACGATCGAGGTCAGAGCAAAGAATTATACAGGTAAAGAGTATCTTCTAATTCAACTTCGTAACCATCGTTACATTCATCTCAATTTCCTTATTGCTGTTTATTCTCCAATCGTCGTTTGAATTTTAATCACAGGGCATAGACTATAGAGACAATCGCTGAATCGTTTCAATGGAATGATTCCTGTGATCAAATAGAGAAGTATTTCATTCACTCACTCTCTCTCTCTCTCTCTCTCTGGGGGTTTAAAACAAGTATGGATTGGAGATTGGTCTATTAACGTTTGTTGTGATATTTAGTCTCTGTTTTGTTGGGTTGAGGAGGAGGCTAGAGATGGCCCAACAACCATCAGTGATCCTCGCTACGGCGAGTTACGATCGCACTATACGGTTTTGGGAAGCCCAGAGCGGTCGATGCTATCGTACCATTCAGTACCCAGATTCTGTGAGTTTCTTTATATATGCTCCAATTTTGTTCAGTGTGCTTCATTTTCCATTTTGTGCAACATTAGGGTTTTCTTGTTATTATCAACGATATCTCTCTAATTTGTTTTTGGGTCTTTTTTCCTGTAAAATAAAAATTGTGTTCAATTTGATATTCCATTAATGGTTCAATGAGCAATTCTATTGAGCGAAGTTCAAAGGTCACGCAATGGGTCAATCTTTGTGGAGAATCAATGTGTAAATATGAAAATTTTAATATGTTTATATATTGAGTTGTAATTTTTGGGTTATATTTGAACGCAGCAAGTTAATAAGCTTGAGATAACCCCAGATAAACAATTCCTGGCTGCAGCTGGAAATCCTCACATTCGGCTTTTTGACGTTAACTCAAACACCCCTCAACCTGTATGTTTTATCGATCTCTTCCCTTTATCATCATGGCTTCATTTCATCTACTTAAGCAACCTTGTTTGTCTGTTTGAATGACAGATCATGAGCTACGAGTCACATACAAATAATGTCACAGCTGTGGGATTTCAGTGTGATGGAAATTGGATGTATTCTGGTTCTGAAGACGGGACAGTAAAAATTTGGGATTTGAGGTAAGTTAATGTACAGTTAATTAGTAGTCATTTGGTAATTAGTCATTCTAAAATTCTTATGATTTCTTTCTGGTTGTTTCTCGTGAAAACTATAATGACACTGATATGTGTATCTTGGCTCGTGTTCTCACTTTACTTCAATTTCAGGGCTCCAGGTTGTCAAAGAGAATATGAAAGCCGTGCAGCTGTTAACACTGTTTTTCTTCATCCTAATCAGGTGAAATATTATTTCCCTTTTCAATAGCAGACCGGTTTCATTTTTATAAATATGACTAGTGACAATTATTTTTGTAAACATTGTTGGGATTAAATAGATGATCCCGAGTGTTAATTATAGTTCGGGATCAAGTTATCAACCCTAATGATTATTTGAAATGGAATATTCAGGAAGTTAGAAGTAACTCTAATAAAGGACAATACGAGAGGAAGTGTCTGAGATGGCATTGTTCTGTGCAAAGATTACCAAAAATAGCACTTATAACTTACAAGGACTGCATTCACGTTAATGGGGTTACGAGGACCAGCAGCAGTCCAATATCAACATTGATTGGCAGTGAGAGGAGGCCTGGTTGTTTATCATGAGTGAAAGATTTAGTGCTAGATTGGGTTGAATGGCAAAAACTAACTTGTGTAGTTAATCCCAGGCGATAGGGATAAGGCTTTGCAGGTGTTTGACTTTATTAACCAGAAAATAGATTGAGAATGATAGGTCAAGAGGGATAAAAAATGTAATTGCGGCAACTATAATAAAAAAAATTGAAGCAGGGATGCTTGGTTTTAGTGCACCTATATTATATGTAGGTTTAGTTTTATTGTGCTATTATACCTTACACGTATATGAGTTTTATTTATGATTTCTTTACAATGACCTTGAATGGGTTTCACATATATATTACAAAATGCAGTATTTCAACAAAATTTTACCTATCATATTAGTTTAATGAATTAAAAATTGAATAAATTCTTTCTGAGTTTGGCTCTGATTGATGTTAGTTTTGCGATGAAATGCTAGTCACTCCATGCTTGTATTGTGAAGGGGGCCTGTTCCATATTGCAGGAGTAATTGCAGCCCCTTTTCCAGCCAATGCAACTTGATGATTTGACTGATGGAAGGAAAGTTGAGAACTTAGATTAATGTTTCAGGGACCAAACTGAAGAGGCTGGTGGGTCATTGGGTCCTAAAATGGAGCCTCTACTGGGCTTTACAAATTTCAATGGGTGAAAGCCCTCTCGCCCCTCCTTTTTTTCCCCCTTTAAAAATACAGAAATGGTGGCAGGTGGCTAGATTAGGGTCTTCCGCTTGCCTTGTTGGGTCAAACAATAAAATCCAAGATTGCTGCCTGATAAAAAGATTAGGTGTTCAAAGTCTACAAAGCACATATTTTTTTTTTTGGGTTTTGGTCTTAAATCCTTTACTTTGCTTCTTTCAAATAAACTGGATAAATATAGGTTTTTGTCACCCAATTGAATAATCTTAGTAGGCCGAGAATAGCATTAAAAGCATGATAGCATTCATGATATGCAGTATAAGCTGCAAAAAGGAATTTCAATGTCGGTTCACGATAGATGGGAGAAGCTCCGAAGGGATTTCTTTTGGAGTGGGATAAGCGAGAAGTCCAAGTATCAATTGGTTGCTTGGGATAAGGTTTGTTCTTCCTTGAACTGTGGGGGTCTTAGTGTGCAGTCTCGTAGACAGCTTAACAAAGCTTTCCTTGAAAAATAGTTGTGGGGATTTGCGTTGGAGTTTAATTGCTTTTGGTGTAAAGTGGTAGAAGGAAAATACTGGGCGAGCCTTCATGGTTGGGCTTCAGCTGTGACAAGTGGCACATATGGCATTAGTTTATAGAAGGTTATCGGAAAAGAATGGGTTGGTTATTTCTGGTAGATCTGGTTTGTAGTTGGTGTTGGGAATCATCATGCAACCCTTTGTGTAGCGAAATTAAAGATTAAACTAGTTGATTCTCTCAGCCCATAATCAGTCTATGATCCACAACAGTTGCAAAAATATTCGGTCTTTGAGTTTATTGACATGGATGAATCTCAAACTTGAAGAACCTCCCAAAAGCTCTAATAAAATTCTTTGACTTTTGAAGAGAAAGAGACGGAGACCCCTAGAACGGGGGGGTGTTGGCTGTATGTGGGAGAGAAAGAAGTGTTAGCTTTTATCTATAAAGCCAATCCCAAACTTAGTTATACTAGGTTTTGCCTATATTATAAAACTGCCACTTAATAGCAACTAAGCCGCTCTTAAATTTTTCAAATTACACGCCATCTTTTTGTGTATGACCCTTTACATTTATACTAATCTAGTTGTATGAATTAATACTTAAAACTGTTACAAATTACAACTCTTTCTAATTTAATTTGAATTAGAACCTCCTAATTCTCTCTTAATGGAAAATAATAAATAGTTAATATTAATATTAATATTTTTTTTGGGGCTTCTATTATTTATGAGTGACATTCAGTAGCATGTCATGATTAACTCTCATATAGTAGGAACTTGGTTGTACATTTTTCCGTTAATAGTTATTGTACAATTCAATCATTCCATCATACGCCGTTCTCATTAATCATTTGGGTATGATATATAGTCAAACTCCAACGTAATCATAAGTGCTCGATCTAATTGATATAAATTTTAGTTGGTGAAATAAAAATCTCTTTCTAATTCTCACTTTACTTTAATTAAGGAATTTATTGAGTTAATAGTTATATCCTAAGAAGCACGGACACTCTATTTTGACTCACGTGTCCGTGTCAAACACCGACACTCTTGGACACTTTCCGGACACGTGCCCGGACACTTGAATCATGGATGTTGATGATTAAATGAAGAAGTTCTTTAATTTTTATTTAATGGCTTTGTTATTTTAATATCTTAATAATATTTTTTAAATTTGTGTGTTTTTATACCAAGTTTAATTGAAATAATATTAAGTTTTTATTATATGGTCATATAAAAAATTTATATATATTCAACGTGTCCTTAACGTGTCTGTGTCCTACTTTTTTGAGAAATAACGTGTCTGCGTGTCCGTATCGTGTCGTATCTGTGTCTTGTGTCCTGTATCCGTGCTTCTTAGGTTATATCTTAGAAGATCACATAGAACATTCTCTCTTTACTTGAGAGCGACTGATCTTGTGTTATACATTCATATGCCTTTATGTGTAAACTATTATACACAACAAAATATGTTTATGTTCATAGATAGAAACATAAATACAACGAATTATTAAAGTATACTGACTCACACACTAGGCAACTATGATGTCTCGGGTTAAGGATTATTTACACAACTGTAATTAAGAACATTCCATTAAGAGGTAAGTAAAATTTCGTATGGATGTTCTTATCAATTTGTCCCATTCAATGTACTTGTTCTGTAACAAACATTCACTTGTTTGTTTAATATCGTTATACTAGTGACTTGAGACTACTTGCGATTTTCAAAATTAAACATAACTATGCTCGTCTATCTAGAATACTAACTCCCAATTAGTAATCCTATGACTATAAACTTATTTAATGATAAAATACTAAGAAATATAAGGTCTTTAATTCTTCAATTTTTAATAACATATCCTTTTAATTTTAATTTATGTATTTATCATGTAAATAAATAACAATATAGACATGATAAGATAAACAATACAATTGAGAATGGTAGTAGGGTCAGATTTTAACCAGATGTTTGGTGTGGTGACATCCTGTTAAAGAGTAGATTTCCAGATTTATTTTGTATTGCTTTTGACAAAGAGTTAAGTGTAATTGATTACATTTGCATTTCTGATCAGGGGTGGTTTGGGATCCCCTGCTTTATTATAGCATTCCAAGACTAAGAGATTTCTTCAATGATGGATTTTATGGAGTTGTTACATAGGTCTTGAGTGGGGGTTGACGGGGAGGATGCTATTTGATTGAAGTCAGGTCCTAATGGTAAGTTTGGAGTTAGATCCTATTATAGGGTTTTGGGTAGCAATTGTGGAAGCGGAGGTTTTCCTTGGAAGCAGATTTGGAAATCTCCTATCCTTTAGAATGTGTCTTTTTTTGGTTGGGCTGCAGCTTTGAAAGTGATTTTAAATTGGATAATTCGAGAAAAAGAGGGAAGTTGCTTCCTAATTGGTGATGCATGTGTAATAAATCAGAAGTGACTACAAATCATTGTTTTTGCATTATGAGGTTATCAGGGATGTGTGGTTGACACTCTTTTGTAGTTGGGGTTTTTCTAGATCATGCCTAAGTCAATCCTTTTTTGGTGGATGATAGCCAACCCCTCAAATAGGTTGTGGAGTCTTTGGTGGGAACTCAATAGACGCGCTTTTGAGGAGGTTGAGTCAGTGTTGTCAAAGGTGCTCGCCCAATTGCCTAGGCGACGAGGCGAGGTGTTTTCAAGGCTCATTGCCTTGTTATCTCCAATGCGAGGTGGATTGAAGAAGGTGACGCCTAGGCAAGAGGCGTTGCACAAGGCGAGAGGCATTAACGTTAAGGCACTAGCCTTTTTAAAGTTATCGGATTTTACATAAAATGTCCCTGTTCTTTGTTGATTTCTTATTTCAAGTAGAGGTGCATTTTTGTCCAAGTAAAATTAAAAGAATAAGCGGCAAGAAAATAGACATGTGCAGCCCGATTGTCTTTGTTTGAAGACAAAAAACTAGGCTTTCTGTTATGTTTTTCACAAATTACTTTTTTGCTTCTCCTCTCTTTTTCTATCTTCTTTTCTCTCTGCTCACTTTTTGTATTGCATGATTGTCACTTAATCAAAAAAATTTCATCTCTCTCTTATCTTCTTTCTCTCTTTTTTTTTTTAATTTTTTGTATCATTTTTTTTTAATTTTTTTTTTATGCTTTCAACTTTCTGTTATGTTTTTTCGCGTATAGAAAAGATCTTCAACATTCATTATTTTGTATTCTGAATCAACATTTTGTTTTTCTATTATTTTTAACTTTTAGTATTTTTTTTTTTTTTATGTTTTTCTTTTCTCTATTTTGTATTCAACATTTTTTGTTATGTTTTGCATTCAACTTTTTGTTTAATAACATCATTATTGTTGTGTTCTGTTTTTAGATTCTTTTTAACATACCTTCAACATTTTTGTTTTTTGTATATTATTCTCAGACTTGAGTAAATAACAAAAGGTTGAATATTCATTGAAAATAAAACACCAAACTTAGAATGATCACATCACTTAGACACTATAAGTTGAACTTTTTAGCGTTACATAATACTTAATATAATTATAAAATACTATTTGACTTTAAATAAATTATTTTTTAATGTCTAATATAATTTTTTGATTATTTTTATATGTTAGCGCCTTGCTTCGCTTAGGCTAGCGTTGTCGCCTCGCCTTTCGGGCAATCTAAGACTTTAGCTCCTTGAGGGCGCCTTTTGCCTTTAACTACAGTGGGTTGAGTTGTCTGTTTATAGGTTAGAGAAGAATGTGTTGTATATTTTTTTGCACTTTTTGGTTTCAGTGAAATATTGTATTTCTCTGTCTTTTTTTGTAGATCTTTTTGGGTGACTTGAATTGTAACGGATGATACTTTTATAGATCCTCTTTCTTTTAGTTTGTAAAGGGGTTGCGTTCCTCTGGCGCTTGTTTATAATATATATACTCTTTACTTACCAAAAAATAAAGCAGCAAACTAGCAATCACATTATATCACGGGGAATATTAGCAGAAGCAGAGAATGTCCTAAACTATAAATAGAACACTGGTTGATATGAAGAAACAGCAGCATGTGATTTGACGTCTTGAGCGGCAACTGGCTAAGATGATGGAGATCTGGCAATGACCATATCCGTATTTTATTTTTTCTGTGGGTAGACCCAATCTGATTTTGGTTCTAAATATGTTCTTTAAAAATAAAATAAAGAAGGAAGTAGCGTACAATTCCAGATGTTCCATCCTTGATTATGCTGTAGGAAAGAGAATTATAAGGTGGAAAATGCTCATTATGACAAAGTTATAAGAGTCATTTAGACTCAAAAAGTTGGTACTATCTTTTGTTTGTTTCACTGAAGCACACGTGACTTGATTGATGATTTGTAATTTATTCAAATGAGTTTTGAAATATGTTCAAGCTTGGTTTGCTTATTTCAATCAATCTCGAACGAACCTTTAACCGAACCAATGACTAGTCAAAATTATAAGTTGGAACTGAAGAATTTGGGCTTGGCAGGTCTCATGCTCATTATGACAAAGTTATAAGAGCCATTTAGACTCAAAAGGTTGGTAATATCTTTTGTTTGTTTCACCAAAGCATACGTAACCTGATTGATGATTTGTAATTTATTCAAAATGAGTTCTGAAATATGTTCAAGTTTGGTTTGCTTATTTCAATCAATCTCGAATGAACCTTTAACCGGAACTAATCACTAGCCAAACTTGATTAGCTTGATTCGTTTTACAATCCTATCCAGAAAGTGCCATCCTCTCTATTGCATTATTTCTCTAACATACATTATACTGTAGTGCTTGGGTATTTTCTGGTTTAATTCTATTTTGCTTGTGTGTGTGTTTTACAGACGGAGCTAATATCGGGGGACCAAAATGGAAATATACGTGTCTGGGATTTGACAGCAAATTCATGCAGCTGTGAGTTGGTGTGTATCAGTACTACATATTATGTTCTATGTATGTACAGACACGATTGTCTGTATGTTTTTATTCCCAACTTTCAGAATTAGACTGATTCTACCAAATTTGTTATCAGGAATACTTCAGCATGGACATTTAGCATAAAATTCTAATTAATGTGCCAAATATGTAGATATATCATATATCTTCATTTTTTTTTCAACCAAAGTGTATGTTGTAATATGTATGAAAACTTGGCAGTTCATGTATTTGACTTAGTGAAGTACGATATATCGATGAGTCCCTAAACTTGTTACTCTATTTTTTCCCCCAGAGTTTGTTAATGTCATTCTCTCTACAAGGATAGCAGGGATACGATAAAAAAGGAATTTAAATATGCAATCTTTACTCAAATCAGTGTAAATTCAGGTACCTGAGGTGGATACAGCTGTGAGGTCTCTGACAGTTATGTGGGATGGAAGCTTGGTTGTCGCTGCAAACAATAATGGAACATGCTATGTTTGGCGTTTGTTGAGGGGAAACCAGGTCACCTCATTTAGAGGCAGTTCTCTCTCATGACTGTTTTGAAGTCTTTATAACCACTTGAGTCATGGTCTAGTTTGATTATAAACCTTTGGTCTCTACAGTTTTATTGTTTTACTTAACAATTTTGACCTGCTGCAGACAATGACCAACTTTGAGCCACTTCATAAATTACAAGCACACGACGGCTACATTTTGAAGTGCTTGCTTTCACCAGAGTTGTGTGATCCCCAACGGTTCGGTTCATAGACATATTCCTTTTTCCCTTTATTTTCCCCCCGACAGTGAAGCAACTTTCCTTTCGGCATTATTTTCAATTCATACATTTCCTCATTGTAATTATACTTATTATTTTTATTTTTTTTAAGATATCTGGCCACTGCATCATCTGACCATACAGTTAAGATATGGAATGTTGATGGCTTCACCTTAGAGAAAACTTTAGTTGGTAATTCTGAATTAATTGTCTTATTAATTAATTGATTTTTTCCCCCCCAAAGTTTCTATCAATTTGCCCTCTACATTTACATCTTTATTTTGTATATGTTAACCAGGACATCAGCGGTGGGTTTGGGATTGTGTCTTTTCTGTTGATGGGGCATTCCTAATTACAGGTACTGGCCATCCTTTGGAATATATCATTTGCCAATTGAATAATTGAGGCTGATATGTTGGCTGGCCCTTCATTCTACAGCTCAACTTGATTTGTTATGGCTCTGTGCAGCTTCCTCTGATGCAACAGCTAGACTTTGGAAAGTGGCAGAGGGGGAAGCCATCAGAGTGTATCAAGGGCACCATAAGGCAACCGTGTGCTGTGCCCTCCATGATGGAGCTGAATCTTCACCTTCTTGAATCTGAAATGCAGTAAACATCATTCTTCCTATCTTGTACAGATTTGTTCAAGATGTTCAATCTCTTAATATCTTCCTTTGTATTATCATGGTCACATCAATTTCTCGAGGCAAATTTACACTTTCAAAATTTGGGGCATGCACATCTTAATCATCAAACAAATTTTTTTATTTTTATTTTTATTTTTGGAACAATAGAAACATAAAACAAATATAAATTTTGTTTTGTTTTACCTAAAAAAAAAAATGAAAACATTACGAAACAGCACATTAGCTTTAAACTTCAATATGTTAGGGCTATAAATGAGTTGAGATCTTGAAGGAGTTTTAACTTTTAATCGAGCCGATTGCAAGTAGAGCTTGTGTAGCTTAATTTTTTATGTTCTTGATAAATTAATGAGTTTCAAAATATATTTAAGCATGACTCGTTTATGTCACGAGTTGATTTCAAATAAGCCTCTGATTCACTATCTCGAGTAGCTTGGAATGTGAAGAAGAATTTTATTTGTATATGAATCTTAAGAGGCTGTGGATTAGGTCAGGACCACTACTTGGTTTTCTGAAAAACAAACCTTTGAATTTGGTGAGGTTTTAAGTATTTTTAGGAACTTATCCTACGGTTCAAAATTTAAAACTAGTTCATCTGTACTCAATAGAACTAGTTCTGGCCATTGTCAAACTGATACAATGTAGTTATCAGAAAAGAAGAATTTTAATATAATATATGTGCTCTGTTGTAATATCTATAATCCAATCCCTTGTCTATCCAACCAAGTAGTAGAGTGTATTGAGATACTAAACCATGCGAACTTGAAACAGCAAAAAAAAAAAAAACCACCATCAATATGATTAACCTGATTCACATTTTAGCTTGAACATAACGAGGGCACATAGGGCAGAATTTCTTAATCTTCAACCATTTATCAATGCATCTAACATGGTATATATGATTGCAGTTCGGAAGAACCCGACGCCACTCGCTGTTCTTGAAATCTCTCCAGTATTTCACACACTTGGTGCTGCAGTTTTTGTATTTGATGGCGATTAGCAGGCCGGGATGGACGACTTTTCTTTCCACCTGCTGTTTTGTGGTGGTATTGTCTGTAGCTTGATGATCACGATCACCGGCCTCAGCGTGACTCTTGTTGATTTTGATCACTTGCTGCTGCCCCATCTTCAATTTGTTGAATAGAATTGACGCAGGGGAACGAAGAGACTGCGCAGACATGGCTAATTTTCTTTTGAAAGCGACTCTATTGCATGCATGGCTGCTATTTATTGGGAATGAATTATATATTGGAGTTGAATTTACGCCTTTTGCCTGAGAAGTGGGTATTTGCCCCCTCTTGAATAGGATCTTGATTTTTGGACAATAACATATTAAAAAATTATTGTTAAGAATAACTGTAATAAAAAATAAAATGTGAAAATTTTAAATATGACCTGTTCTTGAAAAATTATTCTATGAGATTGTTATAATTTTTCACATCCGTTACATGCCAATTCATGAAATAATTTCTGCCTAACGAATTCGTAAATGCACGTGGGTGAACATTTAATGGTTTATCTTCATCTATTCTTAAGACCAAATTTTATTATTTAAATTTAAATTAAATTATATTAATTTTTTTTGAGATTTTTAACAATTATAAAGACTTATTTTTTAGTTTTATTTTTTTTAAATGACAAAAGTACTACCCTCTTTCATTTATTTTTGCATCTTTTTAATTTTGACTTTTTTTAAAACTTTTTTCAATAATTTTTTTCAGTTAATATAAATATCCTAGGTTTTTTAGTCATATAATATTTTAATTAATATTTCTTTGAAAATATACAAAAAAAATTTGATCAAAATTTTAAAAATGAAACAAAAAACATGAAAGAGACACCTTTGTCATTTTTAAAAAATATAAGATTAAAGGAGAATTTTTTGTATTTTGTTAGTAAAAATAAGAGATGTCAGTGTCATTTTAAAAACTTCATAATTTTTTTTTTTTGTAATTATTAAAAATTTCAAAGAAGATGAATGTAATTTATTCTTTAATTTTCTAAACTGTATGTGATACAAAATTACATAAGTGGTGTGAATGGATATTATACCAACACCTAATCAATTGTTACAGTGACTTTTGTTGTTGAAAGAAATTTGATGATTAAGTGAGACATTTAACTCTTTCTACATTAATTCATCTAAAGTGATAGTTCATTCCAACACTTTTGCCATGCCGATCAACAAATGGAGGGTCCATGTCACTACCAATGAGAATTTAGGGTGAATTTTGCCCTCTTATTTTCTTTGGGACCTTTTCTTTTATTTTATTTTTTGACAAATGAAATTTTAAAATTTTGAATAATCTATTTAGCCTTTTGGCTTATTTCCTATATATCAAAAAGGAAAGAAAACAAAATGCAGAGCACTTGAAATTTCATATTTATAGTATAGGAACAATATACTATTTGTTGACACATCTCTATTTTAGTATATAATATTGCATAAATTGAGGACATCCCTCTTGATCTACGGAAGCCTTGTAAGACTTATTTCCTAAAATTTTTAATATATTTATTATTGAAACAATTTTAAAATTTAAAAAATCTAAGGGTGGAGTTGGAGATTACTCTAATATATAAAATAAAAATAAGTTATTTATTTTAAATTTATTTTTAAATAAAAAATAAATTAAAAAAAGGAAAAATTAATCAAAATTAAAAAATATAAAAATAAATAAATAGAAGAGATAATTTTATTATTTTAAAAAATAAAAAAATAAAAAAATATATTTTTAAGTAAAATAAAAAATATCAATACAATTTAAAATTTTCAAAAAAAATTAGGGTAATGTCATAAATTTTGAGGAAGTACGTGTAATTTATAGTTTGTTTAGATAAGTAGGAGGGAAATTAAATGAGAGGAGAGTATTAGTTATGAAGGAAAGAAAATGAGAGGAAATAAGAAAGTAATTCCTCCTTTATGTTTGGATAACTAATGAAAGGAAATGAGAGGAAAAACTAATGTAATCTTTTCATCTTGTTTGGTAATGATAAAGAAAGAAAAGAAATGAAAGAATTTTATATTATTTCATTATTATACACTTTGAATGCCTTAGGATAGAGGTGCCATTTTTATTTTAGCTTTTATAATTTTAAGAATAATATTAGTATTATTAAAAATTCATTAAATTATTATTTTTTTCCTTTTCTTTCATTTCCACTCACTTTTAGAGGGATAACAAAATTGCCTTTCATTTTTTCTCACTTTTAAGAGAGATAACAAAATTACTTAAACGAGAGTTAAACTCTCTCTCCCTCTTCCTGCTTTTCCTTCCTAATTTTTAAAATAAATATAATATAATCATGCATGATAATTGTTATTGGTATTTTCCTTTCCATCCTCTTCCTTCTCCTATATCCTTTCCAATTCATTCATTCATTCCAAACATACTCTTACTCATTCAAAATTTAAAACGAGGCAAACGACAACTCAGACGAAACACGGTGCCGTATTGGTATTTCGATTGCTTTAAATACATGCAAAGGGCATCAAATCATCTTTCCCGAGTTTCAAAACTCAACTATCCTTCAAAGAGTCTGGCCTCTGATTAGTGTTTGGTTCTCGAAATCGTCAAAACTATAGTCACAGGTAAAGCATCGCCGGTTTAATTTCTTTGCTTTTGGTTTTTTCCTTGCAGATTGTTTTAGATTGATGTTCCAAATCGATGCATGATGATTGTTTTAGATTGATGTTCCAAACCGATGCATGATTTCAATTTCTTGTAAAACACTTATATAAATCCTAGAATCTCAAATCCGAAACGCCAATCCCTTCTTGTGTCATGCCCTAATTTAAATTCCCAATTTAAATTCGAGTTGAATCATGCTGATTTGGTTTATGTATTCTTGGTTCTTTCTGTCGCAAACTCGAAACCCTAATTAGCTTTGTTTCTTTCTTTCTAGAGTTTGTTCTTCAAATCTCAAGATGCCGGCGACAGCGGGTAGGGTTCGTATGCCCGCAAACAATCGGGTGCACAGTAGTGCGGCCCTCCAAACCCACGGTATATGGCAGAGTGCCATTGGTTATGATCCTTACGCTCCTAATAAGGAGGATAACAAGGATTCATCGCAGCGTCAGTCTTCAAATTCAGGGGCCTGAGGCGGAAAATGCATATGCCAGCTTCCAGGGATTGCTCGCTCTCGCCCGCATAACCGGTTCCAATGCTGATGAGGCTCGCGGTGCCTGCAAGAAGTGCGGGCGTGTTGGGCACCTCACGTTTCAGTGTAGAAACTTTTTGAGTGTTAAGGACGATAACAAGGATAAAGACCCCGATGCGATTCAGGCTGCAGTTTTGTCCGGGTTGGATAAATTGAAAGGGAATGGGGCTAAGGTGAATGGTAAGACTGCAGGTGAGATCTCAGAGGAGAGTTCAGAGGAGGAGAGTGAGAGTTCGGATTCTGATTATGATTCTGAGATTGAGAGGGTTATTGCTAAGAAATACGGGAAGAAGGTCAGCAGTAAAGTGAAGTCGTCAAGAAAGAAGAAAGAGGATTCGGATGAATATGAGTCAGATTCTGGGGATAGGAAGAAAAGGGGTAGGCCGAAGAAGAGAAGAAGTGGAAAAAGAGAGCATACTGATTCAGATGACGAGGATGAGGGTGGAAGGAAAAGAAGAAAGGAAAAGAGAAGGAGGGATGAGTCATCAAATGAGGATGATGAGAGTCGACGTCGGAAAAGGAAAAGTAGGAAGGAGAAGAGGAGGAGGAGAAGTCATCGGCACTCTGATGATTCCGATGCATCAGAGGATTCTACCCGACGGCACAAACGGAAGAGCAGGAGAGCAGCTTCACCATCTGATTCTGATGTCAGTGGCTCCGAGGATTCACGTGTTGGGAGGGACAAAAAACGTTCTGAGAAGAAGAGCAGGAAACGCCGCCATGAAGAAGAAGACTAGTTTTTTTTAATGAAAATTGAAAGGTAATTCATGATATATTATTTTTGTCTTTTGTTTTATGGCTGGGTGGGTGGGTGGGGGGGGGGGGTGTTTATATGAAACAACACGCTTTGTATTTAGTTCTGTTATTCTGCTTGAAGAGGAACTTGGAGTGTTGCTTGTTTACTATCTTATGTTTGAATTTTGTTAATAATCATCGTTTGGTTTCTTGCCTCACTCTCTAGGCCTTCTAGTTCATTGTGACTTACTTGACCCATGTAAAGTTTCTTAGTAATTGTTATATTATTACTCATTTACCAATTTAGATTTGTTCATGCAAGGATTATTACTTTATCAAGGTAAAAAAAAGTTCATGCAGGATTATTGAAACCTCATTACTTCTTTTATACATTTTTCCTCTCTTTTTTCCCCACCTCCTCCATAAAACACATGCCAGTTCAGTTTCTTATTTTAACTTTGCATCTTGCATAACTTATTGAGACATCATTCATGTAGTCGATTCAAAATAGTTGGGATAAGGCTTTATTGAGTTGAGTATCTTGCATAATTTGTTGAGTTACATGTCCCAGTTAGGATAGTGTTCCCAAAGTCACACCTAGATGTTTGTATGGAAAATGAAATCACACCTTTTACCTTCTGAAATTTATCATCAGCTTCAATGTTCTACTAGTGTTTTAGGGTGATTGAGGCTCACTATTCTATTGGTGGATGCCACTTGTTATACAATTAGGATAATGACTTATTGTGTGGGCTGATCTTATGTAGGAATGAACTATTAACAGCATACTTAACCTAACTTGTATTACCAAGAACTTGTTATTTGATATAAAAAAAAGAAATAAATGAAAACAAAACAACCATACTCTAAAATAAGTTTGTCATGCTCGATTTAGATGCTAATTGTTCCTCTTCCAGTTTTCCTTCACCAATAATGAAATTTCTGTTGAACTAGCAATAAGAAGTACAATGAGGGAGGATGATACACTCCATTTCTACACCTGGCTTCAAAAAAATATCATTAATTGGGTAATGCAAGACAATCTTATTCAAGTTCTATGGCTGAACTATAAGAGAAGTGGTGACATTAAATTGTCAACATGAGGACAAAAAGTGCTAGGGCTTGTAGAAAATGGTTTTCAAGTATATGTTTCTGACTTTGAGATGAATAAGGTTGTGATTGGTACTCATGGGGGTATTATTGTAATTTTTGTTTTGCCACATGTTTATTAGCATAGTTGTCAAAATGTGTATCGGAAGTCGTATCGTTTTTAAAAAAATGTGTATTGTATCGGGTATCGTAGATACGTGTAATTTTTAAGAAAATACATTTATAAATTTATATAATATATATACATGAATATATATATGTATAATGTTTAAAATGATATAAATAACATTTCAATTTATTTGTCATACAAATTAGATAAATAAATTATTATTATTCATCCAACAAATAAAAATCAAAGTGGTACCAAGCATAGTGGTCTCATTTTTCAAATATATTGTATCATATTATATATATATATATATGTACATTGTATAAAATAATAAAAATTATATTTTACCTCATTTATAAAAAATAACTTAAATTTCATGCAATATAAAAATCAAGATTTATAAATATTACGAATTTTAAAGTAAAATTAAATCATCTACCCAATATATTTCATTAAGACAAAATATAAAATTACTCATTTTTATAATTTATTCCATTTTTATTTTAATATCTAATTTCAATGGCATCGACATCATCATCACTATTATTATATGCCAACAATATTTTGTTTCTTTTCTGCTTTAAATTCTTGTGTGTGCTCAGTCCTCATCCACATCTTCTCAAAATACTCATTTTTTTTCTTTCTTATTTGAGGAAACATTTTAAGGCGTTACCAAGAGGCAATATAAAACCAAACAAACAAAAACATTTCTTATGTATATAACAAAACAATGTTGTTTAGCCTGATTTTCACATCTCGTGTATCGTGCGTATCGAAACGTATTGTAAAATACATATTGTGTGTCGTAAGATATGGTGCAAAAAGATACAAGTATAAGATATGTATCATTTTATATCCATATCGAAATGTATCATAAGATATGTATCGCGTATCGTAAGATACTAACAACTATGGTTATTAGGTTCTCATGAGTTGTTGCTTGGTTGTCAAGCTAGTTGTCACCTCCTTCGCTAGACTATGTATCTATATAGGCTGTCAAGTTTCATTTTGGGTTATGTTATGATATTGAATGGTAGTGAGCTTTACATTTTTCAGTTGAAGTAACCAGTGGTGTAAATCCTCAGAGGAACCTAGGTGAGAATCACTCTTTCTTCCTTACATGAGTCTCTTTTTCCCCCTCTTTCTTTTTTCTGCTTTATCTATTGAAGTTTTTCCTCTCTTTCTCAAACTCCCTCACATCTATCTTTGCCACTACCTCCCTTGCAACACCACCCATATTCTCAAGTCTTTTAAGGTTGTCCTGCATCAGTTTGGTAGGTGCGGCAGCGGCGAGCAGAAGCAAGGTTATTAGATACCTCAGTATAGCCTGGCAGCACCACATTTGCAAGTTTCCCTGCATGTGGTTCATCCGTGACAAATTCTTTGAATTTGTGTGAACCTAGCGGACCAATCACTAAGTGGGGATGCTCCCTCTTAAACTTTGCAGTGGTTCAGCCTGCCAAAATATTTTTGGAAGAATTCTGTCAATCTATTAGGGAATATGGTTTATCAAGAGGATTTTGAGATTTTTTTTTTCACTTGGATCAAAAGGGAGTTAATGTTGAACTGACTCAAGGCTCGATGCTCTAGAATCTAAGTTCCAAGACACTATTAATAAGTTGAAGCAACTTTTGCTACAGATCAAACAACAAGGTTATGATGCTACTTCTTCAAACAATACCCAATCAACAAGAAAGTCGATCTCAATTTTTATCTGTAGGAGTTTCCTACGTTAGGGTTTTGCTGTCTCTCCTGCAGTCCAACTAAATCCCAGTTTAGGATCAAATGAACCACCAATACAAACTTCTAGCATTTCTACCAGCACGATCATTAAAATCGTAATCCGGATTATACTACAATCCAGCACAATCCATAATACCTAACATGATCCAGATCATATAGAAAATCAAGCTGATTGATAAAAAAAATCCACATTGTAGAATCCTGATCCAAGATCTGATCTCATTCAGAGTTATTTTTTTCCTTGGGCCATTTTAAAGTTGGACGGTTAGAAGTGAATTTATTGATCTTCTAAATAGTATCCAATATGCCTACCCACTTATTTTAAGCTCTAAAACATCATTAGGGTAAATAGAAACATTGTCTATTAATTTTTTCATTATGTATAGCCTCTCAATCTCTCATCCTTTGATGCAACAATGGCTTCCTCTGTAAGCTTCTCATGCGATCTTGCCTCACTCTCAGACTCAGAAGCTAGGTACACCACCATCTTCGCTTTGCTTATCCTCTCTCTCTCTCTATATATATATATATATCTATTTATCTATATCTCTCTACTAAGAGATAATGATTTTCTTCCTATATCTATTTATCTATATCTCTCTACTAAGAGATAATGATTTTCTTCCTTTTTACTGAACATCTGCAGCTCTCTGCTCCGCCTCAGCTCATTTGTTCAAAAGCTTCTCTCTCTCTCTCTTAGCTAGGCACACCATCTTCCCTTTGGTTCTCTCAGACTCAGAAGCTAGGTACACCACCATCTTCCCTTTGGTTCTCTCAGACTCAGAAGCTAGGTACACCACCATCTTCCCTTTGCTTATCCTATCCTCTCTCTCTCTCTATATATATATATCTATTTATCTATCTATCTCTACTAAGAGATTATGATTTTCTTCCTCATTGCTGAACATCTGCAGCTCTCTCCTCTGTCTCAGCTCAGTGGTTCAAAAGCCCCTCTCTCTCTCTCTTGCAATTTTTGCTATGCCTCTTCTTCTTTCCCTCTGCTTATTTTTCCTCCTACAACCTCTTATCTGTCTTTGTCTCTCTCTCTCTCTCTTGCTGTTTCTGCTTCTTTACAATCAGCTCTCTTCTTCTCTGTATTTTTTTTCCTTCTCTGCAATCAGCTCTTTTTTTAGCCCAATTCTTTTTGTAAAGCTGTAGAGTTGTCTTTTCAGAAGACACCTATTAACCTTTAAAAACTAAACCTCTCTTCGCCTTTTCATTTTAGTTTAGTAGACAATTTAACTATAAAAAAAAGAAGAACTAAAGGTGTATTTACCATTTTTTTTAAATATCAAATTTAATTTTCACATAAATTACAATTATAATTTATACCCATACCCAATTATTGTAATTTTTTTACTCACCTATATGCTAGCTAACAAAAAATTAATTCAGCTCTTTGGTTGATAATATCTTTCCAACCTCAAACAAATTTTTTTGATCGGTAAAGTGTAATGTTATATATAAAAGGAAGGGCCCGAGGAGGGCACTCAATGTACAAAAAAGGGGATCATCTATAAAATTAATGCTTAAAATCTCCCAAAAAAATCTGAGTTTGTAATACAAATGAAATTCCTCTTTAATCCAAAAGAAAAGAGTTTGCAAAAAACAATCCTTAAAGCTCCGAGGGGGGAGCTACCGAGCTACGCCCCTTGAAACACCATTCTATTCTTTTCCCTCCAAAGACACCACAAAAGCAAAATTGGAGCCATACGCCAAGCAACCGTCAAGTCCTAACCCATTGAACTACACCTCCGCCCCAAAAGAATCTCCCGAATTGAAGTTGTTAATACTCGCCTACACCCAGACAAAAAGAATATTATATTCCATGCATCCTTTTCCATACTGCAATGAAATAGGAGATCATCCACTGATTCCTCTTCCTCTTTACACATACAATGACTCAGGAGATGGAAACCTCTCTTGTGAAGATTTTCTGTGGTCAAGATAACTCTACAAGTTGTTGTCCAAATAAAAAAAAAAAACGAAGCTTCGATGGGAGCCCCCATTTTCCAAATCTTTATAAATGGATTGGATAATGAATTTCTTGTTGCCATGCACCTTCCTAACCAACCCATCCTCCCTCATCCCATTAAGATCAAATTTACTCAACATCTCCATAAGAGCTTCCACCTCCCCAACCTCCGAATCAAAAAAATTCCTCCTAAAAGGACTCCATAGCCAATTACCATCCTCCAAAAAAGCACATTCCGCTACCAATGCTTCCTTATGAAAAGAAATTCGAAAAGATTGGGAAACTTATCCTTCAATGGCTCATTATAACACCAAGTGGTCCTCCAAAACTTGACTCTCCACCCATTACCTACATCAAAACGTACAAACTAAAAGAAGTCATTCTTTCCCTTCATAATAGATTTCCAAACCCCACAACAATAGGCCTCGACTACTTTTGACGACCATCCCCTCTCCCCGCAACCATATTTTGTAGCCACCACACCCTATCACAAAGCATTGCCCTCCATTGCGAAACACCGTAACCATTTCCCCAAAAGGGCTTGATTAAACACCTTTAAATCTTTTATTCCTAGACCCCCCTCGACTAACGGGTTCGTATCCTTATCCCAACTTACTAAGTGAAAATTCACCTTCCGTACTTTTTTAAAGAAAGTCTCGTTGAATCTTTTCCAATCTCCTCTCCATCGAGGCACGCATAGGAAAAAGAGATATATAATAAATAAAGAGATTAGTCAAAGTACTCTTTATAAGAGCAATCTTCCCACTCTTTTACAAATATATTGCATCTTCCATTCCGCCAACCTCTTTTGAAATTTTTCCACTATGGAGTCTCAAATTGCCACATATTTGGAAAAGCTCCCAAAGGCAATCCCAAGTGCATAGTGGGGAAATTGCCCATGCCAAAACCCAAATCCCGTGCAAAAAAACTCTACTCCCCCAATCTCCCCTACTGGAATAATCTCACGCTTGTTGAAGTTGACCCTTAAGATCGGAAACTATCTCAAAGCACACCAAGATACATTTGAAATATCTAAACTGCATCTCCTTAGCCTCGTAAAAAATAGTGGTGTCATTTGCAAACAACAGATGAGAAATCTCTACAGTCCTCTCTCCATTATCCTCAACCACTAACCCCTTCATCAAGCCTCCCACCATCGCTATGCTGAACATTCTGCTATGGGCATGACAATCACAAATAAGAAATGGGAGGTTTGGCGAAGGTCGAAGGGTTCTCAAGCAAAGGAAATTGGCATTATCTTTTTGCCTGAAGATGCAATCGGAGGAAGCTGGATGGAGGTAGCCAGGAGCCTTCAAAAAATTAGGGTTGTCGAAAACCAAGGAGACCCACAAAGGGTAAAGGAACCTTCCTAGAGGTTGCAAAAGTTGGGGAATGGCCGAACGACCCTATCATGGCGGAGGTGAGCCTAGGCAGTGAGTGGGAGGACATGAGAGTCCATTTGGGTTCTTGTGGAAGCCGGATGGAATTTATGAGAAAATGCATTGTGGGATGAATCGACGATTTGAACTTTTCGGTCAATGGGCACAGATACACTGGGGGATTTAGACGGGATTGAAAGTAACCAACCTAAACGGTACATGGTTCCTGTTCGAAACTCCGCTCGGAAGTAGAAACTAGCCGGATTCTAAGGCGAAAGGATTGGGTCTTCGAGGGACAGCCATTTTTGCTTCAGCTATAGGGATCAGAAGGGTTGCTATGTGGAAGTTGGGAGAAAGAGGTATGTTATGGGTAAGAATAATGGGTCTTTTGACGTTCTTGTGAAGCTCGGAAGTGTTGAGAGCAGTGGGGGATAGGTGCGGTGGTTATGTCTCAACGGACGAACAGACGGAGAAGCGAACTCACCTCTGATGGGCAAGGTTGCTGGTTAACACCAAACCAGAAAGCATACTGGCTGTCATCCAAATACAGTGTGGAAAGTGGAAATTTGTTCTCCTAGTGTGGTCGGAGGCGGGACCCTTGTGCTTGAACGAAGGAGGTGGCTGTCATAGGTGGAGGAGATGGAGCAAAGGAGGAACGGAATTGCAAGCGGCAAGGCCAGGGAAGGTTGTAACGAGGGAGATGAAAGTCTACGCGTATCAGGCATGTGAGACAAGAGACTTCCCAATCGACAGAGGCAGGGGACAGCTGGAGATAGACGGGACATGGGCTCGTCATACGGGACTGGGAATTTGAAATTTAAACAGACAAGGGATGGATGGTTGACACGTGGCCAGAGGGGTTTGAACAAAACTAGGGAGGGGGGGGGGGTTATCTAGGGAGAGGGGTTTTTATTGGTATTACGAATTCACTAATCTCTCTAACACCCTACCCCTAATATCATTAAAAATAATTTGACTTAATTTTCTAGGAAAATCACTTAGCTATACTATTTAATATTACCTAGAACGTGGATCGTTGTGGTACGGGGAACGAGAACGTAGATCGCTACTTGTTATAGAACATGGTACATTAGGGGTAGGCTTCTTTGGATCGCTTTGTTGGAACGAAATATGTTTATTTGGAACAGTGATTATGGTTTTTGATTGTATTTGTAATAATATTGATATGTATATATAAACACTAAAATAATTTCAACGAATCCAAGCCATTATAAAATAAAATTTCAAATGCGTGTGTATTTTGTATGATTTTTTTGGGACTTTTGATAATTTAGATTGGAATGCTAAATCTTACGTTCCAAATCACTAATGATCCATGTTTTGGATCATGCGATCCCAATTCACAGTTCACTAGGGGATGAGCGAATTGTGGTAAACATATTTTTACCTTTCGACAAATGTGTTTTATTTGCCAACCAATCAGTCGTTGAATAGCCTCACGATAAATATGACTTACAAATACCTCGAAACCTTTGGCCCTAATTATATTAACACAATCATCTAAAATATTTTCAACCTTCCACAAAATCTTATGTTTATCTAACAAAGCATTAATAATAATTATAGAATCACCTTCAATGTCAAACAATTTACCATCTTGTACATCAATCCTTGCCAATCCTTCCCTCAAAGCCAAAGCTTCCAAAATAGGAACCAAATTGTCTCCCTCATACCTACTCGAAAAGGCCCAACAAATATGTCCTTGCTCATCTCTCACTATGGCACCCACTCCTGATTTTCTATATTCTTTTCTCGAGCCATCAAAATTCAATTTCTTTCTGCCAATTGGTGGGATCCATCTAATAAGTTTTTCCCTTTTATTTTTATCCATATTAATGACCTTATGATTAAACCATTTATCAATCCTATTGTAGTCCCGAATATGTTAGTGGATTTTTCAATAATTATGAAGGGATTAAATCTATTATTGCGAAAAATCCTATCATTGTGATGACACCATAATAGCCAAAGAATATTCACTACTTTTTCCCCAATTTCATAATTAGTTTTTCCCAAAATATGAATTTCCTTTAACCACTCAACAATATTCTTATCATCAATATTTGGGATTGCGCACACCGTTGAAATTAAATTCCACACATATTTAGCAGCATGACATTTTAAAAAAATATGATTTAAATTCTCAATCTCATCCGGACATAAGTCACAAAAAATATCAACATTAATTCCTTGCTTATTAAGGGCTAACTTTGAAGGAAGCCCATGCCTAAGGATTAACCATAAAAAGAAGAGGGAAGTAATCATTACGGGTGAAAATAGCCAAGTGCTTGTGTTGCTGAGAGGAGAGAACAGTGAAGATGCAGCAGCAAGAGAACATAAGCTGGATCTGGTGGCGGGGAGGACGAGGACGACCAACAGTCAGAATGGCTAGAATCAGATCAGACCAATATTCAAGATGAGCAGGAATTCCTGCAACTGCTGGAAAATAGTATCTGCAAAGAACTATTGATGAGTACAGAAATTCCGATCAACGACAGCTCTTCTACTGCAGAAGCGGAAATGAGGGGAGAGCCCCAGTGCCAGGAGGAGGTGAGATGTGCAAATATCTCTCCAGATGCTGAGGGAGGGGAATTGGTTTTGAGGGAAGATGGGACGACAAATTTCTGGGGGATTACAGCCCTATTCAGGTGGTGTGGCCTGGAGATTCAGTCTATGGAATCCTCTAGGCACCAGAGAATAGCCACTGATGGATGGGTTCTTTGGCGTATGGGAAAGGTAAGTAAGATTTTGGCAGTTCCTTGCAACAGTTTCAAAGATCGTCTAATGGACCTGTTCAGCGAGATAATTCATGTGTAATGGACAGCAGAGTTCACAAGAGCTGAAGGAAAAAGTCATAAACCAAGGGGAGAAGTCAGCAAGAAAAATGAAGAGAGTCTTGAAGGAACTTTCGTGTTCAGTGAACTATGAGGGAAGAAAGCAGCTGGGAACTGGGAAGGAAGGTAAAGGTCAGCTTCTGAGATTGGGTGCCCCGTGAACTTAAAAATTCTATCTTGGAATTTGAGAGGGCTAAATGACCCAGATAAGAGGACTATGATTAAGGGGGTAATTAAAGAATGGCAACCGGACTGTAGTGTGTCTGCAGGAGACTAAAATAGATAACTTGGATAGGGCTCGGGTAAGATCACTCTGGGGTTCCAATATAAAAAAAGAGGGTTTCAGCTGCCGAGTAGGTGCTTTTTGTGCAAGATCAAGGAAGAGGACAAGTTGAGCATGCTCTTATTCATTGTTCTGCGGTTTGAGAATGCTGGGATTTGGTGTTCGCTATTTTTGGTATTCCTTGGGTGATGCCTAATACAGTCAAGGATCTTTTGTTAATGTGGCAAGATTTCAAAGTTGGGAAGGACATAAAAAGGATATGGAGAATGGCTCCCTTTTGCCTAATGTGGAGCATCTGGAAGGAAAGAAATGGGCGTGTGTTTGAAGAAGTTGAGCAGTCCAACTTGGTTTTTAAAGATGGTTTTATTAGGCTGTTATTTTTTGGGCCAATGAGGCTTCCCTGTAAATGCTTCTGCCATTGTTGATTTTTTGGGGTCTTTGAGACCTGTGTACAGTTAGCCTAGTTTGTTCTTTTGGGTGTGCCCCCCTTGGGCACCTTTTATATAATACATTACATTACTTATCAAAAAAAAAAATTGCTACCATAGAAATGCATGACTTAAACCTAACAAAAACAATAGAGCATGGAATGCTATATATAATAATAAGAACTGTTTATATTTCTCCAAAGAGTAAATTCCCTTAGAATCTTAAAAGACTAAGAAGAGTGTATAAATAAATACATTAAGAAAATTAGTAAAACAATTGGGTGATAAATAAAAAGACGTGGATATTACATGGTCCCAAAACATAAAATAAAATATATTAAAAAACTAAAAATAATTTATGACATCACACTATCTCCTTGCCCCTTTGGTTGTCGCTTTTTGATGATAAATAGTAAAGCCATCATAAAATACAATAGTGGATCCCAAAAAATTAGAATTTTTCTCTGCATTTTAAAATTTTAAAAGAGTAAGAACTCTAAAATTAAAGTAAACCAAAAAATAAATAAACTTGTGACATGATAATAAAGAAGTAAAGAAAAGACCATTATATTTCCAAAAAAATAAAATTCTATTTTGGAATCCTAAAAGACTAAGAAGTGCATATAAAAAAATATCAAAAAAATTCCTCTTAAGTTTCAGAATTCTAAAACAAATAGAATTGTATAAAATCAAATAGATTAAAAATAAAAAATAAATTTGTGACATGATAATTTATAAGAAGAGAAAGAAAAAGGATTAATATTTTAGGAAAAGACCATTATGTTTTTAAAAAATAATAAATTCTCTTTTAGAATCCTAAAAGACTAAAAAGTGTGTAAAATAAAATAAATTAACAAAAAAGTAATTTTGTGATGCTATGCAAAAAAAAGAAGGTAACATTATTTCTATACAAACATATTACATATATCTATATATGATGGTAGACCCAAAAAATATAAAAAAAATTTGCTTATAAGATCCAAAATTGTATACAATAAAACAGATTATTAATTTAAAACACGATTTGTGTCGTAATAATATAGAAGTAAAGAAAAAATAGATTAATATTGTAGAAAAATAAAACATTACATTAGCCTCGTGGAGCATCTGGAAGGAAAGAAACGGGCGCGTGTTTGAAGAAGTTGAGCAGTCCAACTTGGTTTTTAAAGATGGTTTTATTAGGATGTTAATGTTTTTGGCCAATGAGGCTTTCCATGTAAATGCTTCTGCCATTGTTGATTTTTTGGGATCTTTGAGACCTGTGTACAGTTAGCCTTGTTTGTTCTTTTGGGAGTGCCCCCCCTTGGGCACCTTTTATATAATACCTTACATTACTTGTCAAAAAAAAAAATGCTACCATAGAAATGCATGACTCGAACCTAACAAAAACAATAGAGCATGGAATGCTATATATAATAATAAGGGCTTAAACGTAATATTATTAATAATATTTTAGTATAATATTATGTGTACACACCGACACATATCTAGAATATATATATATATATATATATATATCCATATGTATAAATTTTAGAAGGAAACTATGTGAGAATTTCTCTTTCTTCCTTTTGTGAGTCTCTATCTTTCTTCTTTTTCTCTTCAAGTTCTTCCCGTCCTTTCTTGCTCTCCTTCTCAAAACTCTCACAGCTATCTTTCCCACCACCTTCCGTTGCACGACAACCCATATTCTCAAGTCTTCTTAGGGTGTCCTGCATCAGTACCTAGTTTTGCAAATATATCAGCTAATCTGCAGGATTTTTGTTGAAGCTTGATTGTTATAAGCATCTAAGTCTTCAAATCCATTTTGATTGCTTGGATAATATTCCATTTTGGTGCCATAGGAGATAAACTTTGCTCATAACTGTCATCATTTCTAACCTGAGATTACCCTCAATTTGTGACTGATTAAATCTTTCCCAAAACAGTACATTCTAGATGATTGATGAGCATGGGCTTTGAATCATTCCAATAATAGCTGTTGCAAAAAAATAAAAACTTGGCCTGATTTGGTTAATCTGTCAAATGAAGTTGTTTTGGGAGGCGGTGATTTAAAATTTGATTTCTTGTCACTTATCCCACCCCCCACCAAAAAAAAAAGAAAGGGATCTCTTGCTTCGTCTGTGGTCCTTGTACTTGGCTGCTTTCATGGAAATATGAAGTTCCTTTTTTTTTTTTTATCGGTGAAATATGAAGGGCTTTTATAATATCAGAACTGCAACAAATATACAATTTATTCTTTAATACATGGAAAAGATTGTATTGCCATTACAAGGATCACACGATTTCTTTGATTCCATAAACTCCATGAAATTAATCTCCTCTAGAGCACAATGAGTTCAGCTAAGCTGTTACTTGTTCTGGTACCCTCTATATAAAGGCTTTTCTTATTTTGTACATGGAAACGATTGTATTGCTGTTACAAGGATCACATGATTGATTATGTGGACTGCATTTATATACTTAGAAAATAAGTGGAACTGTTGATTTTACATAGACATCGTAACTCAGCCTTGTTTCCATTTAATTTATTCAAAGTTCATATGTATGGGGTGTGAGGAGATGCATGTATCATGCCTCTTTTTTTCAATTTTTGATTGGGGGGAATAGACCTAAGTAGAAAGGTTAACTCGCTTTTAAGTTTTAACTTGGACTTCAGTACAAAACAATATGTAGAAACCTCTTCCCCTATTAACAGCCTTTGGACCCAAAAAATTCAATAAAGAAATATAGAATTCTATGAAGACCAACTGTTTCTCATTTGCCAGATGATTGAATACCAGTCAGCTCAATGAAGTCTGGGAATGCATAAAAATTAGGTATAGATTTAACCATAAAAAATTTATGTGTGGACATGTACAAATCCCGGCAAGCATCAACATTATATTTTCAGTCTACATTGCTTGCATTATCGTTAGCCAGTCCTCAGTTTACAACAGAGAATTACATATCTTTTGATTGTTCTTGGACGAGGAGGCTATATTTGACTGAAGTTTTGTCTTACTCTGCTCATTTGCTATTTCTTGAATGGTTTTTTTTATTTATTTATAATTTTTGGTTAATGCTATTCATAAAGTGCCACATGTTAACATTTATAGGTTATCTGCAACATGGATTATGTGCTTTCAGATTGATTAATTACTAATTGTTGAGCTTTAATGGTTTTGCAGGAAATGGAAAAATGAAATATGATGATAAGATGACATTGGACCCTGATGGAATTTGCCATGGTGGACGGGCTGAACTAGCATCGGCTAATACGTATTCTCATAAAACGTATGAGTTTACCTCATACATTAGAGTTACCTCTGTGTAGTCCCACCCCCAACCCACAAAAAAAGAGAGGAAAAAAGCCTAGTAGTATGTGTAATGTTGGAACTGAACTTGCGTATTGGGGTTCTGCTGTGTGCATTTAAATTACCTCATTTAAATTACTTGGTTTCCATTTGTGCACTTTATTTTCCTGATTTAGTGTTTTTATTACATTATAACATTGTGGCTACAATCAAATATGATTTGTCAAATCGTAAGTTAAACATTCTATGCATGTCCCATTTTCTCCATTTTTGAGAATATGCTGGTTAGGCGATGACTACATGATTGTTCAGAAATTTAGTGAAAGGCAAAGGTGGTCATGGAGTTGCCTAGTTTGATCTTGGAATGAATCTGGACTTGTTCAGAAAATTTTCTCCACCAACCTTTTGTAGACATGAATTTGTTTACTGGAATAACATAGTTCAAACGTTGACATACATTGTAATACATTTACTTGTATATATGCATGTAAAATTTTTGAGACGTTCACCCAAATTTATGAAAAATTTTCCTCAGCATCGAGGGAATACCGTTGTTCTAACTGTTAATTTTCTGTTTTTTATTAATGTGTCAGTTACGAGCCTAGAAATTAAAATTGTAAAAAATGAGCCTTATTTTGAGAAACTGATTTTTTAACTTATCCAAACTATAATTTTACAACGGGAATTTTATGAGCTGCATTCCAAAACCCCGATTTGAGAAATACCTCATAAGTTAATTTCTCACTTACCATATGCACCAAAACCAGTGTGGATGGGACAACCCCCACCACCAGTTAAATAATTTTTGCAAATCTGGCTGCAATAAAAATGAAATATCAGCCTTCTGATTGTTCTCCTGTCATCTATCTTCAGGGGTACTTTCAATTGTTTGCAATATACATGACAACTATTCAATATAGATCTACAATATATATACACAGGCTTCAAGATTCATGCTTAAAATCCAAGTCACATTCAAAATACAAACAACTCATACATTCCCCTCTGAAACACAAAGGGATGAGGTGTGCTATCTTGGTTGATGTTATTTTTCCTTTGAAAAAAATAAAAAAGAAAAAAAATTGAGAACAGAGATTCTGTAGATCACCATAACAGATATAGCTGCAGGGTCAGTCATTCTTTAGAGGAGACGATAGGAAAATAAGAATGAAAACAACCCTTTTTAATAAAAAAGTTAAGAAACCCTCTATTGATTAATGAAAACAACCCTTTTTAATCTGGTGTAGCGGCGCCTTGTTTGATGAGCTCTGCAAATCTCATGCCAACGCAGCATTGAATGCTTCTAGAACTTCTCTGCACATCGCCGCACACAGGTTTCCTCTTGCATGTCCAAGGATTTAAGCCAAAAGGTGTCTCATACAATCATTGAAACATCGCTCCACAAGTGAATTATACAACCTCAGTAGAGGTGACAAATATTATCTTCAACTCGTCCTAACCTGCCCACTAATTAATCCATCCTAACCCGTTCATTTAATTAACGGGTCATAAACAAATTGAATAATAAAAAACTTGTCAATTTAACAAATCAATACGGATTGAATATGAGTGTTTAACGAGTTAAGAATAAAAAATAACAAAATAGTATAAGAATATAATATATATATATATATATATATATATGCAGATTACATTATATATATAGCAGTATTACACATATACATCAACTATATATGTAATATATATTGACTATATATATATTATACTTAGTTATTTATATAATTATAACATATATTAATTATTTACAAATATATATATATATATAATTATTTATTGAAGTTGACGATGCACATTTCTGGTTATATATATATATATAATTATCTACAAATATCAGGAGCTTCTTTTGTGCAAGTTTTATATGGTTCTGAGAATAACATGAGATGCTGGTTTCGTCTGTGCAAGAGCTAGAGTTGTATTACTAGAGAATTTGTTGGGAATTTAGGCTCACGTTGAAGCCCTGAAGTCATGAATTCCTGGTTCTCTCTGCTTGCTAAATTGGCTTCTGGTGTGCTCTCTAGTTGAGGGACTTCTCTCCGCAGCATATGTATTCATTATAAATTTTCTTCATCATTATAAAAAAACAGGCTGACCCAGCCCGACCAGGCTCAAGTTCGACCGATCCGTAATAAATCCGTTTAGTTGCGAGTCACATTTGAATCCGCACTGTTTTCAACCTGCCCAAACTCACCCAACCCACCCATTTTGCCAAGTCTAATCCTAAGACTGCAAATTGATTGAAAATAAATAAATAACACTGATAGATGAATTGTTCCCATAATATACCACAGCCATGCATTTCAAGAACATTGAAGCAAACAATTGTAGATAAAGGCATCAAACCTAAGACTTCCTCAATCTCTCCTCTTTCATCAACTAAATTCGTTTGGATTTTCTCCTTCTTCAATATTTCAATAGATTCATGAGCATACAAGTGTATGAAAACTCCAGTAATACATGAATGTTGTTCCCTTAACGTCCAAATGCAACATAGATACTGCACTGGTTTTTAGGAGAACTTTCTTTTGGCTTCACATGAAAAGTGTCGCATAAGTTAAATACAGCTGTGTGACAATAGGAGGATGTGAAGCCCATAATAAGACACTGAATTCCCCACCCACGCCAGAATTATGTGTTGCCACCATCTACACTGGTCGCAGAAGGTACCGGATTAAGGAACCATCATTGAAACTGATTTCCCCTTTTTTTTTGTGGGGGTAGGTGTTGGGGAGGAGGAACAAGGTTCAACTAAAAATTTGATTGGCTCTTAGCAGTTCTTAGAGCTGCAAACTCACCAGATATACAAACGTGTCATCACGGAATTAATAGACCAATTTGAAATTTCATAAAAGCCAACTCTTTCATATTTCTAGAAGAAAATGAAACAGCTGGGGCTTGGATAGGGAGGGTCACAAGATCCACAAGTACTAGATATAACTTCAGAACCAACTCTTGGTTGCAACGTTGCAGATTGGTAATCAGGTGATATGCAAGTGAATGGCTGTGACTAATTGAGATGATGCCATCTTGCATGACGTCAAGCTGTATTGCAAAATGACTAGCGTGAAATTGCAGGAACCTCCAGCTAGACATCTCACAAAAGCAGCCCCAAGACAATGCTGTTCCAATAAATTTTTGTACTGTCATTCAATCTCGTTCCAGAAGGCTTTGTGACTAAGATGTTTCAGGAGGCTTCAAGACCAAGACGTCTTGGATTATGTTTCGGTATCAGTCAATGCTTTGAAGCATGTTAAAGCAAAAGCCACGACTTTTAAAAAAACATTTGCTCAAATATCCTGAACTGCAGGTTCCATAGATGACTAGAACCTTAAAAGAGAGCATTTTGGCAATTTTTAAATCGTTTGGATGGAGAGAATTAGAGAGAAAAGAAAAGATTAAGGTGAAGAGATAGCTAAATTTCTCGTTTGGAAGTTTTAAATGAAGAGAGAAGAAGAGAATAGGAGATAAAGTGTGAGGATTTTAACCCATTTCTTCAATCTCTCTAATAGTTCATTTGGATAAGTAGGAGGGAAAGAAAATGAAAGGAGAATATTAGTTATGAAGGGAAAAAAAAAAGAGGAGAGGAGAGAAGAGGGTAATCCCTCCTTTATGTTTGGATAACTAATGAAATAACTAATGAAAGGAAAAAAGAAGAAAGACTAATATAATCCTTTCATCTTGTTTGGAAATGATAAAGGAGAGAAAGGAAAGAAAATACTTTATATTATTTTATTATTATACTCTTTTAAATTGTATTTGGATGCCCTAGGATAGAGGTGCCATTTTTATTTTGACTTTTACAATTTTAAGGGTAATATTGGTATTATCAAAAATTCATTAAATTCTTATTTCTTTTCCTTCTATTTTCTCTCACTTTTGGAGGAATAACAAAATTACTGAGGGTTAAACTCTCCTTCCCTTTCCTTCTTAATTTTTAAAACAAACATGATATAAGCTCCCTTTCCTTCTCCTTCCCTTCTCTTTCTTTCCAATTCCTTCCATCCAAACATAGTGTAAAAATGAAGAGATTTGGAGAGAAAAGAAAGCATATATAATGATTTTTTTTGAAATACCAAAAATACGAATGAAAAATTCTAAACATAAAAAAGAGTATAGTTGTTAAATAATTTTTTATACTGTCTTTTCTTTTCTCTTCCACTAATTATTCAAACAAAAAATAATGACTTTTTTTTTCTTGAATTATCAAACAAGATAAATATAAACACTTTTTTTTTTCTTTCTTTTCTCTACTATTTTAAATTTTCTTTTCTTTGCTATCCAAAACTTCCAAACGAGGCAAAAAAATGCCCTGCACATAAATGTTGTTCCCTTAACGTCCAGATGCAACATAAATGCTGCATTGGTATTGAGGAGAACATTACTCTGGCTTCACATAACAGTGTCACGAGTAAAAACCAATCACACAACCCATAGGAAGTGAAGCCACAAAATAGGGACCAATAAACATAACAAAATAACACCTTAGCCTCATAAAACTTACTGGTTTATGGAGTCCCTATGTGTTATATATGAAGTGTATGGATAGACTTTTGAACAGGGGATCACCCGAATATGAATCCATCACTTAGGTGTAAGTGTAACTAAACTTATAATCACACCTAACATATCAACAGTCAACACCCGTCATTTTATTTATGAACTCAAAGTCATGTATACATCAGAAAAAGTAAATTGAACAGCTTGACATTCAGAAAGCCCGCTGTTTCCAGAATGGCACAAGATCTAACGAACAATTGGGTTTGGACTTAGGGATACAGAGTTCCAAAATTACTAGAAAATGTGGTGAAAACAAAGAAAATAAAACAGAAAATGCAATATCAGAGAATCATGCACTCAAACATTTCCTCCATCTATAGCTAGCTACATATACTAAGAAAATAAAATCAAGATAATAACAAAGATAACGAGTATGAGGACAATCAATAGATAATGAAGGCAACGGACCACAATCAATCAGTGGAACGTCACCCAAGTGAGGTGAGTCCAACTACTCTAATCACAGATATTTCCAACTAAATCAATCTTCAAATCGACGAATTAATCAGTAGAGCATCTCCGGTGACGCAAATTTAAATTTGAGTTAAAATTCACAAAAATCTGCTCCAATGATTACTCAGACTCAAATAGTATTTTATCCAGATTTAAATCAGTGTACTATTCAAATTTAAGTAAATTTAAGTGACCATCGAAGAAGAATATGAGACTAAATTCAACTTTTACTCAAATTTTCTCAAATTTTGACTTAAATTTGAATAAAAAATTAAGTCATCACCTAGATGCGTTTATAAACCCATAATTAATTAACTCGTTAAATTATATATATATATATATATACTACTCACAGCACAGTATATATATACTCACACTCAACTACACACGGGTGTGTGTCTATATATATAAATATATATATATAGATAGATAGATACAGAGAGAGAGAGAGAGAGACGGAGGGGAAGAAGGACCTGTCGCGGATTTGAAGCTGGTCGATCATGGCGGACATTCAGAGCTGATCTTCCTCAGGAAGAGATGCCAGATCTCCTAGCGTGCCCTTGTCCATTTTATTCGAATCTGAATCCTAAAAATCCCCCAAAGGCTTTTTATCTTCATTAGGGTTTTGAAACACCGAGCTTATGCCGCGTTTGGTGAAACATTTGGACGCCAACCTTTGCGTTTGAACGGCAAAGCATTTTTTGTGTTTTTGAAGTGAGGGTGCGCGTTTTTTCCTTCCAAACACGGCCCATATTTGTTTAATGAATATTTGGTTTTATTAATTCTCTATTTTATTAATAATAATAATAATCCCAATTCATATTTTTTATTATTTTATTTATATTTTGGTTGTTTAATGAATATTTGGTTTTATTAATTCTTTCTTTTATTAATAATGATAGAATTAGTAATCTCAATTCGTATTTTTTATTATTTTATTTATATTTTGAGTTATTATTTACTTTCGGTATTATCAATGAGTCATTTTCGTCTTATTTTTCTCCTTCCAAATATCACTTTGAGAAGTTGATCAAAAATAATTTATTCAATTCACTTTCCAAGCTAACAAACAAACATAATATAAACTTTCTTCGATGTCGAAAGTTTTCAATAATCAAATAACATATCGTATTTTTTTTCATAATATTTTAACTTTTCTAAATTAAGCATGTAATAAGTTATTAATTTTATAGTTAAAGGCTGAGATTGTCTTTCGAATTAGGGTGTGTCTCTATTTTTTCATAAAATAGAGACACCTCTATTTATCTCACAAGTTAAAAAGAAAATATTTTTTTATTAATTTAAACAAAAATAGAATTTTTAAAATCATTTTTTATCTCCAATATTTATAATAGATATGCTCAATTTTATGAGAAATGGAGAGGCTTTCAATTTTTTTCGTAGGTCTCATATTTATCAATTTCTATGATTATTTACAAATAATATTTATAATATATCGTAAATATTAGTAAAAAAAGAGGGAAGGAGTAAATTACACATTTCATTTTTGAATTTTACACCCGATTTTAATTTAGTTCATCATCTTTCAATTGCAACAATATTAACCCTAACATTTTAGTCCCTTTTTATTTTAGTCTTTCGGTCTACTTTGTCCATCAATTATAGATGGAATGCACATGCTGTTTTAAAGGCTTATTAGTGAAATGATAATAGCTTTGTTTTAAGTGTATATATATATATATATATATATATATATATATATATATATATATATATAAAATAAAAATAGCCCTAACCGATGTCGGATAACATTAGACCTAACACCTTAAAAGTTAACCGTCTGGACTTTAAAATGGCCACTCGATTACCCCAGCAACTACTAATCCTAGACAAACCCATTCATTTGACAATTGTAAGGTCCATCATCCTGAAAATGGAACACCCAAAAATGAAGGTCTTTGGACTTTTTGTTATAGAACACTAAACGTAACACCCATACTTTTCATCCTACTGAAGTTTGGCCATCTCTATCACCACTGCATCCTAATCAATGCCATGACCAACAATTATTGCCGTTTAGTTGCTATGCCATCACAATCCACACATCTCACATATTGGCCATCATCATCTTCTTCCTTCTCTATAATCATTTGAATCAACATATTTACAGTATTAATGTCATCATTACCACCAGTCTAGTTGAGGGTAGCGTCGTTGATGACAGGGCATGGTGATGTTTGTTGACATTAATGGGATGATAGAATTAGTATGACTGAGATATTTTTTTTGATATGTTTGATATATCACGTGATTATATATATTTTTTAATAATATTATATTATATGTATTATATTTTATTAAAAAGAATATGAATTATAATACATATGTTTAAATACGATTAAAAAGACATTGTCAAATTATTGTATTAGTTGTCGTAATAGACAAAAATGATTGATTATTGATTGATGCTTGATGCGAAAGGTGGTTGACGAAACATCGAGGCAGAAGAGGTTTGGGTTGGTTAACTTGGTTATATGAATATAGAGAGAAACAAAGAGACTAAAGTGAAAAGTTGTTATTGTTACCTTTCATGTGTTGATTTAGTCAACTATATTTAGGTTATATTTGGTTTGAATTTTTTCATATTGATTTTAATTATTACAAAAAAAAATACTATGGATAAATATTAAATAATTTGATAAAAGATTGTATTTGTGATGTAAAATAAGTGACAAAAGAATCATGTAACAATGTAAAGTAAAAAAGTTAAAATTAGTCTTATAAAAATAAATGAAAACAGCTTTTGAAAAATATTTTTGATTAGCTCACCTCAATATATCCACACCTATCATAATCATAATTTGATATGAAACGATCCAAGGTCAAAACTTGCCGCTATAAACAATGATAGATTTTGACAAAATTGGCGCCTTTATGTATTGAATTGCCCTTTTATGTTATTTTTAATCATTTTTCTACCTGTAATTCATTAATTACTTTGGATAGCAATTTTAGATTGAATTGGGGTTTGTTTCCATCTTCTTCTTATCTTATATTCTTATGTAGAATCTAATTTTGGATTCAATTCGAAAAGGCTCAAATTTAATTTAATTTTAATTTCTTTATTTTTTTAATTTTATTAAGATTAGTATAAGAGTTTTAATTTTCTAACCTAATAAATAGTTTCTTTCTATCTTCTTCTTATTAAAATCTAATTTTGGGGAATCAAGTTTAATTTTGTTCTAATTTATTTATTTTTTATTAGGATTAGAATGTGAGTTTTAATTTTCTAATCAGAGTAACAAGAATTTTATTTGAACTTTTTTATTTTCCTAGTTTTATTAGAAATTAATATTTTTTAATTTTATTAGGATTAGAATATAAGTTTTAATTTTTTAGTCAAAAGAATAAGAGTTTTATTTGAGTTTTTTTATTTTCCTAATTTTAATAGAAATTAATATAAGAGTTTTAGTTTTCAAATAATTTGTTATACTTACCGATGCTTAAGTCAATAAACTGAATTAAAAAGACTGTAATGAAAGCCAAAGAATGAGCATGAAAATAAAGCGTACCTTTAGGGTTTAATTTATAGACTGTGGCTTTCTTAAGTTAATTAGGATTTGGAGCCATGAAAATAAGGATTTGATCATCGGAGATTGTAGTTACCTTGTTGGACATTGTATCAAAATAGAGATAACCATGTGTGGCAGTTTCCTTGTAAAAGACTGTTTCCTTATTCTCTACTCAGCAGATGTTACGACAATAACGAGGTCTGAACCATACGGAATGCTTTGAGTGAATTTCGTTCAGAGCATAAGCTCTGGAGGATAAGTGCATAAGTGTGCTCTGAAGGCTTCGCCTGCTCTAGATGATCGAGTATTATCAGATCTGTAAGCACACGTGTCTCAAGATAATTGGTGTGTCGGTTTGTGGTATATCACTTATAAATATTGTATAATAAATTTCTATTATTTAGATTTCATTAATAATATTCTTAATTCAAATTTTAGAGATTTTATTAAATTTTTTTTTTTGGACATCAAATCAGGGCCGTGCACAATTTTCTTCCCTCTAGCCCATAACGCCCTATGAAAGGTCAGCTAAGGGCATATTTGGTGCTGAATCCAAACTTATATTAAATTTAAATTCAAGTTAAAATACATAGAAATGACCCTTCAATTCTTAGTTTTTACTTAAATCTAACTCAAATCAATGCATTACTGTTTACATAACTAAATTTTTAATGATTTTTTTTCCCTCCCTAACCTCACCTCAAATAAAAAGTGAAAGAAAAAGACAAGGAAAAAAAATAAAAAGAAAAGTAAGAAAAGGAAAGCAACGGTATTTTGGAGAGAGCTTATAATGGTTGATCTTCTTCTCTTTTCATTCATTCTCTTCTTCTTCTCTTGATTTTCTCTTTGAGCTAGGGTCTATTTTGTATGTGAAACACACTCAACCTTTCATGGCCTCTCCACCGGGAGAGAAAGATGAGAATGAGAAAAGAGAAAAAAAAGAGAGCATATGGCTAAAATGTAGAGGGTTTCTCCTTTTATTCCTTATTTCTTTTTCTTTTAATCTCTACCATACATTTTCTTTTTGCATACACACACACATATATATATATATACATAAATATACAGTAATACAGTAATACACACAATTATCTCTTCTAACCACTAAATAATAGATAAGTATCATACTTAAAATTAAAAATTACCTAACAATAAACAAGTGTCTTAAAATTAAACTATATGGCTTCTTCTGAAAGAAAAAAAAAAAAAAGAGAAAAAATAATTTTTAAAAGAAAATGATGTAAAATAATTTTTGAGATAAAATAAAAATTTTTTTAAAAAAAATTAAGTAAAAACTTACGGTGAGCATCAAAGAATATCAAACTCAAATTTACTTTTTACTCATTTTTGCCAAATTTCATGTTTGCGAAATTTAAATTTGTGTTTCAGTCACCACCATTGGAGATGGCCTGACAAACCTTCAAATTTTCATCCTACAATTTCTCTCAAATCTCCCAAATAAAATACAGTCTCTCTCTCTCTCTCTCTCGATTAAGCCCTAAACATAAGCCATCCGACTCAAGATGTGGTACCGTAGTAGAAGACCACACTTAGATCCAAACACCCAACCCAAGGATCCTTCCAAACTCGCTTTCCGGAATTCAATCTTCTCAGTTTCCGACACCGGTCTTTTTGAAGAAATCTCAATCGTCGATATCCCAAAAAGAGATCACAAAGACAAACAATCACAATCGCAGACATGTACAGGCACTGGTTGGGAGTGGTTTGCCTATGTGTCGTCTCTGTCCCAGTTCCATGCCGTGGCTGTCCCTCGGAATATGTCCATGACGATACAGATGATTGCAGTCCTACCGGAGCGATTCTTGTGTGCAAAGCTGTCGCCGGCTCCCCGGCAGCATGCCACTCTGTGCACTTATTGCCGTGATAACAACACTTGGCAAGATATCCCGAAGATGCAGTGGGAGAACCGTAACCCAATTGCAGCTTCTGGTGCCTTGCTTGGTGGGTGGCTCTATCTTGCTGGGGGCTACCAGGGCAATCCATCCTGTAAGTGCTAAATTCTTTTTATATTCATGCCTTGTTTCTGAATTCTGGTATATATTTTGCATTGCTGAGGATATCAGGGAACTGGAATCACATATCCTATATAAACTGAATAAGATGAGGACATTATTGAAGGTTTATAGTAATCCGTATTGTTATAATAAATTTTTTACAAACAAACAAAAAAACTGTTTAACAAATTTATATAAAGCAAATAAAGTCAGGACTTGCCGTTTATTTGAAAGTTTCGATGAGAAAAGAAAAAAGGGGATAACTAGGGATGTCAATTTGTCTTGCTCCTCAGCTATTGCCGCCCTGCCTCTAATAGGGCGGGTATGGGGTGTTCATAAATAGGTCGGGTCGGGTGGGGCTGTGGCTTTGAAAATCCGGTTGTTGCGTATAAACTACACTATATAAAATTAGTTTCAAGATTTTTCATATCATACTCATATTATTTTTTTATGTATTGGTTGGTTTGGACAATAAATTTTAATTTATCTATTAAAAAAAGTTTTAACTTACTTTGGAAAAAATTATCAAGGGTTTGGAGAATATAAATAGGGTCGAGTGAATCTCTAGGTGTGGCAGGGTTGGGAGTGGAGAAATATAAACGAGATTGAGAAAGGAGCACCTCAATCCCCTGCTCTAAATCCACCTCATTGCCATTCTTTGGGATAACTTCAAAGAGAAAAATGGAAGAGTAGAAGAGAGAGCGATCAAACTTCGAGAGAGAAAAAAAGAAGTCATTATCTGTTGTTTGAATAGTAACTAAAAGGGCTAGCGCCCTGAGGGTCTAGAGATTAGGGAGGGTTAGCCTTATCTAGCAAATGGAGAGGCTGTTTCTGTAACACGAACCCTAATTTTTATCCACATTCATTTAAGGATATATTTGACATTTTTTTTAAATTCATGAAAAGAACTTTATCCTTTCTCAAATCTCTTCATTTTTTGGTGAGATTAAAAAAGTGAGTTTAATGAATATTTGACTATTATACCCATTCTATTACAAATAACCCTAATTTTTAACACATTAAGTTAAGGGTATATTTAGCATTTAAAAAAAATTCATTTCATGAAGTTTATTTTTTCTATAAATCTCCACTTTTCGAGAGATTAGAGTGGTGAGTTTAATAGCTTAATTTTTCTTCCTAATTTCATAAATCTTTTATTTTCTCTCCTTGATAAAAATTCAAACAAAAAAGTTTGCTAGCACACTTACCTCAAATTGTCATCTTCTCTCCAAATCTTTCCATTCAAACGTACCGCTAATACGCTGTGGTTCATTATGAATTTATTCTTTTGGCTTTTTGTTTGTATTAACGTAATTTGTGCAATAAGATTTGCAGACTAAGAATGTATGATCAAAACCAAATTTTTGTATATTGGTTGCAAAGGAGACTTCTTTATGAATTTTGTTTGCAGGCAAACTCTTTTTTTTTTTTCATTGCTTAAATTTGAACTTCTTTATTTTTTATTAATATGTATGACGGATGGTGCAATCATGGACCGGGGAATATCTTCCAGAACTTGAATTAAACCACCTTTTCTTGGTAAGCTATTGAACAAGAAACAACTAAAAATGCTACTGATTATGAAAAAGAAAACAATACAGAAGTCACCATACTTCCCACCAGATCAATGTTACCTTGCGAACAATAAATACAGATTGCAATACCATTGACGTTTATTACTATTATTGTTATTAAGTCTCATAGCGAAGTGTAAATTGATATTTCCAGGCTAATTAGCACTATATATTTTCCTCCAAACATTTTTATGCATGATATTTGGGACATATTTTTGAGATCATTAAAAAGGATTAGAATCATACCTTGGAGTTGCTTCTGGGTTATTAAAAAAATATTGTCGCTTTCTGACACATGTATAAACATTATGATTCACAGATGTTGATCCTTCGACTTATTTGAACTCCTGCAGAGAGGTTGAACCTTAAGACATGGGAGTGGCAAGCACTGCCACCGATGCACAATGCCCGTGCATTTGCTACAGGCCTTGTTCATAAGGGAAAATTTTATGTAGTGGGTGGTGCAAATTCTAAGCACTCGGCTGAAATCTACAATCCTGCCTCCAACTCCTGGCACTTTCTGAAATCATTCGTGCCAAAGGAGGCTGAAGGGTTTGCGATGACATCAATGTGTAGGACGTTTGGTGACATTGACCTGGTCAGATCAATTAGGCATAAAACTCTGGTTGTGGATTGAGGTGGTTAATGCAGTTTTGATTGGTGGATGGAGGTTGATTAGTTTCTTTCCAAACAATGCAGTTGAAAGGGTGCGGTTCAAGCCACATGGGGCAAGAATGGTGCGAGTTGGGAAAGAGGATGTGGGTTTTGGTAGGAGAAAATGACCGTGTTTGTCAAGTGGATGGGTCAGGAGGGTGGCCGGTATTTCCAGCACCGAGTTTCCGGCCTAGCGTTATGCATGATGAACTGGAGCGCAAGGGCCATATCTATGCCTTCTCCTTCCAGGTCGATGGCAGAATTAGTTGGAGACAGATTCCAGTTTACGTGATTCAAGATTTGTTGACATCTCGAGGGAATGAGGAAACAAGATTTATGTAATTGAAATGAGGCTTTTTTGATTTGGATGGAGAAGAGTAGAGGTTCTTGGCATTCTGATTTTTTGATTCGGTTGTTCAATAAGCAGAGTTGAGCGGTTCAAATTAATAGTGCTGGCATGGTTACATGAAATAATCTCTGGGTGGAAAGTAGTATTAAAAGAATGTTCAATTCATAATTGAGGCAATGGCGATGATTTTCAATCATCCAAGGTTTTAATTTTTTAGAATTTAGATAACTCATACATATATATATATATATATATATATATATGATGCTGCACTTTTTGATTTCGTCAAAGCTCAAATTCCTTCTTGATGTAAATCCTGAACAAGAGTAAAATTAGATTGCCACCGGAAAGGGCTCCAGTGGAAGTCACTCCGATAGTTAAATTAGAGGAGATAAAGATATGAACTTTCAGATAATAATTATTAAAAGAATCACAGAGCTGTCCTTTTCTTACGTACCTCTCTTCTTGTATTTATACGCTATTGTGAATATTAAATCTAGAGCGGTGGAGCTATTTCATCATGACTACATACATCATAATTGCCACCGGTCATGCTATTTATGCAGGGTTAGGAACCTTTTTCGTCTTTTTGCAGGACTAGGGTATGCAGTGTGTCAAAAGGCGACAATTTTGTTATAATTACTCGTGTCATCATTTCTTGTCCATATCTGTCCCATTACCATGAGGTCGGTAGACCGAGGTGATGGGAGCGAGATCGGTATGCCAGGTGGCTACAATTCCTTGTCTCCCTTACCGATGTCAGATTGTTATACCTGATCATCTTACGAGCTTTATAGAACAAAACTAGATACGTGTCATATGCTAATTGGTTGGAATATTTTTCGGCGTATATATATAACAGAGTTAAAATTGGTTCCCAGAAAACTGCAGTGTTCTGAATGGAGATTCACGACTAGACTTCTACAAATTATAATTGTACGGTTTTACTGTTGCACGTTGTAATCGGTGGTAGCATAATGTTAGGGTGACACCAAACTTTTTTTTTTCGTAAATTAAAAAAAGTGCTATTTCTGGTGGTACTTGAAAAAATGTGACAAATTATGTGAAGTCAAAGTGAGTGAGGGTTTGTAGCCAAGGATCGTAGTCTCAACCACAGGTGAGGATATACCGACTTGACCATTGGCTCTTGGCTAAAATTAGGACCCAAAACTTGCAGTGCAAATAGAGGTGTAAAGTAGATTAGGAATTTGACACGACTCGGGTTGTGTCATGTTTGATTTTGACTCGTAAGTTGTGTCGGGTCCTGTACCTTCTAATTCACTGGCATGATCTGTCATGACACAAGTTTATTCAAGTACGAACCCAATTTTGATCCAAAAATATTCCTTCTAGACGGGGACACGACTTGAAACTAAAAAAATAAATAAAAAATTAGGCTAAACTTATACACTGCATAGGCCAGATGATAATTTTATGGGATAATTATACTTTATATTTTTTTTAGTATTTTTAATAATTATAGAAATTATCTCTATAATTTTTAAAATAATATTGTCTTTCTCTTTTCTTGTGTAATTACATATTTTTTCTATCGTCAACCTATGTTACTCACAATAACAAAAATCGATGATGTACACAAATAATTTTTTTAAATATTTATTTTGCCTTTTAAAATAATAAAAAAATTATATTACGCTCGGAAGATAATGTGCAATGACAAATTTAACTTTGTGTTTAAATCTCTTATCCATCTTTCACTCTCTCTTCTCTAATTTTTTTTTAACTAATAACTTAAAAGACAACTAAATTAATTTTTTTCCTCTAAAATTTTTCTCCATAATTATTTTTTCTAAAATTATTTTTAATCAATCTAAAATCATTTAAAAATATCTTTAAAATTTTCTCTCTCTAAACCTTCTCTATAATATTTCTTAATTTTTTTTTTTAAATTTCTCTAAAATTATATATAATCTCAAAGTCAAACCTCTCTAAAATACTCTCTCCGATGACTAAATTTATCTTTTTAAATTTTATCTAAAATATTCTTAAAATTAAATTCTCTCTATAAAAACACTCTCTCACTAAATTCTGCTCTTTTCTCTCTCTCTAAAATCTTGTACATATAAACAAACACACACACACGTAAAATCTTGTTATTTCATTAAAAATTCTCTTTCTAAAATCATTAGACATCTGAAATTACCATCAATTGTTCATCTTCCACAACATCACTATGAATAAGATTTTCATAACAGTGGCCTCGGCCTTGAATCGTGTGCGATTTTTGCAAAAGCAGGTGACCCATTTCTTAGTTGGTTCTACCAGGCATCAATCCATCACCATTATCACTGCCTTCAAAAAAGCCTCTGGAAAGCCATAATTATGTTAGTTCTATTACTGTACGAAGACATTTCAGAAGTTGGGTTCCAACAAATTTATTTCTATAAACATTTCAAGCTTCCCAAAGGACTTATTCATTTCAAGATAAATATACAAGTGATCATCCTGCACTTGCTCTTGGGATATTCATGAGCTCAAATGGAAGAACTGATTCACTGTCCAGTACAAAACAATTCAAAAGAGATTATTTTCAAAAAATCAAAATTTATACCTATCAATAACAGATCTGGGCAAAACCCATAAGTGAAAACTTGAAAAAATCAAAATCTCTATCATTTTGATAACCTCCATTGTTTCTTATACCTACATTGTCAAATGGACAGTAATCATGGAAAAAATTGATTTCAACGAGATCGCAACCAAATTGGTAGTCGCCATGGATGACGTTGTTGCGACCTGCGATCATGGGGGCGAAGAAGAAGAAGGTAGGGGTGCTAGGCCCCAAATGAAAAAAATGATAAGGAATGATAGAGATAAAGATAAGGGGGGGAGAGAGACCCTGTTACAGAGAGATGAAAGAATAAGACGATGTGAATCGTCTCTATTTTGCCCTCCGTGTGTGAACACACACACACACCCACACATATATAATATATATACATATATATGTCTAATTCTGAAAAAGCTGAACTTTGACATTAATTTTTAATATTTAATTATATGAATATTTTGGTAAATTTCGTATTCCGTTAACGGCATTTACACAAAAATTCTAACAATAGACAATATTATTTCATAAATTATAAGAATAATTTGTGTAATTATTAAAAAAATTTAAAAAATAAATATTAATATTAATATTTTTATTTTTAATAATAAACATGACACAACTCATTTTACAAATAAGTTGACATGACTTGTTCTTTTAACACTCATGCACCTCACTTAAACGAGTCAAATTGGGCCATTTGATATATTTAAATGCAAAAATAATATTATATATCCGTAAATATAAATATATACATATATTTATAAATTAAGAATATATATACTTCAAGTTGATATATCAACTAATATAAAAATTTAAAACATATAACATCATTATTATTTTCAAATAAAATAAATCTTTTATTCACATAACAAAAATAATTAAAAATTTGATGGACAAGATCCATATTTTATTGCACCATCCAAGGTGACTCACGTGCAACCCTACACGTACCACACAAACAACTCACAACCAACCCCAAAAATGCCATGAAAAAGATAATCTGCAACAGATGGCACTTTGGTAAACGTCCAAATCCAGAGACTGATTGTTACCCAATTATTGTCTACAAAAATACAAAACAGGAGGAGTCGATATATAGAGACGCCTGAACAAGAGTTTTTAACTCTAGGAAGTGTGCGCGTTGTGGTGTGGTTGAGTGAAAGAGAAGAAGAAGATGCCTAGGAGAATCTTCGCAGGGTCACTTTCGACTCCTAAGGTAGACGTGATAGTGGACATGGGCAATCCCTTCCTCAATCTCACCGTCGACGGCTTCTTGAAGATCGGCACTGTAATTTCATCCTTATTATCCAATTTCATATCGTTTAATCGAATCTGTATCGTTTTATAATCTCTATGCATCATCATTTTCAGGTTGCAGCGGCGAAAACAGCTGCAGAGGAAACATATTCTGTCATCAAAAGTGGTCAGGATTCCTTTTCATTGATTTTCTGTTAATTTTTTTTCTTCCAGTTTTAGAGTTCTTAGTATCAAACTTCCTTACCCCATATATCTATTAGATCTATTCACAAATTCATAAAGCATTCCAAGGATTTTCATTTTTCAATATTTGATTGTATAGTGTATACCTGCTATGCACACAACACAACATAGACGTTATTCTATTTTCATCATAGAATGAATATTTAATTCCTTTTTTTCTTCTTTGGATTGCCTTAAAAATGCTATGCTCTAACCTCTTAGCTAAGCGAGCTTACATAAGAGAAAATGTACATGGATAGGAATTCAATAAACTGTTGGAATCTTAGCTATTAAGTATTATTTTCATTATTTTTTTTGTTTTTCATTCTTAGCTATTCATAATTAATATGAATATAGAATTTCAGATAAATATTGAATATTATAGAACATTCTGTCTCGGTAGGACATGTATTTCGATTACTATGAAATTAAAAAATGAAGTAATTAATGGTGGGGTTACCATTATCCTTTTTGTAGTGAGTCTTGTGACGAATCTTATATATGTTCCCATGAAAGGATTGAAAATCCTGTATTTTACATATCCATATGATTGGGTTTCTAAAATAGTGTAAAAAGAAGTGTTTTGAATCATTGCTATTTGATCCAGACCTGTTCTAAAAAATTCCAAGCATTTCGAATGGATTTGTTGATACTGACAAGTCAGGGAAAACCTCTAAAATTATTTCAATATTGGAGCTTGGACATATAATAGTTCCAATTGAATCTCGTTAGAAAGAAGATCTTTTATCTCATGGTCGCTTGCTCTAGCTAAGAAAAAAAGAGAGAGGGTAAATAAAATAAGTAAATAAAAATGTGTTGAGAGCTTAATATACATTTTTGGTCCATTCTCTGATAGCTTAAGCTTTTGGAGCAACTGGTGGTCTAACATGGTATTAGAGCATTCATTGTGACAGGTCTTGGGTTCAAGTCTCTCCATTTGCCTTTATTCCCGGTTTGGTTTGTTTGTGCAAAGTTGCATTCTATTCTGCTTTGTGTTTGTTGTGTTTTGTTTGTCTTTCCATGTGCAAGTCCGGAGTTGCACGTGAGGGTGATTGTTGTGAGCTTGATGTACATTGTTGGCTCATTCTCTGATAACTAAGTTTTTGAAACAACTGGTGGTCTAACAAAATGAAGTAGAAGAACCTAGATTTCAAATGAACAAATTAAAACTTGAGAAGCATCTCTGTGATTCCTGAAGAATGAGGGACGAAGGGATTGACCGAGAAAGATTTCTTTTTCTTATTTTAAGATTATGATTGGATCCTGCATATATTTGGTAAGAGAATAATCTTCTCCTTTGAAAATAATAATAAAAAGTAATCAATTGGAACTTGAAAACGTGTCTAAAATTTAAATTGGTCCTATATTCTTGAATAGGGAAAAGGATTCAATGGCTTTGAAAGAATTGAACGAGTAGTTATATGAGGTGAAAATATCATGTATGATTTTATCATTCTGAAGAGTGGCCATAAGGGTGACTTATTTGTCAACTTTTCCACTATTACTCCCAAAAAAACCGAAACTTTGACTTACGTAAAGTTGCTAGAGTACGATTAACCTTTGAATTTGAAATCATTGCTTATATACCTGGTATTGGCCATAATTCATAAGAACATTATGTAGTCTTAGTTGTTAAGAGTTTAATATACATTATTTGTCTATTCTCTAACTGACTTAAATAACGTAGCACGAAAACATGAAAGGAGTCGAATATGTCGAATTTCTTGAAAACCAAGTAACACAAGGATTACTCACCCAATAAGAGAGAACTCTCTAAATTCGAAACTGTATGTATTATTGATAAATTATCATATTTATAAGGCTAAAGAGTACTAATCCAAGTAGGCAACTACTAATTTCTTTTACTAATCTGATTAAGAAACTACTAATTCCTGATACTAATACTAGTCTGAACAAAACTAGAAAACCAAAATATCCCAAAACGGGTCCAAAAGTCGGGTAAAAAATCCCCCCCCCCCCCGGGGAACCCGTGCAATGATGGTAAAGCCACACGTTGCCCATTTTTTGGGGTCGTATTGGGTCATCAAGAATCCACAACTTGTTCTACATTATTAAACTTTTGAAACAATTGATTGCTTAACATAGTATCTAAGGCTTTGTTAAGAGAAGTCTTGAGTTCAAGTCTTTCTATTTGCATTTATTCTCCTTTGCATTTGCACTATGTTATGCTTGACATTTGTTGATGGTTTTTTTAACTTTTCCATGTGCAAGTCTGAGGTCACACTTGAGAAGAAGTGTTCAGAGCTTGATATACATTGTTGGCCCATTTTCTAATAGGTTAAGCTTTCGTAACAATTGGTTGCTTCACACTAGTAAAAGGGGACCTAGTGTGAGCAAGGACGGAGCTAGGAATTTACTTAGGGGGAGAGAGCAAACTTTATTCTTAATATTCGATTATAAGTTTAAAATTTTAATATTGATTGGTGATATTTTTGCTAAATAACTATATTCATTGATATATAAAGGGTTAGTAATTAGATAAGAGTCCAACCAAAAAAAGGACCCACAAAAACTGTAGCCTATACTAAAAAATCATTAAAAAAAAAATTTTGTTTATGACATCCTCCCTACACTAAAGCCTAAAAAAAAACACTCACATTTTTCAGTTTGTTAGAAGTATCTTGTACAACACATTCACAAGTTGTCCCCGACAAGTCTTTATATTTTAGAAACATTAAAAATTGATAATATTAAAAATGTATCTATCAATATATACAATCAAACTATCATTTATCATTCATCTCTCATTAGACTTGGCGTATGTGTTCAAGGAAACTTCCATATTTGTGGTTGAGAAGTCAACAATAGATGGGAATCGTGACACAAATGGATTTTTTTCCCCACTTGAATAAGACGAATGATGTATTAGCCTTTACGTGTTTTGTGTTTGGGTTGAATAGCTACAGGTGGAACATTCCTTAATTGCACACAATAACCCGTTTTAAAACTAATAAACAAAAAGGACTAATACTGAAACTTTTGGAAGTGTATTTGTGAAAAATTTTGATCTCGGGGGGGGGGGGGGGGAGGAAATAAAAATTAAAGGGTTTGAGATTTTTACAAAAAATACAAAAAAATATATATTTTTTAAAAGTTGGTGGGGAATTGACCCCCTTGGGCCTTCGTTGGGTGTGAGATACCACATTGTTTGAGGAACCCTAGATGTTGTTGGAGTAAAGGATTGTCAACAAGGGTGTTATCGTGTGTTATAGATTCTTATCCAAGACTTGTATCATGTAATGATGCCATGTGAATTTCTAGAGACATGCACTTGTGTGTGTGTATTGCAGACCTGATATCTAACTTAATTGGTTTGGATAATTTACATGTATACCATACATGTATAGTTTTTCTTGTTGATTGTATACACAACTCAATGCAAACAATGTAATGCATGCACTCTATGAAGCACGAACACTCTATTTTAGCTCACGTGTCCGTATTGGACACTCACACTTTCGGACACTTCCTAGACACTTGAATCATAGATGTTGATGATTAAATGAAGAAATTCTTTAATTTTTATTTAATACTTTGTTATTTTAATATCTTAATAATATTTTTGTGATTTATGTATTTTTATGTCAATTTTAATTGAAATAACATTAGGTTTTTATTATATAGTCATATAAAACATATAAAAAATTTATATATATTAAACGTGTCCGTGTCTTACTTTTTTGAGAAATAACGTGTCTGCGTGTCGTGTCGTATCCGTGCTTCTTAGCATGCACTAATTGATGCATACAAATGTTTATCTATGAATTTTTAGGACTTGGGAGACGTTTGCTAGATTGGATTGGACTGGATAATTTCCTCACTAAGTAGTATCTAAAATGACTGTCAAGGTCATTATTTTCATATGGAGAATTGACTCAATTTCACAATTGGTTGTTAAATGTTAATGTTTTTTATTCTCTATAATTGGTTGTGTTGATGTAACATGCTTCTTTCGCAGGGCATATTTCACATCACAAATTTGAGCACTCAGTGAGTTCTCTTAGCTTATTTCAGTTATTCTATTTGTTTTCATTATGGTTAAATTGTGTATCAGTTCTTAAATAGTTACATTGAGATGGTATGTAGAGGTTCTCTTGTTCGCATCAATCTAACAATGAGAGGTGAAGACCACTTACTATTTATTTTTTTAAAATTTAAAAGGGAAAAAAAAAAAGAAAGAAAGAAAGAGAGAGGGACACTTTAGCCCTGCGAGAGCTGCATCTTCTATTCCCCAGACCTGAAATACTAAAGTTGTTGGTACTGGTAATTATTAGATGGGAAAATGTGATTTTTTTCATTTCTCACATTCTTTTCATTTTAAAAAAAAAAAGGATGAGAAGAATGTGTAGCCTAGCAGTAATGTGGAAATTTTAAATTTAGACAATTCGGGCTTCAAATAATGGACAAAAATTGCTCAATGGAGTGCTAGGATGTGACTGGATATGTACCTTCCAGAGATAAGTTAGCCAAGGGGCAACGAGTACATGGAGCAATACTCACCCAATGGTGACAAACAATACGTTTCTTATTTTTCTTCCTAGCCTGTAGCAGCTTTTCAAGGTCACTTGGACATCAATCTTTGGTGGATCAAATTCAGACCTATACAAAACTATCTATTGTAGATTATTTTTGTGAAGGGAAGATGGGATCTACTTTTGGTGATAGTTAAGACTTATTGTAACAGTTCTTTTTTGGTTATAGTCCCTCAATATCTGTAAGAGTGAGTTCATAGCTGGTATGCTATTTTGGAATTCAAACTAAGAGGTATTTTGTTATGGTTTTTTTATTTTAGTCAGAAAAATAATTCTTACACAACCAATCTAGGCAGAAATGTAGAACAGAACCTCTTGCATTATCTAGGGTTCCATTTATGCTCCCCAACATATTTCTGCTTCACACAAAGTCGCATTGCTAGTCATAGACCACCTTAAAAGACTAATCCATCCGATCTAGTTATATAGATTTCTGTTCTACTCTCCTTGATTAAACTGAGCCATTGAAAATCAGCTTGCAAAAGGATGATTTTTTGGGGCTGTCAACCAATACGATCCTTTTGATATAGTTGAATCTTTTTGATGTTTCCCTTGCCGTGCCTCCTCATGCAGTGCCATATCCAAAAATTGTGCCTAGGGGGCAAAAATATCTGCATTAGAATTTTGGGAGGGGTTATTATGCAAATTCTTTCTTCTTTTTTTTTTTTGTTTTTGTTTGGGGGGGGGGGGGGGGAGGAGAGATAATTCCTAATTTTTTTTATATAAAAAGATAGCAAAATAATTATAGAAAAGATGGATTTGTCAAATCCATCATTCCCATGCCACCCCTTGGATTTGCTGTTGTCTTCATGAATATTGTTTTGGAAGTATTAATTTCTTCTAATTCAATCTCTTTTAGCCTTTTCACATACTTACATATATACATACCTACATACATACATACATACATACATATATATATATATAATATATGGTTAAATTGACTTTTCAACAATGGGAAACCTGATCATGAAACTGGGGTACTACTGTTAGGGAGTTTATAGGAATAGTGACATGTTGACAATTCCCGCTAGTTTTATTGTTCATACAGTACAGAAGATTATTCAACTTGTTTCTTATCCAATAATGGGAGCTACTCTTTTGCAGTTAAAGAAGATGTGTAAAGAGGGAGCATATTGGGGTAAGTATCATTAATATTGGATGTGCTAGCATAAAAAAGTCATTACTTAGTATTGGTCCCGCTTACATAAGTTACTGGAAGGGTAGACTGGTGAGAGACCTAACCTTGGGCACTATTTTTTGCCTAGAGTCACTGCTATCATACTTGAACTCCAGGTCTCACACTTCACAACATAGACATATTACCATTGCATCAAGCAATGACCCTTACTGAATGTGCTAACATATGAGTGATTATTTTGTAGGAGTGAAAGCTGTTCTTGGTTGACTGCTTGGTTTTCTTATTTATTTAGTTATTATTATTTTATAAAATAGGGGCTCACTTCAAGAATTCATTTTATTGCATTTACAGGAACAATAGCTGGACTATATGTGGGAATGGAGTATGGGGCGGAGAGAATACGTGGTACCAGAGACTGGGTATTTCCTGAATATTTTTTCATTCCATGGCTGAATTTATTTCAGATGAAGTAAAAGCAATTGGAATAGAATGCGCAGATATTCCTGCTGATACCCCGTCTCATTTCCATTTTGTTAGATCTAAATTGTTTGATATATTATATCTTTTGCCATTGTAGTTACCATTTGTCATTTAGATTGTGTATAGATAGACAACTACTATAGTTCTTCAAGTGAAGTTTGTGGAAGGTGCTAGATAGCTTGCTAGTAAACTCTCAAGGTGATTGTACCAAAGACTTGGGATCAATTCCTCTTTTCATGAGGGTGGGGGATTATATATGTTTAGAGGAAGGCCTGAATTCCCCAAAGGAAAAAGGAAAGAAAGAAAGATGTGGCTCCCTGCATAGTTGATGTTTGTTCATCTAGATGTTGGCTGGATATGCATGCCTTGCTCATCTCAAATTATGCATAAACTTAAATAAGTAGCATGCAGTCGATTCTTTAAGAGCAAAATGCTGAGGTCTTTCTTTTTTCTTTTTACCCCCAGAAGGAGCTCAAGGTTGTGCCAATGTTACCCTTTTCTCAATTTTTTTCTCTGCATCATCAGATGGATTGATTATCATGGCTTAGATGAGAATATAATGTCATGACTAAGAATTTTTTCTGAGAAGTCAAAGCTACCTAAGGCTTCATGCATTTTCTTTTAAGGCATCAGTTACTCGTTATTCTGAGTTTGAATAAGCAAAACAACTTCAATTAAGGCTGATGCCTTTGCCTGCTTCGATTCCTTTATCATGTTGCAGAAGAATGCAATGATTGGGGGTGCTTTGACTGGGGCCCTGATATCTGCAGCAAGTAGCAATAACAGAGACAAGATTGTAATAGATGCCATCACTGGAGGTGCCGTTGCAACTGCTGCAGAGTTTCTCAACTATCTCACCTGAAGAAAGAACTAAACATTCTCCCCAGCTCTTCGCAGATTGTGAGGGAATGATAGCTGTGTTTCTTATTGTCATTTTTCTTCTAATTTGGCAGGTTGTATGAAACAATAAAACACATTTTTCTTTTAATTTGTTGATAGAATGACTTATAACCATGAATCCACTTTGCATGTCTAATTATGTGGTGTGAAGTTGTTCTCTTTCATGGTATCAACTTCATATATTCCTAGTTTGAGGTGCATAGGTTTACCAACAAGATGCCTTGTAAATTCGGTAGTTCATGACAAATAAGAAGCTTTGTATTCTTCAAGATTCTTATGCAACGGGATAAGAAGATAATGTGGAACTGGGGAGCGACTCACCTACACAAATCATGAAACAACATCCATAATTTGCGTCTTGATTGCAGACTTTTTGTTTGGAGTGAATGAAAGGTGAAGTGTATGTTGAAAATGTTTATGTGAAAACTAATATAGTCTGGGTTTCAGAGGGTTAGATTTCAGTTCAGTTGTACAGGAGAAGTGCCTGATAGAAGAATGAAACATGGCTCAAAATCCATAATGTGTATTCATCTTGATTAGTAATGTGTGGCCCTGGAGCTCAAATGCAATTGCTATTATACAGTGGGGTTATGACATACCACTCTGAAGTCTGAAGATGATGAACATGAACAGAATTTCCAGAAGGATACTTCCAATTAAATAAAATCCAAAATTTCCCATATTCCTAACTTTTTAACAAAATATTTTTTTGTTATATTTGGCTACATGAAATCCACGCCTTAGAATTGAAATTGTTGAAAAACTAGTTTAAACTTTGAATTATTAGTGATCAGCAATTCAATTTCCAAGGTGTGATTTCAAGAAAATAAAATTAAGCAAAACTTTTTAACTGAATTGTGAAGTCCAGTTTTTTCCTCCATTTAGATGTTGCCCAATTTAATTTCAAGGGTCCAATATGAATCCAGATTTCACAGAATCTACGTGAACATGCGGCAAACTCAAACTCATTTGCTACAGTATTTACTATCACAATATGTCTCCAGGAAAGGTCACAAATTAGAAATCACGACTTCAGAACCATGAACGCACCAACACAGGTCACAACAAAGAAGAAGAATTCATTATATGGATATGTATATTTTTCATTTCAATCAATACTCACTAAACAAGTTGTCAGAAATAACATGTAGTGAGAGCTGAGTGATTAAAATTGTGCGCACTAGGTACTGTACATGAATGAGAATTACACTTTGAATTCTGAATAAATCAGCAATAGAAAGATTTGAGGGGTAAATTGGCCCAACTAGGTGTAGATGCCAATTCAATCTCACCTTTCTTCACATGCTTGAGCAGCTAGCAGCAGACAAGAAGAGAGGCAAACAGGGAAGTCTGCCCGAGTTGTGCACCCCTAGGCGATGCCCAGTGCAGTATATCACTGTTGCAGATATTAGACCAGCTTAATCAGGTTTCTCTGGCTGTATGGCAGAACACAGCAAGTAAAATTGAAAATAGTATCTGTCAGACTGTCAGCATCTTCAGAAAAATGAAGCTCTAAAGACAGCTGAAACAAATATTCCAATGAGCAGAAGAAAACACCTGAAATTGATACTCAATATTACAACTATTCCTCAACTTCCACTGAGCAAAAGAAATACATTGCAAACTGATACTGGCAATTGGCGCATCCTCCCTCCACAGGATGATCCTCCCAAATCTCCTCCATCTCTTTTGTTTTCAATTTCTTCTACTTACAACATTGATAAACCAAATTCTTATCCTTGTGTCTTGAAGAATTAATTAAAAGCACATAATTCAACTTATCATAACAAAACAGAATCAGGTTCGAAACTGCTCAACAAGTTTCAACAGGCTATAGGTCTCAGAATCTGGCCTAGCCCCTCCTAGAATCATCCTTTTCAGAAGATTTGGATCATAAATCTTGGCCTTAACGTAAGCCTTAATCAACGTATTGTACACAAAAGTATACCTAGTATAATTTGCTCGCTTCAATTCTTCAAACAACTTCTCAGCATTCTCCACGTCACCCTTCTCTGCAAAAAGTTCAACTAATGAAAGAGTAGTTTCCAGCCATGGGGTTGATTTCCTGACCCTAGTGCTCGTTGTCAGGTCCATTCCCAACTCTAGAGTTTTCAGGGCTTCATTTATTAACCCTGCTTTCAAGCAACCGTGAGCAAGATGTCGATAAGTAATGGCATTTGGTCTACATCCATTCTTCTCCATTTCTCTATACAGCCCAGTTGCTTTAGTAATAAACCCGTGTTTGCAATAAACAGATATTATTGCGTTGAACTGCTCAGTTGATCTCAAACCTTTTTTTGACTTCATTTCTAACCAAAGCTCTTCAGCTCGACTCAACTCTCCAATCCTACCAAATGCTTCAATTGCTAGCACAAAACTCTTAGACCTAACATGAGGGAGTTCTTGCACAATGCCCCAAGTTCGTTCTAGCTCCTTCCCCTTCCCCAGACACCCATACAATATAACAAGGACATCTAGTGTTGACCAGTTATTTCCCGTTATCGACTTCTCCACAGCCTCGACATAGGCCTCACAAGCTGTGTACAACCTTGCCACAGCATGTGCAGTAGCTAATATGCAATAAGATATCTCGTTTGGCTCAACTTTTAATCGCTTCATTTCACCAAACACCTTAACCAAACCTTCTAAGTTGTGTTCATTAGCTTCTATTTTCATGAGAATGTTGTAAGTGGAGACATGTGGATCCACCTTATCAGCCTTCATTTGTGTGAGGATTCTTGGGATGGCTTTCTTACGGCTAGGGGAAGAATGGAGGATAATGAGGCGGTTGAAAATCAAGTGTGAGATGGCATAACCTAGTTCCCTCATTTTCCTCATATACGCAAGTGAAAGCCTTATCATGCCTTTATCCAAGCATGCAATTACAAGATTGTTGTAGAGCAACTCATTTTGGAACTCATGTGGGACATGAGAGAAAAGTTTCTCACCTTGTGATACCCCATGAAGCTTAGTTGTAAATTCCAATAGATAGGAATAATCTAGTTCCTTCGGTCTGTAGGGCCTCTCCCTGATCACCCATTCCATCACCTGTCAAAATTAATAGATACTCAAGGTCGGATTATTACCCAAAAAAGGAAAAAAAAGATATTCAAGCTCAGAATTAATCAAACCCATACTCATGCTGATGTTTCTCTCTCTCAAATAATTATGGAAGTTATAACGAGCTATCGGTATTAAATACTATACAAAATCCTGTATTAAGTGAATGAGACAAGGGAACTTTGGAAGCTACAAATTTGAAATGAAAAGTGAGTATGATAGCTGCATGTCGCTTTGAAAGGAGCTACGCTAACTGCATTACTTTGAAATCAAAGGTGAATATAATGAGGATTCGAGTTGCATATGATTATAGAACAGCTAATATGTTTGGAATTAGAAACCTGGGCTGCCTTTAAAAGTCCCAAATAGACTAACCAACTGAAAGAAGATATTGTGGTTTTCTTCCTCGATAAGTATTAGAGAAAATCCACAATTGATTATCGATGGAAAAGTGCTTTAGTCAATACATTGAATTACATTATAATGGGACCGAGAATAACTGAATGGGTACCCAAAAATTACATTATATTGAGTTCAAGATTGACTGAACGACCGAGTGAGTTGAATAGTGCAATTGGCATAATTCTTTCAAGCATTTAGACAAACATTTGCTATGCTTACACGCTTTGCAATGAAATTTACAATTAATAAGGGCACGTACACGTATATGAAGGAAGAGAGAAAGACCTCAAGCGCACGTTTGTTGAACTTGAGCTTCCGCAGACGGTTGATGGTGTGAAAGATATCGCCTCTATGAATGGGGAAGCCATCTCCCATCCAGCTCTGGAAGGCAGACCCAACAGGCTCTCCTCTTGGGAGCCTCTCAAGCCTCCGACATAAGATATTGGGTTCTTCTTCTTCGTCTTCTCGATTCGAAACTGAACTCTCCTTCTCAGAAGAATTATCAGGTGTTTGGGTACAGAAGGTGAAACCAGAGTGAATTTGGTTGACAGGCCAAGAGGTGGCAAGTGTTCGATAGGTGACGCCAAAGACTCTCTGTCGGCACAGAAGGGCTACCGCTTGCATGCTTGGTGCCAAATCCATTCACAGGACCATGTGAGCAGATATACTAGCACTTCATTGGGACCATCTCTTTCACAAAGGCAATACAGAAATTTGGATGATTCCGGTAATAAACTTTTAAATAATTTTATTTTCAATCGCATTAATTGACCTAATTGTTTTTTCCTAAAAGATAGAAGTGAATTAGAAGATCGATCTTTATTCAAATGATGTGAGTATTAATTAAATATGAGTTTAATTTTATATTCCGTCAGCTAAAGAGGATTTATCTCTTGTAAATTTGATTCAAGAGGATCTCTTTTCTTTTTAATATGTTTTTTTGTTAAACAATCTGAATTAGCTAGACATGCTTAGAGTTATTGACTCTGTTTTGATTTGGTGGGAGGATCTCCTCATTTCTTGTTAGATCTCTCTGATTCTCATTCTATATAAATCTATATTTGATTTTTTTTTTTTTAAAAAAAAGAAGGTAAATTATATTTTTTATCATTGAATTTTATTCTAAATTTCACTTTAATTCTTATTCTTTCAATTTTTAGCTAAATTTCAATTTTGTCTTCCATCGCAATGGGTTGTTTAATGTGGATGAAAAAAGGCTTCATTTAAATTTGCATGTGTCTCACTCGCTCGGGGTTTTTTTTTGTGCACATTAAACGATCAATTATGACAGAAGGATAGAATTAAAATGAAACTAAAAATTGAAGGGTAAAATTGACAAAATTAAAATAATGGAGACTAAAGTAAGATTCAGAATAAAGTTCAAGGATGAAAAATATAATATATTATCCAAAAAAAAAAAAGGATATAAGATAATTAGACCATATTTGCAAGCTCATTTAGTAGTTGGGCCAAAATTACATGATATTTATAATGTTGAGACAACACTTCAAGGGATTTGGAGAAAATTATTTTATGAAATCGTCATTTCACGTTATTATTTAATGTAGTGTAAGCGTCTCTTACAAAAATTTTAATTTTTTTAAAGCTAATGATAAATAATTTTTCTATAAAAATAAATAATTTATAAAAGATAGTTACATCACATCTTAGAGTAATGTAAAACTACCATCCCACTAAATAATTAATCAGAACTTTGGGATTTGAAGTTCAAATTTCATCACTAAAGGTTAAGAAAAATGCCAAAAAATTAGTAACGGAACTTCAAGAAAATTGAGATAAAGTATTATAGATAAGTAAAAATATATTGTTAAAAACATTTTAAATTTATTCAGTAGGTTTGCTGTTTCTTATTGTCTTCCTACATTAATTCCCACAACAACTTAAATCATCATGGATTTCCTAGTTTTGAAGTGTCACAATTCAATGAACACAAGCATCATCAGCACTAATTGTTAGCACCCAAGTACTAAATTGTATCCGGGTGATATTCGGTCGGACTAATGACTTAAAAGCATGTGAATTAGGTAAATAGAATTAATATTTTTAATTATAAAAATTAAACTTTTATGATTTAATTAATTCATATATCACACACTTATACATAAACATATAGAATTAATATTTTTAATTATAAAAATTAAACTTTTATGATTTAATTAATTCATATATCACACACTTATACATAAACATCACTCATTTACGTGATATACATTAATTACGTTAAATTTAATTTAAGAGTGAATGTTAATGTGTGGATTTCATGGATGTCACCTTAAAAGAGAAAAAGTAGGAAAAAAAAGGAATCTGCATATAATCTAAAGTCAACTCATTCAATTGTAGCCATCGACTTTTGTATCATAATTACGTCATCCAAGAGAACGGGGAGAAATGACTTCGCTAATTGTTTCGTGCAAGTAAATGATAACATCCATTTTCATTGACTAAATCCCAACTGATGTTATGGCTCATCTTGTTGATGAGTTTAATCTTCAATGAGAAATGCTAAGTATACTTGCAGTGGTTAGATTACTTATAATTTTATTATTATACACGTTAAATGTATGAATATCACATATTAGTAAAATCGTGATGATTAGATCCCTAACACTCATCAATTTTTTTAAATATATAAACATCACGAATCAATAAAATCATAATAATTCGACAATCACAAGTATACTTGACCTTCAATCTTTCATTACCAAGTCGCAAGGTTTTGAGAAAAGGAAGATGCTAATCCTAAAATGGCAGAGCTCATATGAGGCTAAAACATTCAACATTTGTTAATTTAAATGCTTCTCTATTAATTAGTTTTTTTTAAAAAGAGTTAATTACAATTCAATTTCTTAATTTTTAAATTAATTTTAATTAAAACTAATTGCAAATAATCATTCTAAAATTATATTTGTTCACGTAACTGCACATAATTACATTTCAAAATCTTATCATTTTATATGAATTTTAGAATAGCAACTTATAATTTCATACAAGTTTTATGTAATATATAAACTATTATCTTTAATAATTTGAGATGATAACTTTTAATTAATTTTAATTAAAATAAAATTATAAATTAAGAAATTCAATTAATTTAATTAATAATGAAAAACACTACTTAAAATTGAGACCAAACAACAAGATACTAAACATCGTAAAAATCTACTCAAGAGGTGCAGTCCCATCACTGGCGGAAATTCCGATTTCCACAGCGCAATTAGTCCATGTAGCTCACATGAACATGTAATATGCCAAGCTCACTGAACTTCAATCCTCAAGAAATGATGCCTTAGCAATGAATAAAGTCAACTGCCTAAATTGTATGTGTGTATGTATATATACATACATACATATATATATATATAGAGAGAGAGAGAGAGAGAGAGAGAGGAGGATTACACAACTGAAGGAGCTATATTAGGATCATTCATTCCATAAAATTCAACCTCTCCTTCACACACACGTCATATTCAAATACCCACAAAAGCAAACACAGACTAACAAGTTCACATACACCAAAGTAGCCTGAGGGACATATCTACAGATCCAAGCAATGGATTAGCAGAAGCCCATGGCTAAGCTTTATTAAACCAGACTCTGTAACTCAAGCTTAAACATTTAAAAAAAAAAAAAAACACTTTTTATTTTATATTAGGCCATAGCTAGCTGCTTTGATTGCTTGATGTTAAGGTCCTTTTTGTCATCAGCACTTGCAAGGGTCACAGGTGCAGTTTGCTCCACACTTGCAGGCATGGCCCCCTTCTGCTACAAAGCTCTCTGACCCCTCAGAATAGCTGCAACAGTACATAGTCATTTCTTTCCAAAACTTACACACACACATATATATATATATATATATATATATACACACACGCACCCATATGAAAATAAACCAAATATTATTATTCATTAAAAAAGTTTCAAGTATTTGCATGAATATTCCATGAAATACATACCTCTTCACCGGTGCAATACCAGTGATGATGGTTGCAGTGGTTGTGCTTGTCTCAATGTCCGGGTACATCCCACATCTGTCCACAGAATGAATATGACCAATCTCAATATTAGAATATTCATCTAAAAAAAAAATTTAAAAATTTAAAGTATAAATATTATTAATAAAGATTGAATAATAAAAACCTATTATACCATATTTATATTTATAAAATTAAAAAACTACTAATTCTTATATAAGAAAATATTTTGATAAAAAACAATAACACCACCCAATTATTGGTTTCAAGAAAAGAATGGGTAAATTTTTATGCATATGTTCACCCTTTTTTTTTTTTTCCACAAGAAGAGGAAACTATTTTCTTGGAAATAGTGTGAAGAAAATTCTTGCTGATTGGGAGAAAGAGAAGACATACCCTCCACAGCCGCTGCCGCACTTGCAGCCAGAACCACAACCGCAGTTTCCTCCGCAGCAAGACATTTTCTTCAGAAAATTGGAAAGAGAGAGATTAGAAAAGGATTTTCAGTGGAATTTGAATTCACCCAAACAAGCTCTTGGATGAGTTTCCCAGTAAAGGTCATGACCCTTATTTATAGAGCAGGTGAGGAGAGAATTGGTGCTAATCTGCCGTACACGTGGTGGGATCGTAAGGGAGTTGCGTCCGGGTGCTTTCCCAGAGGTAACAACACCCCACAAATCCTTTCTTTTTTCCTTTTTTTTTTTTTTTAAACCTTTCGTTGTCACCATAAATTTACATTTTGTTAAAAACAAGAAGATTTAATTATTAATTATTGTACTCCAATTATTGAAAATTGACAAAAAAAAAAAGAAAAAGAAAGAAGGGAAAGACAATGGATACCTTCTTTAGATACGTGTACGTTACTTTCTTTGTGCATAAGGTTATAAAAAGTCTAACAAGGTCTAGGACTTTATTTTTATTTAAAGATAATAATTTTTTGTCATGTGAAAATGAGTCTCTCTAATTTTATTATATTTTATTAAATTAATTAACCTTAATTCTTTTGTAAAAATATTTAATAATTATAAAATTTAATCATATTTTTAATTTAGACTAAAGGACTATGATTATTTAATTTTTTTGATCATAAATCTATTTTAATGGACCGACTCAAATTATTTTTTAAAATATAATTATTTTTTACTTATTTGTATAAAATTTCATACTGTCACGACCATTCTGAACCCTTATTTTTGTATTCAATTCATGTGCAGCAATTTCAACGCCACTTGCACTTCGATGTCAGGACAGAGATTCATGTACCAATTTTGCCTCTCACGCGGCAGCAATTCCAACGCTACGTACACTTCGATGTCAGGACAGGAATTCATGTACCAATTTTACCTCTCACGCGGCAGCAATTCCAACGCCACTTACACGATCAGCATCCTATTGGAGAATAAAATAAGATTTTTTAGTTCAATTAACATACACATAAACATAAACAGATCAATTAAACATGTACTATCAATCAAAAGACGATTAGATCAGCAAGAGAGAGAGAGAGGGGGGAACATAACAAAGTATAATTACATTGTAGAGATAATGATAAAAAAAAATTGAAAGCGGTGAAACTTAATTGGGAATCTCGGAGGTGAATCACTTCATGATGTGAATTGGGCCTTGGTCAACTCTTAGCAAGTTCCACTATGATCATCACGCTCAGGAAACAAGGACATATACACGTCACTAGCAATCTGTAATACAAAAATTAGATCAAATTGTATACAAAATAGAGTAGTGACCGAACAAAGAGGGGATGGGTTTTGTAATTGTAAGGGTTGGTGGACTTGAGACATCGAAGAATGCCACTCTCTCTCGGTATTTTGGATTGTCAAATTGTAATTTGAATTAATAAAAAATTAGTTTTTGATTCACAACAATCTTCATATATGAAATAGTGAAATTGTAAAATTTTACAGTTTCAAAGCTATTAAATTTTTAATAATCATGATTGAAAATTTTGATTTTTTTTAAACAATATCCATTACTTGAAAGTTTCTTTTTACCATCCAACATGTGATTTAGAAGTTCAATAAAACTAATGATAATTGAGTTTTTCCTTAATTTTTATGAAACTGTAAAATTTAATAGTTTCAAGAAACTGTAAAACTTAATAGTTTCAAGAAATTATAAAAGTTTACAATTTTGCTGGGTTGAAATTGTACAATTTTGGAACGATTTTTTTTCTTTAGAATTCCATATGCAATATGATTTTGTCTAATAGATCTTGATTTTTAGAATACAAATATATAGATTTTATTAAAAACGGATCTATATTTTACAAGTTATTCAATTTTAAAGTTTACAAAACTTTATTGAATTTGTTTCCTATATGTACAATTATTTAGTTAAATGAGGGGTATTTTAGTCACAAAATAGTTAAAGAACTTTGAGGTTAATATGCTTTAGGACCTTTGGTATGAATTCAATGATAATTTTCATCTCTTTCATGAATTTACGGTCGAACGACTCATTTTTATTTATATTTGAATTTTGTTAAAAAAATTGTGAAAAAGGTTTAAAGGGTGTAACTCGAGTTTGAAACATGAAATAGTTCATTATTTTTTTAGTTATGGGTTGGGCTTGCTTTCCCATCCTATATTTGTGAAAATTTATAATTTTGTTTTGAAAAACTCAAATTTTCATTTCAATAGAGAGAGAGAGAGAGAGAGAGAGAGAGAGAGAGAGAGAGAACAATTTATTTTCCTTTCCTCTTTCTTAATTTAAAGACATGAATCTACAAATGAATTTGGTTGTTCAATACAAATTCAAATTATTATAAACTTCTTAATTTTAAATTGAATTTGGCCAAAATTAACATAACATATAGCCAAGCTTAAGCTCAATTAATAAAAAAGATTGAAACGAAAGTTTGCTGCTAAATTCCAAAGCCCAGATTCCATGTCTATAGTTTGTCTATTTGTTTGGTTTGGTTGGAACTGAAAATGAAACCTTATATTTATCAACTTTGGGCAAATAAAAAGACAGTGACTTTGCAGTTTTTTAAAGAAAAAGAAATAAATGTAGTTTTCAAATTCAATGTCTAGAATGATATAATAATAAGGGACGTCGACCTCCATTAATGGTTTGTTTTTAAAAATCCAAAGTTCCATTGTCAGCTTCTTGAAAGAAAAGCATCACCCTGGCATGAAGCATCCGGCTATGTGAGAGATGATCTAAAATTTTGACTTTCTCATGTGCGTCCCTCTCACCTTATGATAGAATTATAAACATATTTTATCTCTATTTCAAATGAAATGAACAAGTCTGCAACCACTCAAGTCTTGGTTTTTTTTTTTAATTTCACCAATAGTAGTGTGTGAAATTTTCAATGCTTGGATGGACATTGAAGCATTAGTTGGGTTAATAATATAAATAATCAATTAAATACTAATAATTATGATATAATTAATTTAATAATTATTGTGTGTTTAGATATTGTTTAAAAATGACAATTAGATACGAATTTTTTTTATCATTTATTTAATAAATGTATTATATATGAATTAATATTTTTATATGTTTTATACAATATAATAATAAAATATATATAATCAAAAATTATTTGGTAATTATTCAACACCTTTTGAGAGTTAAAAAATTGAGTCCCATTATAAATGACGATTAAGAAGTTTTACCAAACGACTGTCATGTCTTGTTTTTTTGCATTTGTATTCTTATATAATGTTTTTTTTTTCGAGCCCTCAATGAAATATATTTCTCAATTTCTTAAAAAAATATTTTTTCAAGTATATATACGAAAAGAGATTAAATAATTAAGAACAAAGCAATAGAAATGATATATATATATATATAAGAAAAAAATTAAGAGACAATATAACGAATTTAACATTTTTTATACAAATTGAAAAAATAATAATAATAAACATTAGATGCAAAAAGAAATAAGATATAAACAATACAATCGAAATATGTTATCGTAATGACGTGGTTATCGTCAGTGTTGATGATGATGTAGTTAGGACTTGTCGAAATATGTCATCGTAATTATAGTGATCATAGATAATCTATTTTTTTTTCCTTTTTTACTTATTTTATCTATTATTAGAAGTATTTTTTTAAAAATTACTTCTTATTATTGAAAATATTTTATCCCACGGTAGTGAAATATAGTCACATTAATTAATTTCATTCCAGATAAACGGACGAGGCCGTTAAGATTGGTTCCTTGACCAAATTAATAATTGCCTTTTTGGTCATAATATGAATAGCATCATCACAATGATCGTATTTTAAAAGGGTAAGGCTATTTCCAATTCCATTAACTCTCAAAATGTTATTCACACTCTCCTCTTTTTTTATATATATATATATATATAATTATAACAATTTAATAGCAAATAAAAAAAACTCAAATATTAAGAGGGTCAATAGTTTTTTTATGGATCAAATCATCTTACTCTCAGGGGAGTAGCATATTCACTCTCTCTTCACATGGGTTTGTCTCTTGAAAGTAACAATAATAATATATATAAAAGAAAAGAAGAGACAATATACAAATTTAATAATATTTTTGTATACAAATTGACAAAAAATGATAAACATTAGATGCAAGTAGAAATAAGATATAAGCAACACGTATGAAATTTATTGTCTTGACGATGTGGTTATCATCCGTGGTGATGGTGATATGTAATTAAGACATATCAATGGTAGTTATAGTGATCGAGAAGTAATTTCTTTTTTTTTTTTTTTCCTCTTTCACTCTAGTATTAGACTATTATCTGACCCTAGTAAAATATAATCACATTAATTAATTTCATTCCAAATAAATGGACGAGGTCGTTAAGATTGGATCCTTGACCAGATTAATAACTGTCTTTTGTACATAGTATGAATAGCACCATCACAATGATTGTATTTTAAAAGGGTGAGAGTATTCCCAATTCTAATAACCCTCAGAATGTTATTCACACTCTTATCTTATCTATCTATAGATATTATAGCAATTTAATAACAAATAAATAAAACTCTAATAGAGATTGTATTTTAAAGATAAGTTTTTGCATCAATAGATTCATGAATTTGGCTAATAATATTTTTTTATTTGGACAGATTTATTGGTAAGAGACAAAAATAAATAAATAAATAAACAACATTCTATCACGTGACAAGATGTCATTTGTTAAATTCATAAATTAAGTCGGTTCATGTCAAAATTTCTTGTAGTTAAGAAAGGTCAAAAAAAAAAAAAAAAATATCTCACATGGATCAAATCACTGTCACTCATAGGCGGTGGGATATTTATACTCTTACTCATAAGGGGTGGGATATTTATACTCTTATCTTCACATGGGTTTGTCTCTTAAAAGGTTTTCAAAATGTAAAAAATGGTGTTTGTTTAACATTACCAATTGATATGCCATAATTTGAGAAAGGCCTTAGAATGTGACATGTACAAAGATTGGTTATGCTTAGTACCTCCTTAATTATGAATTACAGAAAAAGTAGAAAGGGTTATGAACTGATCACTATTTTTCATGGACTACCGATAATAAGAAAACAAAATTTAATATGATAACTTTTATCTATGAATCCCGATTTTTATACTATCCTAGTCCTACTTAATTTTAAATATTTATAACTTATAAATAAGACCTCAAGATATACTTTTAGTTGATGTTCAATTATTCTTACGATTACTATTATTATTTTTTTCTGACTTTATCATTCGATGACCTTTTGACCTGATATTTTTGTACAAATAGTTGAAAGAGAGCTAACGTCTAATCAGCAATTGGTAACATCACTAATAGAATAAAAAATTAAATCATTTTTAAAAATTGAAGATGCTAGCTAACCTAATCAAGAAGATGGAGGATACACATGACTTTTCCAGATTTTGAAATTTTGATTTTTTTATTACTACTTTTTATAAAAAAATAAAAATAAAAAAATTAGTAGTTGTTTGTCTTTTCATAAATTTTCATTTTCCAATATAAACCCCTCTTAAATTCTATTCTTACTTTTTTTTTCCTCCCTAAATCAGTAGTAAAATTTCTATATAGTCATGTTAGATATATGTATCCAATCATGCTAGTATGGGTGAGAGGAGAATTACCCTGCTGTGAATACCAATCAATTAAAAAATATATTCTCTTTTAAAAGTCTACTAAAATGATGACTTGAGAAGAAAAATTGTAAATGGGAGAGAATAAAAAAATGAGGAAAAAAGAAGAAATTATTAAAAATGGAAAATGGATGGAGTGGGGGCAGTGAGATGTTCAATCAAATATATTTTGATTGGAGGATTGAAATTTGAATTGGATTCCTTCTATGATGGGACTCCCTTGTGCGCTTAAAAGAATGGTCTTGGCTGTTCGCTTTTACTGCTTCCCTTGAATTGCCATTTCTTTAACAAACACACTCACTAAAGGGGTCCGAAAACATCTTTCCTTTCCTTTCCATTTCTTTTTCTTTTCCCTTTTAAAATTGAAAAGAGAAAAGAGTAAAAAACAGTAAAAGAGAAAAAGACTATGATACACTTCGTGATAATATACTTTTTTAATAACACTTTACTTTATATGTATTATGTCTAACTAAAAATAAATAAATAGTATAATATATTACATAATATTATTATAAAAATATATTATCATGTTATTGTATCAGACTCATGCAGCAATAAGGACCACCCGCTTTTTCCCATGAAGTAAATCTACATATATGTCTCGAGTAATGCTAGTTTTACTTTTATATTTTATCAAAAATGTTTATCTTCATGAGTTGTCAGTGTTGTATTGACTGAATATCATATTATTTTATAACATGATATGATGATATTCAATCAATACAATAGTGATAACTCATAAAAATAAATACTTTTAATAAAAATTTTAACTAAACCTAACATTGACCATTATTGAAATATCTCATGAATGCTGGTCATACTGTGGGCCCTCTATGGCTTCTATCCGCCCATTGTGGACATGAGTTGATGGGAAATTTCATTTCAAATCAAACTGTCATGTGACGGCAGACTCAGTTTTGGCCGACTTGTTTTCTTATTCCAAACAACAAGACGGGTCCAACACAACACCTTATTTTTCGGTCAATTTCACGCGGTCTTCAATTATTGTTTGGGCAAATTTCTTCTTTCCTTGCCAAGTTTTTAATTTTGGGTATAAATAAAAAAAATTCCAAATTTAATTTTTTTTTCAATTTTTTTTATTTTATTAGTCTTAATAATTGTGATTTTCTACTCAAATTATTAGTTTGCGTTCTGTATAAATATAACACACTAGACTTCAATAATATAGTTTTTATTAATATTTTGAATTACAAATTTTAGAAAATTTATTTATGATTGGTTCAATACTAAGAATTCAATCTGTTCAATTCTTATTACAATTTCTACTCACCTTTGTAGTCAATAATATTTGACATGTGTCATGATTATTCTCCTGAAAAAATATTTAATTTTTTTTCGTTTACAGTTTCTCTATTTATAGTCTTGATTTGTGATAGTTTCTTTAAATGCATCCACTTTGTTTTTCTTTTCAAAATAAATCTTGTCACATTATTAACCTCGAAAAAAAAATCTTTGTATATATATATATATATATATTACTATTTTTTTTTTATGGAATCAGTTAAGAGGTATCTTGAAATCAGCTTATGCATACTAAAACTAAGTCTCTTTTCTTATAATAACCTGACCCATCCTTTAATATCTAACTGCTAACGATCTAACTCGAACTAGAGACATTTGAATTTTATCTTCAACATCTTTACACACATCCAGGTGGTATTGCTATTCTTTATTCTATAGACATCAACAGTTTAAACATAGGATAAATCATCTAAAGTCTAACTAATTTCAAGTTTAAACAAAAAGAGTGGATGTCTATGTTCATGAAATGGCCAGTTCTTTCAATTAGTTTGAAGTTTGAACTCATTTCAAGGCATGAAATTCGTCGTTGAAAGTAGAATATTTGTGATGAATTCAACACTGCGTTGCAAAATGTTGATTATTTGCGACGCTTAGTCTTGTGTTGTAAATAGATTATGGCACATTAAATCTGGTTCACCCATCTTGCTTTATTATTTTATCCTTCAACTACAAGTTGAGCTCGAAGGAGTTCAGATCTTCTACGAGAAAAGAAATCTAGTGGAATAATTTCGGAACTGTTTAGATTTGAATATTTATGCAATTCTTTGAAGATATATTGATCCACATCACATCATGCCAAATGATACATAAATGTCTTCAAACCTTGATAAGAACCGTTGGTTGTGCTAATTGCCAGGATAATATAATCTGAAAAGTAAACAGTTGCAATGATTCGATAGTGTAAATTAGCAGGGAGACCGCCTGTGTTTCTGAAACCTTTTCACTATTGCAGTGATCGGTTAAAATGAAGTTTCGGAGAGAAAAAGAAAAGAAAAGAAAGAGAAATTTAAAATAGAAAAAAATAGAGACAAAAAAAAAATGTATTCATATTTATCTTTTTAAAGAAATAAAAGTCATTATTTTTGTTTGAATGATCAATGGGAGAAAAAGAAAAAAAAAAGTATAAAAAATCAATAGTATTTTAAAAAAATTCATTAAATACACTTTTTCTTTTCAAATTTCTTCACTTTTGACGAGAATAAAAAAGTATACGTAAATCTTCAAACTTTCTCTCCTATGTTTTTTTTCTCTCCATTAAAACTTTTCAAATAAAAAATTTAACTCTCTCTCTCTCTCTCTTACACTATGTTTGGATGGAAGGAATTGGAAAGAAAGGGAAGGGAAGGATAAAGAAGGAGAGCTTGTATCATGTTTGTTTTAAAAATTAGGAAGGAAAGGAAGGGAAATGGAGGGAAAGGGAGGGAGAGCTTAACCCTCATTTTAGTAATTTTGTTATCCCTCCAAAAGTGGGCGGAAAATGAAGGAAAGAAAAGAAAGATTTAATGAATTTTTAATAATACCAATATTACCCTTAAAATTATAAAAGCCAAAATAAAAATAACATCTCTGTCCTAGGACATAATAGTAAAATAATATAAAATCATTTCCTTTCCTTTCTCTCCATTATCATTCCTAAACAAGATAATAGTCTTTTCTTTCCTTTCCTTTCATTAGTTATCTAAACATAAATGAAGGATTACTCTCTCCTCTCCTCTCCTCTCCTCTCCTCTCCTCTCTCTCATAACTAATACTATCATTTCATTTCCTTTCCCTCCTAATTATCCAAATGAACTGTTACTCTTTTCTTTTCTCTCTAATTTTTTCCATCCAAACAAATTGTTAATTTATTAGGTTAAGCTCACTCTCATACATAAATAGTGTATAAATATTGAAATTAACAAATCAACTGGTCCTGATTATTTGTTTTCATGTGAAATTTGGTGTAATAGTAAGATTGTTTTATTATAATCTAGACGTAAATATTGTACTTGAATAAATAAAAAAATAAATAAAAAAAAAATATTAATCATGAAAGAGACAAGGGACTATAAGAGAGTGTCTTACTCGAGAAAGTTAAGAGGAAAGAAAGCAAAGGAGCGAAGATGTTTTATCATGTGAATACAAATAATAAAATAGGAATTCATTTCTTTTAATAAAAAAAGGGGCAAAATGAGTAATTAATAATTAAAGCTTCCCAATCATTTTCTTCCATCTTCTGCTTTTTAATTAGGAGAGCAAAACGAATTAAATAAAGGTTAAAAAAAACCCCTCCCTCTTTTTTCCTTTCCTTCCGTATTTTTAAATTAAGCACAAAATAAACTCTTTTCCCTACTTCTTTCCTTCTAACATTCTCAATCCAAACAGGGTGAAAAAGTTCAAGTAGTAGAAATCTCCTCTCTGCTTGGACAAGTTTAGGTACATCTAATCTGGCCTGAAGCTCATGCTTCAATTACAGTTGCCTCTGCAATTCTTCTTTTCCCTCGGGCAGCGGTTGATGAATTTAGAGTATACCAAATCTAATGTCACTGGGATATGGGACTAACATGTGGAGGATCCATGCCTGAGACGATATACTCAGATGATCCAACAAAAGGAGTCAGTAAAATTAATATCAAGCAGCAGGGGAAAAGAAAAGCTTCTATATCTAGGTATGACAGTATTTCTGTCATTCTCTGTTTATGTGCTAAACTAAAAAGATAATAGTAGTTTCCACCATCCTGAATGGAGCCCGATCCCGATTTGGTTCTGTGAATTTGTGCCATTTATGCAAATGTTCATCAATCATCACTAACGTCAACATTGTCTGCAATCAGCATTACCTGAAGATAATAAAAAGGAGGGAGAAAATGATGAAGAATGTACTAGAAAATAGGATGACGAAGAAAACTTCTGCCGGACTAGCTATTGGCTCGCCATCACCCCCCCCCCCCCCCCCCCCCCCCCCCCCCAACACACACACAAAAAAGGGAACCTCAAATCATTATAAGCTCTCATACACGAAAACATAAACATCACCACTGTAGTCTCTTGAGTTGAACCTGGGGATCAGAAATGAACTATAAGAGGGATGAAAAATAGAAAAATACCAATTAGGGGTGTTTCAAACAAGATATTTGGACAGGGGCAACGTTAATATCAATCAGTAAATGGCTTACTATTCAGGTTCCCTTTTTCTCCCTCTCAACTCTTTTAAGAGCCAAGTGATTTCATCGCCTGGCTTCAGAAGTTCATCGTGTAAAGCAAGCATGTGAATCAACCAAAAAGGAGTTCAACATGCATTACTAAAAACCTAGAGTCACTGGTTAAACGTTTTTCCGAGATCTCAGAAAGTAATGCTGAATTCTGCAGCACTTCTGATGTTTAATTTAGACTAGTGATAAAATGAAGGTACACATAAGAAGCACCACAAACAAAGTTAATCAAAGAAAACTCAAATTTCATTTAAGTAATTGGATCTCAATACAAAATGCAAGACCCTCATTATGTTTATAAATTAAACAAAGACAACTTACAGCATTCTCAGCAACTATATCTCATCAACTGGAGGGGAAAAATCTGCAAGATAACATTATTTTCGGCCGACATGTAGGAAAACCACCTACCACAAGAGTTTAAAATCCACAAATCAAGTTAGTTCTGAAAATCCAAGCTGCTGATTTTCTGGTACGAAGCGGTAGTATTTTCCTCTCAGAAATGTCGAGGGAGTACCCTTAGCAGTATATAATCAGTATCACTGATAAACTAGTCGAGTATAATACCATCTAAATTCAGTTGGTAAGATTCTCCACCATTCACAAGCATCCTAAGACCAGCTTTTAGGTCTGGTATCCCTTCCTCCAAAACTGCACAAACTGGAAAAATAGGAACACCAGGTACTCTTCTTTTTAATTCTTCATACACTTCATCAGCCCCTGCCTCGTCAATTTTATTTGCCACTACCAAGGATGGCCGATCTGATAAACCCTCTCGATAAAACTCAAGCTCCAAAATTAAATCTTTCAACTGTTCCCATGGTGGAATTCCTTTTCTACCATCTAATGCAGCAGCCAAGTCTAACACATACGCAAGAACCTTGGTGCGTTCTATGTGACGCAGAAAAGCATGTCCAAGTCCACGATTTTCATGAGCTCCCCTTATGATTCCTGGAATGTCAGCCACCGTGACTGAGAAGTCATCATAATTTAGATTCCCTAGATTTGGCCTTAAAGTTGTAAAGGCATAGTGGCCTACTCTAGGTTTAGCTCTTGATATAGCCCCTAGAAGAGTACTTTTACCAGCATTTGGTATCCCTACAAGGCCCACATCAGCAATACTCTTGAGTTCTAAAACAAGAAGAACCTCAGAACCAGGCAAACCAACACCAAGTGAATGTTCATCATCATCAGACGCTTCAAGATTGAAGTCATCATCCCTTTGAACCTCACGCTTCATAAGATGACTCTTGGAACCTTTTGCGTGAGACACGTTACCTAAGCCACCCTCCCCTCCACGCGCAACAATTATTTGTTGACCTGGTTCGGTTAATTCTGCAACATCGTACTGAATACATTCATTTTCCTCCATTTCTTCTTCCCATTCTGCTTCGGACACATCACCATCAGTCTCCAGAGCTTTCCATTCAATTGCACTTTCTTCCTTCCAGGATTTAAAACTTTCTCTACAACCTCTGGGTTTTTTACCGGAATGAGAAGATTGAGGAATAGATTCAATCAATGAAGTGCTTTCTGATTGCACCACATTTTTTCCAATACAAGAAGACAAGCCATCATTGATTTTTATTGTTTCCACTACTTCTGGCTCCCTAGCATTAGTGGAGGTGGATTGCTGAGCAGGGTCAGAAAGATCAACATCAAGTGTACCTGGAATATCCCAGGGATCCAAAGCTGTGGAAGAAGTTTTTTCAACTACTGAAGGAACTTCACCCTCTACAACATGAAGTACAGTGCCCACAGGTACATGGACAACCTACCAGACAAGAAAGTTCTCAATGAACTGTAGCATTCTCATTTAATCAAGTGGCCAGATGATAAAGAGATGATGAAATCTAGAAAGTTAAACAGAAAGCTAATGAATTATAACCTTGTCCGACCCTCGGCTTCCAATCTTATTTTTTGAAGCTCCATGTCCCCCTCTCTTTGCATTCTGCAGGACACCAAGACTATTAGTCCATCAAGCCATACATGAATCATAAAACCAAACAAGTTCACGCGGAGAAGCGGGAAGTGTAACAAACAATGTGATGTTGCAAACTGCTGAAGTCCCACACTGTGGGGGAACATTCTAGTATCACATTACCACCTCTTCCACCATTCCCACCTACATTGATTCAACAGACTGATGAAAAAAGAGCAGCACTGTTTATAATATCACTAAAACTCCCTCTAACCATAAAAAAAAAAGGTTTTCAAAAGAACACTCCCCCTCCTTCAAAAAAAAAAAAGGGAAATTAAAATTACTAATTTCTTTTAAAAAAAAAATTCTGAAGCTCTTTTAAATGAAATTAAATTAAAAAAAGGAAAAACAAAAAAAGAAATTGATGAATAGGGCACAATTAAAAGGGGCAATTATATTAATTACTCAAAGAAACAAATCCTAACAGTTAATTGGATTAGAATCAATAACTCAACCTGATGAGATAAAATAAAACACCAATTTATCTAATGATAATAATTATATTAGAAAAACCCACCATCAGGTATACCACGGCGATCATGTCGACTACGGTGAAAGCTGGAACAACCATTGCCACCATCTCCTCCTTTAGCCCATAGCCTAAACCGATCTATCATTTTCCGCTCCTGTCAAAAAGAAGGAAAAAGATATAGCTGAAGCAAGAAGATTTTTCGAACACAGTTGAGAGTGAGACAGAGATAACGTAAGGTAGATGACCTGTAGTGGGGCAAGCTTTGACTTCTTGTAAGGAGCATCTGAAAAAGGACAAGATTGCAGAGGCCATGGTGATTTTGAGATTTTTCTCAATGCCTCGAAATACCGAGGGGGTTTTGCAGAGCGTAGCCACATCTCTGTTTTACTCTCTATATTCCTTTAGTTCTTAGGTTCCACAGACCCATGTTGAATGAGAAGGCCTTTATGTCTCAAATTTGGACTTATAATTATTGCAACTTCTCAGGATGATTGTGACAAACAAAAGAAAAAAGGAGGGGGATGCTGCTAGTGGCAGTGGACGTGTGTTCCAAGGAATGGTATGCTTAATCATGTATAATGACACTGTTCCCAGCAGTTCTTAGTCCAGAATATTAAATCCTGCGTATATCTCCAGGTAAGATTCAAACATGTACACAAGAAAATCTCGTCTCCTTATAAGTGAATTCACCTTGATTTGATTTGATCTATTCAAATTCTTCAGTGCATTACCAAAAGCTGAAAAATAAAAAATGAGCATAGATAATATTACGCAAAAAAATTGAGTAAATAAATTTCAAAAAAAAAAAAAGGAAAGAAAATAGACTACTAATATCACATAATCCATGTCAAAACACATTTATATGTAAAGTTAACTAAATGAATATTTTTTTTTTTTTGTAATAAATAAACATCCACGTAAGAGTGCCAAAGGGGGGCACACTGAACACAAACCTAACCTAGTTGAATATCCACTATGAAATATAAAAGCAACTGACAACAAAGAATCCCTCTCTGATACAACAAGAACGATGAACTGATAGTCACATGCCCTCCCCTTTTTTCCAAGAAACCAGATCGATAAGAATGTGATAGTCTCAGGATTTGGTGGAATATCTTGATTTAACACAAAAATGCATATATATAAAAACACACACACAGAGAAATAGATAGAGAAAGAGAACAAATCTCACAGCTGGAGTGATGAGAAGAAAAAGAGGAAGGGTAAATAAGGGGTCTGTGTTGTGGTGGGATTGTTGTTCAGGTCATTTAGATCTAGTGTGGTTCGGATATGTGGCTAGGGCTAGGATATGGAGACAATAACTTTTTTTTTCTTCCCATTTTTTTTAATTAAGGATGCATCATTTACAATTGATGTGTTTAAAGGAGACAATGATCCAACAGCTTGAAAACCATCCCATGGCTCGGATATAATATAAATAACTTATCCATATAAATGAGGTCAGACTCAGGCCAAAGACCTCTACCCTAGCCCATCCAAATTCATCTTGTGTTGGTGCTTTCTAGCCCAAGCCAATCCTGAGGTTCAGAAAGCACTGTTAAAGCCCAACCAAACTTTAGGTTGGGCTTTGGTTACTTGCTCAAGTTGCAGTCTTACATACAAGATAAATTTGGGAGCAACTTTCTCCAAATGAGATTATCAATAGTTAATATCTTTTCCAATGAAGCTCCCAAGTAAAAAAAAAAACAAAGTCATAAAAATCATGATTTGGATCATAAAATCATATGACTCCACCATCCCAAAACTCAAAATCGTTCCAAATCATGCTAAAATCTTTGTATAGTGGGATTGTTGAAGAATCAAAACAAGATTATTACTTATTAGGATCATAGGATTGTGAAACAAGTTGTACAACCATAAGATCTTACTTTTGTTTTACATCCTTTAGCCCTTTCTAATTACTTACACATCGTGGCCTAAATGACAATAATAAACAAAGTCTACAACCTAGTAGAATACCCTAAATCAATCAAATGAAACAAAATTTATTCTCATTTGAAAATTGCAATTATATTCTAAGTGAACAAAGAATGGAACTGTTAAAAACATCTTCACAACAATAGCTTGAATAAAGCTTAATCTTCTTTCTAACATGTATGGTTTTAACTCTCATCACCTTCCTTTTTATTTATCTATTTATTTTTGGTCACTTTGCTGTGAGATATTTTAAACATCTTGATCTCACCCCTCCCCCCTAATTTATTATTTTTGATCCCCATAACTTATCAAATTGCTTTTATGGAATGTTTGAAACAGAGCTGATGGTCCAAAAAAAAAAAGGTTTGTTATAACAATTATTTTCCTTTTAATTTTAGTTTTTATTTCATTTTGAAAAAGTAATTTATAGTAGTTTTTTTAAACCTATTTCCCTCAAAATAGATATTTCTTTTGTAAAAATCAACATTACTGCTATATTAATTATTGCATTTGACTTAATTCATGACTTTATAATGATTTCCAAACATTGATTAGCCACAAGAGTGTCTTTTTTTTCGAGGGAAGAGATGTTATAATATTGTAATGTAAGATATGTTAACGAAATTATAAATATTTATATTTATTTTTTGATATATGTCAATTTTTCGTGCCTACTACCTTGATTTTCTCCATCTTGGAAGCTTAAACACTCCAAATCTTTTTTCTATTTTCCTATATTTGCATTAAGTTTTAGTGTTGTTTGTAAAATATTTTCAATAATTTTTACTATATATATACGATATTATCTTTATTATTTTGTAGAATCTTACAATTCTCAATTCGATCCTACGATCTGATCCCATTTTCAACAATCTTGCTCTAACCCTTCCCAAACACAAAGGCTTGATTTACTTCAAAATTTTAACATACCAAATGAACATAATTGTTATGAATCTTCCATAAAAATACTCATTTAATTGAAATAAAATGGCCAACACCCATGAACTAATGCAAAAAAATGTGCCAGGAAGATTCAGAAAATACAATAAGAGGAGGGAAGAGTCAGATTCACTATTTGTTGTTTAGTGCTGAGAATCTGAGATTAAAGATCCTACATCATCAGCAAACAAAAATTCATCAACAAATCGTTAAATGACTCCAAATTTAGTTCAAAAGTTAACCAAGATTTTTAATTCGCCTAGTAATCTCAAGATTAAGTGACTTATCAAAATATATATATATATATATATATATATATATATCCAAAATTCAGTCAAGGGAAAAAATCTGTTGTTGGCTAGTCATGCCAAGTAGTAAATATATATATAATGGGCCAATCTCTGGAAAAACATCAAAAATATAATGGCCAACATGTTTGGAAATCTTCAAATGAGATAAAAAAATGATATTTCTCTTTTAATTTCTTGCAAGACTTGTCTCTATCTCTCTTAATGGTTATTGAACCTCTCACATCTCAACACAACCAGCAACATTCTACTCTCTCAACTAGAAAATCTAAATTTTAAATATAAATGATCCTACAATCCTGAAAGGTGATAGATAGCATTCTACTAATCTTATAATTTTGCAAAATGCAAAATAAGAATAAGTATTTAAATATTCTAAATCTAGATCAATAGTTTAACAACAATCACTTATAAAACTACACATGCCAAGATTAGGCAGACATTAGGAAAGAGGCTAAAAAAACCACCGTAACATTCATAATGAATGGTAAACAAATCAAAACAAAATCCCATACAAAATTTCGTATGTTCATGTTTCATTCTAATGAAACAAATGCACAAATAGTGTCTGAATATCCCATTTATCTACTTGCCACTATCTGATTAACTAGTTGCTATTGAGTTGCCAAAAAATAAAACTCAATTCTCTAGATTTCCAAACAAAACTTACTGAAAAAACACTTTATTTACATATCTATAACCCAAAATACACAACTTGTTAAAAATGTAACAAATTGAAAGTTTAAGCCATGTGAATTTGGGAAAGAGAGGGTTAGAATGGCTAATTGGTGTTGCTTGTGCAAGAAGGATAAGGAGTTGGATAGCCATTTGCTACACAATTTTACGATTGTAAGGGAGTCTTTTTTTTTTTGTGATACGTAAGATGCACACCATCACTATGTCGCAATTGGGACTTGAACATTGACCCTCCTCTTTGGGAAGTGGAGATTATACCATTCAAACTAAAACTTGATGGTAAGATTGCAAGGGAGCTTTGAGGCTGCTTCTCTAACTTTTTGAGTTGGTATGAGTTATGCCAAGTTCTTTATGGATTTGTCGAGGAGCCGGAGAGCGTGTTCATTCGGTAGTGGATCAGGAAGGTGTGGGATATGGTGTCCCTTTCTTTTTCTTTTATGCACATGGGGTGAGAGGAATAGGAGAACTTGGAAGGAATAAACTTTCTTTAGTTAGGTCGAAGAGTTTGTTATAACTCTTTATTTTTGGGTTGAATAATCCTCTATTGTACATGTGGATTCTGTTTTTAGATTTTTTTGATGGGATGAACGTTTGCACTAGTAGTTTTTTGTATAGTTTTGTATACCTTGTGTATGCATAGGTTGCACCTCTAGTTTTTGGAGCCTTTAGTGAAATTTCTATTACTTATCCAAAAAAAAAAAAAAATTGAGAAGGAAATAGAGATTTGGGTTTCACAAAAAGAGATGAGATAACATTGTCTATCATGGCAATAGTTGGAGATTGGATAGGGAAATGAAATTTAGGGTGTCCTAGTAGGTGCAACTTTGGTATACTTCCAATTGAAGTGTTTTTGTACCCTTTTCTCAGGCACTGTCAATTCACTTTTTTCCTTTTTATTTACATTTTTTTCCTTTTCTTGAGATCAAAGGCAAAAGTCTTATTTATCTTTCATCAAACCCTATCCCATCCCATGATAGCAAGATTCCTGTTTTGGTCAACCAGCAAATCTAAGATTCCTCTTTTTGTTAACCAACTAAACTTAATATTTTTCCATATCTTCCAGCTAAATAAGAAGTGAAAAACTGTTTTATACACCACGCATTTGGCTATTCCAAGTTCGCAATTTATGCAATACATAAATTCTCAAGAAATATGATACCTAACCTCATATCTGTCAAACCTACAAGAAAAATTAGATTCGTTCCATGTATCCTACACTTTCAATGCTTGACTGTGATCCTCATCTATCCAATTTCCTAATGTTACCCCCACATATATTTTTGTTACTCTTTGAATCCAAATTCACATCTCACACAAAGTGTGCAAGTTCAACATTATTTTATATTAAAAGAGTGAACTAAAAATAGAACATGTATCATTTCTTCAATCATATATGAACACAACATTAGACAGTACCACTTCAGACATTCTAAAACCTCCATTATTTTATATATATTTTGAAAAATGTTCTAAGAGAGTTTTTACCTATGAAGCCAAGATAACCAGGCAACCAAATAATCTTGTTTTAATTTTTCAATGTGAGAAATCTACAATGGTAATAGTTCATATTCTCATTAAAATCACCACCTAAATACAATTGTACCTTGTATTTAATCTAAAGACTCTCTATGGGTTTCGGCAAATCAAACTTGAAAAGCATCAAAACAAGACGTATAACTTTAATTATTGGTTTGTCATGCTTTTGAACTAGAAACCTGGTCAAAAAACACCAAGGGATTTCATATTATTTGATCTATCAAAGTAGTGTCAAACTTCAAACAAGCATTAAGCGCATCGCTTACAGAGAATCATGATTTGAAAATTAAGTTAATAACAGAGAGTTCCAAAAACCCGAGGTATATTGTATGTGAAGACTAGGGTTTATTTTCACATTCAAGGATGAGAGATGAACTGATAGTGTCTGGATATAGAGAAGAGTCTAATTTAGTAGGCATGAGAAGAGTGTAAAGCACACGTAGATTAAAGGAATAAAAAGGCATAAGGGTTGAGCACCTAGCGCGCACCTGTGTGTATGTTCTGATGAATCGGCGGAGGTAGCGCTGGGCACGGTGGCAGACAGTGGAGTTTCCTTAACCCGTAGTCACTCCGCTTCCCACTCTTATGTCGTTCGGATGTTCGCGAGAATCAACACAGCAATTCATCTGTGGAAAAATATTAGCTGGTCCGGTTCTAATAGTACCAAAGCAAGTTGGGCGGGTCGATCGCAAAGCAAATTAAAGCCTGATTTGAATTTTTTAGGGTTTAAATTTTATTTTTTATATTTTAGGTTAAATTTTCAAAAAAGAACTAAGTCTCATTTAAATTAGAGTTGAATTTAAATTAAAATTTTGAAAACTTGAATTCAACTCAATCTAAATCTATATTCAATATTTTTTATATTATATTTTTTATATTTTAATTGTCTATTAATAGATAAATAATAATTTCTTTCAAGAATTATGATTTATATTTTTATAATTTCCAGAATTTGTTAACTTTTAACATTTTTTTAAAAATAAATTATATTGAATGAATTATTTTAATGATTTTTTAATTTCTTTTGGAATAAGAATTTGAGAAGAATTATTAAAGTTTTTAGTGTATAATCAAAATAAGAATTAAGGGTTTGTTTGGAAAATTCTAGAACCGACTCTATAAAATACAAATAAATTGGTTTTAAATTTTTTGTTATTTAGTAAGTATCTTTTAACAGTATATTAGTTCATGTTTAGTCTTAAAAAATACTTAAAACCCGAACAAAGTTAGATTAGAGAGAAATTGGTTTTCTTAAAAACTAAATAACTTAATAAGGATGATTTTGGCCTTATTTAATTTGAAGAATTTTCAAATAGCCCTTAATAATCGGATTCGAACCAGGCTCTGGTTGAATCTTATACTATGAATTTTAATTTGGGTCAGGCTCGGGTTGACTATTTTAAAGATTGGATTGGCTTGAACATAACTCAACCTGAGCTTGAACCACCTGAATAATTGCTCTAGATGAATAGCCATATCAGTAAACTGTTACTGTACATATACATTTAGCCTATTATTTGACTGTTGGGATCATTGGAATGAGATTATCTAATATTTTTCCTTGATATTAGGGACTATAAATCCTTTTATAATTAATTAATATTAAAAATAAGTTTTATAATATTTTTACCAACCAATTTTTTTTCTCATGTGTATGTTTTTTTTTTTCATTGTACAAAGCAAGATTTTTATATACAATTTTATAATCAGTATGAATATAGAGAAAATTAGATAAATGTAGTCTTTTTTGTACAATTGTTCCTTTTATACAACTTTATTTCTACAAATAGAGATGTTATTTACAAATGATTTCTTTGCGACGGTGCCTAGTGTTGTTAATAATTTCAAAATTCTAAAAATAAAAATCAAGGTAATAATTTCCTATTGATAAAAGCATTGTTAGATTACTACTAATTACCTGTTAACAACGCTTTGCTAGGAGCGTGGCTAATATTAAATTTATGCCGCGCTATTAAAATATTGGTACTAGTTTTAGAAAAAATTTACAAAATAAAAATACCCACTAAGGCATTGGACGGCAAAGGTTGTTTTTGCTTTCTGGATGGAAGCTTTACTTCCATGGCTTGTCCTGTGGTTTTGGGACACTAAAAATAGGGCTTCGATGAGAGAAAGATATATATATATATATATATATATATATATATAGAGAGAGAGAGAGAGAGAGAGAGAGAGAGAGAGAGAGAGATTGGGCACAGATTTTTTGCATAATATGTTGCAAGTCTGATGATGAACTTTCCTTCACCATTGAGAGTGGGTAATTTTCACCATCTATATGATAATGGGGTGATTTTTGTTTTTCAAATTAATTATTGTTGCAGAATCGGAGCTATTCTATCATTTCATAAGAATCAGCGACGAGCCCTAAAAAGGACCCTATATATGTTGCTATGGTACAGTGGAGGTCCTGATTGTTCTGCATTCAATGGACTCATTTATGAAATTGGTAATGTTTCTCTTCTGCCTTCTGCTAGCATTATGTGTGTATATGACATGAAATTCTAATGGATATGAAATCATTTTAGTACCTACCTTGTGTGTGTTTAACTATTTGCCACAAAAAAAAAGAAAGAAAAAGAAAAGCGTTGCAAATAATGAATATAAATGATTATTTGCAATGATATCTAATGTTATTTATAGTTTGAAAAATCTAAAAAAATAAAGTCAAGTACTTATTAGCAACACTTTACTAGGAACGTGACTAATGTTAATTTTTTGTCACGTTATAAAAGCGTTGCTAGTAGTTATTTGCAAAATAAAAATAGAGTGGAGAGCAAAATGATGTCGTTTTGGCTTACTATTATTTGCAACAACTTAAAAGCGTTGTTAATATATACTATGTGATGAATTTTGAATTTCTAACAGAGAAGATTTTATTGCTCACAAATCTGAAAAATATTCACACGCTCATTCTATTGATCATATGATAATATATATACAATTTTACAAAAGCTAATCTAGGTAACAGTCCTAAAATTACGACAATCTGCTACAGAGAGGTTGACTTGAATATTTGAAATGATACACCCTTGATTTTTGGCTATTTATCTGATTGCTGATCTTGGTGATTTGTGATGGCTTGATTTGAGGAATCTTCCGTTATACGCCCCCGCAAGATGGAACTGCCATCGGCGAGTCCAATCTTGGTTCGTAGAAATTCCATTCGTTGGCAGGAGAGCGGCTTAGTCAAAAGATCAGCAAGTTGATCGTGGGTGTTGACGTGATGAACTTGAAGAACGCCACGTTGAACCATATCGCGAACAAAATGGAGATCAATCTGAATGTGTTTCATACGGGAGTGCTGGACAGGATTAAAACTCAGATGAGTGGCTCCCAAATTATCACAGAGCAACTTTGGGGATCCGGAAAGAGAAAGACCAAGTTCATGAAACAGAGATAAGAGCCATAGGGTCTCAGAGGCTGCATTGGCAAGGGCGCGATATTCGTCTTCAGTGGAGGAACGAGCAACAGCTCGTTGTTTCTTTGAACTCCAAGAAATGGGATTTGCACCAAGGAAGCTTATATAGGCTGAAGTGGAGGTGCGGTCATCCAGGTTACCCGCCCAATCAGCGTCTGAGTAGGTGAAGAGAGCAAAGCTAGATTTTTTTTTGATGTGAAGACCATGTAAGAGGGTTTGTTTCAGATAGCGAAGAAGCCGTTTTGCTGCAGCCCAGTGAGTGACTGTCGGGTTGTGCATAAACTGGGAGAGTTTATTAACTGAGAAGGAAATATCTGGACGGGTGAGAGACAGATATTGAAGGCCGCCAATGACGTTACGAAATTCCGTACTATCAGTAGTGGAGGTGCCATCAACTAGTTGGAGTGCTGTGGTGGTGGACAACGGAGTGGAGACGTCTTTAACACCAGCCATGTTGGTTTTTGACAACAAATCTCGAATATACTTGTGTTGGGACAAGAAAATACCAGAGGCAGTGGGAATAACTTCCATACCCAAGAAAAAAATGGAGCTGTCCCATATCTTTGAGAGAGAACTGAGTGCCAAGTTGGTGAACAATATGAGTCACAAAAGGCAAATCATTTCCAGTTATCACTAAATCATCCACATAGACTAAGAAATAGCAGATAAGATTGTTGTGGCGGTATATAAATAAAGAGGAGTCAGCTTTAGAGTTGTGAAATCCCAGAGCAAGAATGGCTAATTTGAGAGCTGAATACCAGGCTCTAGGGGCCTGCTTGAGGCCATAGAGAGCTTTACGTAACCTGCACACATGATTAGGATGAAATTCATCTTTAAAGCCGGGGGGCTGAACCATGTACACTAGTCTCAGCCAACTTCACCATGCAAAAAAGCAGTATTAACATCTAATTGGCGCAACGGCCACCCATGCATCACAGCAACAGTCAGAACAGTTCTAATGGTAGCCGGTTTGACAACGGGGCTAAATGTTTCTTTATAGTCTAACCCTTCACGTTGATGATACCCTTTGGCAACAAGCCTCGCTTTAAAGCGATCAATGGACCCATTGGATTTTCGTTTAACACGAAAAACCCATTTGCAGCCGACGGGTTTGCAGTTAGGGGTTGGGGAAACAAGTTCCCAGGTACCATGGCGCATAAACGCAGTGAGCTCATCGGACATAGCTTGGCGCCAATGAGGGTGACGGAGGGCTTGACTCACACAACTTGGTTCAATAGTGGAGGGAAGTGGATGCTTGGTGACAGAGTGAAGTTGTTTCAGTCTATGAATATTGTTCATAGACCGAGTGGTCATGGTGTGAGTGCGGGAAACACGGGGCATAGGAAGGGGATGAAGAATGGCATCATCAACAAGGGACTCGTGAGAGGGCGGCGTGTGTGCAGGGGATGGGGGGAACACACGATCAAGGGAGTGGGGGGAACTAGGGTTAGAAGAGGTAGAATGCAAAATATTTAAATCAGAGGGAGAGAAGCAGTTACCTGAAGATGAGCCGTGAAGAACAGGGCCTCCCGAATTCATTGGTGGTGGGTGTAGTGGAGACGGCATAGCAAGAGGCGGTCCGACGGCCATGGATGGTGCGATTGGAGAAGAGGCGGTGAGAGAAGGCAGGGAAAGGGGGGAAGGGAGTTGGGTCTCATCGAACAGAACATGCCTAGAAATGAATAGTCTATGGGTTTGAAGATCAAGGCACTTATATGCATTTTGGGTTGTTGAATAGCCCACGAACAGGCAAGGACGGGATTTGGGCTGAAGTTTGTGGCTATTGTATGGTCTGGTAAGAGGAAAACAGAGGCAGCCAAATTTTTTTAGTTTCAGGTAATTGGGTTTTTGGTGAAATAGGGCCTTAAAGGGGGATTTGTGAGTTAACAGAGGGGTGGGTTGGCGATTGATTAAATAGACAGCAGTTGAAAAAGCATAGGGCCAAAAAGATAAAGAGAGAGATGCGTCATGCAATAGAGTTAAGCCCGTTTCAACCACATGACGATAACGACGTTCAGAGACGCCATTTTGCTGGGGTGTGTGAGGAGCGGTGGTATAATGGCTAATCCCATGAATAGAAAAATAATTTTTAAGACAAACAAACTCACCACCATTATCGGAATAAATACTTTTGAGTTTGGATTGAAACCGATTTTCAACGAGATTTTTAAATTGAGGAAAAATAGTACTAACACCAGATTTTGTTTCCATGGGGTAGAACCAAATATATTTGGTAAAATGATCAATGAAGATTAAATAATAGCGGGAGCCATCAGTTCCAAGAGTGGTAGAGGGGCCCCAAACATCAGTATAAATCAGATCAAGTAGGGCATAACTGCAAAAAACTCGTAACACTAAATGGTTGTTTGTGTGCTTTATTGATAGAGCAAGAAATACAAAGATGAGAATCACTTTTATTGATTATTGGAAGGGAAAAAGTCTTCACAAGATGGTGAACAATTTTATTTGACGGATGTCCAAGGCGTTTGTGCCACCCATCGATAGAAGTACGTTCATGGACATTGGCAACCATTTTTGGAGAAGCTTTCACTAGTGAGTCCGGGAGAGAATAAACCCCATTTTCACATGCACCTTTGAGTAGAACCGCCCCCGTGATCTGATCCTTGACAAGAAAAAATGATGGATGAAATTCAATAAACACATGATTTTGAGAGGTGAAATGATGTACGGAAATAAGATTTTTACGGATACTAGGGACACAAAGTGTATCAGTTAAATGAAAAATGCGAGTGGGTGACTGAAAAACCAAGGAACCAATGTGTGAGACAAGCAAACCTGAACCGTCACCTAAGACAACTTCATCAGTGCCAGCGTATTCAGAGTGCACAGATAGGTTCGCCAAATCACTAGTGATATTATGGGAAGCGCCAGAGTCAATAAGCCATTTGGTGTTTGTGGCTGGGGCTGGGGCTGTAGAGACACAGTTGGCAGTGGCATTCGAAAAAGGCAAGCGTGGGCAGTGTTTGGCGATATGACCAAGAGCATCACAGAGTTGACATTTGGGTGAGAACTTGCGCGGGCCATTGGACTTGGAGAAACGCCTGTTGTTGGTTGGGCCACCATAGTGGCGATAATGGGCCGGGGCTACAGTGGGCTGGGAGTTATCACCACTATAATGCCGAGAGTGGGGCAAACCTGCATCAGGTTTGGAGGAACCATCAGTTCGGCCAGAAACAGGGGCTTTGAAAAAACCCTTGGTGCCGTGTCTCCCTGGAGACGAACCAGAACGGCGAGTGGAGTAGTTGACCGATGCAACCAACTGTTGTGTGGAGGCATCGAGACGACGAAGATAAGCATCGTGGCCGACGAGGAGATCGTGAAGTTCTTCGAAGTGCAGGGGCCATTCCCTTGCGCGAATGGGTGCGGCGAGTTCACGGAAATCGCTTCCCAGGCCATTGAGGATGTAGAGAGTGAGATCATCATCGGAGATGGGATGATCAATGAGAGAAATTTCGTCGACAAGAGCTTTGACGGTGTGCAGGTACTCTTGGACCGATTTATTACCTTTCTTGATCATTGTTAGTTCCTCTTTGAGTTGTATTGTGCGTGTGCGCAATTTGCTGGCATACAATGTATGCAATTTTTGCCATGCTGCTTGAGAGGTCTTGGCAGCAGAGATGAAGGGGGTGATGGTGGGGGTAGTGAAGGCCAGAATGGCACTTAAGATAAGCTTATCTTGGCGGATCCAGTGAGTTTTGGGGAGATTGGGGATGGAGGGATCGGTTGGGGTTGGACAGGGCTTATCACCGGTGACATAATCTAGAAGATTATAGCCAATAAGCAGGGCCTCAAACTGAGCACGCCATTGGGGAAAGGTGGAGGGTGTGAGTTTTTCATTGATTTGAGCAGTAATATTGAGGGCAATGAGCGGAGTATCAGTGGGGGACGGTGGGGTAGTGATGGGATGATGATTGGTGGCTAGCGGTAGGGATCGAGGTCTCGTGAGAGGATGCCTCTCCCGATACCATGATGAATTTTGAATTTCTAACAGAGAAGATTTTATTGCTCACAAATCTGAAAAATATTCACACACTCATTCTATTGATCATATGATAATATATATACAATTTTACAAAAGCTAATCTAGGTAACAGTCCTAAAATTACGACAATCTGTTACAGAGAGGTTGACTTGAATATTTGAAATGATACGCCCTTGATTTTTGGCTATTTGTCCGATTGCTGATCTTGGTGATTTGTGATGGCTTGATTTGAGGAATCTTCCGTTATACTATGTACACGCGAATGCTAGATTAAAGTATGAGAATTTCTTATGTTAATTATAATGTAAAACTTTAAATTACAAGACAATCAAAATAAGATCAATAGAAAGTTAACCATTGAAAATGTGTAATTCAATCAGAAAAATAATATTGCTAAACATTTAAAGACAACATAATTGAAAACACCATATATGCACAGCATGAATAGAATGGCTAGATTTGGCTGAATTTAGACCTAAAGAGCCAAACTTTTCCCACAATGGTCACTTAAAGAAAATAGGAAACTATTACACCTCCAAAATAGGCATGTTGAGGCCCTTTTTTTTTTTTCTCATGGGCTTTAAGAGAGGGGGTGGATTTGGTGCGGAGTGACTGTTATGTCAAAAATTTCAAAATTGATGGAATTCATGGTGACTTATTCTATTGACATTGACCATTTGATAATCCTTTCTCTTTTAGCAGTTCTATTCAACTATTAGTATTCAATGACTTGGTATTATATCCATACGTAATACTAAAGCATTTTAATCTATGACTTGAATCCATGACATGATGTTTGCTATGAAATCAATTGATGTGGACTTAACTAATATGCTAAAAATCTCAAAATTGTGAAATTAGGTATTTTAATTATTTAAGATCGTAACAGATATCAGTGCAATAAAAGACCACATTTCTTCAAAATCTTATTATTAATGATTTTTCTTTTTGGATTTTTGCTAATTGCCCATCTTTGCCAGGATACCATCTAGTGTCTTTCCTTCATATGCATGAAAAATAATAAACTAAACATATATTTAAATACATCCAAAACAGCAACTTTTAGGGGAGCATAAAGGCTCTTCAGAGCATCCAACTAAAGATAGTAACAATGACTAAAAGATATGAGGAAGAGGGAGGGAGGGATATCTCATTCTACATTGTTGTCAATTGACTAGTCAGAATCCAACTTCATTTTCTAAATCACCTTCCAATAAAGAAAGAGCTTCGAATCCATTTCCAATGCTCAAGCTCAGCAGACCTGTATTCAATACTTAATCTTGTTAATAATATCATATTAAAAAAGATAGCAACTAAGGGTATTGCTCCATTCTCATTTCTATGCACTAGCCACATGATAATTGAGATTATATGCAATTGTTCTACATTTTCTCTTTAGATCATAACAGAATAACTTCCACCTTTATAAATTTCAAAAAGCCTAGCTAACTTCCAATACTATGCTACATATTTCTCTTAATCAGCATGGAATTCTATTCAAGGAAGAATTGATAAAGTGGACTGATGCAACTTGATCTGATCCATTAAATTAGTTTTCCAATAATCATTCATTATCTAGGTTTTTAATGAAAAGCAGTAGGCTCAGCACAAGGGGTAAACATCATCAGTGAGGGATGACTGAATTAAACCTCTGTCTGCATTGTAACAACAATTAAGAAATTACAGACCATTTCTTCATTAAATGTCCTTTTATCTACTGCTGTGTGGAGCAAAGCTCTGAGAGGACATTCTGATATAATTTTTAAAAAATTATCAAAAACTGACAAATTCAAATACAATCTGACAAATTTACCAAAGAAATGGAAAGATGGACAAAGAACTTACGCTCCAGATGAGTTGCATGTCCCATGCCTGTGTCCTCTATTCTGCATTCATCATTTTAGCGAAATAAAATTTGGAACATGAACAATTGTTTCAAAGTTTGACTGATTCCTCTGAATCTTAAAAGATCTGATATCATTTTTTACTGGATCATAGAAAACCAGATCCTCCTGCTCTATTAACACCACTAATTCCCCATTTGTCAGATATTTTATTGGTTCACATATGAATGTTGGATAATAGTCAATTTCCAAGTTAATTTGGAAATGCTTGGTCCAAGATTCTTGGACTCCATACTCGTTCATCACCCAGATATCAATACTATTGAAAGAAGTATCACATATACATAAAGACTCACCTAATACTCCCATACTCATTATGGATCTATCTTTATCAAAATAATCAGTCCATGGTGGTGAGACACTTCCAAATTCTTCATCTCTAACATCAAAGCAACAAATCAAATCAGAAGAATCAGGGTGATCACCAAGAAGCCAATGAATAACCACATTGAGAAAAGTGGTATATGATGCGTTGCATAGCAAGAGCGGAGATTTCTGGATGGTTCTCCAAGACCTTGTCCCAAGAGTGTGTACTTGAGCCACGCTCCTAGCCAACCCAGACTTGCCCCTCCTAGGGTTCTGATTCTGATATATAACGCGAACCACTTTGTATTGATTAGTCCTGGAACTAAAACCAAACCCAAAAACAGAATCCGTACCAGCTTTGATATTCTCAACTTTAGTGGATTTTGGAAGCGTCATCTGCTCCCCGGTGACAGGATTGAAGACGATTATGTGGTATGCAGAGTGGCATAAGCAGAGCAATCCATTACAGGAATTCACTAAGGTGAGCTTTCTGATGTTTGATGTTGGCGTCATATTTTGGAAGTTTGAAAGTTGTATTGAGTTTGATTTGGTCGGTTTCCAGGTCAACTAAGTAAAGGGTTCTTGACGATGATGATGATGATAACGAGGGCGAGAGATCATGAGTAGTATGGGGTCGAAGGAATAGGCATGGATGAGATTTCGTGTGAAGTTGAAGTTGTTGGGTAAACACGGGATCAGAGATTATATTGAACCAGGTTTTGCATACTAACCTGCAGCCAGCGGATATGGTTTTGATGGGGATTCTCAGCAGAATGTCCATTAAGACTTCTTGTGGCAGATCCATTATGACGGTGGACCGAGAACGATCCATTATGACTGGAGACTGGAGACATAAATGGAGACATATAAAGAGATATATAGAGAGACGAGAGAGGAAAGAGAGAGGCGGCCGGGTCCTATAAATATTTTGCAGTCCCTGGTTTTTGTGTTCAAATCCTGCCAGGATCGGGCTTCTCCTCCCATCCGCGCATGGATTGGAAGTAAAAGAACACGTTATTTAGAAGATAATTTGAGACGGGAGATTCAATTTGAAAATTACTCTATTGAAACGGTAATAACTCACCAAGTGCTTCTAACATTGAATAATTAAAATATTTTTACATTCATAAATCAGTCTAATCTTCGAAAGACGAGCGCATAACTTGAAGTACTTATTGGAGTACCTGAATTTCCTGAATAAAGAGTCACAAGTTTATATCCCAAAATTTATAAAAATTAATAACTTAAAATTTATAAATTTATCTTTAATAAAAATTATATATTTTAATTATAAACATCGAGATCTATCAAACAAAACTCATATAGTATGAAAATATGAAGAAAAAAAATTATTTCAAAAGTATAAAAATTTCTCAGCGAAAGTGTAAGTGAAAAGCTTAGTTCCAATCTTAAGTGTAAAATTTCATGTTTTTTCTAAAACTCTAAAAATTCAAAATTTTAAAAAACAAAATTGAAAAAATAAGCAAAAAATCAGTATTTAAAACATAGTTAATTAAAAACTCACTTGATTAGTAAATTGTGTAAAATTTTACAAGTTGTGTCAAAATTTTTGTAAAGGTTTACATTATGGAATAAAATAAAATTTTATAAGATTTTCAGGTTAAATTCTCCACATTTATGAACAAAAAACTTGCATCACTAGTTTTAAATTGAAAACAATGACTAAAGTCCTTCAAAAGTATAAATTTTACACTTTTGTTGACAAAATTTTATACTTTTAAAATTAAAAAACTTCACAAATTTTCAAATTGTAAATTTTACACATTTGTAAGGCCATCTCCAGTGGTGACTCAAATTCAAACTCAAATTTTACTTAAAATTTGAATAAAAGATGGATTTAAATTTGATATTCTCCAATGATCACTTAAATTTTTACTCAATTCTTTTTTAAAAATTAACAACTTATCCTAAACATTACTTTATGTCATTTTCCTTCACAAAAAAAAAAAAAAAAAAAAAAATCATTTTCCCTCCTTTTTTTCATTCTAATCTTCTTTCACGCTTACTTACGCCTCACTTTTCTCCAATCCATCAGGCCTCACTCTGCGCAGAATACCTTCTCTGCTTCTCCATCAATCCATCCCTTCACCCCTCCCTCTCTCACGACATTCCTGCAGATCCAGAGTCCCTCTCTCACGACTCCTACTTCCCTCCATGCCTCCCTCTCTCACACAAAATACATGCTTCTCCATCCCTCCCTCTCTCACGCAGAGAAACCCTCCACCAGGGGGGAAAGAGTCACGACTCTTAGCCCTCTCGCGTAGAAGACTCCGAGACTGATCTGCTTCCCAAGCTGCTTTCTGAAGCTCTCAAAGCTCGGAAGAACGACATCAATGAAGGTTGGCCTCGTCAACATAACACTCCGATTATTCAATTATAACTTCTGATATTGAAATTATTTGTACAAATTATATATGTACGTATATAATATGTATGTATGTGTATATATATGCTTTGACAATGGAGGTTTTCTTGCTTTGTTTTTAAATTTGGATTTGATTTATTTTAGCCTCGGGGCCAAGCTTCCTCCACCTGCTTTCTCTCTGCGTCACCACCGTTCTTCATCGCCAATCATCACTGCCGTTCGCCATCGCCGACCGTCACTGTCGTTCGCCATCGCCGATCGCCAGGTCTGTTTTCCTTTTCCTGATTTTCTTTCCATTTCTTTTCCTTGCCTTTTGCCTTTCATTTTTCATCTGAGGTGAGACTAGGTAGGGAAAAAAAATAGCCGTTAGAAATTTGGTGTTGTGAACAGTAGTGTACTGATTTGGGTTTGGATTTGAGTAAAAACTGATTTGGTATGGGTTTGAGTCAAGGGTTGGAGGGTGATTTTTACATATTTGGACTCAAATTTAAATTTGATATGAGTTTGAGTCACCACTGGATATCACGTAAAACTGAAAAAATTCTATACAATCCACCTAAATATATGACAGGCTCTCTCGGATCAAAACAAAATATGCCTTCATATTAGAAAGACATTACCATGCAAAGAATGTAAAATCATTGGCAGTAATTTCAAACTTCTTACATACTCAATAGAAGATATTTGAATACATGCCACTTGTTTGAATACATGTAGCAATTGGTCAGAAAAATCACATTGTTTCTTGATCTTAGAAAATGTAATCATAAAGCTACAAAACTAACCATATGCACCACTACAAAAGAATTTATTAAAGGCCCCAGATTCTGAGATTGTATCCATGTACAAGTAGAATATACAAATTAACGTCAAAACAACCTTTCATCTCATCCAAAAATTCTCAACATTTAATAAATCAAACAGATCAGCATAGATTAGCTTTTGCGGTCTGCTGAAAGCTGGCAACTTGCAGTGGCCAGAATGAAGGAGATCAAAAGGCAGTTGGGACTTATATCTTGGCCTCTGTTTATGAAAAGGGAAGAGATCAAGAGGTTTTTGTTTCAGAGAAGAGTGGAGGAGAGAAGTGTTGGTGTTTGTCGACATTATTACAAAATGAAGAATATAATATGAAAGAGGAAATGGCTATATTCATTCAATGAAAAATTACCTTCAATTACATGAACTTCTCTGATATATATAGAGAAGAAAGAGAAACTAACTAACTAACTAACTAACAAACTTACTAACCAACTAACAACTACAAAACTAACAAACTGATCTACAACAAACCTACAACAAACTAACTGTAATGACCTGGCTGAACTGATACAAAATAGAAAAAACAAAGAAATTCTAATACTCCCCCTCAAGATGGAGTGTATAGATTATGTACGCCCATCTTGGAAAGAAGAGAAAAAAATTGAGGATAACCGAGTGCTTTAGTAAACAAATCTGCCAGTTGATGTTGAGAAGAGACATGGAAGGTACGGATTACACCAGCTTGAATCTTCTCACGAACCAAATGACAGTCAATTTCGATATGCTTTGTTCGTTCATGGAATACAGGATTCGTTGCAATGTGGAAAGCAGCTTGGTTGTCACAATAGAGAGCTGCTGCCTGGGGATGTTGAACTTGTAAGTCATGAAGCAAATGTAATAACCAAGTAATGTCACAAACGGTAGAAGCCATGGCTCGATACTTTGCTTTAGCAGAGGACCAAGAAACAGTTGGTTGTTTCTTCGATTTCCAAGAAACTAAGGAATCACCAAGGAAGATGCAATAACCAGTGACTGATTTGCGAGTGTCAGAGCAGGCAGCCCTAATCAAAGTCAGAAAATGCCTTAAGATGAAGAAAAGAATGGGAAGAAAAAAATAATCCTTGACCAGGTGTTGCTTTAATATATTGCAAAATGTGATGGGCAGCATTGAGATGAGGTTGTCGTGGTGCATCCATAAACTGGCTGAGACAATGAACTGAATAAACCAAGTCTGGTCTAGTGAGTGTAAGGTAAATCAAGCGACCAATAAGTCTTCGATAAGTGGTTGGATAAGGGAGAAGAACACCATCAGATTTTGTTAACTTCAAGTGTTAATCCATTGGAGATTTTGCAGGTTTACATCCCATAAAACCACTATCTGAAAGAATTTCTAAAGCATACTTGCGCTGACATAATGAAATACCTGCCTTGGTTCTGGCAACCTCAAGACCCAGAAAATATTTCAATGGGCCCAGATCTTTTAGCTTGAATTGAGCATGTAAAGAGCTCTTCAGTGTAGTCATAGACTCATAATCGTTACCAGCAATTAGGATATCATCCACATACACAAGAAGAGCAATGAATGAAGAGCCTTGCTATTCGAATGAAAAAAGAATAAACAGATTTTGATTGAATAAAGCCATGAGTAAGTAATGCAGAAGAAAATTTTGAGAATCCATTGGCGTGAAGCTTGCTTCAAACCATAAAGGGACTTGTTTAGTTTGCAAACTAGAGACTCCCCCTTACTATGAAAACCAGGTGGAAAGGACATATATACTTCTTCATGTAAATCCCCATGTAAAAACGCATTGTTGACATCTAATTGAATGAGATGCTAGTTCTTGACAGCATCAATGGCTAACAAACAACGAATTGTAGTCATTTTAGCTACAGGAAAAAATGTTTCAGAGTAGTCAATGCCTTCCTTTTGGGTATATCATTTGGCAACCAATCGAGCCTTATATCTTTCGATAGAACCATCGAATCGATACTTTACACGGTAAACCCATTTGTAACCAATAGGTTGCTTATCAACAGGCAAACTAGTAATAGTGCAGGTATTATTAGCCTCTAAGGCTGCAATCTCCTCTGCCATAGCATTTTTCCAATGAGAGTAATTAATTGCTTCATGAAAGTATTGAGGCTCAAAAGTACTAGAAATTGATAAGGCAAATTGGCGATAAGGAGGAGAAAGTTTAGAGTAAGAAAGAAAACAAGAAATGTCATATGCTTTACCTGGCTGAATCGGACCATTAGCAGTAGAATCTAATGAAGGGGTAAGTGAAGAGGAAGCTAATTGACAATGATAGTCTTGCAAATAACTTGGTTTATGAGGCACTCGAGTAGATTGACGAAGAGGCTCAGATGAGGCAGAAACTGTTTCTGGAATACCAGTAAGAACAGTAATAGGAACATTATTAGAAATATTAGGATATGAAGTTGAAGGAGTAATAGGGTTTGAAACAGGAATAGGAAGAACAATATCTGGAGAAAGTATTTGAGAGGATGGAGAATCAAGAGAATTAGAAGTAGAAGAATTAAAAGGAAAAATGTTCTCATGAAAAACTACATCCCAAGATGTAAAAATGGAATAAGTATTGAGATCGAGGAGCTTATAACCTTTGATGCCAAAAGGATAACCAAGAAAAAACATGTATAGCATGAGGATCAAACTTTGATCGTCCTGTAGTAAGGGTGTTTGCATAACAAAGACATCCAAATACTCTTATGTGATTATAGGAAGGAGAAGAATGAAAAAGAAGTTCATATGGTGATTTATTGGATAGACGTGAAGATGGTATTCGATTAATGAGATAAACTGCTGTTAAAATTGAATCACCCCAAAAAATTAAAGGAAGAGGAGACTGAAAAATGAGTGATCGAGCAACATTGAGGATGCGCTGATGCTTTCTTTCAACAACAACATTTTGTTGTGGAGTGCCAACGCAACTAAGCTGATGGATAATACCTTTAGAGGCATAGAAAGTTTTCAAATTGAATTCTTTTCCATTGTCACTACGAATACATTTAATCTTGGTATTGAATTGAGTTTCAATCATAGCAACATAAGACTATAACAAGGAGCTAGCATCAGACTTGGAGGTCATCAAATATACCCAAGTGCATCTGGTACAATCATCAACTATAGTCAAAAAATATTTATGACCAGCCATAGTAGTAGTGTTGAAAGGTGATCCCCAGATGTCACAATGAATTAAGTCAAAAGGGAATTGAGATATATGATTGCTTGAGGAAAAGGGTAAACGCTTTTGCTTAGCCAACGGACAAATAGAACAATGATGAGAAATGTTATTATTATTTTCTATAATTGGCACAAGAGAATTTAAAAAATTCATCTTAGAAAAAGAAGGATGTCCTAATCTATAATGTCAGAGATGAGTTTTAGACTCATTAACAGAAGAAACATTTGAAATAGAGGGCAAACTATCAGAAGTGAAGCTTGTTCTTTGCAGAATGTATAGGCCTCTTTTCAATTTACCCACTCCAATCGTCTTCCATTGCATAAGGTCTCTGAACCTCTATTTAATGCTTGGATCAGATGCAACAATATGGTCATATCTTGGATCTTGAATTCTCTATCAAAAGAGATTGCAGCAAGTGTGATCTATCTTAATACTACTTGGGAAGTCTGGCTCAATCTCAATGATCGATTTCTTCAAAGCAATGGCCCTTGAGTTTTTCAACTTCAAAAGGCTATATCTTCTCTCACCCAAGAAGATAAATCTGTGAGTACATATTATACTCGTCTGAAGGGATTATGGGATGAATTACTTAACTATCGTTCCAATTCCTTTGTGTTCTTGTGGTGCCTTGAAGACGTTGATTGAATATCAACAACATGAATATGTAATGCATTTCCTTATGGGATTGAATGACTCGTTTTCCCACATTCGAGGACAAATTCTGCTGATGGATCCTCTACCACCCATCAACAAAGTTTTTTCATTAATTCTTCAAGAAGAACGACAGAGAGAGATTATTTCTGTACCTCCTCTTGTTGAATCCACTGTTCTGATACCATATTACAAAATGAAGAATATAATATGAAAGAGGAAATGACTATATTCATTCAATGAAACATTACCTTCAATTACATGAACTTCTCTGATATATATAGAGAAGAAAGAGAAACTAACTAACTAACGAACAAACTTACTAACCAACTAACAACTACAAAACTAACAAACTGATCTACAACAAACCTACAACAAACTAACTGTAATGAGCTGGCTGAACTGATACAAAACAGAAAAAACAAAGAAATTCTAATAGACAAACTTGTTGGCATGATGGAAGAGGAATGGCAGCAGGAGTGGAAGGAAGGGAGGCCGTCGGGGAGATGTCGGCGTCGGGGCAGGACTAGGCAAGAGAGAATAGAGTGATGGAAGAAAGAGGGAAAAAAGAGAGTGCAGGAAGAAAGTGACGTATGGTTTACTTGTGGGATGATTGAGTATGAGTTTTTATTGTTAATTTAAAAAAAAAAGAATTATTACATCAATAAAAAAGATCTTTGCTAAAAGCAAAAAAAATCTGATTGTCCTTCATCTCAAAACAAAAAATAGTTAGATCTTGTAATAATAGAGTATCTGTAATTCTATTTTTTTTAAACCTGACATATATATATATATATATATATATATAAATAAATTACACTGATCTCTGTTAAAATTTATTAATATTACACATATTAGTCTTGTAATTTAAAAAATTATACTAACATTTTTTTATTTTAATATTATTTAATAAAAATTTCTCTTCCATTAGTCAACGATTAATTATCTTATCATATTGTGATGATGTCACTTCAAATATTTTTTGAAATACTAATTTTAACCTCATTATCATTTTAGAAATGAAATTTATTTTTCTTTCTACTATTTCTCGCTAACATGTTTTCTCTTTCCCATCTCTCTCTCTCTCTCTCTCTCTCTATGTATTATATTCTTATTATTTGAATAATTTAAAATTAAGAAATATTTAGAAAACATCTGAATGAAGTTGATATACACATGAAAACACCTACGAAATCATTCCCATCTCTCTTTCTGAATGGCCTATTTCTCTCTCTCTCTCTCTCTCTCTCTCTCTCTCTCTCTTATTATTTAGAAATATTTCTGTTTGTTGCCCAAATCCCACCCTATATGCTCTTATATATAGACACACACAACGGGTTTTTTTTGTAATCGAGGGACGATCACTGTCACAACCCCATCCCCCCCCCCCCCCACCCCCCACCGTCCACAACCAAAACATCTGTTCCACACCTTCCCCTGTTTAAGAGAGAGAGAATATGCATATATTACATTAAGCAAAATAATGCCTTCCCCTTGTTTATGAGATTTATTCAGATTTTTTTTATTGAAATCTATTTAAATCAGATTTTAAAAAATTCCCAAGTAGGAAAATGTAAAGAAACGAAGGAGATGAGGAAGGGGAAGTGGATTCACCTGTGATTTGCCTCTTTTGATAAATTGAAATAAACCCCCAATTTAGGGCTTCAATTCCTATATATATGTATGTATAGATATGTATATATATAGTAAAAGAGGATGGAACTTGGAAGCAAAAATGAAACTGTGAAAAAAAGTTGGTAATTTTTGTTTCTGGCACTTGAATCAAAAGGGATCTCAACAGGAAGAGTTTTTTTATATGTAATTTAATTTAAAAGGTTATTAAAGTAATTTTATTAAATCTACTAACAAGATATAATTTATATAAAGAAGATAACGGTGATTATTTTATTCAATTATATATTTTTATCTTGTCGTACAAACATGACTTATAAAAATTACTAATGTTGTTGACCAGAATAATTTATGTTAATGCATGTCCCAGTCAAGAAAGACTATGCACCAATTATCTTAAATGCATCAAACAAGAAAAAAAAAAGAAGGGATAATTGAGACATCACACAAATTTATTTATTTTTCTTCAAATGAAATCAACGACTCCGGAAGCCAATGCTATACTCTCACTCAATAACTATATCTTATATGTGCTTCTTACATACTGTAACACATCAGAATACATACATGGAAACAAAAGGCAAAAGCAAAATTTCATGTACACGGCTGGCCTGGAGGAAGATTTAAAAGAGCACCCTGAAAAAGCAATTTAATCAACAATCTAATGAACATAAAAATTCTTCTAAAAGTGTGTCAAAAATCAAATCTTCAAGCTCAAGTGCCACACACTCAGTTTCCAACTGGAGGTTCATCCAACCATCTTCCTTAGCCAAGTTTTGAGCAACAACACAATCCAGTGATTGCTCCAGCTCCTGGCTCGAGCTAATGGACCTGCTAATACTTGCCCAGACCTCCTCAAGAACACGATAACCCACAGGCATTGGACGGATTTGGCAACTGAAGGACAAGGCCCTTGGGTAGTAGGTGAATGATCTATCATATATCTGAAGTAACGCATCATTAACTAAATCGAACAGAAGCTGGTGATGACAACAACAGGCACAGATGTCCTCTCCGGCAGCATTCTGGTTCATGGGGCCAGCAAGCCTTCTACTTCCTCAAACAGCTGATCTGTCAAGTCCCATGTTCTAAGGAAGGAATTCTTAATGAATCCCAATCGCTCAAGAATCTCTCTCACATAATTGAAATCTGCATCATCCCTTGTATATAATTCAATGTGACTGTGATTCTTAACACTATTGTTTACATTTTCATAATTCTCAGCATTCACTGTGCTGCAGGAGGAGCATGTTAGGGAATCTCTGTTAGACCTGTTTTGTGAGTTGACTGAAGATTCCTTCTCATACAAATAATTGCATCTGCACTCTAAACCTGATACAATGTAACAGAAACAATTAATCACTACTTCGAACCATACTGAAAAGAAGTTTCAGAGGATATTCTCAGAATCTCAGTTCTAGTTTCTATTTTTCTGAAAGTAAAAATTCAAATTACTATATGCTTTTATATAGAGTTTCATCTCATAAAGGAAGAATCAGTAATGTAACACAAAATTATGGAAACTAAACACTCTCTCAGCAAGCAATAAACATGCATTGTAACTTGGGACTAGAAGCACAACTTAGTTCCTTTCAAACACCTAATGGATCATTAATCTTATCCTATAATCTTTTACCAAGAAAACTTGCTAGATGTGATGTGAAATAGATATAAAGTGCATTGGATAAGAGACAGTTACAAGGATTACCTTCTGAGATTGGAAACTCTGCAGGGGTGGTTTGAGAATTGCTCTCATCTATTCCCTCACTAAGCCCATCTATCTTGGTGGTCTCCTTGTCATTTATACCCACTGTTAAGCTGGCTGAATATTCTATTCTTGTACTTACATCAGTTACATCAACCATGCTGCTTATACATTTAGTCTCTTCATTAACATCTAGAGATACATATTTCTCTGTACTTGCAGGAAGGCTTACTGGCTTTGGTTCATCATGACAATCACTCTCAACATTTGTACAGTTATCCACAACTGTCATAACTGGCAATGGCATCCCGGCTAAATGAGCATCGCGAGACACCTCATTCTGTAGGGAACAATAATAATCAAAATGAGGTAGAGAATGAATTCTTCTAAAGGATATTGGAGCATGGCCACCTGATTGAATCTCATATTCGTTTGTCAACTTTAAGCTCTTAGAGTGAGGCCACTTCGCATCCCTACTGAAACTATAATCAAACAACCGAGCATATTTATCCGTTGATTCATTTGGATAGGATGTTCTTCTGATGTGGGTGAGTGTTTCCTTGCTGAGATCACAAACAGGTCCATCAGTTTCATGACAACTGCTGGAACAGTCTTTACTCTCTGTGCCAATTCTATTCTCATTCCACCTTTCAACCATCTCTTTCCCACCTGTGGAAGGCCTGCATCCAGAAGGAACTCTGCTAAGGAGTGCATCCAGGGAAGGCAAATTATTGTCATTTTCGCCACCCTCAACCACATTTTCAGTTCTCTGCTTAATATCTTTCAGAAGATCTATGACAATTTCACTACTCCCATTTTTATCCAATGCCTGTGTTGAACCCAAAGAAGAGCAGCTTGTCTCTTGATTTAGCACACTGCCTCCACTATCATTAGCCATCAGAGGCCCTGACTTTGTATAAAGATCCTTTGGAAACGTGGATGCAACCAATACAGGTGCTAGAATGCCAGCAAGCAACTTCTCTCCTTTCCGAAAGGACCACATTTCATTCTGCTTTTGTTTGAGTTTACTTGGCCAAAAGTTTCTACTACGTGACAAATCAGCTACAGGAAATGACCCCGATTTGGTTAATCTTGTTCGTGTATTGGAAGTATGCATACTGTGGAAACAATCTACAATACCATCATCTGCATTTTGTAGAATTTTAAAAAATAACTCCTTGTTTACCTTCAATAATTTCAGAATATCCTTGTACTCCTTAAATCGGCCATGTGAAGCATTTCCGCTGAACTGTTTAGTTTCCATGAGCTTCTGGTCTACCAAAGTTTCGCTTGCTTTGTTACACTTCTCTGGGAAAAATGTGTGGTTTTCAGAAAGCTGGTTGTGCTCCAAGTATTCAACATTCTTGGTACCATACACATCAAAATTCTTGTTGCAGGCAACTAGCTTGTCAGTGGCCTTCATCCGACCCCATTGTTTGTGGTCCTCTTCTTTAGACATCTCTTCAGAAATTAATGATTTCATGCGACCTTTGAGAGACCTTTTGTTGGTTGAGCTAGTTTTTGTAGTTCCCTGATCCACCTGATATATTAAACATTATGGTACTGTCATTTCATTTTCTGTTGCATTCACAAGCAACAGTTTAAATTTGAGTGGAAGCCATTGTTACTCCAAGATATAGATTCAAATTGCTGATGTATCAAATGAACTTACAAGGAAGTGACTTGTTTCAGCATTTTGTTCTTCACCAGAATCATGGATATCTAATCTTGTTTTCCGACTTCCATTGCCTACAAACGAGGAGAAAAAAAGATAACTCTCCAAGAACATCGAAAACAGAAAAATGAATTTATGCATTCTATGTATGATTAAATGTGGTAAAGTAGATCTCTATTCACCTAAAGATTCCTCCATGCCAACTTAACCCGTACAAATGATGCTTGCCGTCTAATTCCTCTTATTTATTTTTTCAAGGACAGAAAAACCAAATTGCTAACAAATGGTTAATATCATCCAGTAAAATCAATTTTGGTATTGGAGAATTCCAACTCCCCAGTTGGAATTATTGAAAGGAAGAGTAAATAGCTAGATACAAATTGAGCTTTTGCAAATTGAATATATTTGAGAAATTAAAAATTTAAAGCAAGAGAGTTAAAGAAAGAGCTTCAACAGGATCCGCATGTGCATCTATCCACATTATAACTCAACATAAATCTTTAAAAAAAAGTCAAATTCTGAAGACATTCTTAGCAGCATAACTCACACCAATGTTTTCTAATTCCACCAGACAGCAATTTGGGAACTTTTGAAATTATCAGAATTTTGGGCATATAAAAAATATATTACATAACTGTTGTAACCAACTCCGGCCAAATTTCTCCTATCTCACCATGCTGGAACAGTTTCTCATTTATTTATTTATTTTGGTATCTTTTGTACTTTATTTAAACTTCACCTATTTCTGACACACTGTCCAACCATTCCAGCAATAGAACTGTTCAACCCGAGAACCTGACCATTTTCTGTTTAATGGAATTTAGAAGCTTTGGTTCACATTTTACACGTCCTTGAGTATATTCGTGTTTTGCAGTGCTAAAGAATCAAATGAAATGTACAGGCAAAGCCTCGACTGAGAAACATGCAGCCTAAAGAAATAAGTCAAATTTTCTCCTTTTCATATAAATGGCATAATCTGACTCCAGTCGGTATCTCAAGAAAGAATTGGAAGGATTATGATGTGTCTTCAGAAAATATCTATCACAAAAAAACATCAGGAGTGCTACATTTTTGTGGTTTTTATTGTTTTTTTTTTCCATAGACATCTATATCTTCAATTTATAATAAACAAAAGATCCAATTCAAAACACAGAATTGAGAAAGTAATAAAAAAAAAATGTACATTCAATGGTTATTTCCAAAAACTCATTTGAGAAGGTTTTGTCAGAATATGAGTGATTTGAATAAACAGGTTGGTAATGTGTCAATAACAAACCACACCACTTACCAACCCTCCACGAACTACTCAAGCGTGGAATGACTTGTTGACTACTTACATTCCATTGAAATACTTAAGAAAGGAAGCGATTACTGAAAATAGCAACTGAGCCAAATATGTTTATCAGTGTTAGAGAAAGCCTATGGGATAACATTGATTATCAAGGCTATTTAATGTTGGAGCTTCAAAGATATCAGGAGATTGGCCTTGCTACCAAATTAGACATTCATGGTCAACCAAGCTCAAGCCACATAATTTCACACAAATTGTTGATGACCAGGATATGGATTGCTGAACCTATTCGTCCACATTGTGACCCAGTCATTGGCAAAATGTATATGATGAAATTTAAAGGGCAAGAAGAAACCTTGATGGCTCAATATAATTGTTGATTATGTAGAGAAGAGCAAGATTCGTCCAAGCCACTACAGATTTCCTAAAGTAATTCATTCATTCTACAAGTGACACTACTAAAAATGATAAGCAGGGTTTTCCCATAAAAATGCATGCATGCATGCTCATCCACAATCCCACATAAAACAGGGTGATGCTAATATGAATTAGCATGCTAATGAACATGAAGAGTGGATTTTGAATGAAGCATAAAGATGCATGTTTAATTTTGAATTCAAGTGTCCCCAGACTTGCATAGTTGAGAAAAAGACAAGGATCAAAGCTCCCATATAAACCTAGATAGATAAAAACAACAACAACAAAGATGGACATTTAGCCCTGAATGGCATCCATATTTCAGCGTGTTTTGACATGTGCTGCTTATAGGTCGAAGAGGGAGAAACTGACTACATTAACACTCATCAGTTATTAAGTTGGGAGGAATCAGAGAAACTGACGGATTTAGATTGTAACAGAATGATTGATTTCCAATATTAAGACAAACTTCTGACTTGCATAATCAATAAGCTGATCTCAAGAGGCATTCCTATACTCTGTTCCTTCAATGAAGTTTTCCATTACCTTAAAAGTTTGGAAACTTATCCTTCTGAATTCTGGTTGCCAGACCTGCTAGCTGTTAATGGTACTTCATCAGCTACCGCCATTTCACCTATGGTTGGACCATCCACGGCTGGAGCTCTACCACGAGCCTGTAGATGGTGGCATGGTGCCACAGATGGTCTAGCCATAGATGGTCCCACTGTAGGTGAAATGAGCTGATGAGGTATCCTTAACACTAATGGCCTAAATCACTAACAGAAAGGTTTGTGCAACTGACAATAATCCTAGCAAAATCTGATGGTGGAACATCAAGTATGGATTCGTTCAAAAACAGCCTGTTAAGTTTGTTGTTACTGGATACTAAACAGGAGTCGTACACAGTATTTTGTTCCAAAGAAAACCTGCAAATATATTCAGTAGAGCATGAAACACAGTTTTCAAAAGAGATCGTAGTGTTCTCTTCGTATGGACCTTAAAATGATTATTATTCAGTAAATTTTTTCTGACCTCATCCAGTGACCTGTGTGATTCATTTTTTAGGGTTGAACGTCATAGCCACATCATGATTGCTTTACATTCTCCTTCTAAAATTATGTATCCTGACTTATAGAATCAGTAAGCTTCTGGGAAACATGTTATTGAAACAGAATTCAAAACTGTCACGCTGGAGCAAAAACAATGAAGCCTAGAAAATTCATCACATGGCCATTGGTATTACCAAGAAGGCCCAAATACCACATGAAGACAAGCTATGAGAATGACAGAAACAATAAGTGACTTAAAATACATCCTAGAATTTTCTCTAACTGAGAAATTAGCAACTCTGTATTTTGATAGTGTTGCAAAAGCAGCTAAAGATGGTAATTTCACATTACTGTACTTTTAACAAAGCTTCCAAGAACCATTTGAAAAGTAGAGAAGAAGGAAAGAAACACTGCATGAATAGAGACTCAGCTTACGTTTGGCATGTCTTCCGTCCATCGTGCTTTTTGTGGGGAATTATCTTTTTGACAGTAGAGTGCCAGTGATGGTAATCAAGAACATGAAGTATGCCCCACATGCAGCCTGGATGATTATTTTCAGATTGGTCATCAGAGTTTTGGCTCCACAAGTGCTTTCCCATTTTGTAACACTTGCAACCAACTTAATTTCGGAATTCAGCCACTATCTTGTCTAGCCTGATAAAGAATCATAAACCAAATACCATGTGAACAACTCTGTTGATAGCCAAGCATGTGCAATTCATATAGCAATTTCCAAATTACCTGCAACATGTCTAACAAGCTTGTTAAGTCTTATGCAAAACAATGAATCAAACATCATGTAAGCATGATAGAAAATGAGGTTTTACACAAATTTTTTAAGTGGCTATTAGACATAATCGATACAGCAACATCCCAACTTACCAAATACCAATCTCTATATTGTGAATTTTCATTTCTCCTTTGATTTTATTTCTTTTTCACTGTTGGCCATATTTTGTAAATTTCTATAAACACAAACACCTGGTGATATTTTAGAGATGAAGGGTTATGTTCCAAAGCTATATAATTAGTGAAAAAGCTCAAACAAACATGTTCATTCACTCTCAATTCAGTCATACACTTTAATTTGAGGATTTGAAAGAAAACAACAAAAACGCATAAATCCCAATGGGTCGAGTGGGTCGCCAGGTCCAAATTCACTGAATGCCACTTTTTTTCTTGGATCAATCTATACGGACGCTTTTAATCGGCACTCGCTAGGAGATGGTGAGATTGATTCTAGGATTAATCGGTAGATGAGTCGAATATCGAGTTATTAAAAAAAAAAAAAAACAGACAGCAATTAATATATACGGTTATCAAATTCAACAATATAATATATATATATATATATATATATATACACATATGATATGTATATACACAAAAAAAGAAAGGTGAAATTGGTGGTAGAATGACCAAGTTTACACAAATTACTTCCACGTTTCTTAAAACAAGTAAAGCTAAAAACAAAGTAACAGAAACAAATCTATAACCTTTTGAGTTGAGGATCGGATGATGAAGCGAGACAGAGATGGCGAAAGCGGTGAAGAACGAAGACCCTCTGTAGGCATGCGAGAGTTTGAGAGTTATGGAGGATTTTTGAGAGAGAAAGAAGACTGAGACCCTTTAATTCTGAATATAACAGTGCCTATAACAGTGTCACATATATATATATATATGTGTGTATGTATGTATTTATAACATTTATTATTCAATTAGGAAGGTGCGTTGCTTTAACGTATACGATAACGAGAAAGAGACCAAGGAGGAGGAAGATGAGGAGGAGGTCGCAAGTTGTTGTTCTCTTTCAAGAAAGACTAGAAGAAGCAGACGCCAGACCTTTTAGGCGCGCTTTACCCGTCAACTACTGTCTTGCCCCTGTACCCATCAACTGCTCTGGCTAATAAAACTAATTTTGGTGGAAAGCTAACAAAGATTGTGTCAATGCAGTAAGTTAAAAGGATGTCGTGATTAGATTACCCATCCGGAGTTTAAAATAAAATGGCTGTTGCAGTTGAACAACACTTTGAGGTCAAAACCCGCTACCATTTAGTTCAGTTATTGTAGTGAGGATAAGCTCAAATTAACAATATAAATTTAAGATCCGTTTAGGTGGGATTAGGATCCTTTCCCTCGATGTAGTCCATGAAACATGATGAATGACACATAATGTGTTTGTTATTAAATAATTAAATAATAGATTATGTTTATTTGTTGGTTTAGAAGAAGAATTAGATAAATTAGTTCTCATAATCTTGTGAAGTCAGGGTGTTTAAAAAAAAAATAAAAGGAACTCATTAATAGTATCATGAGTAAATAATAACCTATAACATGGATAGAATAATAAGAATAGAGGATGAGATTACTAATTCTACCAGCTATTAGTATAGAAGATAAATAATCCACCCTTATCCTAATTTATAAGTAATGGAGATGAGTCTTATCTGTTTATGTGAGGTGTGTATCAGAAATATAATATTAAAATTAAATCATTTTAAATAAGGTACTTGTTTAATATGATATTAGAGTAGACAAAGATCATGTATTCAAACCTCACAATCACATGTTACGTTTGTTAAGAAAATTGATGGATTTGATTCGATTTTGTGACGAAATTTTAAATTCTTAATCTAAATTTAGATTTGTTAATTATTTCATCAGATTTGATTCGATAATAATATTAATGTATATTATATTTTATATATATATAGATTAACTTTAAAAAATCTAACATTATTTTATATTTATGTTATATTTAATCAGATTAGATCATTATTGGATCAAATTTGCTTAATTGATATCTGATTCATTTAATTAGAGAAGTTATCGAATTAGATCATACCATCGAATTAAATTTTTTGTAACATATCTAGATAAATTGATTAGATTTAGTTCATGATCTGATCCATTGCAAGCCTTACACTCACACAAACATATTCTAAATTGGTTCAATGGATGTAGTACATATCCAAAAAAAAAAAAAAAAAGATTCAAATGATGTTGAAGACTAAACATATTTTATGTTCTATCTTTTGTAACAAAGTCATCCCTATAGACCACTCCCCCCCCCCCCCCAAATAAAAAAAAAGGAAAAGTGAAAGAATAAGAGGAATGGGTGCATGTCTTCATGTATCATTTAAATCATATTCTATCCTAAAAATATCCTCAATTTGATGATGTTAGGATTTCGCTTGCATGGCGTTGTCACGATTAATTGAAAGGCGTTGGTTGGAACGCAAGTGGAGTCGTGGGCTAAGAAAGAAATGAAGGAATGTAAATTGAAAGGGTGTGTTTGTCTGGCCATGCGAAGAGATGGTTCATTATTCACCATATACCTAATTAACGTGCCTAATACCTTATGTCCAAACACCCTGTAAAGTAAGCAAAATCGACTGTTAATAAAGATTATTAATTGTTAACATCAATACAAGCAGATGTGATTATGATTTCAGATGAGATTAACGTCAATTTAATCCTAAGGGTCAGACCCAATATACGTAAGCAGGAGAGACTATGGACCTACAACAGTGACTCGTTCTCTCGAGGTTCCCCATCTTAGGCGACTGCCCCGAAAGTCTTTCCATAGCAGTGTGTGTCTGTATCTATTATTTATCATTATTATTATTATTATTATTATTATTACTACTTATATAATATACAAGGGTTGATCTTTTTTTTATTACACCATTTTACTTTTTATGTATTAATTATGATATACCACAATGTGGCAAACCAATCATTACTCGACACGTATACCTATGGGTCAATTCGTGCCCGGCCAATTCAGCCCATGCTCCACCCGTTCAGTTCGCACTCGGCCAGGTCGGCTCGGACCTAAAAACCTGAAGAAGCCGAGCATATTCTTCCAGAACGGATCCACATTCTAGCTAGAGCTCATAAGACTGAACACAGAACTTCGGAGTAATACTCCAGAGCTTGTCACCACCTTAACATCTGCCGAGCAAAGAATAAGGAAACAATCTCTTACAAGGAAACTACCACATATGGTTATCTCTATTTTGATACAATGTCCAACATGATAACTGCTTATTTCCGATGATCGAATCCCTACTTTCATGGCTCCAAATCATAATCAACTTAGGAAAGCCACAGCCTATAAATTAAACCCTAAATGTACGCTTTATTTTCATGCTCATTATTTGGCTTTCATTACAGTCTTTCAATTCAGTTTATTGACTTAAGGCATCGGAGTGGCTACCGCCGGAGCGAACCCGGTGGTCCTCTGATCTTCTTTAGAGTGTTCTACAGGGAGCCGAGCTTGGAGCATACGTGGGCCAAAAAGTGCAACATCAAATTACTTATGAAATTATTATTTATTCTTTTTTTAATAAATATAATTGTTTTTGTTGATAAAATTTGCAATTACTTAAAATGTTTTATTTCATCATGATTATTTTTGATACACGATTGGATTTTATGTAGTAATTATTTATGAGATTGTTTTTTGTTCATTTTTTTTTATGAATGCGATTAGTTTTATTGGTGAAATCTAAAATTATTTAAAAATATAACATTTTAATGTAATAATTTTTATTGATAAGGCTGACGATACAACACAGGTCACTGACTAATACATATACGAATATATATGTATGTCATATGAGCATAGACTTTGAGTAATCCCCCCCCCAAAAAAAAAAAAAAACTCAGATGAGTTTTTGACCAAATTTTTTAAATATTTTCTTTCATGTTCTTTAGTACTTAATTCTCGGACTGTTATAATTTTTAATGATGCTTTAAAAAAAATGACTTAGAAGTGTCTCTGGGAAAAATGTATCTATAAGCTTCTTTACACTAAACATTTCTAAATTGAACTTAATTCAACTTAAATCTAACCGACAGTGACTTTACGTAAATTGAGAAATTTTCAAAAGTTCTTAAAAGCGATGTTTTTATTAGTCTCCCTTCAAAAAAATATTTTTGTAAACAACGTGATTATAAAAAATAAGTAGAAAAATTCACACGTCTAAAAAATATTTGATGTGAAACGATCAAAAACTCAATACACTAACGAGTTTTTTAAATAAAAAAATTATTGTATAATTTAAAAATATTGACCTAATAAATGATTTCATGAACTGTCATATATGTATTTAAATTTTGTGTTTTATATTTTAAAAACTTAACATACTGTAGATATGAAAAATCGTTGCATGAGTAAACGACTCAAAATCCTTGTCAATCGTTCCAAGCAGGATGCCAAAATTGACTCAGGAAAGTGACCAAGATTCCATTGCATGAAACCTGGGCCATCAAACTGCCGTAGAACTTGGGCAATGCGGACTTTTGACGCGTTTGCCATATTAACTAGTTAATGCTTATTCAAGGGCGGAATTAAAAAAAACATATATTAGAAGAGATTATAAAATTTTTAGTTAGAATTTTGGGTGTGGACTAAAATTTTAGATGATAAATGAAAGAAATAATAAGTAAAAATTGGACAGTACTAAATTTTTTTGGTAGGCTAATTTGAAAAAAATTAAAATTTTATATGTATAAAAAATATTTTTTAAAATTTGGGATGAGCTAGAACCGGCCTAGCCTACCTATAGTCCCGCCCTTGTGCATGTTGCAAATATCAGGCTATTTGTGTCCTTAGGTCCTGTTTGATAGGTAGGAATGAAATAATCATTTTATGTAATGAAATAGAAAATGAAATGTAAATGACATGGAATAGAATAGAATAAGGATTATTCATCTAGGTCAAATGAATATTCAGAATGATTTTAATGTAATGCTCATTTTTTGGAATAGACATTTTTAATTATACCAAACAAGAATAATGAATGAAAAAGTTAAAAAACATATTTTTGAAATGCACATTTTAGCCACGTGGTTAATTATAAATTTTGAAATACGTGCAAATTCTTCTACCCACACCCACACATATCAATTAAATTTAAAAAAAAATGACCTCAAGAAATATCATTGCTTTTGTGAAATATTAAACCCGAAGCATTTATCATGTGACTCACTATAGTTGACTACTCTATGCTAAAAAGATTTACTAAAAATTGTTTATCAGATTATTGTAATATAATTATATTTGATTTATTCTAAATTATGTTATAATATATATCTAAGTATATATTGTCAAATTATTTAATAAATAATTTTTTTTTTTATTTATACTCTTCTTTTGCCGTGTTTTTTAAAAAAATTGTTGACATGAATTTTGTTAGTCCGAGGGCTGAGCTTTCAGATTTAATGAATGTGTGGACTTGATCAACGTTTCAATTGGGGACGCTAAAGAGACTGATACCAGTTCGATGTTGAGAGTGTGAAAGGAGGTTTGATTCATTTAAAATAAAACTTCTATGTGGAGGACTCAAGGCATGTCAATACGTCACGTTTGGGGTCGGAGATTTCTTTTTCTTATTCCGTTTTGTATATAATTTTTTTTTAAATCTTGTAATAAGCAGGAACAGATTTTTATTGAGTTCTTTATTTATTTTTAAATTTTTATTTATTTACTTATTTTGTTAAATTAATTATAATTAAAATATTTTAAACAAAACATTATGTATTAAAATAAAAAATATAAATGTTCATAGAGAATTAGAATAACATTATTTTCTTTTTTCAAACATATAACTCTATCAAGTTTGTATAAATTTTTAATCAATGACTAAAAAATATTATTATAAACATTGATATGTAACACAGAACTCATTTATTATTTTATTTTATGTAATCGGTACATATGATGTGCCTTCTTTCCAAACTCGTCTCAAATCGTATCAAGGTAAAAAAACTTTTCTTCAAACTCATTCTATTAAAAACAGGATTAACGGATTCCCAACGGAACATGTTAAATTATCATCCCTAAACCCACTTCTAAAAAAGTTGAATCTAAGGTATGCAAACTAAGGAAGAAAACTTTGAGTAGCATGAAATTTTTATTTAGATGATTTTAGATTTTAAAATATAAGTCATTTGTCATAAACTTATTTGCATGAAAAACTCCATGTTATTTTATTATTGATTTTTTTTTTAAAGTAATGTCATACTTTTTAAATTTATATCTCAAATTCCTTATTTCAAATGATTTGACAGTATTCTATTATACTACATTAATTATATAATTTAATGTATCATCAGTGTTATAGTGTCACATTATTTGGGATATATATTTAAAATGCATAACATTTTATCTTTTCTTTTTTTTGTAAAGCACTTTTTGGAGTTGTTATTTACTAATCTCGGGTGCATTGCATTTAGACCAATGAACATTAAACATATAAGTAAGTGGTTCAAATATTCTGTTAATGTATCATATATTTATTCATCCGGATGCAATGTGTCAAATCATGGAGCTGCTCGGTCCGAACCCAGAAGCAGAGATTGTAGGGTCAAGAACGAGGAGATCCAGCCCATGATGCATCCGTTTTTTCCTTGTGGACGTGAACAATGGAGACAACACATTCCACTCCATTTATTTATATATGTATGTATGTATGTGTGTGAATATATATATATATATATATATATATATATATATCTTTTCACTAGCTTTTTGGCCTATTCAATTCAATCTGTGTATATACTAATTAAATTTTAATACCAGTCATTTTTAGGTCTGCCAGATCTATAATCCACTAGTTTTCCTATACCAAAAGTTTTTTTTTTTTTTTTTTCTCTTAGGCATGTTTTTGAAAAAAACAAAGAAGTAAGAATTGATTATGAAATTGCTTTAAATTTTTTAGTATTTAATAAGTATTTTTAGCATAATAAATCATATTTATTTTTAAAAAAATACTTAAAATCTAAACAAAGTCAGAATATAAGAAAGTCTATTTTTCTAAAATTAAATAACTTAATGTGAGTAATCCTAACTAAATCTAATTTAAAGAATTGTCAACCAACTTCTTAAACTTTGTTTGAGTATACAATTTTTTACAAATTTATTTTGAATATTATGAAACGAATTACAAGGTTTCACATTTAAACTCTATGAAAAAAATTAAGAGAGAATGACAATGCTATATGTTATTAGTAGTTTAGGAACCCGTGGGTTCCACGTGAAACATTTTTCTTTTGACGTATTAATTTTCATAACATTATTTAATAAAAGAGATTGTGACTTCAGAATTATAAATTATAAATTAAGTTCCGAGCTAAATGACTGGATATACTATCACATAAAATAAAATTTTTTGAGACTTGCAATAATGATACCAATACAGAAACAAACACATATATGTGTGCATATAGACAATTGTTTCTTTTTCCTCTAGATGCGCCATTTTGGGTGGTCAAAATGGCTTCCCATGTCAGAGGTCTTCCTTTCCAACGTTCTTGAAATGGAGCCATGCTATTCATTATTTTAAATGGGATGGTTTCAAAGATGAAAGTATCAAAACCGAGTCAGATTCATAGAGTAACATGAGAACGTTAGAAAGGGTATGAACAGGGGAGGATAAGGTCACACTCACAACAGTGGCGAAGGCCACACTCGACACTAACAGAGACGATCACCTTCTCCTCTGTTCATGAATGTGAACTTGTGTACTCTTATTCATTTCATTTGTCAGGTGCTCATTCACACTATTATTACACAAAGTTGGTTACAAATAACTTAGTCTTACTCTTTTTATACTTGTCCACTTCCTAGATGGACCGTCTCGATCAATTTAATCCTACAATTACAAAACTTCCTCTAAAATGTTCCTACCTCCACTACAAGAAAAGATACTGCGTCGCTAATATTAGTAATATGCGTTGCTAAAGGTGTCGCTAATACTGGCATCGCTAATACTATTAGTGATGCACAGAGTTGTATGCGTCGCTAAAGGTAACTATTAGTGACGTTAAAAGAGTGTCGCTAATAATTGGCCATGTATTAGCGACGCACTAGAGTTGTATGTGTCGCTAAAGGTAACTATTAGCGACGTTCCAGGAGTGTCTCTAATAATTGGACATGGGCGTCGCTAACACTTTACATGGACGCAATGGGCGTCGCTAAAGGGCACCATTTGCGACGCACAATGGGCTCGCAAATGGGGTACTGCTTGAACTTTTAGAAACGCACTTAGGGCGTCGCTAATAGTGTATTTTTTTTAATTTGTTTTATTTGTTGTTTTATTCATGTTTAAACCTGTATCAATCATCTTGATATACAATAAAATTCAAATATTCTGAAATGAATATATTAAAAAAGAAAAATACATTCATATATATATATATAATATTAATTACTTACATTTGTAAAAGTATAATTTAACAATACAAAAATAAAAAATTGTCTCAAAAAATGTAACTACAGATATCCATGAAAAGAAAAAAATAAATAAAAATAATAAGTCCCAATGCAAAACATAAAGACGACGGCGCAATAATTCCGATCAATCTGAAATAAAGATCAAATGACATATATTAGAACACTTATTAAATATATATGAACATAAAATGTGAATAAGTTTCTTTTTTTGCATGCATAGATAGTAAAATGTTACACTGGCCATTGACCATAGATCAACTTATAATCTACATGTGATAAGATGTTAGCTACAGAAAAATAAAGATGTGATGTTTCCACCACAATCCGATTGATGACAGAGGAAAAACATATTTATTTATATGGAAGACTACGGTATAAAAAATTCATAGTTATGTGGAGAGAGAAAAAAAACTAACATATAACAAGTTGGTGAAGAAACATAATAGAATGCATGTATGTATGTATGTATAACTCTATATACATTCAGAAAATAATAGTTTAGACTATATATTCCCTCATTTTTTTTTTTTTTTTTATCATAACTCAATATGAAGAAGTTGCTCTCTTAATTAAGTTCATCAAATAGAATAGAATAGAACGTCTCTCTCTCTCTTCGTGCTTTCATTTGCAGTATATATATATATATATATATATATATATATATATATATATATATACTTTCACAAAAACTATTTGGGCTTTATGAACACTCCACTCCACTCCACTTCTTTTTTTTATTCGTGAGTGGAATCCATAACACAGCAATTCGGTGGCCCAATTTCGAAAAACAAAATATTTTTTTGCAGAAAATTTTAAATGACCATAACTTTGTGCTCGGTTGTCCGTTTTAGGCGAATTTTTTTTGAATTTGGGTATTTTTTCGAGATCTAGCCAATGCAAATGGCCATAGGCGGTTTGGGTCCTTCATTTTTCCCAAAACGGCCTCTTTTGGTCCTAATTTCAGATTTTCCTCTATTTGTGCCTCTTTCGGTAGGATAATCAAGTCATATCATCTCATCTATAGAAATTAATCCAATGAGACCATGCTTCTGAGCCCACTTAATAGACACATGAGTTAGTAAATGTTAAATCACATATGGTTAGCGGAATTGTCTTTATAAATGTATTTAGTTCTAATAACTTTTGTAATAGATTTAATGTTGTATCTTGGCTCCTTAAAGATTTTAAAAGTTGTTCACTCCCTACTGTTTCAGTTTCGAGTCTTTGTTGACACACTAAATTAACTTTTTATTATTATGTAACTATTATAAATTTGCTTCTGAAACCTTGCTCATTAATAGTCTTAATTCAAGTGGATTTCTAATCATTTTTTAAGTTCCAATTTGTCTATCAGTCGGGGGCTCAAGTATCATTATCATACCCACACATTAGTTAAATCTCATATGGTTAGAGGAAACGTTTTTTTATAAATATATATAAATGTTAATAATATCTACTAATACAATTTAAGGTTATTTTCTTGTTCTTTTAACATTTTCAAAGTTGTTGTCTCCTTGCCGTTTCAGGTTCGAGTCTATGTTAGACATAGCAATTAATTTCTTTTATTATAATTATTATGTAAGTATTATAGATTTTTCTTCTCTTAATTTTACTAAATATTAGTCTTAGTTCAGGTGGATTTTTATTTTTAATTTAAGCCCCAATTTTCATTAACCAAACCATTACTGAAGTAAACACTTATGACTCGCAAATATAATATGGCTGCTCTAATAAAGTCAAAATTTCAATGTAGGGAAGGTTTTCCTACAATCTCTTATCAACCAAACATGCTATAAATACAAATCAATAACACAAACAACAACAAAAGCAAAAAATAAAAAATCTCAGAAAATTCCAAACCTGCTTCAAGACTTGCAACGTCAATTGTCACCTGATTGAACCATTTGAAAACTATTTAGTTGTGATTCTTGTCATGGTTTAAAATCAGCATTTTAAATTAATGCGACATCTAAGAACATACCTTATCAGTTTCAACTTGGGCAATTGGCTCATCAGTATTCACATGATCACCAGGTTCTACTCCCCATTTATCATTCAATGAGTCTCAATTAGTTTTAATGCAAATAAAATCTGTCATATAAACTTTAAAAGCACATAAATGGATCTTTACACAAGAGCAATGGAATCAGCTATGCAAGATAACATACTCTTCAAAAACTTGGCTAGAGTGCCATCAGTAAATGGATTCACCCATAAAAGGAACAACAACATCGACCAGGTCACCTTTATTACAGAAAAGGAGATATTGAGTTTATGCATATCTCGAAGGAAAAAAAAAAGCGGGAAACATATGTCCAAAGCAGGAAAACTTATAAGAGAATCATAAAATTATCGCACCATTATCTGAACAATATTGCCTACTCCATATCCGGACAGGAAAACCCGTTTGACAAAACAATGCAACATCCCTGTATGCCAGAAAAATAAAAAAGAAAAAATTCTGAAACTCAATATAAGAAGACAATAAAAATGCTCAAAGAAATGGAACAACTCTTTTCCTTCTTTCCATTTTCTCTTTTTCTTATTTTGAATAAATTTAAAAATTTTGTGGAACCTAATCTTCAGAGATAGCAAATAAAAAATTTTGAAATTAAAAAATTTCAGCATCAGGCCTAAAAATAGAAATAGAAATACCATCTCAAAAAGATTCAAACACTCTTGGTTGTCCTCAAAATCTACTTTTGTCCAATCAATTCCATCTGATTCATACTCTTCAAACAAAATAAACAAGTTTTGACATTAACATTCTTAACATTCAGTTTTTCGTAGAAAACATGTATCAACCTAACAGAGAGAGAGAGAGAGAGTTACAATAGTCGCCAGAAGCGTGGTCGTCACCGAATAGGCCGTTTGCCGTCGTCGGAACCCTAGTCGTGATTGAAGAGCGAGAGTGACAGAAAGTGAGAAAAAATTAGGGGAATAGAGAGACGAAGAAACTGGGTTGCGGTTGGGGAAGAAAAATAGGAGATTTTTAGCGACGCTCTGTGTGCGTCGCTAATATGTCCTTGTGCGTCACCAAAAATACCCTAACATGACGTCGTTCTACTTAATCAGACTATTAGCGACGCCCATATGTGCGTTGCTAATAATCCCTTTTCCGTTGCCAAAACATGTGCGCCCATTTTTTTGAGCGAAAAATTTATTTTTTACTGCTTTTTAGCGACACAAGTGGTGTGCGTCGCTAATAATATAATTTTTTGTAATGCTCCCTAAGATAACCTTCTGGAACTTTTCTAACAAAAATCTCTTACCTATCTACCATATACTAAAATGTTCCTCTACACTCTACAATTATACAAGACAATCCTAAACTCCATTATAATATTCTAGAACACTCCATGATACTCTACATTTTTCAAGAGTGTTCTAAACAACTGACTCTAGTATGTACAAGAGCATTTTAGAATACTCTAAAGATTGTAGCCATGCAAACACATCAAGTAGTCATGAAACTCTCCAGTAAGTGCTTATGCGGCATAACTTTCCTTAAACTTGGTGGGAAGTGACATATGGCAGGTTTTTTTTATCCAATTAATAAAGAAGTTTCTCCCTTCAAATAGATAAAAAAAATGTCAATTCAAAATATACTAAAGTTTCAGTGTCTAAGGAACAATCATATGGTGAGATTTCATTATTTTTGAAGAATGGAAAAAAAAAATCACACGAAGTTTTGTAGGGAGAAAGAAAAAGACAAAGGAGATAGTTAAATTCAAATCGACAGAAATTCTTTTGTTTAATCGATAGTGAAATTTCACTGACCAAACAAACATAAGGCATATCAAGCAATCATGTAGCTCTCTAGTAAGTGTTTGCTTGGTATAACCTTCCTTAAACTTGGGGGGGGGGGGTGTGACATATAGGCTTTTCTTGGTCCAATTAACACAGAAATTTATCTCTTCAAGTAGATAAAAAAATGTTGATTCAAAATAAACTAAAATTTCAATGTCTAAGGAACAATTAGATAGTAAGATTTCATTATTTTTTAAGGAAGGAAAAAAATCACATAGTCTACATGGTGTTTTGTAGGGAGAAAGAAGGAGACAAAGGAGATGGTTGAATTCAAATGGACAGAAATTTTTTAATTCAATAGACAGTGAAATTTCATTGTCCAAACAAACATAAGGCATAAATTTCTCTAACATATATTTATTGGAATGTAATGAGACACCATCAGTCGATAACACCATTTGTTGCTGGAGTCAAGAATAGAGGAATTTTTAAATGTACTAGTATCACTTGCAAGATATCTTCCTCTTCATGAAAAAAATAATTTTTGAAGGTTATTTTTGGGTATGACGTTTGATTCATTTGAATTCAATTAAAGAAAAAAATGAGAATAATGCTTAATATTGAATCACATGGCATATGGAATAGAAATCTAGTGTGTAAACAAATAGAAAATATTCTCCATTTGCTATAACAAACTGATGCTGCACTTTTTGGCCCACGTGTGATCTAAGTTCGGCTCCCTGCGAAATACTCAAAACAGAAGATCAGAGGACCACCAGGTTGGCTCCAACGGTAGCCGCTCCGATGCTTAAGTCAATAAACTGAATTGAAAGACTGTAATGAAAGCCAAATAATGAGCATGAGAATAAAGCGTACCTCTAGGGTTTAATTTATAGGCAGTGACTTTCCCAAGTTGATTAGGATTTGGAGCCATGAATATAGGGATTGGATCGTGGGAGATATCAGTTACCTTGTTGAATATTGTAACAGAGTGTGGCAGTTTCCTTGTTGGAGACTGTTTCCTTATTTTCTGCTCGGTGCACATTGAGGCGGTGATGAGGTCTGATCATCGATGTGTCGTACTGAAGGCTTGCGTTTATACATGTTAGCTTTGCAGGAGAGCAGTCCTGCTCTGATGATATGAGCTCTGTCTCAATGGATCTTGCCCTTGAAAGACCGAGGATGAGCTATATGACCGAGCATGAGCTATATGGTTGAGCATGAATTATATGACCGAGCATGAGCTGAATGACTGAGCACGAGGTGAATGACCGAGCATGGGCCGAATGACTGAGCACAAGCTGACTTGTAGTTACACGTGTCAAGTCGTGTCAAGTAGCGGTTGATGTGTCACATTGTGGTATATCACAAACAAAGAAACTTATTTGTTTCGTTAAGATCTGCATGAAAAAAAAACTCTAAATATCATACAGTGAAATTTCTCTTTTTGTTTTATAAAGTTGTTTGCATCCTTAATTTTGTCTTTGAAATAAAATACAAGAAATACTATCTACAATTATCAGAAAACTCTATAAGATGTTAGTATAATTTACGTGTTTGGAAATGTTTTGATTCAAAAAAAGTTTTTACTACATTGCTTGACAATCATTAGAATTTTTACTCCAAAATGATTTAAAAAATAAAAGTACAATATCCTAATCTCTATTAATGCAATTTGAATTTTTTTTCCAATAAAACGAAAGGGAAGAAAAATAAATTAAATAAAATACAAACAACAAAATTAATACAATTGTAGTCAAAATCAGATTAAACCATTTTTTCTTTCATTCTAGGACTTCTTTGAAATTTAGAATTGAAATTGTAATTCAAAGTAACATTTCAATTCTCTAACCCCCACCCCATATATATGGGGTAGGGAAATAGCACAATTGTTATATAATTAAGTTTGGCCTCATCAAAGAATTATAGTATAAAAGTAATTATTTTTTAAGCCTAGTTAATTGCTAGAGTTAATAGTATTAAATCCATACTAACCATTTTCTTTTACTTTAGTGGGGACTGGAACTCTCTTTCCATTGAAAATGAGCAGGTATTGTTACGAACTTCTATTTACTTTGACCTATAAAAATGATTATTTTAAAAACAAAAATAAAAACAAGAAAAATTGTCTATCACCAATAAAAAAAAATTATTTTCACAATAATGTGTTGTAGCCATTTCTAATTTCCCATACTGTTTGGCCACCCAGTTCCCCTTTTCCGTATTTTATATCTAGGATAATTATACTTAACTCTCTTATAATATCACTCAATTAAAAAGCTATCTTTTTTTTGTGTGGATATTACACTATTAATAGAAAATATAAATTTATTGCTTTACATACCTTTAGTGATAATTATATAAAATTCTCTTATAATCTCTGAAAAGATTGGAAAATCAGTGAAATATATAAAAATATTTTATTTATATAAAAAAAATTAGTCGAAACCCTAACATAACACAAAAAAAAGTTTTAATCATTACTAAATAACCTAGAAGCCATCAATATAATTAACCCTTTATATTTAAAACAATACTTAATTTTAAACTAAGTATGAATCTCTTCATACTAGAGTATGTGTCTTAAAATTAAGTATGAATTTTTTCATACTTGAGTATGTGTCTTTCCTACAATCTGATACGTATATAATATACATATATTTTTTAAGTTGGAAAAAATACTAAAATAAAAATTTTCACTTCATAAAATGCTATGACTTTTTTAAATTAATTAAATTATTTTATATGTATTTTTAATTATATTCTAAAAGTTATTTTAGTCTAATTATTAATATTTTTTAACGATGTTAAAATATAAGTTAACAATTAGACTTTTCTGAATTGAGCTAGAAAAAAAATGAATCATAAATTTTTTAAATTAAAAATTTTATTCTAAGGAATTTTAGTATTTTTTTCTTATAGTTTTATTTATTTTATATTTTTATAATTAAAATTTAATAATAATATGATATTAATATATTTGTATACACGACATATGAAAATTATTACATGTAATTTGTGTAAGAGAGTTCCTTCTCCCGGTTTAAAGGCAAGGATTGTCCTTGTATTTATATCCCCGTAGGATTAGCTGCCCACTTTCAGTTTGGGATGACTCGGTTTCATGTCATGGGCGGTGTAAATTTGTTGAGAAACGACAGGTGTCATTTACAAAAATTAAAATAAAATTGAAAGCGAGTTAATCATTACACGACGAATGAGAGTGAGTGGATATATATATATATATATTATACAAATATACATCACTATCATCACATCATCCCCTCACAAATTCATTCAATCCACTCTCTCTTTCCGTCGACTGCCTCACTCACTCTGCTTACTGCTTACGCCTCCACTCTCTGCTTCACTCTGCAGGCCAAAAATGGCCACTTCCTCCATTTGGGCTATTTCCCGTTTTACCCCTTTCACATTCATCTATTTTCTTCTCTTCTCCTACGGTTTTGCCCCCATTTTGGCCCTCAATGTCACCAATCTCTTATCTTCCTACCCGGATCTCTCCGACTTCAGTAACCTCCTCACCTCCACCTCTGTCGCCGCTGATCTAACCCAGCGTTCCTCCCTCACCCTCCTTGTCGTTCCAAACACCTTACTTCGCTCCTCCGATCTGACCCACCGCTCCCCCTCCAATCTCGGTGACGTCATCCGCTACCACGTCCTCCTTGAGTACCTCTCCTGGACCGACCTTCATCAGATTCCGGCCGCCGGCAAACTCGTCACCACTCTCTACCAAACCACCGGACGTGCCACCAGCGATTTCGGCTCTGTCAACATCACCCGCAACCCTACCACCAACACAATCTCGGTGCGCTCCCCCGCCGCCGATTCCCCCTCCAACGCCACCATTCTCACTCTCGTCAAAACCCTTCCTTACAATGTCAGTATATTCTCTGTAAATTCCCTCATCATCCCTTATGACCTCGATCTAATGGCTTCCGAAACTCGGCCCCCATTGGGCCTCAACATTACCAAAGCCCTCATTGATGGCCACAATTTCAACGTGGCCGTGTCGATGTTAATGGCTTCAGGCGTTGTCGAAGAGTTCGAGGCCGACGAAGGCGGTGCCGGAATTACCCTATTCGTTCCCACAGACGACGCGTTCTCGGATCTCCCTACAACGGCCAAATTTCAATCCCTACCGGCCGATAAAAAAGCGGTGGTGTTGAGGTTTCATGTCCTGCATTCCTACTATCCACTTGGGTCGCTCGAGTCGATAGTGAACCCGGTTCAGCCGACACTGGCGACGGAGGCCATGGGTGCGGGAAGCTACACATTGAACATATCAAGGGTTAATGGGTCGGTGGCAATTAATACAGGGGTTGTTCAGGCATCGGTGACGCAGACAGTGTTCGATCAGAACCCAGTCGCGATTTTCGGGGTTTCGAAAGTTTTGTTGCCCAGAGAGATTTTTGGGAAAACCCCAATGGTCGCGACCAAGCCTAGTAATGGCGTAACGGGTGTCGCTCAGCCGCCGGCTATTGCTTTATCGCCTGAATCGTATGGCCCTCCGACTCATTTGTCATCCCCGCCGGCTTTTCGCCAAGATTTCCTATCGGAAGCGGCCAACAGTGGCGTACAGAGTATCATTCTCGCTCTGTGCTGTATAGGGTTATATCTATTGGTATGAGATCAATTATTTTTGCCTCATAATTATTAATTTTTTCTGGGTTTTTTTTTCCTATGTTTTATACGGAGTAAATTGAATTTGGCTACAAAGGCAGCCATTTTTCTCTTCTGGGTCTCTGGAGGGTGATGTTAATTGTGTTGATGTTGAAATAATTTAGGTAAAAAGGTTCCAATTTTGCTTCTGTATTTGCAAATTGTTGTTGTAAACAGCTTGAGTCTTGATTTCTATTATCAATTCTGTTGTAAAATTGAAGAGTAGAGAAACTTTCTGTTCTCTTTTGAGTTTTGATCTTTCTCCTTTCATTTTCCTTTTTGCAACAACAGAAATGAAAAGAAAATACGTAGAATTTTAGGGGAAAATTTGGGTGAAAAATGAAAACAATCAAACTCAAAAGACCCAATTTTGTCTCCTGTCACGAAAGTAATTAAAAGCTTTGATTAGGCCAAATTGTCAGAGCTTTCTGAATCCCAAATTCTTTTATCAGTTGCTTTCTCTGTCTTTTCATTTTTCTTTTAAATTCTTTAATATTTTTTTACTATCGTGCGCAGTTACGGGCAGAAAATTTTTGCTAAAGTGCACCACATTCACCCCGATGGTACCTTTTCCCGGCGGAAAGGACTAAACTGACTTGTCTAGGTCATTTTCGGGAATGTTGTGGCCATTTTTGTCAAATGAAATACGGAATGGCTGCGAATCCGGTTTGGATTCTAATTGGCGGTACGGTACATAAAATTAGAGGCTGAAAGTGGTTGGTCCACCAATTGACGGTTGTGATCTAGAGAGAGTTGAAAAGCTGATGTCCGCTCTTATTCATGCCGTCGGATCTTGATTAATCTACTGTGTAACAGCTCAGATGTTATATCTGTGCTTTTTCTGGTGTTACGGCTTTCTTAACATTAAAGGCCGGTGGTGATTTAAACACAAGGGCCGCTGATCTCGGTCATTAGGACTCGTGAATGTTTACGTGGGTCCATTCATTATTAGTCCTGCTACAGCCCTAGCTAATTGTGGACCTGAGGACCGGTCCTCACTGCACCAGCTCATGTATTGCACCCAGCCTCTTTCATTAAAAGTACCGCACCGATACAGCATTGGGGTGCAACTCGGCTGGTTGAGTGGAATTAAGTCATCATAAAGTCTATTTAAATTTTAAAATAGTCAATTTGAATTGGTTTGAATTCTTTCAAATTAAAATTGATTAGTATCGGATTTAACTTGTACTCAGAACTTGATTTTTAATTTTAATTTTTAAAATTAATTTATGATTTTTTTAATAAATTATTATACATTAAAAGTTTTTTTTTTATAAATTCTCTTTCTAAAATAAATAAAAAATTATTAAAATAATTCTTTAAACATAATTTAATTTTAAAAATATGATAAAAATCAAGAAGTTTTTTAATCTTGTAAGAAATTTTTATTAATCTAATGGTAAATAATTGAAATATAAAAAATATAATATATTAAATATCAAATTCAGGTTAGGATTGGGTTTGTGTTTTTAAAGTTTTAATTTGAGTCCGATCTTAATTTAAATTGGACTTGAATTCTTTTATCCAAGTCCATTTCAAAATATAAAAAATGGAACTTTGAGCCCTAAAAAATTCGTGTCAGGCTCGGATTAGATTCGAGTTGACCTACTCAAGTTACATCCTTATACAATACTAGTATTATAAAAATAACAAATTATTTGAATTAAACTCATGATTAGCTCGGTTAAAGTATCTTCTGAAAATGATTCGTAAGATAAATAAGTCAAACTTAAACATAGTTTGAGGCTCAATAATTTATTAGCATAGTTCAAACTTAGCTCAATAAGTTTTAAAGTAGTTTAATATTATATAAATAATCAAGGTTTTCAAATTTAGTTCGATTATAACCTCTTTTGAAATTGAAATTAACTAGTTAAGTTTAGACAATTCAATATTAGACTTGGCTCGACTCATTTGTACGCGGTACATCATTTTGAATTCATTTAGGGTCTGTTTGCAGTGGTCTCGAATTCGAGTGGACCCTATTCACATTCCCATGAAATTTATCATATTTGGTTTGATAAAGGCCCCAATTTTGAGACTCTAAGCCCAAACCTACGAAGATGGGCTTTTTTTTTAATCTAAGTAGTTTGCTCGTTGTGGACCTACCATTAATAATTAAAAGTAGTAGGTTTGAATAAAAATAGATGGTGAGTTGGTGGTGAGCAAGGTCAAAGCTATGCTTGTAATCCTTATAGCTAAGGTTATGCTTATCTCATGGCAAGTGCGTTTCTCTCTGGGCCACCTGACGTAACACGTACCCACACGCTAAGGTACAAACCACCACAGCCCACAAAAACCTTATCGCAGCTTTTTCATCTGAGACGGTGGGCCATTCAGGTTTCTAGGCCCGATCCAGATTTCCTTTTTGGTCTTGGTTAACGGTGAGCTAATTTGGAGGGAAATTCCCTCCTTTCTGGCACTCAAAGGTCGGAAAAAAATTCAGTGAGAAGAGTTATTGTGATGTGAGCATTACAGTAGAACTCATACTTATCAATGATGAATTGCCACATCAGTTGGTAGTTACCAAGATCTTAGGTTTCATTTGTTGTTTGCTTTCCAACACCATATTGATATGGCCTTGAATTTAGACGAAGGTGTGCTCAATTTTTGTCTAGAAACTATTGATGAGGATGAGGATGAGGAGACTTGAAATTGGTAAAAATAACATATGGCATGGCAACTAATGGACACTTTAGACATTCCGATAGAATACCATCATCCTTTGTTGTTAAAGAAACCCACCATGACCCATGACCATGACTATGAGAATTTGGATTACACTACAAATTAAATATATACCCCAAAAAAAAGTCAACATTTTAATTGGTAAAATTTGGGCCTATTTTTTTTTTTTTATATATATATAATGATTGAGAAGAAGATTCGAAGTCACGCCAACTACGTGAGAAGTTGTATATTCTCACTAGTCCGATAAGACCAGAGTGCTAAAATTTGGGCCTAATTAAAGACCTATTAATTATAATTATAATTATTTTTGCTTGGTCGTAATTTGTTAGAGTAACTTCAATGATAAAAGTTACTTTAGTAATGAAAATTTTAAATTTTAGTAGTATTACAGTACCAAAAACTATTTTTAACATTTTTGCTTCAATGGTAAAATATAATTTGTAGCAGAACTATTATTTTTCTTCTCAATTCCCTTTGTAATTAGAATATTTAAACAAAAAAAAAAAAAAAGCTTAGTCAAATTTAAATCTTACATTTAGAATAATCTGAAACTGTTGAGATAAATAACAGTTATTCAAATAAAAGTCATATTTGAAAGAATATTTGACTGTCATATTTTGAGAGCATAAATAATCAATCATTTTTGAAATTGAGCTACTTAAATATAATAATAGCTGCTACAATCAAAACCTAAAGCTTCAAGATTGGAATATTTAATCTGTTACTTTAAATTATGGTTTGGTGTTTAAAAACAAAGTTTGAATGTATTGACTCTAATTCATCTAGATTTTGAATTTTAAATATAAATATAAATATAAAGCACCTAAAACCAATTTTAATTTCAATGGTTATTAAAATTAAATTTATTTTATTTTTAATTATTAAAAAAATATTATTAAATCTTAATTATTGATATCTTACAATTTGAAATATTTGATAAAACTACCATTAAAACATTGTTATTATTATTATTTTATGCTAGTTTATTGGAGTTGCTTTAAGAATAAAGTTGAATGACTTATGTCTAACACACACTCCACGTGTATAAATATACCCACATTGACACACATATTTTTAGATACCCTAAAAGTCGTTGGTGGGGGCAGCATCGCCCAACATTGGAGAAAGTGTTGACAGTCTCACTCATCTTAATGATTCAACCGTTTAGTGCAGTCTGATAATTGTTTAAAATTTTTATTAAAAATATTTATTTTTATGAGTTAATAGTATTGTATTAATTCAATACTACATATAAGATTAGTATTACTCGTTCAAATCATGAATGAGTTGCAAGAGACGTCAATTTGGCAGACACTGACCTACCATCAAACTGCACTTCACATTTCTTAATGTTAAATGTTATTACGATTAAAATTAATTTTTTTAATAAAATATAAGAATAAGACTAATATTATTTATTCAAATTATGTATGAATTGCAAGAGACGTCAGTGCTAGTTGGCAGACACTGACCCGCCATCAAACTGCACTTCACATTTCTTAATGTTAGCTACACCGTATACTCTATCTACTGATTAAGTCCTCTCAAGCGTTGTATGAAAGGATACTGTCCAAAAAAAAAAAAAGAGTATAATTTCAATTAAACTGTGAATATTCAGACTTTTAAAATAGACTTAAATTGTATACTCTTGTAATAGTCCATTAATTGGCGCATGTGTAAGAGTGAATTCTTTTTATACATGTGATCATTGATTTCATCATTTTTTTTTTAATTATTTCAATAAATCTTTTGAAGGTTCTATTGCCGAAACAAGTCTTATTTTTATAATTTTATGCCTATAGATGTTTATTTTATGAAAAATGTTATGTATTTGCAATATCATGTTTGGGTATATGATAATTTTAGGCTTTATAAAATGTAATTTTTAAATTTATCGTATATCAAATTAGATATAAAATTAAGGATATCAACAAATATTCAAGAGACTACAAAATATGGGTTAAGAAGATAAAGACTAACGTAACTCATGTTTAATAGGTAACCCCAGTACGGTAAATGTGAATAATAAATAAAAATAGAAAATTTTCAACTCAACGGATAACAGTCAGCCCGAAAAGAGAAAAAAAAAATTCTAAAATTTGTAATTAAATATTGTTACAAAAAAAAAATTTATCATAAAGATCTATTACATCATATTTATAGAGTTTGACTACTATTTTGACTAAAAAACTAAAACTCCTACGTCATGTTTGGTACGGTGAAATGAACATCCTAAGAATGTCTATTATAACTTTTTCAGTCTTTTTTATTGTTTGGCATGATTAGGAATGCATATTCCATTGAATGAGCACTTCATTAAAAATTATTCAAAATATTCATTTGACCTAGACGAGTAATCCTCATTTTGTTCTATTTTGTATTTCATTATATGAAATGATTATTTTATTATTACGTACCAAACATAACCTTATTGTTATCGTAATTCTAGTACAATAAAAAAACTAATAATTTAAGTAAGAAATTATAATTTCTTATATTTCTTATACTAATCCTAACTAGTACGAGTAAAAAAATAGAGAAATTAATAATAAATTAAAATTTTGAAACCAAACAACACTAAAATGAAATATTTTATTTTTAAAATATCATATATGTCCAACATAAAAATGAATAAATAAATCACATTTTTTTTTTAGTAGAATAGGAGTAGAACCCATAATTACAAGTAGGCTAACCCCATTGGCATAGGACTCCTAAACTCAATGGCTCCCTTATCAAAAATTTGAAAATTTTCTCTTTTTTATATTTATTTTGATATAATATTTTGAGAATGAGTGCTTCACCTATTCTTTTTCTTTTTCAATTATTATATATTTTCAGGTGATATATAATAGAATGTATATTTTAGAAATGTTTATTCTAATATTTTTATTCTTAATATTTTTGTTCTTATTTGATATAATTGGAATGTTCACTCAATGAAATGAACATTTCTTTAAAAATTATTTCAAATATTTTTTTTACCTTAAATGAATAATGATTATATTATTTTATGTAATTTTTATTTTATTTTCTATTTTATTTTGTAAAATAATTTTTTAATTTATGCATATCAAACATGACCTAAGTTTTAACCATTTATATATCATGTCTAGATCCGAAAACTGATAATACCCATGATTTTCTGATAAGTTGATTGTTATATAGAAGTTGTCCAGATATAGACACAATTAGGGCATCCAATTGAATTGCAGGTTAAATTTAAATTAGTGAAATCTAGCTGCAAAATCGACATTTTAAAATTAATAAGAAAATATTCAGTTAAAATAAAAAATTTGTTTCATCACTTTGTAATTATTGGACTAAATTATATACAATTTTAATTATCTATCAAAAAATATTAAAATAAAATAAAATTTTAGTAATTTTCAGAAGTATGAGTAAAACATTCCCTAGTCAAGATCTAAGTTATGCTTGGCCTTAAAACTCGTCCTCACTGGCTACAATGATAAAAGCATTTGCAACTCATTTTCTATGTCTTCTTCTTACTCATTTTAGGGTGTAGAAATGTCTTCTCCAAACAAAATTTTCTTAAACTCTCTTGTACTTCAATTCACACAATCATAAAAAAAATTCAAGACTTTTTAAAATAGGGAGGATAGGTAGGCACTTCAAAATAACTTTCTAAACTAACTTTTCAGGTAATTTAATTAATTGCTCGTTTGGATGGACACTAAAAATGGGTGTCTAGGAAACAGGTATTTCGGAAATGAGCGTTTTAAAAAAAATTACTTACCGATACTTTTTCAAAATGTTCATTTTGATTTTGAAAATGTTTAAACGAGCATTTCGAAAAGTTCAAACAAACACCTAATTATCTCAAAAGTCCGTTTAAAACATAAAAAATTTAAAATGGATGGTAAAACCGCCCATGTAAACACAAGTCTCCATTTGATTGAGTTGTTTAAAAGTCTTGTCAATAGTAAGAAGTTATTGAAATTAAGTAATCAATAGAGATAAGTAATTGATGAAAAAAACTATTTGATTATTTGGTAAAAAGTATTTATAAAATATGAAATGACAAGATAAAAAAAAAAGAATAATTTGATAATTTTACAACGCGTTCCAACCAGCTTAATTAACTAAGCACCAAGAGTTGGCTTATTTTCAATAAACCAATTTCAACTTAAAAGTATGAATCTTATTACATAAGTTGATTTTAATTTAATTTACAGGAACGACATTCAAACCCAATAAGTTGGACTCACTAAATTGAAACAAACGAGCCCCAAAATGAGAAAAAAAAATATAAGCATGATTTGGAGATGCCTTAACACCAGCATACCACTTACCCCAACAAAAAAACACAAACAAACATCAGCATATATACCAGCACCAATTATATATATGTAAGCATGGGGTTTGAGCAATATATAAAGGATGGGTTATGGGGGCTCACGGTGCAGACAAAGATGTGAATGGCATGGAAGTGCAATAGTGGTTTGGTTGCTAGTAGTGGATATGGTGTTGCTGACGGCCACCCATCCATCATCGACAGCGACCATGCTCGTGCTGATGCTGCCCTCTATTTTTACCCATTCGGTCAAACCAGTTAGATTGTGTTTGCTCAATGGCTGGCATTTCTATTTCTATCAAACTATCTTTAGTTAGCATCACCATTTTTTCCCCTCAGAAGCCACTTCTTTCTTTTCTTAATTTCTTGATATCCATAATGTTTTATCTTACAAATCCAATTTCTGCACTTGTTTCCACAATTTTGAAAAATAAGTATTGTCCTCAATGGAAATAAATACCCTCAAATTTAAATTCTCAAGCAATGAACAAAAGAAGAAAAAATAAATTGTCAATTGTCAACCTGCACTTTTGTGTCCATTTTTTATATTTTGAACTCAAATGGTTCACAGACAAGTTTTGAGACCAATTAGATCGTCAAAAATTCGATTTAAATCCAAAGTAAATGCAAATTTTTGTCACATGAATCGTTTTTTTTGGAAGAAATTCATTGTTTAGATCTTCAAATGAAATTTTTTACTACTTTTAAAAAAAATTAATTTTATTATGACTTTAATTAAGAAAGTCAAAATCGAATTCCATCGTTACCATCTTAGTTTAAGGATTGTTTATTGTTGATTTTTTCAGTCAAACTCTATTTATTATAAATAAGGTTGTAAGGTTGATTATGTTAGTTGATTATTGATTGTATTATTGTAAAATATTTAGTTGATTGATTAATTATAATTCATATATTGTAATACCTACATTGCTTCCTTCAAAAAAAAAAAAAAGAAGGTTGTAGCCATTAGGCAAAAGAAAAATCTTGATTAATAAATATTTTTACAATTTTCTATGAAAACTAGCTCTCTTTGTTGGTGGATTCCAACCTTTACAACTTTTTCTCTATCATGCTCTTTAAAGGATAGTAGAATAATTTTCAGATATTATCACCTTCAATTGTAATTATTTTTCTAAAACAATTATGTATCTTAATATAATTTGTAATATTTATTGAAGTCCAAAAACAATTGGTACTATTTCACATCAAAACCAAATTTTAAAACATTGGCTTCTTCATTCCATGTCACATTGTAGCTGTACCAAATTAAAGCATGTCATTGTAGTTTGTTTCCAGCTGCAAAACTCCATTGAGTAATGCAAGGGATACACTTTCATTTACTATCTTGATACCATCTGGCTCACATGAGTGGACCATTAGTGATTCTTATAATGGGTCCCACGGTTGGAGGGTCCTACTTATGTAAAATATTGGTATTAACGTAGTAAAAAATAATAATGTTAGGTTTACTTAAAAATTCTATCAAAAGTGTTTACCTTCATGAATTGACAGTATTATATTAACTGGATATCACATCATGATGCAGCTAATACAACACTGCCAACTCATAAAAGTAAACACTCTTAGTAAAATATGAAAGTAAGACTAGCATTACTCAATAAAAAAATGTGAAATTTCTGACACTATTGAATTTAATTTTGAAGGATACAAATACAATAATGTTACTTTACCTAAAAAATTTACTTCTTTTATTTATTGGCATGGCTGTTTGGATGGTAGTTAATGTGAGCGCTAGTGAATCATTAAATACACAAATATCATAATTAAGATTTTATCTTAATTCAAATTAAATATTTTAAATTTTATTTAACGCTTTTATTTTATTCGCGAAGAACTGGATGAGAAGAAACTCTCACGTCCGGTTATGTAGTAGAGATAGAATTGAGAAACAACCATCAATTATACCCCCAAAAGAATAAGATTCCCTAAACAACATAGACGAAGAATAAGGGGAATATCTTACCGAGGTAATCGTATTTGTTTCGGTAAATATGCTCAATAGTCTCATACTATATGGCTGCATTATCTAGCATCAAGACACTTAATTGATTAGCATTTAGACGTACTAAATAATTACAATAATTAGTACTCGAATAGTTATGTCAGCATTTGTCAAAATCTCATAATAAAAATAGCATTAATCATACAAATTTGTAGGTAGACTTGCACCTATCATATTTGGCTTAAGTGGACAGAATTACAAGTCAACAAAACATGGTGCCAGCAGAGCTAGAGGTCCTCCTGGTAATTAGAGAAAACCCACTTCAGATATAACCAAAAATAAATAAAGAGAAGACCCAAAATGGATGGAGGAAAGATCAAGTTATCAATTGCAACTTCTTTTAATTAATCCAATCAAAGTCAAGATTAAGGATCCAAAACTGAAAGTACTACTTCTAAATCGATGGGTCAATGCATCAGGCTGTGATCTTCTAGAGATATTTGAAGATATCCATGGCACTAGTGCTCCCAAGAAGAATTGGGTTGCCTGTAGTCATTATTCAAAGTACAGATCATTGAATTTCATTGGGTTTTATCACATGAGAATATTTTTTTTGTTGGGTAAATCAAAGTGGGGGCTACAGTCCAAGATTGTGATCTCTCTCTCTCTCTCTCTCTCTCTCTCTATATATATATATATATATGTATATGTAGCACTTGAGATTCCGGCAAGATTAGCTGCACCTGTGAAAGACAAAAGGATTGATGGTCTGAATTATGTATACTAGAATGACTAATATGAGCTGTATTATAATCTAGATTGAAATGAAAACAAAAATATTGTACTTTTGCTTTCCTTTTTCAAACTAGGAAATAGTCAACTATTGGGGCTGGGAAAAATGGAAAGGAATATGAGTTCCTAGAATTGTGTTTGACGGACCAATGCTAATTAACTTCAATGCAGTGGATGTTATTAATTTTGTATTTCACACTATAAAATTAGAGTATTGAAATTGGGATTATAAATAAGTTATTTCAAGTTTTAGATTAATTTACATTAAATTCAAAACAATTTAAATTTTAATGTTCTAGAGATGTAGTTTATTGTTTGATCAAACTTTTAAAAATAGATTTAATTTTACAAAATGCAGAAAAAATACATTTGTTGAAAATCAATCTAAAATTATTTTTCCACAATCCACTTTTGTACGTTTAGAAAAATAATTCCAAACACCCACTAAACTGAATATTATCCCAGCCATTTGAGTTTAAAAAACATGCATTCCCTTTTCATTCTCATTATATACTTAAAAAAAAACAACTGAGTTATGCTTCATAGTGTGAAATTTTTTATAAATATAAACACAGGAATAAAAGTGCAAAAACTGACTCAAATGGGGCTTTAGTTGACATATATAACGGGCTGTTTGGGGTCATTACATTAGTTTTCAAATTGATACTTGAAAGATGAAGCTATCTTCAGGCCATGTTTGGTGTGGAAGGGGGTAATAAAAGGGCTAATCTATTACACGAGACTTTCACTATTGCAAGATCTAGAGAGGATTAAACGTAAACAATTCTCGTGTAAACGAGAAGACTATTTCTGCAAGGGTAATGCACTAAAATGTCAACCATTGTTACCTCTTCATTTTCTAAATTTTTTGGGGTACAGTATTAGCATGACCCTAGCTGTGAAAAAAGAAGGTGCACAATAAAAAAAAAAAAAAGTATAAGACCATATATATTGTATTATTATACCATATCATGTAAGGTTGAGCAGCTATTAAAGAAGACAAAAGGGAGAATAGGGGGTGGGTGGGTCAAGCAAATAGATTGTGGAGAAGGTGGGTTAAGAGGGTTCTCCACTTACAATATTGAATGATGATAGCTTTGAATTCTCAAATGGGATGTAATTATTGAAGTAGAAAAACTTGAGCTTTCCTATTGTTTAATTAATAAGAACCTATGTTCTCTTTGGACCTCCAATTTTTAATCATATCATCACACATGATATTGGTTGTTATCCCACATTCAGTTTGTTTTTCTAGTTTTGAACATAATGGTGTACCTAATAAACCATTTACCTCTGTCTCATGATGTGGCTAATACTCTAGTTGTCATGCTTCCACTAGGGGTAAAAATCCATATACTTTTGGTCATAAAAATAAAAATTAAAAAAATAAAAAATCCATATACTTTTTCCATTTCTATTTCTTACCGATAAAGTTATTCTTACCAAAATTGTTTCTCAAAAGTGATTTTACGAGCCAACTAGGCCATCATGTCTTTTTCATTAGTAAAAAAGTCACGGGTTCAAATCTTACACTCTTCATTAAATGAAGATAAGCATTATTTTTATTTAATCATGGATTAGGTTGATTTGTTTATTCATGACTCATATTTGAAAAGTTCTTGTTATTTGCATGTAATATTGTAATTATATTATTGACTTGAGTTGAATAATTAATTGTAATATCTCATTGTTTTCATAAAAAAAAAAAAAAGGTAATTTTATTGATGAATGAGTTGACAGCATTGTATTAGAATTAATAGCATTATCTTTTTCTTTTAATTTTTTAAAAGGAGAAGTAATATAGAATTATTAAGGGACTTAATAAATTCTTATTGGCTTAATTACGACCGTTAATCAAGTAAAAAACTTGGTCTTCAACTTTTTAAGATGAGAGCCATCAAATAAAGATGAGGGCTATCTTTAGAAGTTAGGTTAGTGATAGTAATTGGAAATTTCAACAAGGCTAAGTTCAAAGTCAACTTCTGACCTGTTTGCCTACTGTTGTTTAAGTTAGTGCTAGCTTGACTAGATTAAAAGTAAAATCTTATTAAATGGAGAGAAATAAATGAAGATTCAAACAAATCTTTTCAAAATGGCTGAGTTGAAGAGAGCACAGAAAAATAAGGTACTCCTAAATCACCAAGAGATGGTTGTTTTTATCCACCATTTTGCAGGAACCCACAAAATCCATGACCCAAGGTCGTGTTTGGTGCATATAGAATGACCATTTTATAAAATAAAAATTGTAATGAAATAAAATAAGAATTACTCATATGAATAAAAGAAATGCTTGAATGATTTTTAATAAAATGCTCATTCTTTGTAACAGTCATTCACAATCTTACCAAATAAAAATAAAGAATAAAAAAATTAGAATAAATATTTTTGAAATGTTCATTTTATCGTACTTAACATGATATATAAGTGTCATTCATATCCTTTCTACAAGAACTTTCTTGTTTCCACTTCATATAATAACATGCTTAAAAAATATTATTATAATTTATAAAAAAATTTAAAATGTGTAACGTCACTAACTCATTTGCTCACGTGAAATAGACTCTTATTCATTAAATATTTTAGGAATTAAAGTTTTCTTTATTACAATTACTTTAAATTTTGAATACTTATCAAGTCCCTAAAAAAAAATTAATGTATAAGAATCTTGCGAAGGAGCTCTTGTTAGTATTGCCCTTCTAAAATAAAGAACAACAATTTCTATAGTATATAATGGATTTAAGAAACAAGAAAGTTATTATAGAAAATAGGAGCGTAAACGAGCTTAGCCTAGCCAAGCTAATTAGTGTGTTATTTAAGCTTAGCTTGTTCAGTTTATCTCTATAATTATTGAGTTGTTGAATTTTATAGATTCAGAATAAGAGACTAGTGTGAACTTATAAAGTAATGATAATTGTTATACAATAAATTCTTTGTTGGTATAAAAAAGAGTAGATTACTGAATAAGATTTTAATTAAGTCGATCACGAGCTAATTTCAATTAGTTTGATTTTTTAATATATAATTAGAGCACTTTGTCACAATCTGTCTGTCTGCTAGAAAGTTACGCCACATGAATGTCACACAAATACCACACAAGCGCTCACTGGACCACCGCCGACTTCTTAAAATATTAAGCCCGTCACAACTTACTACCTTATGAAGCCCATTGCAAGTCAAACTTAATAAATTGATTAACTTTAAACTATATTTAAATTGAATTAATTTATTAAAGAATATGAACTTGACTTGAACTTGCACGTGAAGCGGCTATTACAGAATCAAATTTGAGTTGTTCATAATGACTTGATTCATTTACATCACTACTAAAAAATCAATAGAACTAAAAGTCCAACATGAAGGCAACGTATATTAGTCTTCCAACAATATTATCATTTTTAAATCTTATCTGAAATTTTAAATCTAATATGATATAGCAATAGTTATTAATTATGCATTAAATTATATTGCTAGTGTATTATTTAAAATTAAGTTTTAAGACAGAAGCTAACACAGTGAAGGAGTACGAATAGCGATTAACTTTTTCCGTTGAGAATATGGTATATCTCACCTCTAATCAGTAGTGGGACGAATTTGAAAAAAATTATATGAATTTTTTTAGAATTTGGGGTGAACACATCATATTTTATTTCAATTATATAATATAAAATAAAATAATAAATAAATTTTTGTTCTACATAACTAATGATATTAGAGTTATACATTTATAAATAATCTAATATTATTCTAATTTTCTAATGACATGCAAACTTTTTATTTAAATACATGTAATATTTTTCATTTTAGTACATGTATTGTTTTGTTTGAATGTGTTAATTATAATTAATATAATTAAATGAATAAATAAATAAAAATTTAATAACTAAATGAGTATTTCGATGAAACCAGCTCTATTTTGACACGTGACTTAAATGTGTTTAAGATTATGTTTGTTTGATGACTTAAGAAGAATAAGATAAATTAATCTGGTTGATCTAGTCAAATCGATGTTTGGATAATAAAAAAAAAAATTCATTAATAATATTAAAAGTAAATAATAATTCATCATGTGGATAAAATAATAAGAAAATAAGATTAAAATTACTATTATTATTATTATTATTATTAGTGAACGAAAAAATTAATCTAATCAGTAACCAATTAACCAAACAAACAAACATGACTTTAAATATACAATTTTAATTTGTAAGGCAAGCTCATTGAATGGCTTCTCTATCCCCAAACTTATCCGGTAGCTATCTTAGAAAAATCGAGATTAGTAAAAATTTGATACAATCAATCTTAACAAATGACTTGGACTTTAAGTTTAAGGTATTAAAAATATATATATATATATATATATATATATATATATCATTGCTCAACATACCTAATAAACTCATGCAGCAATAAATGTAGTATATTTAAAAGTCTGCAACCAACCCACCTCATCAAAATAAATATTATACAACAATTGGTAATAATTTCAAACTAATAACCAGAGGAGAAAACCACATGAATGAAGAGAGAGAGAGAGAGTTGTGAAGAGCAAAGTCAAGATGATCGGGAAGACACAAGTTGATGAGAGCTTTAGGCTGGCAATTGTAGTTGCCAGGTGTCGGTCACCCCTTGGTCTGTTATATCTCTTACTCTTGATCCCAGGGTAATTGTGTCACACTTTCCGAGGCATATTTGTTGGGCATTGGTCTTTGACTTTTCGATCCCTACCATAATTTATAGGACATTTGCTTTGCAATTTCACCCGATCGAGCAAAGCTATTCCGACGTGCCATATCAGCGCGTGATCACAGTCAACCATTATCAGGACATGAGTCGAGAAAAATTCTTGAATACATGTGATAAATTTGTTATTAAGAACAGCGGCAGAGCCACTTGGAAGTGAGAGAGGCGATGATCCCAAAATTTCAAAAATGTACTTTCTTATCCCATTTTTATAGTTTTTTTTTATAAAGAAATTAGAAGTTATTCGTTCAATTTTTTTTTCATATATTCATAAAATTTATCTTAAATTTAAAATTTAAAATTTTACCCACTCACTTAAGTCTTTGATCTAGATCCGTCATTGATTAGAAAACTTACTAACACATGGTGGTTGAGTTTTACTAAAGAATGCCTCTCATTGTATCAGTTCATAAAAATAAAAATTAAAAAATTATTGTCTTATATCAATGAACTTTCAAAAATCGAAATGATACTTGAGGGATTCCCTAGTAAAAATTAGACTCTTTTATGATGCTCAAGGGATCTCTTTTCTACAAAGATTAAGTCCTTTTTTACGGTAAAGTGGAGTTACATTTTTTTTACCCTCCTCTCACGTGTTTAATTAGTGGAAAAGTCCCTCCATAAAATAGAAATCAATGACCAGGGTTCAAAATGAAATTTTTTATTTCAAGAAATCCATTAATGTTGTATTTATTCGAGAGGAAAGACAAGTTTGCTAAGGTGTATTTTTTAATGAAAAGTTTTGGCCTTAAATGTTCGAATACTTCCAAGCACCCCAAGCATCGAACGATGAGTAGTGCTATGAAGGCGATCAAAACCCTATTGTTTGTTGCTTGAAATAACAATATCTTATCTTCATCTTCTGTGTCTGAAATTCCACTCCGATCATGGCCTTAGGAGTGGTGAGAATGCATCCTAATCTCCGTCGTGCATATCTGACGAAACGTTAAGGTCTCAAACCCTTGTTGATGAACACATTCCAGTGACTGATCATGTTCTCTTCAAACCTTTGTTGATCGAGTCGGAAACCTCACTATCGATGTCCATGCTTTACAATGATGGATTGTGCTAAAGGATCAAGTTTGGTTAAGTTGTGAGCAGTGACGGATCCAATAGAGGACAAGTGGGGCCCGTGGACCCTGCCAAAAAATTTGATATTGTATTTTTACTATTAATTTTGTTAGAATATTTTAAAAGTTACGATAGTGATGTGTGAGTCATGCGACGATCGAGAGGCTTTGTCAATGCCAAGTCTGCGATGATGAACGAGTAATTGGAATGACAATGAAACAATATTTTAGTACACCAATTCGAAGATTGCAGTGATATAGCTTATATTGTGGTTGATGACAACAACAATAAATGTTTTTGACTTGGATTCTGGTAATAGGGAGCTGGTCAGTGATTTGGTATGCATGGGACAATGGATCGTTATGGTTGTTCATTGTGTCTTGCGTATAAAAGTGGTGATCAATGAGACAACAGATTGAATAATTTTATAAAGAAGGAAAACTCATATTGTTAGGGCTGTTTGTTAATTCTGATGGGACTCTTGCCCATCAATGGTATTGATGGAAAAGTTCTCCATAGTTTTACTATTTTGTAAAACATAGAGACAGTGAAATTTCTTATATTTTTTTTTGTTTACTCTTATATGTAACCAAATTTATGTATATCCTTCGTATTTTTTATCCTTTGTTCTCAATTAATTTTTATTTTATTTTTTTGTGCTTTTTATTTTTTTTCTAGTTTGTGGAGGATTGAATCAACAAAATTGTAAAAATTTACTGTTTTACAACTAGTAAAATTTCAATTATTAATGCTTCAAAATAGTAATTTCTTTGATAATTTTTCACAACTTTGAAAGCCTCTTTAAGCATCCAAAACGTAGCTTAAAAACTAAATAAAACTTGTAACAAATTGAGATTTTTTTTTTTATTTTTATGAAACAATAAAATTTTATTATTTTTACAGCTGCTTGAAGTTTTACTATTTTTGTAATGTTTTTATTTTTAATTTCATATTTAATAAAATTCTGAATATTGTTTTATATATAAATTTTATTAGAAATTAATTTATAATTTATTTAATTTCAAATTTTGAAGATTTTTTTTTCAGATATTCCCTATTCATGGATTTTTAGTTACTGAATATGAAAGTTTTATACTGCGAGATATTTTAGCCATAAAAATTTTAAAAACTTAATAATTTTATTTAGACTTGGACTTAAAAATATTATTACTACTTTTCATAAACGTTTGATCAAAGACCCAAGTTCATTTTTTTGAAAGGAAAAAATCTAGCACGCAACATGTAGATCGTGTAATCCACGCTCCTTATTCGGGGTTAGTATTAACTTTTAATCCTAACCCCCAACCCTTGAGTTTACTTCAAACGCTAACCTTAGTCAACGGCACACAGCGAAAGCAATTTTTTTTTTTTTTTAAATGACAAAAGTGAGTGATTTTCTGATTTCAAAAGCTCTTACCAAAAGTCAACGTCTCTCTCTTCTTCAGCCTCTTCTCCTCTGCTGCTTCTCTCTCTGCGATGATATTTCGAGTTTAGGGTTTTGGGTACCTAGATTTACTGTGTGCTTTCTGTTTCTGCGTTTCGATGGGGAACGGTTTAGGAAAGATCAGCGTCTGCTTCACCGGCGGCTGCGAGGTTCGCCGGAGAAAAGACATGGCCGTCGTCGTTTCTGACCCTATCGACGATCTGGGTCACTCTTTTTGCTATGTTAGACCCGACCCCTCTCGTCTCTCGTCCTCTAAAGTCCACTCCGAGGAGACGACGACGTTCCGGACAATCTCCGGTGCCTCCGTGAGTGCCAACACATCGACGCCTCTCTCCACTGCTTTCGTCGATCTCTACAGTTATCATAGCATCGATCGAGCTTCGGCTTTCGAGAGCTCTACCTCTTTCGCCTCCATTCCTCTCCAGCCGATCCCCAGAAATTCGATGAATTCCGGTCCCTTGCCGGCGAATTTCGGGGGAATTCCGGGCTCGGGCCCAATAGAAAGAGGGTTCCTATCGGGACCAATCGAGCGAGGATTCCTATCGGGCCCCCTCGATCGTGGGATCTTCTCGGGCCCTCTCGAAAAGGGTTGCTCCGATCAGTTCCAGAGGAGTTACTCTCATGGAGATTTCGCTTTTCGTTCCAGACCCAAAAAGGGGTCGTTTATACGGGTTCTACAAAGAGCGATATCGAAGAAGATTACTCGGGGCCAGAATTCGCTTGTTGCTCCGGTTAAAGGTGTTGTTTCGGTGAAAGAACCGGATTGGATTGTTGGCGCTGAGAAGCAGAATGAATTGACAATCAGTAGTGTGAATTTAAGCAGTGATTATAGTTTAGAAGATGATGATTCATTGGAGAGTCAGAATCTTCAATGGGCGCAAGGTAAGGCCGGCGAGGATCGAGTTCATGTCGTGGTTTCAGAGGGACACGGGTGGGTATTCGTTGGGATCTACGATGGCTTCAACGGCCCCGATGCCCCCGATTACCTTCTATCGAATTTGTACTCTGCTGTTCATAAGGAGCTCAAGGGCTTGTTGTGGGATGACAAGAATGAGTCTACCAATAGTAGTTCTTCTGTTCCGTCTGAAAATTCTAATTTTGAAATGGAGTATTCGTAGTCATCGTGTTGATGATGAATTATCGAGAGACGGGACTAGGGATGGTTGTTCAAGGTGCGTCGAGCAAGAGAATTATCCGTGTGGAAGTGGGGATGTGAATTTTGATTCCAATTCTAGTAAAAAAAGAGGTAAGAATTCGAAAAATAAGTATAGAGGGGCGGCGAAGAAGTGGGAGGAGAATCAGAGGAGGTGGAAGTGCGAATGGGACCGTGAGAGATTAGAGCTCGATCGGAGGTTGAAGGAGCAGTTAAACAGAAGTGATTCGAATGGGTCTGGAGCAATTAATCATTCTGATGTACTGAAAGCTCTGTCTCAAGCATTGAGGAAAACAGAGGAGGCCTATTTGGATATTGCAGATAAGATGGTTATGGTAAATCCTGAGTTAGCTTTGATGGGTTCCTGTGTTCTTGTAATGCTAATGAAGGGAGAGGATGTTTACTTGATGAATGTGGGTGATAGTCGGGCTGTGTTAGCTCAGAAGGCGGAGCCTGATCTCTGGCGCCAAGATTTAGAGAAGATCAATGAAGAAACATTGTATGATCTTGAATTGTGTGATGCTGATAGATCCAACACAGTACCAAGTTTAACTGCTTTTCAGCTCACGATGGATCATAGCACTTCTGTGGAAGAGGTAAAAGCCTTACTCTTGTGTTCTTGCTTTGAAGTGGACCTTTGAGCTTATAAATAGTATTGGTTTGGTTTCTGTTTTCTGTATTCCATAGATTGAGCTTTACTTGATAATGTGTTGCATTTCAGGAAGTTCAAAGAATAAGGAGTGAACACCCCGATGATGCTTGTGCTGTGATGAATGACCGTGTGAAAGGTTCATTGAAGGTCACTCGAGCTTTTGGTGCAGGTTTTCTCAAACAGGTATTCTAGATTCTAAGCTCTGTAGCTTTCAACGGATGTAGGCTTTTAAGAGTACAGATTTAGTTGAAAATGTACAGTTATTTTGGGACCCCTTTTGTGCTTGCCAAAAGTAGATTCCTCAAATAGTTCTGAAGAATTCTAAGATTTGAGTCCTCAACAAAAGACAATAGATATTCTGTTGGGAACAAAGTTTATAGTCCTCCAAAATGGAGGAGAGCAACTTGCCTTTCTATTTTTAGGAAGGCATCTTTGGAATAGTCTGGTTGTTAAGCAATGTTATAAAAGCCAGATTGAGTGAACCTGAAAAAAGGATCAGGTCTTCGGTCACTGATTCAATTGGAATTGAAGTGGTTAAATATGGTGATACAATTCATACCATAACAGTGATAGTTAGCTATTAAAATTAAACTGATGGCTGGTGGGTTTAATTCGCCTTTTTTCCCCATATGATACAGTAGCCAACTACTGTGAAGTGTCCCCAACAATTTTTTTTTTTGAAAGTACTAATGGTTTTTTTTTTTTTTAATGAGAGAACGAAAATTGCTTATGTTCTTTATGGTGATAAAATTCATACCATACACTACTGTGAGAGAGCGAAAATTGCTTATGTTCTTTATTGTATAAGTTACAATTGCTTCTAAAGTCTACATCTACACAGAGATTGTAATAATATTCTTTTTTACTAATATGTCAAGCAAATGGTTAGTTAATCAATTTACAATTCAAAGATTTCGTTTAATAATATTCTTTTTTACTAACATGTCGAGCAAATGGGTTATATAATCAATTTACAGTTCAAAGATTTCATTTTATTACAGAAAAGAATGCAAATAGTGTTAATTGGACCATCAAGTTGTAATGAACTGCAAATGGTTCTTTCAGGTGAATAGTTGGACCGGTGGTCCAAACAATTTTTTGAAAGTAGAATGATTCCCCAGTTGTCTAGTTTTTGGAGGGTTTTCAAATCTGTTTTGTAGCCCGGCACACTGTCTGAGTTGTTTGATCACCTGTCTAGGTTTTGAAACATTGTTGTTAACATCCTAATGATATTTCAATAACATAGAATACACACCAATTCACAATCATAATTATATAAACCTCGATAATGGCATTAATAAAGCCCTTGTCCTACAACTCATTTTCTAGTGGAGGCTATAGAACACCTTTTGTTGTTAATCCTCTTTCTTTCAGTTCTGGGAAATCGTTCTAGCCTCCCCACCCCTTTTGCAGCACAGTGGTCAAAGTGCCAGTATGACATCTAAAGGGAGGAGTGAAGTTAGTGGTCTAATTCTTATCACCTATCATCAAAGAAGAGGGGGGGGAGAAAAGGGAAATATGGAGAATTGCTATCAATGGAAAAGTTATGGCTTTCATCTCATTTTGTAGGGGAGGTATTCAAATAAGATGGCAACTCATTAATTTAAGATAGCTTGTTTGGAGGTGTGGCCGATTGTTCTAGTGTGGTAGACTTGTAGGATTTCCATTGAAATAAATAAAGCCTTTAGTTTGCTGTCACCGCACTAGATTGACGATGTTCTAGCTTCTGGTATCTGGTTAACAAGAACTACCAAATAATTTATCTGATTTCCTTAGAATGCCAGATGTCTAAGGAAGATTTCTTACTTTACCTGCTTGAGTTAGTGTAGAAAAAGTGAAGGAATTTGCAATTTTTGGAAAATACTGCTTCATATTTGCCCAACACTTCAAAAAATCAAATCTGCTATCAAGGATCTTAATTCAATAATTTTTTTTAAGTGTCTTTATTGTGTTGATATGAAATTCTTAATACATTACTTTTGTTTCTGCAGCCTAAATGGAATGATGCACTTCTGGAGATGTTTAGAATTGACTACATTGGAACTTCCCCATACATCAACTGCCTCCCATATCTCTACCATCACAGATTAGGACCTAGAGACAGGTTTTTAATATTATCGTCTGATGGGCTTTATCAATACTTCACAAATGAAGAGGCTGTTTCTGAAGTTGAACACTTCATTGCATGGTCACCCGAAGGAGATCCTGCACAGCATCTGGTTGAGGAAGTGCTGTTTCGTGCAGCGAAGAAAGCTGGTATGATCCATGTACTAATGAGAACTTATTTCTTTTCTTCTTAACTGACAAATTTATAAGGAAACCATTGTAATATATATTCGGTTTTGGTGAATTCTAGGTATGGACTTTCATGAGTTGCTCGAAATACCACAAGGGGATCGGCGTCGTTACCATGATGATGTTTTTATCATTGTTATTTCTTTGGAGGGAAGAATATGGAGATCGTGTGTATAAGTAGGGAAAACCACAGGAATGAGATATAGAGACATTTGCCCAAAAAAAAAATGTGGGGGATCCATTTTTGATGTTTTTGTCCTGGTCACCTCTTTGACATACCAATTAAGCTCTGGGAAGAACCTGAGAGACTTAGTTGTGCAAATGTACTGGGTGGTGAGGCTTGTAAAGGTGTAAAAACTGCTTCTTGTTAATTATAAACCATAATAGAGAAATTTGAATTTTTCAATAAATGACATTCCTTAGAAGAAAATATTTTATCATCACCATCTCTGCATCTTTCCAGTATTCTACTAAGGACAGTCTAAATATCTAACTTACCCACCTAGAGAAAATTTCATGTTCAACAGATCTTAAGCCCTGACAGGAGCAAAGGAAGTGTAGTAAAACCGTCTGTTAACACTACATATTTGTGTTGTAAATTTTGAATTAGAAAAGGAAGAGTATGAAGCAGATAACTTCACTTGTTATAGACAGTGGCTTTATGTGCATAGCGAAGCACATAAAGGTCATGTAGCTAAACCAAGTTGTGTTGCCAGAGACGAATAATAGGTCCCCCAATGTTATGGTAAGGATATTTTGAAAATTTTTAATATATTGAGTTAAAGTTAGGTTTTTAACTTCAAGTAGTATAAATAGATTGTAATCTTATTTTCTAATTAGTGAAGAACATAACTGCTCTCGTAAACGTAGGTACGTCCAATCACGTAAATTTTTTGTATTATTTATCTTTCTGTTTTTTTTTTTTTAACTTTTTTTCATAATTGCATAGATCATTGTCTCAAAACATCACTTTTGTATTTTTATTGGTTTAACTAAAGCATTGTGTGGGAACTGAATAATGCAAATTCAAATGCACAAAGAGTTTCAAGTCAATCAACTTTGTGTTTTAAGTGGCAGTCAATTTCTATACAATTCTTTTAAGTGTTCAACATTCTCGTGTGCTTGTTCTTTTGTGAATTAAGTAGTAAATGTTTCTAAAAGGTTGAGTTGACAAATGAATGAAAGTCTCCAAACCATCTGTGGCCATCCATCATAGGAAAATCAACTATTCCCATTTGCCATCTAAGCATTATGGTCATGCCACGTGTCAAAATAAAAGGCCAGAGATGACCCATAAATGTAACCTCTTTGGGCCACTCAATCATTACTTCTACAACTTCTAACCTAATTTTGAATGAATTTGGGTAGTAAATGCAATGTATGCAGGGTGGGAGGGACAGGTCGGTTTCAGACACAAGAAAGTAATGAAAACCTGTCATTTTGCCATAAATTTTGAACCAATTTTTCTGGTTTGCTGCGCTACACTTCCTTCTTCCTTGATTAGGATGAGCAATCGGAATTTTAGAACAGTCCGTTTCATTAGCAGAAACAAGAATTTCATTATTTTTTACATTAAATTATGGTATGAAACTATTTATTACAACCCTTGCCAAGTTTAATTTCAGTTCTATAGATAAAACTAAACATTGAAGCCGCTGCAGCTGGTGGTTGGGTGATAAATCTTTAGTTCTCCTTGTCCTTGCTCAATGCCTATGATTCGAGTAGTCATACCTTCATGTTGGGGTGGGGCTAAGGGGCAGATTCGGGCAAGAGACTCCTCAATCACCTGTCCGTTTAAAAGTAATCTTTATTTTCATCCTGCCGCACTAGTCATGTCCTGTCTGTATCTCTATTGTCACCCTACGTAAAAGTAACTTTCTCTGTTATCGTCCTGTCTCACTAATCATGTCTCCATTATCATCCTTGCCTCAGTCCTCCTAATTCTATTCCTATCTAAAAATTAATTTTAAAAAATATTAAAACTAATCAACTAGTATTATTACAAATACAAATCTTAAGTAGACATATATATACAAATTACACACACAGACACATGCATATAGCTCTATATATGTGAGGATATTTAAAAGAAAAAAATATTTAAGAATATTTACGCAATTTAAATATATAATCAAAATAAAGTTGGGAGGAGTATCCTAAACCTATCCACCCCCTCCCCCCTCAAACACATATTGAGTTTTAGTATCTTCCTTCATTCATGTCCCGTCCCCTGTACCATATATTCTCTATCTAAACCTATCCCATTATAAGCGGCCGGGACGGGGGCATTTTGCCATCGGAATGGAGGGCAGTCTTAATTCTATGAAGTTAGCAGCCAACATCCTCCCACAGCTTCTTGCCCCAGACTCTGGGCCAGGAGACTAAGATGAATTCAGCTGTAGGATTACGGCTGAAATATGGTGGCTGAAGTTGAAAAATTCGGCCCAAGCCGAAGCCCAATCCCAATTATATATAGACCACCATATGTCATCCTCATATTGTCTACAAGAATATTAATGCTCAATGTGACATTTCAACTTCACTTCCAATTATTCAAAAAATAAAAAAATCAAAATCAAAGATTAATTGTCGTGTTATGAAAGCTTGAGTATTATTTGTATCTATTTGACTCATTTAAGCATTAAGACTTGGACAAAACCTTGAGTTTGTGATAAATTTCAATGTAAAATCATGGCATGTCATGCAATGTGATGAGGACATTTGGGACAAATGTCAACTTTACTTATTTAAATATTCAGATTCAGCTTAATTTGTCTTCTGCTTTATCTTTAAATTTTACACTGATATTAATGTGTGATGAGGATGTCATAAGTATTTATATAAAAAAAAAATACGAAATTAAGGATCTTGCTAGTGTGGTGTTTGAAAAGCGTGCATAATACGCGACTAATGATATTATGAATTTTCAAACATCGCGACCAAGGAAAGTTGCCCTCAAAATTAATATATAGAGCTGTCTAAAATTGATTTGAAATACTGTCTAAAAGTGCCAGATCTGCTCTGGAAACTCAGTGTCTTTTCACTCACAAGTGATGAGCTTTCCTCCAACAGGTTGGTTTCCTAGAAGCAAATAGTGATGAGGAGTTGTAGAGGTAATCCAGGGAAGATTGGGTTTGGACTGGTGTCACAAGGAATGAAATGAGGAAATGGGAGCAGACTTTCATGCACTCCATTGGTATTGGAATAAGCTTTCTCACCACTTCTGGACCGAGCAATGCTAGTAATTTCATATTTTTTGTCGGTGAGTCTCAATTCATGTGAGATGACGAGATCAAGGTATGACAAAAAAGTAGAATTCCTAGCATTATTGCATGGGATTCCGTGAGTGAGACCCACTCATGTTATTTTTTGATAAAATTATTATTTTTTTTTTCAATTACTATTCTCAGTTGTTGAAAACAAGAAAAAAGTATTATCAAATTTAGACTATTGATATCTTATAATTTGAAGTATTGATATAGATAGTAACTACCAAAACAATAGTTATATTTGGTAGAGTTTTTGATTTTAATCAAATTTTAATAAGAATAAAAATTACCACTTGAATAGAATTTTTTTAGCCAATCTACCGAAATTTAACTTTGACAGCTCCTTTAATCTCATCGTTAGAATTGCTCTAAGGAGGTGCACAAAGTGCTACAAATAGGTAGTGTTCCACTCAAAAATTTAAATCTGTGTTTTCTCTTATACTCTCGATTTAAGAAATCACTATGCATATATACCCTCCTACGAAAAAAATAAATTAAATAAACTGAGTTATTATCAATTATTTTATACCATACAGATAAAAGTAATTTATGCACCCCAATCCTTCTAAAACTTTCTCACAAAAATATGGTGCGCTTGAATAGTGATTCAGATATAATTTTTTAAAAAATATTTCTAAAAATTTTGTAATTAAATTTTTAAAAATTATAAAAATACATTTGAATATAATAATTTAAATTTTAAAAAATTAAAAAAATTAACTTCAAAATAGGTATCTCGCGTTTTAAAATTGAAAATCTAATTTTAAAAACATAACCAAACATACAAATCACTTCTTCTTCTAGCACTGGCAGACAAGGGCTCACTAGCCTATAAAATAACTAATTAAAGCATCTCCAACAAAAGACGCAAATGCTGGATTGGGAATACATGTTGAGCGAAAGCCAGCAAATTCAGCTCTAACAAGAGCGGCCTCAATGTCAGTCGGCAAGTTTGTAGACCCGGCAACCACTCACAAACAACAAAAAGTACTAAAATATTATGAAGAAAAAAGTTGAACATTGCAGCCATGGCCACTCTCATGTCGTCTTCAACAATCATCCAAATTTTGTGAATCGTTTTTATTCTTTTAACTTTTTCATTCAAATGGATCGATAATTTTTTTGTAATATATTTTTTAAATCCCTTGAATTTTTCACTCAATTCACTATTTAGCCGTTTCTATCTTACATTCAAATTGATTCTAAAGCCCAAAAAACATGCAGTGATAATTTTACTATAGAAAAATACGTTTTTTTTGTGTTATCGTGACTTAATTTTTTTTTGGATCATGTACAAAAAAATGACTAAAAACACAAAACTTATTAGTTTTGAGTGTGAGAATACTTCTACCAGTACAATAATTCTGTGTGCCATCAGAATGAGAATTTTAATTTTAAATTTCAAATAAAATTTGACAGGATTTAAATTTAAAATAAAATTGGAGGGAATCTGAATTTTAAAATTTAAATTTATAAATAAAATCAGAAGAGAATAAAAGTAAATAATGTTGAAAAAAATATATTAAATGTTTTAATGTTCATGTATTTGTATCCATAATCTCACATGAAATAGGATTTATCATTATGGGACTCACTAATAAATTTCATTTCATGTGAGAAGATGGACACAATACAGAAATATGAGTATTAAAATATTATTATTTTAAAAATAAACATTAAAATAGTATTATAAAGTAGTATCCATCCTCTCACATCTCACATGAAATAAAATCCGTTAATGGGTCTCACCATGATAAGTCCACTTCATGTAAGATGATAGGCAGATAGATGCAAAAGAGAATAAAAGAAAAAAATAAAGCCAACACAGGGGCTGGACTGGAGAAGCAAGAGAAGGAAAGAAGAAGAGGAGAAGACCCATAACTGGAGCTCGGGTGAACGGAGTCGTAGTGGCGACGGGTGATGGTACTGACGATCGGAGATGAACGGAGACTCGATTGACTTCATGACCGGACGACGCGAGAATATGTTCATTCTCGAAAGTATGGAGAGGGTTTGTTGTGTGAGAGAACGGAGATGGGTAGGGTTTTAAAGAGATTTATTTGGAGCAAGAGAGAAAGGATCCAAACAGGAGATGGGTTTTGATTACAAAATAGGAAAACCAGAGATGGGTTTTGAAAAAGTAGGAAAATAGGAGATGGGTTTTAATTACAAAATAGGAAAACAGGAAACGTATCCAAACAAATTTTTGAAAAAAAATTCATTTTGAATAACACTTGAAAATGTATCCAAACAGAACCTTAATTTTGGAAATGTTGTTTAGGCTAGATTTTGTTGTTCCCTGTTTATCTCCAAAAAAAAAAAAAACCCTAACTCTGTACGTGGAACTAGCAAAACCTTACCTGAAATTAGCAAGAAAAAGTTTTCAAATTCAAACCGAAAAACCCGCAGTCTAGCACAGATGTTGACTTCACATTCAGTTCAAAAACCATTATACACATCTTTTCCCAAAAAACCAAACTTGGAAAACTCCGAGCCTGAAACAATGTAAATTTTCTCTCACACAAACACATCAAAGTCTCCTTTGAATTCGTCACCCACTCTTATTTCTATCAGCCAAGGGTCCCATTTTTTCTATTTGTTTATTTTTCTTCTGATTACATATACAAATCACACTTTGTTAGATATAGAGTAGGTGTTGTATTAGTTGCATCAAATGGATTAGTTATGCTCTACATGTTTATCCCATTTCTATTCTTAATAATCTAGATTTCCTTTTCTTCTTCTTCTCCTTTTTTTTTTTCTAAATTTTTGGGTCACTTTTTTTTTTTTTTCCATTATCAAGATATGTCAATCTTAGGCAGCAACAACAGTGGCAACATGGGGGCACCATTTTTTAATGAATTCAAGAAACAAGCTTCCTTCTTCTTGAAGGAGAAGATCAAGACTGCCCGGTTGGCTCTCACCGATGTCACTCCCGCCCAACTGTAAGTTTTTTTGTTCAAACACATATACATAGCGGATCTCAAATAATTGGATTAAAGATTGTTGATTTGGGTTTAACATGCATGATTACATGGTTTAGTATGTATGTGAATCTTGGGCTGTTTTTGATCTGGGTTTTTATGTGGGTGAGATGTTTGAAGATTGACTGAGGAAGCTACAAATGGAAATCCATGGGGCCCTGACACTAGGACCTTGAAGATTATATCAAAAGCTGCTTTTGAAGTTGATGATTATTGGAGAATCGTGGATGTTCTGCACAAGAGGTTAATGATTTTTGGGGTTCTGTTTCTGTGATCTGTTTGATCTGATTTATGTTGCTGGACATTCTGACTTTATAATAATAATAATATATTTCATGTGTTTTACTTTGATTGAATATGAATTTGTGCATCAGATTGATGAGATTTGAGAGAAAGAACTGGAGGTTATCATACAAGGCTCTGATTGCACTTGAACATTTGTTGACCCAAGGACCCGAGAGTGTTGCAGAGGAGTTTCAAAGTGACAGAGATGTTATCAGGGATATGGAAAGCTTTCAATACATAGATGAGAAAGGGTCTGAATTCATTTTCTCTGTTTTTGAGTCTTGTTTGTGTAGTGTTTTTGTTTAGCAATAAGATTGATTTGTCACATTATTTCAATATTTCAAGTGCAGATTCAATTGGGGTTTTAATGTTAGAAAGAAATCTGAGAGGATATTGAAGCTGCTTGAAAAGGGGCCCTCTTCTCAAGGAAGAGAGGGATCGAGCTCGGAAGCTAACCAGAGGCATTGAAGGGTTTGGGAGTTTCTGCCAGAGGACTTCAGCCCAAGGAATTCTACAGGAATCGCCATTAGAAACAACATATGGAAGGTGCTAACTCTCAATTCAACAATCATGGAAATCAGGAAGAAAATCAGTTGAATGATGAGGGCCAGACCAAAACAGGGCTTCAAGAAAATGTCAATTTGGTGTGCAACAAGATAATGGAGAATTCCATCTCTCAGGACAGTTCTAGTAATGGCCAGATGCTTGGAAATTTTGGGACTCGATTGAGTATCAAAGAAAATCTAGCTCCAAACAAGGAAGTTCTCGCAGCAGATTTACATGAATGGAACAGCACAGGAGAATCAAAACCGCTTTTGGATGATCAGAAAGACTGAGTCCAGGATTGGAATATCTATAGAAGAAGATCACCCCTTTAATAACAATTATCAGCATCAAAGTAGTGTTGAACTGCTGGCGCAAGGATGTTGAGAGTTATGTTCAAACATCTTTTTATTACATGTATTTTTCTGCTTAATGGTTGAACTCCAGCCATTTTATGTATGCAATTTATAGTTGGATTCTCAATAGTAGGATTACTAGTTAAAATGCTAAACAAAACAGTTTTTCTACTCCACTTTCACTCTTAGATACAATGTGATGAAATTCATAATGCATTTATCATAATAAGTCTCACCGTCTTATGTCTAAAAGGTGATAAAATGGAGTAAAAATTTCATTATAGGGCCATTTGGCAGTGCAGGTGGGAGAGAGAATCGAGAACCGCACAGCGTTCCATTTCAATTTTCTTGATGTCCAAACGGAAAATGAAAGAATATTTAATCATATGATCGAGCAATCAGGAGTACAAAACAAGCAAGAGAACTAGAGCAATTGATTCAAGGATTGATCTTACCCACGAATGTTATTAAATTAAATTGAATAAATATAGTAAACTTGACTACATTCACATTTGATTGTTTTTGAGTTTTTCATTCAACAGACATGCCTTTGTTACTTGTCCCCTATTTGGTTGCATGATACAGACAACAATGGTGAAAATTGACACCTCATATAATCTACAAATATACAAAAAAAACACAGATTAAATACAGATATATGGAAGAGATTCAACATTTGCAAAGCCAATCTTGAATGGCGAATCTGACCGCATGGTTGGGAGTGAGATGCAAGTGACTCAATTTCAAATTGGTCATGGGAGAAGTTTCACGGCCATTTTCCAACCATCCACGGATGGCTTCTCCTTCATAGGTGAACCCATCTGCCGCCACCTGAGGGTCATGCATGATCTCCTGAAAGCAACCCACTATAAGGTAAGCCAGGCACAACAACAGATGACATCTTCACCCCTAAACAGAAATTGAAAGCCTAAATTATCTTGCTCCACAGAAATCAAGCATTCGTATAAACATTCTTAGTCAGCACAGTACTTCAGCTCCTCTGACAGGTGAAATGTGTGGGCATAGAGACTAGCCAAATGAGGCACAGAAATTGAAAAGCATAAATTATCTTGCTCCATAGAAATCAAGTATTCATATAAACATTCTTAGTCAGCGTGGTAATTCAGCTAATCTGACGGGTAAAATGTGTGGGTATAGAGATTAGCCAAATGAGGCCTAGTAGGCTATTCCAAGCATAGTTTGATTGCTCGGACCTCAAGCTTAAGCCAAGCTCAACCACAAACCATACTCTAGCAGTCTTGTTAGAGTTTAGTTTGTGGTTCATGTAGAATTCACCAAGTTTAACCTTCATTGACATTATTATGCCCAAACAAGCCTGTTCACTAGCCCAAAGTTCAAACTCAAACAAGAACCAGCCCCATAGTGTCTAAGATTTGGAAGGCATCACCAGGACCCATGGCTGAAAGCACCCATTCAAGTAAACGAGAATCAGAAACTTAAGCCCAGTATTGCAAGAGCTTCACAAATGAAGCAACAAGCCCGGAACTCCAGCTGGATCTCATTCGAGTCTGGTGGAACCAGTCAAAGGCAAGCTGAAGTTGTCAAGAGTTGCCTGCTGGCTTATTACCCCACTTAAATGGTGCATTCTTAGGAAGACAATGAAATTGAACAGTGCAATGTTTTCATGGCTCAAGAAGGATAGGTCTATGACTCAAGTCTATTTGTAACATATGAGAAGCATTACTCACCTGAAGGATAGGGCACAAGAAGAAAGATGGCACTAGTCGCTCTTCCAAAACATTCAACTGCTCGAGTTCGCTAACCAGAGTTGGTGTTAGCTCAGGCCTATCCTTACTGTTAGATTCACAGCACTGCAACCCCAGGTCCACCAATCGTCTTGTCACAAATGCAGGCCATTCTCCAGCTGATGAATCTAAGATGGATGGCAATTTCCCACATGACACTGCCTTGCGTGCCTCACCAACCAATCCCACAAGAGCCCTTCCAGTAAGTAGCTGAAGAATGATTAGCCCAAAGGAGTAAATGTCAGATTTAGGTGTCAGGATTCCAGTTCTATTGAACTCTGGATCCGTATATGGGAAAGCACCCTTCGGTTCACTATACTGGCGGAAACTCGGGCAACGGAGGGTCTCTTTTGGCACCAGCCTACAAATCCCAAAATCACAAATCTTGCAGCCGAGTTCAGAGCGAAGAAGGATGTTTCCAGGCTTTAAATTGCCATGAACAATCTTTTCAGGCTTAGAAGAGTGCAAGAACAGAAGGGCACTTGCTATTTCAGCAACGATTTGTACTCGAATCTTCCAGGTCAGGGAATCAATGTTGCTTTTTCGGAAAAGGCGATCTTGGAGGTTCCCATTGGGCAAGTACTCGTATACAAGAGACCAGGATTCTGGACATACACCAATCAAAGTCACTAGATGAGGATGCTGTAGTTTTCCAAGGACTTGAACCTGCATAAATAATGGGAAGGGTTATCTTAGCTCAGCAGTCTAGCCACACAACATGAGAATTCAAGTAGATTTGACAGACATGTCTTGATATTACATTTACTTATTATTTTTCTAGATTTCATACTCCGCATGGAATTACATGTTGGAACCTAGAACATCGGATCATTCAAAATCAGCATTTAATGTGTACCACCAAGGAGGTTTTCTAGACAAAAGTTTAAGGCAATTACACCATTCATACATCCTATTGCACTTTCTGGATGATTCTAACATCAATCAATCTTCAAAATAAAATATAAAAAAGAAGTAAAAATAAAACAATTGGGAAGCAAAGAAATTTCAGATTGAGGCAAAAAAATTGGGGGACTCAACAGGTGGTGGCTGAAAAGCCTACGAGGACTGAAGGACGGCTTCTTTTTTTTTTGTGTGTGCACATGCATGAGAGAGAGAGAGAGAGAGAGAGAGAGAGAGAGAGAGAGGGGCGTCAACCTCTTGTTGGAATTCTAATTGCCCTTGCATGTTATGTGGATGCAGCTTCTTTATAGCAACTGTTTTATTCAACATTTCCCCCTTGTAAACAGAACCATATCCTCCCTGCCCTATCTTGAAGCTCTCGGAAAAGTTGCACGTTGCAGTTTGTAGATCTGACAATGAAAACTCTGCCAACTGGGGCGAATCTCCAATGAACTCATTGCAATTTGCTCCTCGAGCTTGTCCACGTCTTTTCCATTGCTCAAGCCAATGCATGGCTTCCATTTTCTGCTCCCGGATCTTCTGCTTTTCATGTCTCAGAGTTGCAACAGATGCTTGGATGAGTTTTAATTCCTCAGCAGCCTCTTCACATCGACGGTTTGCTTCCTGTGCACGAATGTCTAGGAGAGCTATATTTCTCATGGTCTTATGTAGCCCTTTCATTACTACTTCTCTATCTTCCAAGAGCTTTTCTTGTTCTTGTATCGTCATTCTCAGTGCATCCTCAGATTCTCTTCTAAGTATAATTTCATGCGCATGGGCAGAATCAAAAGCTTTGACCTGAAGAAATCAGAGAAGATTTTTCTTAAATTAGAAGAATAAAACTAACTAAAAAGATGGCCCAAAACTAATAGTGCATATTTTCATTTATATTGCAAATGCCTTAAAGCAGAGTTCACTAAAATTCATGTATAGATTGAGGGCTTAGAAGCCCAATTCATATAGTGTTTTCAGAAGCGTTTTTTGTAAGCTGAGCATATTTTTTGCCATAAATAAATAGTATGTAGCCAGCACCTCAAGAAGTTTGTTCCTGACAAGTAAGTTCGCACACTGAGCAGACCACAAATTTCTGGTATCACCCTCTAGAATGATTACTCCTTTGAGTTATAAAACAACTAAACATACCAACTAAAGTTCCTGAAATGAAGTCCAATAAACTAACTCTTTACCTTGCTGATAACTTCCACAGCTATAGCTTCCCATTTTTTGCGCTTCAAAACCTCTGCAAGTGCATTATTTCTTGATGCCTCTGCTTCTATTCTTACTTCTGTAAGCTGACTATATAAGCTTTCTTCCCCGAACTTTGTGTCAGAATCAGAAGACACCCTTTGTTCAGCAGATGAAGTATATCCAGAGCCAGAGCCAGAACTTGAGCTTGTGCTTGTGCTTGTGCTTGTTGAACTAGATAAACTGTAGAAGTAATGAGGGTCACATCTATTGGTAGAACTGACTAAAGTGGGTGGCAAAGGCACTTCTGCTTGAATTGCTTCAGCCTGTATCCCATTTGCAACTTCAGCAGAGAATATACTTCTAGCAGAGCTGGACTGAAGACATTCCGGATGGAATATGAGCTCACTTTCATGATCTTGCAACATTCCAGATCTTAAATTGACTGCAGAATCAGTCTCCGGATTAAAGACAGGTGGCACAAAGCTCAGGTCTTCAGAAGCTTCTCTCGTCCACACATGTTTCCCTTTGTTGACAAACCATATGTCACAGAATGGGGGAGCATTTTTGGCAGCATAACTAGCTTTGCTTGAGCTCTTTTTCACCTTCACGCAACTGTAGCAATTAAACTATTAATATTTCATGCTAGAAGAAATAAAATTCCATGAAATATCAACAATAGAAACACACACACAGAGATTCAAACACAATAGTGGAATTAAAAAGTTTTTTCAGAGCACAAAAAAGTAAGACTGAAAAATATATCGGACAGTGGAGCCCTCAAACAATTTTTCTTAGCTGTAGGGTAACTCTTCAGAATATCCAATCTTTTTATGTATGTTGTATAAAGAAGCTGAAAGTCAATTTCCATGTCCAAGTGATGAATAGGTGGACCACATGTTACATGCCCCCAATTATTCATTCCAATTACAACAAAAAATCAAGTAAAAAATTTAGAAGTTGTGTTTTCCTTTTCATCTGAAATTTTTCATTCCATGAAAGAGGTTTTTCCCCTGTTTTATAGGTTCATAACACAAAAGAATGATATCCAGTTGCCAACTTGCCAGAACCAATAACCATACAATAGAGAGCTTTGGAAAAGGTTTCAATAACTTAATTGTATAAATAAAAAATTTGATCAACTAAGTATACTTCAACGGACAACTCAACTGAAACAAGCTTATTAACTGATCATTCCTAAAATCATAAGTCTTTAACCAGGTTGATTCAGGGTGCAAGGGATAATATTACATTTGGAAATTGAATACCGAAGAGGTACCCTTTTTTTTTTTTTATTTCCAAATATCCAAGTCTCTTCCTTTTTTATGAAAACTCACCAGCCTTATATGGAGATGAAAGCATGCATATATTATCATAACCTACAATCATTAATTTCTACAAGCAAAATCGTAAAGAAAGGTACAAGTAAACTCCAGTTTTCCAATATAATTTTCTAAAATATAGCCCTCCCAGCCCAAAAGAGACTAGAGTAAACCAATACAGCAGCGCAAGGATATCATCGAGGAATCAACACAGAAATGTCTCAAATTGCCTAGTATATAAACATGAAAAAGTACTCAGCCCAGGTCATCATTGACAATAGTAAATCTTTGTGGTGAAAAATGCTATATAATGGGTACAAACATCATAGACTAGCAGCGGAAGCAATTGGAAGGACATCTCCAAACAATATTCTGGATGGAGACAGTTAAAGGACAGTCCTAGAACCCAGGCCATTCTCTTTGTCCATATAGTATTTTCCAATCTCCTGACCCAGTATGCAGAGTATTCCCTTTTAGGTTTGTGTCCTGCATATAAAATGCTTCTGCAGCAAGAAAAATTTTTTGTTGCCCTTTCTTCCCTTTAAATGTTCTCTCTAGACTTCCACAACGGCAGACATCCATATATAAGGAACTGACTTGGAAGTGTCATGTCCCTTTTTATTCAAGATTTTTTTTCCTTATATTGGTTCTATGAAATTAAGCGGAGTTCAAACCAAAAATGTGAAGATAATACACATCACTCATATTGAGGATTGAAATGGCCTTTTGGCTTTACTTGATAAAGCAAAACACAAAATTTGAGGGCGTACCATGTTTTAGGCCTGTTTGAGCAGTTCACATTTAATGGTTAATCTGTTCTCTATAAGAAAACCCCCAATATAACTATTGGACCAAGTTTTGGTGAATCCTGAATGAAGCCATCTGTCGGCTTTCACCACTTCATAAGCCATAGCTTCTAATTGCCCGAGTGGTTTACTTCTGCACATGTTAGTGAAATTACCATTCAGATTCTCTGAAAAATAGGCCTCCTTGGTATGATTCTTGACACTTTTAGATACGAAGCACCATGCAAATATATTGCTATCGGATCAGGCTGCAACAGCTATTATCACTTTGAATTGAACTACAGTGGAATTTCAGTTTTGCAAAAGCTCGTAAACAGAGATTGAGCCATCAAATTCAGTAAACTTTAACGCAAAGGGAGAATTTTCCCATCAGCTTCACCAACTTTTACCATAAGGTATGATGGAAACTTCAAATACTCTGGGCTGAAATTATTATTCTTCATAGCTCTAGGAAATTCGGAAGTTAAATGCAAACTGTTTAGATTCTCTAAATGATAGATCTCCTTGATATGTTTCTTGCCACTTTTAGATACGAAACATTAGCAATTATACTGCCATCAAGATCAGGTTGTAACAGCTATTTTCACTTTGACATGAGCTCTAATGAACTTTTATTGAACTAGAAGCATATTTTTTACCACAATGAGACCAGTGTTGCACAACCAAGTAGACAGAGATTGATCCATCAAATTCAGCAAAAAATTAACGCAAAGGGAGAATCTTCCCACAGCTTCCTCCAAGTTCACCAACTTTTACCATAAGTAATGACCTAAAAACTTCAAATACTCTGCGCTGACAATATTAATCTTCATAGTTCAAGGAAATTCAGAAGTTAAATATTGCCTCTATCTACACCTTTCACTGGATGAAATTCTTTTGTCCTCTCAAGAGGATGGCTGAGTTTAAAGCAAGGTTGTCCCACATCAGTTTGGTACCAGAGCTTAAAATTTTCACTATGTTCTTACAAAATGAGAGATCCATTGTGCCTAGATTAATGGATTGTGAACGAGATTATTTGCTCATCCAGTTAGTTGAGCAAGGGGACAACCTCAGTGCCCAAGTATATGCACTAGCGAGGAAAATCGAATTGATACAGCATTGGCACCATTGCACCAAGCTAATAATGAAAGTTTGAAGCTCATCAATTCTTGTACATCAACTCTTCAAAACTCAAGGTCAACTTTTCTCCATCTGAGGGAGAATGATGTAGACCGTAAACTGGCCTAAGAAAGAGAAAATTAAAATAAAGAGGAATTTGGGCAATGGCTCAATTTCATAGTAGGACCCATAAGAGAGCTTGACTAATTGGACGATCTATGATATTTTAAAGTCTCTAATATGTTTTAGTGTTTCAAATTTTAAGTTAGATATATTTTATTTAGTTTTGTTATTAAGGGTAGTTGGTAATTTGATCATTGCTGTAGAGTGGGCTGCCATTTTGGAATTTTGTTTTTGGGTCAGTCATATATTTTTAGATCAGATTTAGTGGCTTAACTGGATCTATATAATATTTCAAACTTTAGTCATACTTGTCCACCAAGATTCCCAAGGCACCAACTTACTATGGCCTCCAAGCTAGATTCCTCTATATATAGAAATGAATTGGCTTTCTTAGTGAATAAAGATATCTTTGGACGGTTATTACTTATGATGCATGATGCATCCTTCCACAGGTATGAGTGCCTAAGTACCTATGAATGACTCTATGCTTTATGCATCCCCTTCCTATTTTTAATTATAAATGAAGGATTGTGATTCTTCTTTATCTAGAGAGGTGACTTCTCAACCCGTTCTCTCTTTCCTCCAATCTTTTTCTTCTCTATCATCTTTTACCATCAATTCTTTGCCCTTTCTCACCCTTGATTAAAGAAAATCAGACCCTCACGGTTAAGGTCGTCCTACATCAGCGAGAGAGGGGGGGAGAGAGTACAAATAAAAAAGAATTTCTTTCTATTTTCGCCTCTGGAATAGTTTGAAGAGAACTAACAAATTTGGATGTTCGAAACAAGAATCAGTGGCACACTGTTGCACAAAATTGATCAGACCAACTTCACAGGATGAGTTGCAGTTCCCATGGATAATCGAAAACATTACTTCCGAGAAGGAGTTGCACTGTAATAATGTTACTTGTGTTTCAACAGAAATCGACTCATACTCAGATGAAAATTAAAACCACTTACTTCTCTGGCACAGATCCCATAACAAGCTTCCTAATACCATATTTGTTCACCAGATCTACAATTCCCCTTTGAACTCGGTCAGCTTCAATTATAATGATGCTTGCTTTAACCTGCAACAAAAATGCTTTCCATAAGGTAACTGTAGTAAATAATGACCGGGCAAAAAATTTGATCTTCATGGCTACAGGAGTAATAACAATTTTCAACTAAAGATGGCTAAATCTAGGAGATTAACTAGGATAAAAATATGCATGAAGTTCAAAGATCACTCCTAGAATTTCAATAGAACAACAAGCACTTGTTCCTTTACACTTTTTACTGCTATAATATGTTTCTTCATTGAGAGATCCTTGGCGAGCAGTAATAAATTATTTAATTCACCATGAGATAATTTCCCCAAAGAACATACTCCATTACTCAAACAATATCCCAAGTTGAAAGAAAACTTAACTACTTACATGTGTCAAAGATCAAAGAAAAACATTTGAGTTAATTGTGTTTGTTTTGTTGGAAATAAACCAAGAAATCAATGTGTTCATGCCTATAGATGATGATGCATTATTGAGTTTTAGTGACTAAGATGTCCCATTTAAGAATCAATATTAAATGAACTGAAAGGAATGTGGTAAATGTCCAAGCTATTACATGGAATAGCATTCAAAATATTTAGAGGAATCCATTTTCCATCATTTTTAATAAATAAAGAACCTTTATCAACAAAATACCCATTTGCATGCAGCAAGAATAACAATAACCACAGTTTTCCAATACAATTATTGAGATCTACTTTTACCGAACACCAGACAGCCTTAAGATCCAATTCGTTTACCACAAAATGAAATATTCGAAAAAAAGGTTACTAAATCTCTTAAAGGTCTTGCATCAATGTGAACATGATGTCAGTCTATCATGTTAATCACATGCATAATATCATACCACACGATTGCGGCATGGACAACTAGCCTATTTCCAAGAATGAGGACCCTAAGATAAAAGATGAATGAACTTTACCTCATCTATAGAATTTGTTATCTTATTGAGCTAAAAAGGTGCTGCAGGTGAGAGTATTTAGAACCCTATCCAGAATCTAGCTTTGGTGGTACCAAATTAGCCTTAATCACCGAATTCTTGAGAAAGAGAGAGAAGGGGGGGTTTGGAGATCTGCAGCCCAGCCAGTTGAAGACACAAGTGAGAGGGTTCTAGAAGGCTATGAATGTGGAATCACTGGTGTTAAGCAAGGAAGGGTTGAGTTGCCAATTGTAAATGATTGTACACGAGGGCAATAGAAGGAAACTATAGCACTGAATCAGATTTTGTTTATATTATACTAGCTTTGTACAAGATGATAAGCACAGAAATTCTCATACGAACATATATTTTTAATAAAACTAGATGAAATGCAACTCTAAAAAAGTAAAAATAAAGTATTGCAATATTAAGATCTGTAGAAACCTTGGGGCAACTACCTTTTGAACCCACCATTTGACTATCAAAACAGCAATATTATCACCATATTCCAATTGAATAGAAGTTTGTCCATAAGACAACATTACATCAATTTTCCCATATGAATCAAAAAGTAATAGAATTTGTAACAACTAAAAACATTTTGCATCCAACAAATTTAAAAATTATCATACAAATAATGGTGACTCAGATGGTTCCAACACATTATTGTTGTACAGAACATCATACACATAACCATAACCATATAAAATTAAAGAGAAAGAACACCTTTGATCTATAACATATGCTTAAGTAATTAAGTAGAAGCCTTCTTGTCCTTTCTTTCTCCTCTTTTCTAAATGCAGACACCACCTCACTGTCGGCCTGACTTGCCGGCAGTTTTCCCACTGCACAACATATTGAAGTAATTATTATGTACAAGAGATAATTCCAAACAAATTCCATCAAGCATAACCCTCCATTGGATTACTGAGACATGAAATGATAATAAAATAAATTTTCAAGAAGCTTTTCTTTCATGTAGTTTTGGTTTTCGGAGTAATGGAAAACCTCACCTCAACTAAGCCAATTGACATAGTCAAGTTAGGCAGAATTGGGTGAAAATATTTTGACTATGCCCCAAATTATTAGAATTTCAAGAAACGAATTTCTGTTCCGTTTCTTTCACCATATTTTTCTCAGAAAATAGAAAATTGAACACAATGCAAAACGCATGAAACATAAACGAAATCCAATTTTCAAGCTTGTAGAATTGCAAATATATTAGTAATCAAAATAATATTTGTGAATTTTGCGAAATACATAAGTCGCATTTGTAAACAATAAATATATGCAGACGTGTACATATCTCTTACAAGAGAGAGAGAGAGAGAGAGAGTTACAGAGAGTGGGAATCAATGGAGAGGGTTGATAAACATGAACAACACAGATTTCTTGGTTGGCGAATCGCTGGAAGGCCCAGTGTAGCAATCGAACAGCTTTATCCACCGACTTTCCGACGGCCACGTGTACTCTATCACCAACTTCTCCTAAAATTTCCGGCGACTGCGAAGCCGCCGTAAGACTTGTCTGACCCGGATTGTGAGAGAGGCTGAGAAGCTCCATTTTCGCCAGAAATCAGAAGAATCGGGTAGCCTTTTTGGCTATTAAAGGGGAGGCTTGGGGTTTGTGGTGTAATAAAAAAAGGTTAGATTCATGGAACGATTTTATTAGTACTTTTCCTCTGACTTTCACTGACTTGATGATGATGGGTCTGTGTAAATAACATATATATATACACACAGAGAAAAAGTGAGGAAAGAGAGATATGTCGTATATATTTTTTAACGAAGTGGTGTGCCTAATACTTTCTTTGCATATGAGCCGTTGATTAAATTTCAGATAATTAAGATTCCCTAACGATGCAAGCGTCTATATATATGCACAAACACATGTTAATATAATATTATTCAAATTAAACGGCTAATGGGAATTAAAGTCATCAACAACAAAGGAGGTACGTCGTGCCGCCGGCGACATTGCACGGTCTAGTTTGAGCGTGAATGACGGCAATATTACAGTCAGCACAAAAAAGAAGATAGGACGTCTTTGGGATGCTTCGTGGAAATTGACTTGTCCTTTCGTGCATCATTTTTGCAGCCATTTGATGACCTCAAAGACAGTTGACCAAACTCGAGGTGAATGTGTTGGTATTAATTGGTAGGGAAAATGTTAGGTGACTCGGTTTGATTTGCTGGCATGATTTATGAAATGATATGTTAATGATTTTTTTATAATTAATAAATGAGTTTGGTCTTTTTATTATTGATTAAAAAATATTTAATGTGTTAAGATTTTTTTTATAATTAATAAATAAGTTTAATTTTTTTATTTAAGTTTTAGAAAAGAGTAATGATAAATGATGGTTATTTGATGAATCAATCTGGTGAATCTAATATGACTCTAATCACTTCTATAATTAGATTTTCGTGTACATAATTTCAGTGTGATATCAAAGTAAACATTTACTTGCTTATAGGTAAAACTATAGAAAAATCGTTAATTTTTTTAATCAAAATACACAATGTGTGTTTTTTATGTACCAAATGCTCGTGTTATTGGAATTATGTGTATTTTTTCACACACTGCAATAAGATTATGTGTACTTTTATATTCTAAATTTTAAAAAGGAGATGAGACTATTTTGGCCTTTAGATATTTTCTACTAATGATATTATTAATTTTATTTTAGTTTTAATGACAACGGAAATAAATATTCACTTTTATACTACGGAGATCACGTGGACACATGCCTAACTACAAGAGGGTTATGAGTAATTTTTTTATAATTTACCACTTATATAATTATATAAATATTATTTGTCTATTTAATTTTAACTAAAAATAAATTAAATTAAATTAAAAAAAATTACATGTTCATTGTCTGCATATTATGATTAAGACATATATCTCTACTATTTCTTTCTTTTTTTTTTGACTTGACCGTTAGGAGTATCCTGAATCAATTTGTATATACCAAAGTCCTCTATCTAGTTTGATTAAAGACAAATTATTCATATCTAGACTAAAAAAGTCACGATAAATTTTAATTTCTTGCAACCTGGTTTAGAAAGAAAATTTCCATCTCGTTTATAGATAAGTATTATCCATGTTATTAATGACATATGGTGTGTAGAGTGGGCCAGCTTTCTTGATATAGATTTTTTATTTATTTTATTTAAAGACACTTTGAAGAGAATTGATTGGTTAAATTAATTTGATATTGAATAAGACACAATAGTCAATTCTGAGCAAGTGTTTGGGATTGTTTTTTTAAATATAAAAATGTATATTTAGACAAAAGTCTTTCAAATTAACACAAAAAATAATTAGATAATATTATCGAACGTCAGGTTATTTTAATTATTAAATAATTTAAAAATTAAAATTTTATTTTTTTTAATCACTTTATTTCTAATTTTTGTCTCATGTAAATTCATACTTTTAAACTTCAAGTATCTTTGCTCAAAACAATTTTAAAAGATTAATCAAACCGCCAAGCAAGTTATTAAAAAGTCGAAAACAGATTTTTAAAGACAAATTGAGCAATATAATACAACAATTGCATCCTTGTTTTTTCTGACAAAGTCCAGGTGAAGCCAATGCACAATTGGACTTAACATCGATGATGTGGTCAAACACAATGTTTGGTGCTGTTCAATTTCTATTCGACTCCAAACAAATCCTAATTGACTGAATACATTAGGAAAAGACACACACACACACACATATATATATATATATATCGTTTATGTAAATGAGAGGAATAAGAATAAACGTGAATCACCTTTTTCCTAATTATTTTAGCTTTTAAAATAAGTCTTATGCCAACCGCCAATACCATGCAGCGAAGACCAAAGACCAGCTATCAGATGACCAAAATTCCTTCCAGTTCAGACAATAAATCTGACCACTAGAAAATTGAAATAGTGAGAAATTGACCTCTACAATCACTCACTACGGTTAGCCGGGCCACGTGCAATTGGTGTCTCTCTCTCTCTCTCTATATATATATATGTACATAGAATGAGAAGATAAGACTTTTGATTTGAAAGAAGGTAAGACTTTCATGTTTTTCCTCGTTTCTTCTTAAATTAATTAACCCTACCTTAGACACAAAGTTACATTTTGAAAAATAAATGAATAAATCATTCCCCCAATGAAATTTTTTTTTAATGAGTTTGATTATTATTTTAATATATCTTTTTAATAATATTATATCATGTGTTATGATATAAAAATATATATATATATATGTATGTATATATATATATAATGTACATCACAAAGTATTATTAATAAAACACAGACAGTATTTTAAATCTATTGAAAATTTTCTCCACCAACAAAAATGTAAGACCACAAAAATGCAATAACCCCAAAATATATAATTGAAAACAATAATGAGTACTGGTCCAAGTAAACCCACCCTTCATTTGGAAGATATTATTCCTTTTGAACAAGTATTGACTAATATGATCTTGTTACCCCATGGGTAGTGGTGCAGTAGATGCTAGGACAGATTTCAAGTGGTTGGCATATGAACTTATGAAGTCTAAAATTTGAATCCGATGCTACTACTTTTTCCGTTTTAAATGATACATGTATTGTAAAATCGGTGTACGTGTTCAGAATTTGTCTTTCAATTCTACTATCATAAATGACAATATTTATCAATCTCAAAGTCGGACAGAACATGCAAGAAAATTTGTCCTCACCACTAAAAAGAAGAGAGGGAAAAAAACATGATCCTGTTACCATGGTTACAATATATATGTAAAAGAGAAATTGATTGTCCCGAGTCGAGCGGCATCTTAATTCTTAGGCAGCAACAATCAACCATATTAGAGTGGCTGCTAATCTAGGATACGTCATTTGTTGGGATGTTGGACCATCTAACAACCGCACCTAATTTGAGGGTCCATTAGTACTCGTACTGTTGTGCTTTCCTAGATAAGCATGGATATTGACATGAATTCCCAATGGCACCATCTGTCAGTCTCCTATCAATTGTGCTCAAGTATATTCCCCTTATAAACTACATACCATTAAAAATAATCACAACTTAAGCTCAAAGAAACATTTCAAAGAGAGTGAAAGATGGGTATAAACTGCATTTTCCATCAGGACCCAGAAGAAGTTAGGATTAATCATAAATTGCTGATAGCTTTGAATTAGTTGAAGGGCGAAAAAGTTAAACAACTGCACGTAAAAACATGATAATGAAAGAATTTGATTTTGCTACCCATCCCTCAACCACTCACTCAGGTCATTGTTCCAACAATTCCAGAGTAGGAAGTTGCAAGCAGCAATCTCTTTTGCCAAACACATCTCTCTTCCTGGAAAATTAGAAGCATTTCCTGTGCACAATGGATGGCCCAGATTCATCATACTCTGCCTTTGCAATCCACATCTGCATCCAAATGTAAGCAATCTCTAGTCAGTATTCCTAGGGTACTGCTATATCACAACTGTGTACTTGCACACACATGAAATGAGATTTGAAAAAAAAAAAGATGAAGAATTTGTCAGTGATGTTAGACTTAGGCTTAGGAACATGATGGTCATATTGGTTTTCTGTATGGTATAGTGTCGAATTATCTGCATAATAAGATAAATGAATGTAAACGACCTTGTTTCCGGGAAAATGGCTTCGAAAATACAAATACAAATACAAAATGGAGCGACTTTCCAAATTGTAATAAAACAAGTACCAATCTTCCTGTGGTGCAGCAATATGCTAATGCCAGTTCAAGGATCATTCACATGGCCTACTACAACAATACCAAATGCATCCTATATTTGAGTGTTTGTTAGATGCAAGTGGGCCTGCCACTCGTACACAAACCATTTTTTCTCATCATTAGCAGTTATCATATGTTAAAGGAACTCACCTGTTGAAAGGTGCTGAGGGATGCCAAAATGGAACCTCCAATCCAAACACTGTACTTTCTCTCAGGTGGAGCGACCACCTTGATTTTCATGCTGCTTGGAGCCAAAGCAGTGATTTCCTTGCTCATTCTGTCAGCAATGCCAGGGAACATAGTTGACCCACCACTGAGGACAATGTTTCCATAAAGATCCTTCCTAATATCAACATCACACTTCATGATGGAGTTGTATGTGGTTTCATGAATGCCTGCAGCCTCCATTCCAATCATAGATGGTTGGAAAAGGACTTCTGGGCATCAGAAACGCTCAGCCCCAATAGTAATCACCTGCCCATCAGGCAATTCATAACTCTTCTCGACGGAAGAACTAGTCTTGGAAGTTTCTAATTCCTGCTCATAGTCAAGGGCAATGTACGCTAGCTTCTCCTTCATATCCCTCACAATTTCACGCTCGGCTGTGGTGGTGAAGGAGTACCCGCGCTCAGTTAGGATTTTCATGAGAGCATCAGTGAGGTCACGGCCAGCTAAGTCGAGACGTAAAATAGCATGTGGGAGGGCATACCCCTCATAGATGGGGACTGTGTGACTGACACCATCTCCAGAATCCAAAACAATACCTGCAGCAAAAACAAGCAGAAACATGAACACATAACACTTGATTCATTTAGTTAAAATTTTGAATGAAAACACTACACCCAAATTGGCATTTTTGTATAAAAGCATATACTTCAACAGATAGACCATTTACCGGAAGACAAATAAGAAAGGTCATGTTTTGGTTTTGGTTTGCAATATCTTGCGCACCAAAACCAAAACAAAGATTGGTTATGGGGTTGACAAACTTTCTTAAGATGCTTTAGTAATATTTCAAAACAAAAAAATAATGCCATCAAAGGGCAAACTGTAAGTTTTCTAATAATCTATTCCATTTTCTTTATTTAAGGTAAACATCACTAAGCGGTATGACAAATAAATTCCATAAAATGTTTCTTCTTCAAACTCTTACATTGATCTTCTTTTTTACTTCTAAAAAGTAGGTGGAACTTTCTTCATCTAAAGATCATTCAACAAGGAATATACAAATCAAATTGATGCTAATTGATTCTCAATGTTAAAGAACATCTTCAAACAAATTGCATACAACACATAAATGTTCATTGCAACATTCTACCCATAAAAGCACACATGATTTTCAACCAAACTAATCACCATGAAACGGTGAATTCATGAAAATGTTTACCAGTTGTACGGCCGCTGGCATAAAGGGATAGAACAGCCTGGATGGCAACATACATGGCAGGAGTATTAAAGGTCTCAAACATGATTTGTGTCATTTTCTCACGATTAGCCTTTGGGTTCAGAGGTGCTTCAGTGAGTAGAACTGGGTGCTCCTCTGGGGCCACACGGAGTTCATTATAGAAGGTATGATGCCAGATTTTCTCCATATCATCCCAATTGCTCACAATACCATGCTCAATTGGGTACTTCAGAGTTAGGATACCACGCTTGGACTGGGCCTCATCCCCAACATATGCATCTTTCTGGCCCATGCCAACCATCACACCAGTGTGACGTGGGCGACCCACAATGCTAGGAAACACAGCCCTTGGAGCATCATCTCCTGCAAATCCGGCCTGAAAATTGACATTTGTAAAAAACCAAGAATAAATTATTGATAAACCAGTGACATTGTTCATATTCATAAAATCAAAGTTAAAAATAGCATGGCCGATCAATTTTTATCAGAAGATTTCAAGCATAAAAAATCCTGATTGGTACCTTAACCATTCCTGTCCCATTATCACAGACGAGTGGTTGAATATCCTCGGCATCTGCCATCTTCTAACAGCTTTAGAGAATTATCAACTTCAAATTAGAACAATAATACAAGAGCAAAAATAAAATAAAAAAGAAAGCATAAAGAGAAGAAAATAAAAAAGAAAGAGTAAAGAAAAGAAAAGTAGGCTCTCAGATTAGATTCACTGTCAATAATTGGCATTGTTTCCAGCATGAATCCCTATATTCTCCAGCATAATCATGGACTAATGATTGATAATGATCCAAAATAATTAGTGAGCATCAATTATAGGTGCCCAAGTTCATCCATTTGTCATACTCATTTTGTTGTGTTTCTGAGAATACAACTTACTACACAAAAAATAAACAAACCAGTAAGTAAGCCATCGCGCTTTCACATGGATTGGTGGTGGTCACATTTGTTCTGTATTAGAGACAGTCATGGTAGTGATATAAAAAAAAATTGAAAAAAGGGAAAACTGTACTTCTGAAAAGAATGAATTTTTATTTATTTTGACCTTTTCATTTGAAAGGAAAAATAAATACAGTCAAATCACTAACCAGAAATTGCCTAGTGAAAATGTAGTGTCGTACAATCCAGTAGTTCTCAACTAAACTTAACAAAGTCTTGTCCCAACTAATGGCGAAACATGATTCAAGGCAAAATAAGTACAGTCAAATTACTAATAAAAAATTGTCTAGTAGCAAAAATGTAGTGTCGTGTAGTCCTCAACTCAACTTAACAAAACCTTGTCCCTATTAGTGATCCATGAATCATGTTTCGCCATCTGTTCTATTCAAATCAGTTGGTCTAGACGCTATACATTTCATGAAAATATGATTAATCTAGACACTTGATCACTGAAACAATTAATAATAAACCAAACATATATGACAGAAATGAAAAGACCTGCTATCACAAAAAATGAAAGACACCATTCAACCAATGTGATTTTGTGCTGTTAATTAATATTTTTATGGCCAATTTGAAGGTCAGACAATGAAAAATGCAACTATGTTCAAAAATGAAAATTTGTTAATGCAAGACAAGTGGGAAGTATATACAAAATAGGAGTAATACTACACATCCAGGTTTTTTTACCAAAACTTTTATCCCAAATGATGTGACAATACATCATTGGCAAAACATCACATACTTGTCTAAAGTACCACCAATCAGGGTCGGCTCCATACAATTGGAGGCCTAACGCAATAAAGTGACAGTTCCAAATGAGGCCTTTTTTAATATTAATGTAATTTTTTAGCTTGTATATATATTATATTAATTTTATATACAAAATTTAATTATTTTTCAACAAAAGATAGTTATATATTGAATAAAACTTTAACAATAGAGTTTTTACATAATTTTTTATTATCTAAATAGATAGGTACAAAATATTATAGTACAATACGTATAAAATTCTATTAATAGAATAAGTCTTTTTTCATGGAGTCTTTATGGAGCCTTTTTTTATAGATTTAGATTTTTATTGTGCTTAGCCTTCTAATTTGATTGTAGAATAAATACATAAAATTTGGGGCCTTCTGTTTGAGTGGGGCTTAAAGCAATTGCTTTGTTTTGAGAGGGGGCTAAATCGATTGCTTTGTTGACTTCATGATTGAGCCGGCCTTGCCACCAATGATTTAATACTAAATCATTTGAGATGCAAAATTTGGTACAAAAATTTGAGACATTGAGTATTATTGTACAAAATAGAGACTGTGTCACATAATCAGAGCTTCTATGCTATTGACAAAATAGAGACACTGTCACATAATCAGAGCTTTTATGCTATTGACAGGGGACACGCTGTAATTATCTTAAATACATGACCAAATATTTTATTTGATCATCCAAGCTCAGTTCTTTTGCATATTATGGAGCAATCTCTAAATGAAAACTTACAATGGTAAAAAAAAAACATGCCAAGCAATGATACGGGAACTGATATCATATACAAAAAGCATGTGCCAAAGAGGCGGCTCGTCACCTTTCCCACTCACTTCAAACCAAAAAGACCATCAATTTGTCATTGAACTGAAAGATTTCCTTGGTAAATCCATCGGGAAAAACAGCATTAACCAAACGTAAAAATTAATTAATTAATTAAATATATGAACTAAAAAATTAATTTTGAAATATAAAATTCTCACAGATCCACATCATTACTCCCAAATAACAGCAATTCATGACAAATTGAACCCCCACCAAAAATAAAAACAAAAATACGTTCCACAACTATAACACGATGTGATCAGTTCACCACAAATACAAGATACAAAAACTCAAATCTGTAGATCATTCATATATCCAAACTCGGCATCCATACGTACACTTATCCGTCAATAACATAACAGCCGACCACTATCAAACCTCACAGAATTCAAATGAATATTTTCGAAAACCCACATTGATCTATTTGCATTTGACAGAGAGACAAATCCAGATCAACAAACAAAATCAATGAATAATAACTGAATGATTACGATACAGGTTGGGGAGAGAGAACGAACCTCGTGAAAGCAGTGGTTCGTCCGATCTTCAGACTTCAGCTGCCCGCCCTTTGTCGGAGTTTCAATTCAAAAAAAAATAAAGGAAAATGAAACCAACGCCAAATGAATATGAAATGCGCTTTAAATGTAACCCTTGACCCGAATTTCTTGTCGACAATCCTGGGCGTCCGCTTATTAGTCTTTAATCGAAGCTAGTTGCGACGCGTGTCATCAGTGACCTGGTGTTCCCGGAAATACATTTGAACTCAAAAGTACTAATTTAGCCCTCCACTTTTACTGAATCCTTCTGAGTTATCAAATCTTCTCCAATACTTTCGCCATTCAAAATAATTTGAGGCCTAATAAAATATTTTGCTTAATATTTATACATATATGTTGTAATATAAACTTATAATAATGTTCTTATTGAATAAAATTCTTACATAATCTAATAAATTGAATAATTGAAATTTTGAAATAAAATTCTTAGTAATAAAATTTATAAAAAATATAAACAAACTAATACAAAAAATTATACGTTCTTTTATGTAAAAAAATATTGTAATCGAAAATGAGATTAATTTAGAATACCAGTGTGTTAATAAAAAATATTTAATATATTAGCTGGTTAATAAAAAAATTTATTCATTTTTTAAAAATAAAATGATTGGTACGGCTTGAGTTTTTTCATGTACTTCAGATTTTATAACATCTTTTTTGTGAGATTATAGACTTTTAATTTAAATTATACTATATATATATATATATATTTAAAGTCTTTTTTATGAGTGAGTTTAAAGTTATTTCTTTACTCATCTAATGCTAGATTCAGTCTGCTGCGAAAACATATTTAAAAGGTATTGTACATCATAATTAGTAAGAAAATATCTAATTAACTAGTTAAAAATTCATTCATTCGTTGTCACCTAGACATGTTATTGCTCTTTACATCGTAAGTTAACTTTAACAATCTTTCTCCTCTCTAATAAAATATGTTTTTCCTTCCTCTATCAGACTCTAACACATTTTTTATTATCTTAACTATTGTATCTCTCTCCTCCATTTCTCACCTACCATTTTCTTTTCTTTTTTCTCTATTAATTATACCATATAAAATATTTTTTAAAATAATACTTTTTTCCCATTGGATTGGCTAAATTACTAACAACAGTTGACAAAAGTTTTGGTCACAGACACAATTAACAAGGGAGCTAACATATTCAAGAGTGATGATCTATCATTTAACTAACATGGCTGAAACTAATTTTTAAACGAGTAGATGCATTACAAATGCTCTTAAGTCTTTTTCTTAAAATGGTAAATTACATAAATATCCTTCACAATTTATTCATTTTTACTTGACCCATATAGCATATAGGTCCAATATTGATAAGAGAGATCAGATATCCCATCATGTGTGTCAAAAAGTGTAGCTTAAAATCGGGTCACAAGCTTAGTTTTAAACTTTAAGAGGCTGTTTGAAAAATTTTCAAATTAGATCAGATCAGAATTATTCCATTAAGTTATCTAGTTTTCAAGAAAATCGATTTCTCTCTGGTCTAATTTTGTTCAGGTTTTAAATATTTTTTAAAACCATAAATGAACTAATATACTGTTAAAAAATATTTATCAAACAACAAAAAATTTAAAATAAATTTATCTGTATTTTATAGAACCGGTTCTACCATTTTTCAAACAGGCCCAAGATTAAATCCCTTATTCACATGCTTCTTGTCAAACAAATTGCATTATACATTCTTGACTTCTTAAAACTAACCGTAAACATGCAAACATTTTCGATAATGTTCAATGTCAATTAGCATAGATGGTAACGCATGCATATTTGTGATTTAATAGTTAGTTACAGTTGAATTTCAATTAAGACATGTTATTTGTGAGATATTTTTTGATAGGTCTAATACATCACATAATAATATGTAATTTCAATTATACTCATTTATATATATTATGTCTTAACTTAAAAAAACGAGTCATATCACACACGGTAAAGTATCAATAAAAAAACATATTGTCACGTCACTGTATTAGTTTCATCAAAAAAATTCATTGATTTACAGGTGGATAATTTCCTTATCACCACAAAAAAGGATCAATTACATTAAGCTCCCTTAAGATTTCTGACAATTACATTGATCTCTCATGATATTTATGAAATTATACTAATATCTTCTACTTTTTCTGACAAACTACGATTAAACCCCTGTGGTCAATTTTTTTCTTCAAACTCATGAAATTGCCATTCCAAATTTTATTTATTTATTTATTTTCAATTTTGACATTTTTTTTTTCATTTTCAAACAACTATTGACTAAAATTTTAAATTTATTGAAATTAAAAATAAGTTATTTTCCTTAAATTTTTTATATAAATAAATTTTCTAAAAAAGTTAGAAGAAATTGGTCAAAACTAAAAGAATACAAAATAAAAAATAAAACATGAAAGGATAATTTTGTAATTTTGGAGAAAGAATTTAACTTGAGAAGAGTAATTGTAATTTTTTAAGAAAAAAAATAAGGAAGGTCAGTGTAATTTCAAATTTTTTTTAAAAAAAATCAATATAATTATTAGAAATATATAAAAAAATTAGTATAATTTACCCAAAAAAATAGTGTACCTGGTAGGCACACCAGTGATCCTACTGCCTGAAATGGCCTATTATGCACATACAAGATGGGGTGAAAATTGGTAAAAATATGATGAGAGGTGAATTGTTGTGTCTGTACAAATGCTTACCTAATTAAACATGTTTTGTCAAGGGAGTGATTATTTAAATTGTCGTCACTGAATTGCTGAGTCAGGTTTGATGTTTGAATATCTACCCCAACTAAATCTAAGACCCAGATGCAGTGAACAAGAGGGAAAATAAAATAAAAGATCAAAGCTAGTTGAAATTAAATACTTCGATGCCTAAGGGTAAATCAGGTCGAGAGAGCTTGAAGAAGTCATTATTAAGGAGTAATTGAAGTCTTTGGACCAATTTTTCGAGTATCAATATAAAAGTTTGATAAATTGAGTCTGGTTGGGTAAACTATATTTAGGACTTGGTATGAGTTCAAGTTATTATCGTTGTATAAGTATACGACTTAATCCTATACGTGTCGAAAGATCTAAAAGATCTATTCATGTATGATCCATCAAAAAGAATCTCCCATGAAGCCCGAAAGGGAATTTCCTTGAGTTTAGCCTTTTTTTTTTTGGTAAATACTATGACATCACAAGAGGAATGTCAATGGACTTGTTTTTAGAGTAGATAAGATCACACAGATGTGCAAGCGAAAAATTCTTGAATAGGTTTTATATAGTAACATGTCAATGTACTCTTCTAATAAGAGTTTGACATAAATGATATGATTTATTTTTTTAATAAAATATAATAAATATGACTGAATATTATTAAAAATATATATTGACACATAACGTATGACTTAAAAATATATTGACAGCAAGCAACCAATAAATTGGACCATGTGACTCGTGACTTTTGTAATTGACTACAATTTTGAAATTTCTAGTCTTTCTTTCTGATAATTTGGAATCTTTTAATTTTACAAAAAACAATAAATTCATAGGCCGGCCTGTCTCATTCAGCCCAATAGACCCATTTAGTCCAGAGTCATGCCAAGTGGATCAGGATTGCCTCTTGGAATGTATACTTTTTTTCCTCTTGACGAAATCATATCACATGTGTCACGAACTCTTTTTGGCCTCTTTATTTTTTATTTATTCCAAACCTAATACATTTCTTGAACCATTGTCTTTACAAGTTTGATGACCATATTATCATCAAAAACGGTAATTTCTTTTATATTTTTCTACTCAAGAGAATTTTAACCCCTTAGTTCATTTGTTAAATAACATCTCAATGCTAATTCCCGATCGAAGTGAATAGCAATTCAGTGACACTACTTATTAATTCTCATACGAAAGAGTAAGATTAAAGTCCCTGCAAAACAAAAGAAAGAGATAACACTTATTCAATGAACATGGCCGGCTCAAGTATAAAACTAACAAAACAATAACTTTATACCCCCTACCTAAGAAGAAGGCTCCAAGATTTATGTTTTTCGTAAGTTAATTCAAATTAAAAGTTTAGAGTCAATGGAAGTCTAATTGCAAATAAGACTCAAATTTTATGTCTTTGTAAGTTGTTGATGTATACGGCCAACAAAAATCTACTTATGAAAAGAAGGCTCAATTTTTATGTCATTGTAGGTTAATCCAAGTTAAAAGAGTAAAATTTAACAGAAGTCTACCTACAAAAAGAGTACCACAAATTTTGTGTATTTATTTTAATCTAAATTAAAAATATAAGATTAATAAAAATTTAGTCCTTTAAATTGCCTTTTTATTAAAAACTTATTTCATTTTATATCTCAAAAAAGAAAAAAAATTGCATTTATAATTATCATTTTAGGTCTAAAATGGTTTTGAACGGATCGAGTGAGAAGGAAAAATCAAAATCATGTCAATTGTACGAAATAAACACTTACACTATTCAGATAGGAGGACAATCCTAAAAAATAGTATTACATTAATGGTACAATGAATAGTTGACTGAATTATCTATGATACGTGTGAGTTGACGGTGGGTTGACATCATAAAAAAACTGAATGAGGCAAGAAAAAAGGAGGGAAAAAGAATGAAGCAAGCCATGCATATGATTATGCACAGAAAGAGAGTAGAAATTTAGAGGGGGTAGATGATTGTTAGAGATGGGAGATGGGAAGCAAAATCATTAAGCATGAGCATGAGATGCAATTATGTGCCATGAGAGTGTGTGTTTGCACTCTGCACTTTAATATATATATATATATATATATATATATATATATATATATATATATATATACCCTACATTATCATTACATTTTCTCATAGTCATAAACCATAAATAAACAAGTATGTAATCTGTACTCATTTTGATAATTAAAAATTGGGGTTAAAGGATAAATGATATTGCGGTTGTGACCTTTTATTCTATTGTATTTTCATTTATCCCTTCGCTACTTATTTTATTTTTCTCTGATTATTTTGATTATTTTCATGTATGAAGTTTACCAAGAAAACTTGTTGAGTGATTCTAAAAATCCCATTATTCATATCTCTTCCAGCTGCTTTCAATTCTTATTAAACATTCAATTATCAATCACAACATTACTTAGACCAAACAACCCTTTGAGTTAATTAAAAGTAATTAATGCTAACCTAACTTCATTTGATTACAAATTTGAATAATTGTAAGGAAAATATATATATATATATATATATGTAAATATACAGCTACAAAAGATAAAAGATCATGATAAAATAAGAGTATTTTTTTCAATAATAAACGTCTAGATCTCTATTTTGTGAATTTTTAATAATTGTAGCATTTGCAATTATAAAAATTTATTTAATTTAAATATTTATTTATTTTTTATTACAACTCACTATGAAGATTTGCAATGTAAGAAAATCTAAATTGGAGAGAGTTTGATAAATTTATTTACCTACAGTAGTTAACTGCTGTAAATAAAATTTACCGAGGCCCAAGTTTTGGAAGCTGGCTAAATGTAAGTGGTTGAAAGTAAATTGTAGAAAGAGTTGGGGAAAAAAAAGAAGAAAAGAAAACATCAGGCAACAGTGTTCGCACACTCGCTTGATGTGAATGATGGTGAAATCCAAGCAATCTAATTGGGTCCACTCTCAAGACATTGTCATTTTATCGTCCCCTGAGATAATTAATATAGTAAAGGCCCACCCGCTAAATTGGCTTTCCCCTCTATTAAAATGGTTTATATCTATAATACAATTAACTTACCAAAAACATACAAAAGTGCGTTTGGGAGAAGAAGGGAAAAAGAAAAAAAAAAACAAAAAGAAGTTGCTTTCATCTCCTACCTATGGTTGAGGATTCAACTTCCCTTAAAAAAACAAAATATATGCCTTTATGATTTATCTATATAAAATAAAAAGAAGTTTGGAAGATTTTGGTTTGCATGCCAAACACTAACTTAGTAATTTTAAAGTTTGGAAGATTTATCTAAGGCTGCGTTTGGATATATACTAAAAATAATTTTTTTTCATTTTTATTTTTGAAACAGTATTTGGATAGTCAAACTAAACACAGTAATCTTTTAACATTTTTGAAAAAGCAAACTGAGAACCTATCAGTGAATTTACCCAACACGATGTCTCATTGTAGTAAAATATTTCACTACATCCCAACATATCACGTCAATCACTGCCTATCTTCTACTAAGGCTATATGTTAGTTAGGCCTTTATAGTTAAAAAATAATAAATATATTTAAAAATTTAACAATAAAACTATAAAAAATTACTTATAAAGATAAAATTTTTGAAAAATAACTTTTAAAAAAAATTATAACAAATGAATTTTAATATATTATCATATCCAAGCATGTTTTCATATTTTTTAATTATGAAACTGATTTCAAATTATTATATTTAAACAAATTTTCACAATTTTAAAAAGATCAATTATAAAATTCTGACACATATTTTAAAAATATTTTACAAAAAATCATATCTGAAATACTATCTAAATGCAATCTTAATAACTCATGATTTCTTTTAAAAAATTATATATTTTACTTTCACTTTTTTAATTAGAAGATATTAATGAGATTTATTTCTCCCTTTCAATCATAAGTTGAGTTTGACTTTACTTTAAAAGATTATATTTGTAAGACTCATGTATATAATTATAAGAAAATCTAAAATTAATAAAACTTTCATCAAAAAAATGAGTTTGTAATACACTTTCTGTCGGTAAAATGAAAATCTAAAATTATTTTTACATAACAGTAGAAGAAAAATTAAATTCATATGGGTTACTAAAAAAATAATTAAACACTTGGAGTATTTAAATAGGACCGCGCTCAGTCGTGTTTCCAAAGTTATTAAAATGTGTTATAACGGACCCGCCATATTTAATGCGGGAATCCTAAGGAGAGGACCCCTACGGGGTGTTGAGTAGTACGCACTTCACAACAAATAAAAGTGCTTTATGCAAATGGGATGGCCTGGGACTCATCTGAAAAGGCATACGATGATGATGATGACGATCCAATGCCGGCCAAAGCAACACAGTTTGAAGAATATTCATCTTATTGGATAATTTGGATCTGGGTTCTCTCTCTCTCTCTCTCTCTATATATATATATATATATATATATATATATATATATATTAAAAGTCGGTTGATCATTACTGGATTGGGTACGTTTGGGGTAACTAATCCAAATTGTTGTCCTTAATTTGACAATAATTTTTTACTCCATGACATGTAATGTTTTTCTCTTAATACATGGTTGCTTTTCAATTCTAGGGATTTTTGGGTTGAATGGTGCTAATCTAAATTTTAGTTCTCATTTAAATTTTACCAAACATTCCAAGATCTTTTTTTTTCATCAAGTACTTAATTTTAATAGTTATTTATTCTTAACAATAATTTTAAATAGCTCAGACAAAGAGGCACTCAATATTTATAGAAATGAAAATTTAATCCACATTGTTCATAACCTATCATACATATCTCACCCCTGATGGGATGACCCCATTTTTAATGGAATGGGTTCAAGTAAGGATAACAATTTAATCCGTCCCGTTACGAATTCGTCAACTCTATTTCTAATGAGATGGATTGATATAAATTTATTTACTTTTCATTAGAGTTTGGGGAGAAGGTACCTCACCCTACCCCGATCATCTGATTATATAAAATAAAATAATAAAGTATTTTTGTACTATATAATTAATGTTTATAATAATATTTTTTAATCACTTATTATAAGTTTAGACAAAGTTAATAGAATTTTATGTTTGAAAAAAATGTCATTATAATTTTTTATTAACATGCATATCTATTATTTTAATACTTCTAACATTTGTTTTGAAGTGTAGTAATTACAATTAATTTAATAAAATAAATAAATTTTAAAAATAAATGAGGTTCTGATGGAACCGCCTTCACCTATCATAAGATTAAAATAGATTTGAGAAAAAAAATCATTCACGGAGTATGATGAAAATGATAATTATCTCAAACCTGTTTCATTACCATCCCATACTCAAAAGATAACTCTCCTTCGGAGGAAAGTCAAAAGAAACACTAATGTTACATTCACCACTTTTTTCTACCACATTGGTCATCATGAGTGATATAGGTTTCCGTTGGAGGAAAGTCAAGACAAACTCTAATGCTATACTTAATACATTTATCAAACATCTTTATAACAACGAGTTTGACTCCTCATTCATAAATTCACCTGCTCATATAAAAGGGTGATAAGAAGGGAAAAATTTTAAATGAGACTGATATATATATATATATGTATATATATATATAGAGTGACATGATAATATATTTTTTAAACAATGTTCTTTTATGTATTATATGACTTATTTTTTTAATAAAATTTATTATATAAAAAATACTGTTATTAGAATGATATATTGTTACGTAAAATATTTCAATAACAAAAGGTGATAAAAGAGGTGTTTAATGTAAAATTACTCTAAATTCCAAAACGAGTAAAACATGTAAAAAATTGGCTATGGTAGAATCCGAGAAATTGTTCTAAAAATATCGCGAGAAAGTTAACACATGAGATGGTTTTACACTTTGCTGTAGCTAAACCACGTGCATAGATGCATCAAAGTTCGTAGAAATCAGAAAAAGCGATTACAAATACGAGAATTTGATAAGTTAGTTTTAATGTCTGACAAATTATGAAATGGAAAGAGAAAGAAAAAGAGAACTTCCAACTCATTTAGACAGACAAAGATCCACATCAGTGTGTTGGAGAGAGAGAGAGAGGGAGAAAGAAAAACACAGAGAGATGTGTGTTTTATTTGCATTGGATCCTTCGCCGAAATAGGTTTGAAAACCTCTCCACCTTGTGTCTCTCGCTCATACAAAACGTTGGAAAGCTATCATCCAAACAAGTCATAAACAAATTGAAAAGATGGTGAGTTGATCATTATACTCTTGACTCAGCAATTCTATATCATCCTCTCTTTTTTTTTCTCTCCCGACACATCTCAATCTCAATCTCTAGCTTTTGGTTTGTTTGTTCTTATGGTGTTTTTTCCTTCTTCCTTCCAATTCTCATTTTCTTGAAATTTTCTCTTCATATATTGGAAATTCAAGTCATTTCCATTCATGGGTCTGCCTAATTCTGGGCTGTTTCTCTCCGAGAAGGATTTGGGTGTCATGGAATTCAATTTTCTGTCAAGTCATACGTTGGAATTTCAAGATCACGAGCTTGAACAACTACAACAAAAACAAGAAGAACAAAAAGAGAAATGTGAGATAATTGGAGTTTCTTCTTTGGAGCTCAAAAGGAAAAGGCCATCTCTTGGAGAATTCATGGACGACAATTACGATGACGGTTTTAAAACTCCAACATCTTTGGATCAAAGAATCCCATTGATCCCCCAGTGTCCACCTGCACCAAGAAAACCCAAGTCAGTTCCATCAACGAAAAGAAGATCAACGGCTTGCCAGCGAATCCTACTTGATCTGTCAAATGAGATATTGTTTCCTCCAGTTCTTCTTGCTGATCTTGGTGGTAAGATCAAGAAAGTTAGAAATGTAAATGGCACAAAATGATGTTTTTTTTTTTTTAAAAAAAAAAAATCTTGTGTGAAGTAAATTATCTGAACGGAATGGAAATTTCCACATAAAGTTTATTGGATCTATGATAGTAGTGACGTTGTTTTCAATCTTGTTTTCTCAAAGTTGATCAGCTAGACTTCATTTTTCAATTCCTTTCCTTCTATTTCTTCTGGTTGAAACGTATGTTTGGGTGGTGCCTTTGCGCAAGAGTCTTGGCAAGACCCAGATCTGATTCTGTAAGTTAAGAATAGCAAAAATCAAAACTAAAGCACATTATGCAGTCAGAGATCATGTTTACATTACATAACAGTAATTCCTTTTCTTTTTTTTTCTTTTCTTTTCTTTTGTTGATAACGGAATAGAATTACCCATTTCGGCATAAAGTACAAGCATAAATCATTTTGACTTGGAAACATTTTCATACAAACTTCGAGTATGTGCAGAATAGTCCCATCACTCGAACCAGAGACCGCTATGGATACTCTAGAACCCTCCTATCGAGCTACCCGATGGGATTACATAGCAGTACTTTGCTGCACCCTGACTGTTATGTAATAATCTATATTGTATGTTATTGTCTTAAAAGTAACAGTTTTGGTTCTCAAAACATTGGACTAAATGGATCTTTCTGTATCTCCCTCTCTGGATTCGGGAACTGTTTGCATTGACTTACGATGTTGGGTTCAGAAGTGGATTAATGCATCTTTTTTATATAACTTTAAATTTTTTAATTTTTTTTTCCAAACTAAGAGATAATATTAAAACTAAAATTGTTTATTATATTTTTTTTTCAAACTTTTCTTCAAAATTATCTCAATTAGAGACATTTTACGTCTCGGTCATTATCTAAACAAGGATTTTTAGTCCCTAGGCTGTTTGTTTAGAGTAGGAATTACTGTAGGAAAATACTTGAGGGAAATTAAATCCAAAGAATTTATTATAAAGGTATAATTGTATAAATATTCATAAAAGTTTAGGGCGTCCAATCATCTACATATATATTTTTTGTAGTCTTGTTATTAGTTTTTCTATGTAATTAGGACGTATTTTATTAGTCCTTTTTTTTTTTTTTTTATTTCTAGTTGTAAAAATTCATAGTAATGATAATACTATTTGATGCTGCACTTTTTGACTCGCAACACGTGAGGGCTCCGTGACCTGTAGAACACTCAGAAAGATGATCAGAGGACCACCGGATTGGCTCCGGCGGTAGCCGCTCCGATGCTTAAGTGAGTAAGGGAATTGAAAGACTGTATTGAAAGTCAAAGAATGAGCATGAATTTGATAGCGTACCTCTAGGGTTTAATATATAGGCCGAAGCTTTCCTAAGTTGATTAGGATTCGACGCCATGAATATAGGGATATGATCATCGGAGATTGCAGTTACCTTGTGGGCATTGAGTCGTAGATGGAGATAATCATAAATGGTAGTTTCCGTATTGGAGACTGCTTCCTTATCCTCTGCCCGGAATCCGCTAAGGCGGAGATAATCATAAATGGTAGTTTCCGTATTGGAGACTGTTTCCCTATTCTCTGCTCGGAATCCGCTAAGGCGGTGACGAGATCTGAAGCTCTGGTCTGGACCCTGTGATCAGTTCTGGATATATTTGTTTGGTCACTTCCGACCTTATGTGATGATCTGGATGTCGTTGGCTGAGCGAGAATCATGCTAGCTGAACATAAATCGGACTGTGGTCATACGTGTCAAGTGTTGATTGGCCTGTCTTTTTATGGTATATCAGTTACTCCCCCCCCAAGTCCTAGTTTGATGTAAGTAACTAGGGCTAAGAGAGTTATGTGTCTCGCTTTTTCGCCTTCCAAGACAATCGTTGGGGCGCCATTTATTGCGTAGTCGACGATTAAGTCTTTTCAAGGTCACAATTATACTGGGCGGACAGTTGGTTTTCTCGAGAGCATCATTGTTCTGAACCGTCATGGCGTTTGGGCTTGGTGGGTCCCTTCTGATACCGTGTTTATAAATACGGGATGAGATTTTTGAAATGACCTTTCCCTCGACATTTTTACTGTGCTAGAAGATTTCATCCGCCATTGTTGGTTCGTGCGACCTTGAAGAATACAGATCCCCTAAGTGAAAACAGGTTCGACTGATTTTTCCCCCTCTCTTGCTTCTTTCTTCTTGAGTTTGAGAATAATGTCTGTTCCTTCGGAATCTCGAATTGTGAATGAGGGAGTAGGAGACCATTCTGAGACGGCTGGTCCGTCTGTTGTAGGAGATGTAGGTAACCCTGCTCTTGAAATTACTGAGGAGAGGCCTGTTGATCCTCCCCCTAGTCCAGGGGTTAGAATAGTCGATGCTTTCGAAGAGCCCCGAGACAGGGCCGGGGAGACCTCTGGTAGGTCTTCTCATAGAGAAGAGGGTGAGAGTGCCGTCACTCAAAGCCTCTTGGATGAATGGAGGGTGAAATTTGAATTTCCCCCAAATGTGACTTGCAGAGTTCCAGGACCCATGGACCGTCCCCAAGATGTTAAAGCCGGGGAGATTTGCGTTTTCCTTGCCTGGTTTGAAATGGGCTTAAGGCTTCCATTGCCGGATTTAGTCAGGCAATTCTTTTGCTGGTTCAAGCTCTGCCCTGCCGACCTGAATCTCAATAGCTGGCGGCATCTTCTAGGATTTATGGTGCTGGGACATCTGAACAAAGTAGACGTGTCTCTGGACTTGATCCGTAGCAATATGGATCTGAAGTTCAAGCAGGCAGAGGGCCTTTACTATATGTCCTTCGAGAAGGGGTTCCGACCCCTGTCTTCCGTTCCTACTTCCAACAAGACGTGGAAGAAGTGGTACTTCTTCGTTGGAGGAGGATGGGAGCATAAGGACTTCCAGGCCGGAGAGATCTCGTCGTTTCCTTGTGTTACGGGCCATAGGGGTGAGACTTATTCTCTTGGGTTTGCTTTAGCTTTGCTTATATCCTCAGAACTGACAAACTTGGTATTTTTCATTTCCTTTGTGCAGTCAAGAGTGCTCGGAAGAGGCCCAAGTTTACTAAGGCTCTGCAGGATCAGTACCGGGTTTTGCTTTCAACTTCTAACCGGGCTCATACTGTTATCGTCACTCCGGACCAAGTGATGGCCACCCGTAGCGCAGAGTTTAAGAGGAGGCTAGCCTCGAGGTGGGAAGTGCCGAAGCCTCAAGTGGTGGGGGAGTCTTCCTCCCCGGCTGAGCCTGATGTTCCTTTAGAAGTGAAGAGAAGGAGATTGATCTCTGGTTCTCCTGAGCCCTCCCCTGCCGAGGCTGAGGAAGCCGAGCCTGCCATTCCTGTATCGGCTGTTCCTCCTGGTCCGAGCAAGAGGTCTAGGAAGGGGAAAGCTCCTGCCGCTCCTTCTGAGCCATTTGTTGAGCCGGATTATCAAATTGCCAAGAAGGCATTTGATCGAATATGGGCTCAAGGCCCACATCGGTACAGAGGGGATGATCCCTCCAAATTGATGACTGAGATGATGACTCTCCAGATGAAGGTAACTTCTGAAGCCTTTCCCTGGCCTTTTGTTTGCTCATTTGTTTCGCTCTAATTTATCTGTCTTGCTTTATACAGAGCATGCATAGTTTAGCTGCTCTGATGGTGACCCCCATGGGCCTTGAGGAGGCCGAGAAGCTAAGGACGGAGGTGAACGAGATGAGACTGGAGCTCGGAACAGCCCGTTCCAAAATTCAGTCTGCTGAAGAGGGTCTGGAGAGAGCTACCACCAGCCTTAAGGTGGCAGAGTCTGAGAGGGATATATTTGCTCAGACGGTTGAGAGGCTTGAGGCGGAGCTGGTTGGTCTCCGTGGTTCCATTGATCAGAGGGTTCAGGAGGCAGTTGGTCAAGCCAAAGCTGAGGCTGAGATGGAATTAAAAGAGGAAGTTGATCAGATGGGTGATGACCTGATCCTGCTCGGCTTTGAGAATTTCCGAACTAGATTCCAACTTCAGTTTCCGGACTTTGATGTGTCATCAATCGTTCCTCCTGAACCCACCTCATCTCGTCCTGATCCGGATAAGACTGCTGGGGCTCGTGCCCTTAATTTGGAAGAGGATGCAGGCCCCTCTGGGAAATCCTGAGGCTTTTTATAGGCTTTTGACTTTTTTTTTTTTTTTTTTTTGATGTAGTGAATACATTTTCCCTTCTGATCAATAAGATTGACTTTTCTTCAGATTCTGCTTGTATTTTTCCTTCTTGTGAATTTTGTTGCAAGTGTGGCTGCTCTGAACCCTTTGCATGCTAGATCAAATAGTTGCTTTCTTAATCTTCAATACTTGTCATGGAATAGTGAATATAGATCTGCCTTATTAAAATAAGACGAGAAAGTAGATATAGCCAGATAGATAGAGCCTGACAGAGCGGGAGTGGGTCCCTGTAGAGTTCTGAGATAGACTGCTCTGAATTAAGAGTCTGTGAGGTTAACCGAGCAGCTTGTGCTCGTTATTATGATGCTCGGTATGCTGAGTACTCGGGATTGGGATATATCCGATTTGCTTGGTCTTTGTTACGTGTCTTGACCTGTTATGAAATAGTTAAGACCAGTAGGTCTGAATGGGGGTCTATTTACTTTAGACTTTGTTCCCCTCTTTATTGATTTGGGAGCTTAAGTACTGGACTGCGGTCTATGTCTTGAGAATTCTGTACTCTGTCTCTTGGTATATTGAAGAGGCTTATTTAATGCACCGCTTAGTCATTCGACCGTCGTTTGGGTTTTCAAGGCCACTCTCTTTTTCACCGTTGCGACGGTTCAGTTGGGTGGCTTTTGGACTCCAAGGGTCTATATATATGGAAACGGGGCATACGGTTGTGCTCAACCCTTTTGCTCCCCGATTTGTTCGTGAGAGAAACCTCATATGCTGCCGGAATTTCTCCCATTCGTCCGGAGATGATGGAAGATTCCTTGCCTGAGTTAGGAATAATGAGCCTGTGGCCGAGAGTTAACCTCCCCCTTTTTTCAGTCTCCAAGGAAGGATTGAAGGAGGCCCAAGTCTTCTTGTTTCCTCTGGCATCCGGTCGAGATTTCTCCGATTGGTGGTGGCCCCTCCCTGATTCAACCGAGGCCTGGGGTGTTGGTGATGAAGACGAAGGTGAGTTGCCTTCCCTTCCTCACGCTCTGTTAGAGACCCTTGCACTAAGTGGCTGGGGTGAAACAGACGGTGTGAAGAAGAAGATTGAAGGTAGACTACCTTCCCCCCTCATGTGTCTTGGCAGAGACCCTTGCTTTACTCTTCTGAGGAGTCATGCCGATTACAAAGGTGGAGAATGAAAAGTCTCCTGAGGCTCAGAGCCCTCATCATCCGTTGGTCATGGGACCAGTGATAGTGATGATGAAATGGCCTGGGCACTACTTGATGCAGATTGGGGTTCAGGGTTCCTTCCTTTCAAATGGAGCCGATGAAGGCGGTTTTGAAGGTTTTGGATCTTGTGCCCCTTTATCATCCCAGGAGAAGAGCCATTATGTTGCCAAGCGTAGCTTCTGTAATAGCTTCTGTAATAGCTTCTGTAGTAGCTTCTGTAATAGCTTCTGTAGTAGCTTCTGTAGTAGCTTCTGTAATAGCTTCTGTAATAGCTTTTGTAATAGCTTCTGTAGTAGCTTCTTGGCACTGATGTAAATCTTTTTGAGTTATTAATAAAGTTGAATTTTTTCTTCTCTGAGCTGATACTTTCTGTGAATATGCTCTTTTGAAACTTAAGCATCTTCTAATGTGTTGCCGATTGTTCTGAAAACAAATCAAAAACTTAGAAAAATGCCAGAATCGAAGTACTTCACCTTTGGTTGAAACCATGGTGCTGATTTATTTGACAGATAAGTTAAATAATGTAAGTGTCAGATCCGAGGTATTCCGTTCTAGTAAACTTTAGTTGACAGGTGCTCGGAATTTCTGCCTTTGGATAGACTGGATTACAGAACCCGCTAGTTGGGGATGGTCCAGGCTCTGAGGGCCTGTGCATTAATAGATGGACCAAGTCATAAGACTTGTGCATTAATAGATGGACCAGGCTCTGGAGGCTTGTACATTAATAGATGGACCAAGTCATAAGACTTGTGCATTAATAGATGGACCAGGCTCTGGAGGCCTGTGCATTAATAGATGGACCAGGCTCTGGAGGCCTGTGCATTAATAGATGGACCAAGTCATAAGACTTGTGCATTAATAGATGGACCAGGCTCTGGAGGCCCGTGCATTAATAGATGGACCAAGTCATAAGACTTGTGCATTAATAGATGGACCAGGCTCTGGAGGCCTGTGCATTAATAGATGGACCAAGTCATAAGACTTGTGCATTAATAGATGGACCAGGCTCTGGAGGCCTGTACATTAATAGATGGACCAAGTCATAAGACTTGTGCATTAATAGATGGACCAGGCTCTGGAGGCCTGTGCATTAATAGATGGACCAGGCTCTGGAGGCCTGTGCATTAATAGATGGACCAAGTCATAAGACTTGTGCATTAATAGATGGACCAGGCTCTGGAGGCCCGTGCATTAATAGATGGACCAAGTCATAAGACTTGTGCATTAATAGATGGACCAGGCTCTGGAGGCCTGTGCATTAATAGATGGACCAGGCTCTGGAGGCCCGTGCATTAATAGATGGACCAAGTCATAAGACTTGTGCATTAATAGATGGACCAGGCTCTAGAGGCCTGTGCATTAATAGATGGACCAGGCTCTGGAGGCCCGTGCATTAATAGATGGACCAAGTCATAAGACTTGTGCATTAATAGATGGACCAGGCTCTGGAGGCCTGTGCATTAATAGATGGACCATTTTAAGGAAGTAAAAGAAAAATTTTTTTATTGATAATACTTCCGCAAGTGTTCTACGTTCCATGGCCTAGGAACAGGTTTCCCAGTCGTGTCTTCAAGCCAGTAAGTGGTAGGTCGAACGACCTTCGTCACTTTGTAGGGGCCCTCCCAATTTGGTGACAATTTTCCCATGGTGGGATCCTTGGTGTTCTGAAAGACTCTTCTTAAGACGAAGTCTCCAACTTGAAAGCTGACTGTCTTGAGTCCTATCCTGGATTTATTGACCATTCTTTGTTGGTAGGCTTCCATCCTGATGCTGGCTTGATCCCTTCTCTCCTCGAGCAAATCCAAGTTCTCCATCAGCTGCTGATCATTGGATTCTTGCTCAAAGGCCTCAGTCCTCAGAGTTGGCATACCGATTTCAACCGGAATTACTGCTTCTGTCCCATAGGCTAATGAGAAGGGTGTTTCAGAGGTGGGAGTTCTTCTGGTTGTACGGTAGGCCCAAAGGACTCCTGGGAGCTCTTCTGCCCACTTCCCTTTGGCTTGTTCCAACCTTTTCTTTAACCCATCAAGGATTGTTCGGTTGGTGACCTCTGCCTGCCCATTTGCTTGTGGATGGCCTGGAGAGGCAAAGTGCTGCCTGATGTTGAGATTTTCGCAGAATGCCTTGAAGCCTTTACCAGTAAATTGTGTCCCATTATCCGAGATAATTACACGTGGTATGCCAAACCTGCAGACAATATTCTTCCAGGTGAAGCTTTCGACTTCCTTTTCTGTAATATGCGTTAAAGGTTCGGCTTCGGCCCATTTAGAGAAGTAGTCGATAGCCACCAGGAGGTACTTCCTGTTTGGAGGTGCTCGTGGTAACGGGCCCACAATGTCCATTCCCCATTGAGCAAAGGGCCAGGGGCTAGGAATCGGGATGAGCTCGTGCTGAGGCTGGTGTTGGTACGAGGCGAATCTCTGACATTTGTCACACTTCCGAACATATTCTTTAACCTGTTTCAGCATGCCGGGCCAGTAGTAGCCCTGTGATAGAGCTCGGTGGGCTATAGTTCTGCCCCCATTGTGATTCCCGCAAATTCCCTCGTGAATTTCAGCCAAAACATATTGTGACTCGTCTGGAGCCAAACATTTTAACAGAGGTTGAGAATATGACCTCCTGTAAAGTTTGTTGTTCAAGATCAGGTACCGAGCCGCTCTGATTCGGATTCTCCTGGCTTTGTTTTTATCCTCTGGGAGGAGCCCGGATCTTAGATACTGGAGGATTGGGGTCATCCAGCTCTGGGACTGTTCATCAACTTGAGCAACTGATGCTCCCTCAATGCTGGATCCTGGCTGAAAAGAGATTTTAACGGTGGAGTCTGTTTCAGACTTGAGGCGGGAGGCCATGTTAGCCAGAGCATCTGCTCTGCAGTTCTGACTTCTCTCAATCTTCTGGATAGTGAAAGTCTGGAAAGAATGCTTTAAATGGTTCACCAGTTCGGAGTACCGAAGCATCCTGTCATCCTTAATGGCAAACTCTCCCAAAACTTGGCTTACTACCAGTTGGGAGTCAGAGAAGACATCGAGGTTCTGAGCCTCGCATTCCAGGGCAAGCTTCATCCCTAAGATTAAGGCCTCATATTCAGCTTCATTATTAGAAGCTTTAAATCCCAGGCTGACTGCTTTTTCCGACGTAAGTCCATCAGGGGACTGTAGTACCAGTCCTACCCCTGATCCTTGATCGGTTGACGATCCATCAATATACAGCAGCCAGGTTCCTATAGTTTCGGCGATTTGTGCTTCGTTCTGCAGTGCCGGGGTAAACTCGGCTACAAAGTCGGCTAAGGCCTGCCCTTTGATGGAGTTTCGGGGTACATATGCTATGTCAAACTCCCCTAGCTCTACAGACCACTTGACCAATCTTCCCGATACCTCGGGTTTCCTCAGTATTGACTTTAGAGGATAAGCAGTTGGAATCTCAATTGGATGGGCCTGGAAGTAAGGTCGAAGCTTTCGGGCTGATACGACCAAGGCATAGGCCAGCTTCTCTACTTCTGGGTATCTTTTTTCCGTGTCGAGTAGTGCCCTACTGACGTAGAATATAGGCCTCTGTACTCCCTTGTCCTGTCTGATTAGTGCGGAACTGACCGCGTTCTCAGAGACTGCTAGGTACAGGAGCAGCTTTTCTCCTTGTACAGGTTTTGACAGGAGCTCTGGAGAGGCTAAGTACTCCTTTAGTTCTTGGAAGGAATGCTCGCATTCTTCTGTCCATTGCAAAGCCTTGCCGCCCTTTAGAGCTTTGAAGAAAGGTAGGCAGCGATCGGTGGACTTGGATATAAATCTGCTCAATGCGGCGACTCTGCCGTTCAGTGCCTGAATCTCCTTTCTGGTCTTTGGCGACTTTAGTCCAATCAGGGCTTGGATCTGAGTGAGATCTGCTTCGATACCTCTTTGAGAGACGATGTACCCCAAGAATTTTCCCTTCGTAACTCCGAAGGTACATTTCGAGGGGTTGAGCTTCATCTTGTGCTGTCTGAGGATATCAAAGGTCTGGGCTAAATGCTGGAGGTGGCTGTCTTTCTGGAGGCTCTTTACCAGCATGTCGTCGATGTATACCTCCATGGTGCTGCCAAGCAGTGGGCTGAACATCTTGTTCACCAACCGTTGGTAAGTGGCTCCAGCATTCTTTAAACCGAAAGGCATCACTCTGTAGCAATAGAGTCCTCTTTCGGTTATGAAGGCGGTCTTTTCCTGATCTGGAGGGTACATCTGGATCTGGTTGTATCCAGAGTAGGCGTCCATGAAACTCATAAGCTCATGCCCTGCAGTGGCGTCAACCAGTTGATCTATTCTCGGTAGTGGGAAGCTGTCCTTGGGACATGCTTTGTTAAGGTCTGTATAGTCAACACAGACTCTCCACTTGCCGTTCTTCTTCTTGACGAGCACAGTGTTGGCTAACCACTCGGGATAGAAAACTTCCCGTATCATCCTGGCGTCCAGCAGCCTCTGGACTTCTTCGTTTATAACCCGATGCCGTTCGGGAGCGATCGGTCTTCTCTTCTGTCTGACCGGGGGGTGGTCTGGATCTACCATTAGTTTGTGAGTTATCAGATTAGGATCTATTCCCTCCATGTCCCTAGTCTCCCAAGCAAAGATAGAGAGATTATTCTTCAGAAACCTGACTATCTTTTCCTGCTCGGCGGGCGTAAGGTCTGGGCCGATGTACAAATAACGCCCCTCTGCTCCTGAACTGACCAGTATCTTGATGGGCTCGCCAACAGGCTTGGCTCGACTATCACGCCCCCTTAGGCTCAGGGGCTCTTCAACGCCGGATGGGCAATCTTCCACCTCGGGAGTGTGAGTGAAAACCGGATCTGCACAGTCCCGAGTGTACTGTAATTGCTATTTTGGGGCTGTCTCCTTGAGGGCGATAGCGTGACATTCTCGTGAGGTTGGCTGACATCCTCGGACCGAGTGTACGCTTTGATTGTGGACGTACTTCAGACACTGATGAAAGGTCGAAGTGACCGCCCCTAACTGGTGTAACCAGGGTCTCCCAATGATGACGTTGTATGGAGACTTCATGTTCAACACCATGTACTCTGAGATGGTGGTCTTCTGCCCTTCACCTTCCCCAATAGTGGTAGGAAGGTCAACTCTCCCCAGGGGGGTGCTAAGGCTGCCATCAAAAGCTGCCATTACGGCAGTGGTGGGCTTGACGCTGTCCTGGTCTATGCCCATCCGCTTAAGCGGTTCGTAGAATAGGATATTGACTGAGCTGCCAGTGTCGACTAGGACTCTTCTAGTTTCGAAGTTGGCGATTCTGAGGGTGATAACAAGGGCATCACTGTGAGGGCAGTGTACCCCTGCTAGATCTTGCTCGGTGAACTGGATCTCTGGCCCTGGCTTGAGCCTCTTTTCGACGTTGGAGACCTGCAAGATGTTTGGGGCGGTTCTGGCCTCTCGAGCATATCTTTTTCTCGCCCTGTTGGACATTCCTGTAACAGGGGAGTCAGCATGGAGGACGTAGATAACATGGTTGTTCTGCCTCTGAGGCTCGTTTCGTCCTTCCCGCTGCTCTTGCCTCTGTTCGGGCCTCTGATCTGGCCGCTGCTGAGGCTTGTCTTCTTGGGGGTTCTGCCTTCCGTCTTGTTTGACGAACTCCCGAAGACGTCCCTTCTTTATGAGCTGTTCTATCTCATATCGGAGGGTCCTGCAAGTGTTAGCAGTATGCCCATGATCTTTATGGAAATTGCAATACTTACTTTGGTCCCGCAGGCTGGGATCTCCTTTGATCGGCTCTGGCCACCTCAGGTTCTCCCGATCTCGGATCTGCCGGAGTACCTGGTTCGGAGTGGTGTTCAAAGGCGTGAAGTTGGTGAACTCCCTTGGTGCGGAGTTGTACACAGCTCTGGGAGCTGTTTTCTTATCTGGGCTTCTGACCCTCTTTTTGTTGGAGTCTCTTCTGTGATCCTCCTTCTTATGGTCCTCCCGCTTCGGATTATCCCTTTGGGTCTGATCCTTGCCCTTCTGGGCTGAGCGGTTGGCTTCTTCCAGGTTGATGTATTTTTTGGCCCGATCCATCAATGCTGCCATATCAGCCGGGGGGCTTTTTGTCAAGGAGTCTCTGAAGCCACCTTGGGCAAGCCCGGCCGTAAGGGTCGCAACAAGGAATTTCGGGCTGCAATCCGTGATCTCAGTGAGCTCGGTGTTGAAGCGGGCGATGTAGGCCCGGAGGGATTCCTCCCTAGTCTGCCTAACGTTCAGCAGGAATTCTGGTCCCCTTCTGAGCCTCCTGCTGGTCATAAACCTATCCAAGAACTGTCTACCGAGCTCGTAAAAGCTGGCAACGGAGTTCGGAGGGAGGTTGTGGAACCACTTCAGAGCCGTTCCCTTCAAGCTGGTGATGAACGTTCGGCACATGAAAGCATCTGAGGCTCCGTGAAGGGCCATCGTATGCTGGTAATGAGATAGGTGATCTCCTGGATCTCCAGATCCGTCGTAGAGAGTGAATTTGGGCACCACGAACTTTCTAGGCCTCTCTTCAGACATGATGGCGTGGGTAAACGGAGTGGCTAGTCTTCCGAGCAGCCTGGCCAGTTCGTCCTGCTCTGGAGGGTTCTGAGGTCCTCTTAAGCCGATTGTCCGGTCCATAGACTCGGCAATCTCCTCTTCCCTTCGCGGGTCTCTGAGTCTGACATCTTGTGAACCCTGCCTGACAGCCTCGGCTTCAGGGTAATAGGGTGGAGTGCGCCCTTCGGATGGAGGAGGAACCCGAACCGGTGGGGCTGGCGCTGCATGATAAGGTTCCTGTGGTGCCGGGGGTGCTCCCGAAACCCTAGGAGTTGGGGCTCGGGTAGTACTCCGGTAATGTACGTCGGGGACAAAAGCGGATGTTCCCCAGCCAGGGACTGTTGATGGCTGTGGATCTCGGCCAGCGTGAGCAACGCCTGAGGGGTGCCCAGGCTGGTTAGCGGGGGCCTGCCCGCGAAGTTCTCCATTCCCCGTGGCAACCGGGGGTTGTGTTCCTGCAACGAAGTTGACCGGCGGGCTAGGAGAAGCCGCCGCTTGGTTCTGCGTGAGCGTTGCCAGCGTTCTAGTAATGGCTAGCAACTGCTCCTGCACCAGTTCATTGTGTCGTTTTATTGCTTCGATCTCTTGTCGCATAGGGTTGGCCGCTGGTCCTCTTGTGCGTGGAGCAGACGGCTGACGCTGAGCGTTTTGCGAACTCTGAGTATTCTGTCGGGGTCGGAGATTTGGTGCCATGGTTTTCTGGTGGGGAAAAAGATGAGTTTATGAATAAAGCACGTAGAGATTAGTCGATTCCCACAGACGGCGCCAAGCTGATGCTGCACTTTTTGACTCGCAACACGTGAGGGCTCCGTGACCTGTAGAACACTCAGAAAGATGATCAGAGGACCACCGGATTGGCTCCGGCGGTAGCCGCTCCGATGCTTAAGTGAGTAAGGGAATTGAAAGACTGTATTGAAAGTCAAAGAATGAGCATGAATTTGATAGCGTACCTCTAGGGTTTAATATATAGGCCGAAGCTTTCCTAAGTTGATTAGGATTCGACGCCATGAATATAGGGATATGATCATCGGAGATTGCAGTTACCTTGTGGGCATTGAGTCGTAGATGGAGATAATCATAAATGGTAGTTTCCGTATTGGAGACTGCTTCCTTATCCTCTGCCCGGAATCCGCTAAGGCGGAGATAATCATAAATGGTAGTTTCCGTATTGGAGACTGTTTCCCTATTCTCTGCTCGGAATCCGCTAAGGCGGTGACGAGATCTGAAGCTCTGGTCTGGACCCTGTGATCAGTTCTGGATATATTTGTTTGGTCACTTCCGACCTTATGTGATGATCTGGATGTCGTTGGCTGAGCGAGAATCATGCTAGCTGAACATAAATCGGACTGTGGTCATACGTGTCAAGTGTTGATTGGCCTGTCTTTTTATGGTATATCACTATTTATCTTTGGACTTTTTATTTTTATTTTAATATTAGTATTATTTATCATAGAACTTTTTATTTTTATTTTAATATTAGTATTATTAATGTATTTAGTAACCTTAATTAGAGAGTACCATCTTTAACTAAGATAATAATTTGTTCCATTCTATCTTTAATGGAACGAGTATGGAATGTTAAGAAACGAAGTTAGAGTGGGACTTTGAAAATTGGATTAGATTTTGGTAATAAAATTTTAAAGTTGCTAATACAAATAAAATTAATAAAATTATAAACTATTTAGTATGTTTTTAAAATATATTTTGAAGGTTGTTTTAATTAAATTAAAAATATTTTTTATGGTAAATTATATTAACCTTTCTGAGGTTTATAACAATTACATTAATTTTTCTTAAAGTTTCTAAAATTATACTGACCTCTCATACTTTATAAAATAATATAAAGATATCTCTGTTTTGTCAATTTCTTTTTTTAAAGCGAAGAAACTATCATTTTTATTTATTTTTGTATTTTTCTAATTTTGACCAATTTATTTTAACTTTTTTATTTAAAAATAAATTTAAGATAAATAAATTATTTTTATATTATATAAAAATTAAAAATAAATTTAAGATTTGTATCAATATTTATTTGAAAAATGAAAAAAAATTGGTCAAGATTAAAAAAATGGAAAAAAATAATATGAAAATTGTAGTTTTGTTATTTTGAAAAAAAATTTTTGATTGGAGAAAAGTATTTGTATATTATTTTATAAAGTAGAAAATATTAGTATAATTTTAAAAACTACAGAGAAATTAGTGTAATTATTATAAATCACAATAGAGGTTAGTGTAATTTATCTTATTTTTTAATAATATTAAAATTAAAATTTACGATTGATTTTTTTTTTTTATAGTAAAACTTTATTTTATATATATATATATATAAATTCACATTAATTTTTGAAAGACTTTTTATCATATTTTCTAAATACAAATAATTAAGGTAAAGAATAAGTCATAACTATGATCTTTAAGTAAGTCACGACCGGACCTTATTAGTATATATAATACACGTGGATATGCGTGTATTACACAAGGTCATAAATTTGACCATCGCGACTCATCTTACCAAAATTTTTGCCGTTTTCCTTCTCTTATTTTTTTCTCCGTATATGCGTTCGTGGACTGTTGTTACCTTGTCTCTTTCGAGTTAATACTACACTGGTGAGGAGCGTTACCCTTAAACGATTCTTCCCATCAATCGATCAACTAGGTATTCTCCTAATGTCTCTCTCTCTTTTTTGTTTTTGTGATTGCCTTTGCAGGAGCCAAATATCTGTTCTTTTTAAATTCGCCTGCCCCGGGAAGAAATAAAAGGTTATTGGTAATGGTGTGCTTATGTAACTGATAAGGATTAAGTTCAGATCAAGAGGATGGGTGTTCCAAATTAAACATTCATTTTTTTGTTTGCCCTTGTCTTCTGCCTAATGCTGTCTGTATACTTACTGTTTGATAAAATGCTCCACTGAACTGTAAATAATCAATCAATTGATTAACATGCTCGTATGAAATACTGGAGGCGTTTGAATACTAATTGGAAAGTGTTTGGTGTATATATATTTATATAGCATTTGAAATGAATTTTATTTTGTTTCTTTCTTAGCTTTGGAGATGAACATATCTGGGTTGTAAACTTACATGAGCCGAGTGGGAAGCATATTTATGATTATTAAAAAGTGTTTATGTTGCAGAGGGGCAACCATCCGTCCAAATGAAAGCCTGCCGAAGGTTAGTTCCGCACTCCATCTACTCCTCCGATAAGACCCTCTTATCATTGGTCATCCTGCTTATTTTACTCTGTCCATCTTTCTCTCTCTAGAGGCCATATTCTATGATTAAATTAATGTAAAGGTCCACCAATTTATATTGAGTTAACTTGCTCATCTTCACTGCAGTTCTGTTGTGAATAGAGAATCGTGAAGAAGTGACTGCTCTTCCATGTTTTACCATTAATACTTGAGGGGAACTCATTGGACTTCTTTTATTAGAAATAAATCAACCCAAGTGCAAAAGTACTTAGCAGCTATGGCTCAACAGGTATTTGTTTGTTTTCTCTCCTTTTTTTTTTTTTTTTGACTCTATCTATATGGTTGTCTTACAGATATAATGATTTTTTGTGAAGGTGGATCTGTGTTGTTTTCCTGTAATTTCTGCTATGGGTCTTCGAGATTCTTGAAACCAAATAAAATTTTCTCTTGACTGATTTTATTGCAGGAAGAGGGTTGGCCTCCGTGTTTGCAACCACTGAACTCGAGAGTTGGGTTGGTGAGAAACTGTAATTTTGCGGGATCAGTAAACACTTTACTCAATGGTTCTCCTAGTTCCTCTACAGATTCTTCATCAAGTTTAGATATAGAGGTCAGTGAAATCAATAGATTACTAAGACATGACATTGCTTTGAATTCACATCACAGGCACATTCACACAAAGTTGGTGATTCTGCAAGGTCTGTCTTAAAAGGTTTTATTGACATGATTAGGATAGAACTCTATTTTTTTTGTTTCTTTCAATTTGTTATCTTCATACACAAAAGTGCTTTTTTTTTTTTTTTGAATTATTAATTATAGAGTTAACCCACTTGCATTAGTACTAATTGATCAGGGATTAGATATTGAAACCATTATCTCTTCTTACTCTCTGGGGTAGGATTGTTTTTTACTGTGACAATTTCTTATCATTTCATTCTTCCTCTAGAGTGGCATGTGACACGGTGCCTCTCAAATTAAATTCAATTGTCAAGTGGTACTCAACACTCATATAACTGTTGACAATGCTATACATTGTGTTAATGTATAAAGGCTAAATGTGTATAGTATATATGTGAGCCATGGTGTCATTAGGTACAATTGTCATGCATTATGTCAATGGCTGGCCAATGCTCCATGTCAACAATGGTGGCCATATAGTCAATTTTGGTGGCAACACTTTGCTTATAAATATCTCCATATGTACAATTGTATGATATAGAGTTGTAAATACAACATCCATTCACTTATTTCCTTTGTTTTAACAGGGTATCAGAGCTAGGTTTCGATCTTGGGACTTGTGAGTGGGCCCACCACGGATATGGATTGGTTAGATACTTCTCAACCAATTACTACAATCTTGGAAGGTCCAAATTACATCATTTGGGCTCAAGCTATGTCCAATTTTCTTAAGGGATGCAAGCTTTGGCGCTATGTTACTGGTGATATCACTGAAACTAAGAAGCAAGATGCAGAAACAGACGATAAGTTTCACGAGCGTCTTGAAGACTGGGATAGCAAAAATCATCAGATTATCACTTGTTTCCGTAATACCTCTGTCACCTCTATCAGTTTACAGTTTGGTCGTTTTAAAACTGCCAAACACGTCTGGGACTTCTTGGCAAATCGTTACACCATTACTGATCTTGTTCATCTGTATCAGCTCCAAAGGACTCTTTATGGTATGCGCCAAAAACCTGGCCAATCTATCAATAATTTTCTCTCACAAATGTACATTGTTTGGGGTCAATTGAGTTCTTCAGAACCAAAATGGAGTTGTCGTACTGATGCTGACAAGTTTTCCTTTTATCGAGATCAACAACGATTGGTTCTTTTCTTGATGGCTCTACATGATGACTTTGAACCTGTTCGAGCAGCTCTTCTTCGTCGAAGTCCTCTGCCCTCCTTGGAGCAAGCTATTTCTCAGCTTCTTTTAGAAGAAACCCGCCTTAATACCAGGAAGACTCAACAGATTGTTCTTGCAACTCAGAAGGGCACTCGATCTACTCCAAGGGGTTCCCAGTTTTCCAGGTCTGCTCAAAATTTCTGCCGGTATTGTTCAAACACTAGTCACATACTCTTAGACTGTCCCGTCAGAGTATGCAAGTTCTGTCACAAGTTTGGACCAGGTCACTATCAGAATGAATGTCCTTGTAATCCTAAGCGGAAACACCATTTTAACCCGTCTAGAGGCAATCAGTCCAAATCTGGTCCTCATTTTACATCTCAATCTGCTGTTGCTGCTACTGAGGATTCTCAAAATTCTGATGTTCCTACTTCATCTATTTCTGTCACTGATCTTGAGGCCATCTTTAAAAGGGTTCTTGCTCATTCCGATTCTTCCACTTCTACTGCCTTCTATGTAACTCAAGGTAATTCTTCTTGGTATTTTGATTCTCAAAAGCCTCTACTCTTTATACACCAACCATTCATGCTTCTGATGGTTAATGTATGTTAGTTACTTCATACTACTGATGGTTCATGTATGTTAGTTACTCATATAGGATAGGTCTCTACTCGTCATGTATCTCTTTCTGATACTTATCTAATTCCAAAACCCACTCTCACTCTCATCTCTGTGGGTCAACTATGTGAACTTGGACTAACTGTCATCTTTTTTGATTTTGTTTGTTAGGTACAATATCCACAGACAGGGAAAACTCTTTGGATAGGCCATAAAGTTGGTCGCTTATTCGAAATCATCAACCTCCATCTTTCTTCCAGATTGTCTTCTTCAATCGAGCCTGCAACTTCAGTCACTTCAATCACTTCTCTTAGTCTTTGGCATTCTAGATTAGGTCCGTCTTTAGTCTCTAGTGTCTAGTGGTCGGTTAGGTCCGATTAAAGTTAAACATATTGATTGTTTGTTAACTTGTGAAACAATTTGCTTTACCTTTTAATAATAGTGATTCTATTTCTTTTGCTACATTTAATCTCATACATTCTGATATCTGGGACCTTTTCCTACTACTACAATGGGAAGGTCCAAGTACCTAAATTTATTCAAAGTGTAAACTCTATGCATATATTCATATTTTGCATATTACATGTCATATATTACACAATTCATCTATGCGTCATGTATTTATGAATTACAAACTATAAATGCATGATTCATTTCGTTTTAGCAATATCTATAACAATCACTCAAGATTGTTGGAAATTTTATATGTTTAAGATTAGGAATACTATTACAAATGAAGATCAGAATGAATAAACTTAGATAAGAAAGAATTATTGGCTAAGGCATGTACAAGACACTTTCCTTAGAGTTAAGAGTGATTTCGTCCTTTGGAGGAAGAACTTCAGTGCAGTAGGTCAGCGATGTTCCACCCTTTTGGATACAATAGCTGATTTGTACAAGAGTACACTCACAATGTTTTGATTAGGTGATCAACCCTTCACAACCTAATAGCTTTTTGGATCAAGAAATAAATCACGAAAAATAATAAACATAAACAATTGAACAACTATTGTTTGAAACAGTTGAACATCAATGGAAGGAACAATGATGTTTTCACTAGAACAATTGGAATGCTCAATTGAGCAATGATCTCACAAGAATAGCTCTATATTGAAATGGGGAAGATGTATTCAATTTTGGGCTTGGAGCAAATAACTCAATAACTCAAGATATGTATATATACAGTCAATCTTCTTATAATTAATCAACAAGGGCTAAAAAGTACAAACACGGTCCAGCAGCTACAATCTTGCTGGCTTTGGTCACTAGCGAGTTCCCTTTTTAAAAAAAAAAATTATTTACATGTTCTATTTTTTATTATACATTTTTTTTTTAAATTCTTACATCTACTCGTAAGTGTTTTTTACTTTTTATTAATCCAAGTGTTTATTTATTTATGTATTCGTATGAGTTTATATGTGTTTATTTTTTTCTAATACAGTATGTGTTTATTTTTATTAACCCAATATGTATTTTTATTAGTTTGTGTATATATTAACTTAAAAATAGTGTATTATTAGCTTTTGTATATTTTTAGTTAAATTTATATTAAAATAATTTATTCATTCAATAAATAGTGTTTATTGTGTTTGTGTGTGATGTAATGTGTTTAATACTTTAATTGTGGCGTTGGTGTGAATGAATGTGGCATGTTAGGTAATTATTTTTAATTTATTGATTTATTATGTACACATTTGTTTGTATAAGTTTATATTTAAATTATTATCATTTTTGTATTTTATATTATTTCTTTGATGTATTTTTGTATAAGTTTAATAGTTTATTATTAAGTTTTTGTTAGTTTAGGACAGAAATTTAAATAATTTTCGAAAGATATATTCATCTAGTTCTGTGTGAATGAAAAATTGGTTGGAAAAATGCTTTCTACTCATTTCAACATGGTGGATTGGAAGATATAACGGGAAATTTTAGACTCTGACGGAAAAATTATGACCTGATGCAATTAACAAATCACTAGAGCCATCTATAGAAGGATTGGCAATCATTGAAGCTTTAATTAGCTCAGAGACTAGTCTTGGATGAGATCATGACAAGCAAATTATTTCTGCCTCGGATGAGTGATGGCAAAATAAAATTAAGGTTTGTTTCAAAATACATGTGTTAAGCTTTCATTATTTATCCTGGGGTTTAAAATTTCATTTGATAAATTGTCTATGTAAATGCAGAGAATTCCAGAGTGCAGAAAATTCAGGGAAAAGGGGTTAAAACATTGTTATAAGATGGAGTTATTGTTTGCAGATATTGCAGGTACTGGTGCACATGCATGGCCCCATCATCTGGGGTGATGCCTAGTAATGGGAGAATGGTATTCGACTGCTGCAATGGATGATTATTTCTACTTCCTGAACCTTGACAACATCCTTGTAGATGATGAGACAACCACCGCTGATGATACTAGTGTTGGTGAAATACTCAACGTACAAGAGCTTAGCATAAAAAAAATTACATGCTTGAAGGGAAAGAAGTCGGCTGCTGCTAGGTCAGAACATTAGTTGGACTGTCTAGTGGGAGCAGTTGAGAGCTTAGCATAATGGGTGCTTTATTACTTTTCTTGTAATCAGTCTTTTTAGCAAGGTACATGCTGCACTAATTATACTCCTTTTATTTCTCTGTTGGATCAAAGTTTTCAATTGGAGGACATGATGTAAGTCATCAAATATTACAAGAGAGATTTCAGTTTTGGGGTACCATAAAACAATTAGTAGACATTTTCATGAAGTACTTACAACATGTATTAGATTGTTAGTTGATAATTTAAAGCCTTCCTCTTTTTGCATGTATGGGTCCAGCCCCTCATGGGCGCTTTATTATTAATATATGTCATCTTTACTGATAAAAATAAAATAAAAATAAAGCCACAGAGTAGTCATTCTCCTTTGCTGAATACTTGCAGTCCAATCCTAGATTTTGATCTCATTTCTAAAATTGTATTAAAGCAATTGATGGGAGACATGTTAAAGTAGACCTTCCAATGAATAAACAAATTTCTTATATGGGCAGAAAAGGGTACCCAACTTAGAATATTATGATTGCATGTGATTAGGCTGTGTTTCACATATATAGAAATACATACGTATATTTATATTTACATACATAAAAGAGATTTACATGTTTTTATATATAAAAATAAATATATACACATGTATATGTGTGTATATATATATATATATCTACATACATATACGTGCATATCTATACATAATATGTGTGTGTGTACTTATTGTGTTAATTAATCAGAATTGCTGGTTATTACCAAGTAAGGGAATGAAATGGAGTAAGGAATGATCCTTCCTATTCTAATTCCACCTCAGACCGTTCCTTCATTAATTATATTCTTTTGTCATTCCATTCTAGCATACCAAATATATAACCTTGGAGATTTTGGGGATTGGGGATGTTTGAGGATATGCCAATTTGAGTACTGCCTGAAATGTAGTTCCTTTGTCCATTCTATCTAGTTAACCAGGCCTGATCCGGGCACTACTCCTTTTCACTTATGGAGATTGGGTTCAAGAGTTGCTTACTCATTGCTTTTTTATATCCCAACTTAAAATATATGTTTCTCCATATCCCAAATATTCCAAATATATGGTAAAACAAGGAGTTGAATAGAGGATGAGATCTGTTTCCTCTGGACATAGTTTCTGTAGCTGGTGATTAAATTCAGTTCTCTTTCAGCAAGAAGCTGACTTGCCATATCTAAGAAGGCTTTGTATGGTTGCCACTTCTCTTCAAATTGGACATCACATCTTTTTTGGCCATCAGGGAGATTGGACAAATGGAAATCAAATTGGAATCAGATAATTGCAACTTGTACATTACTGTCACATGGAAACTTGATTTGAGACCATTAGCATATATTTTTTTAAATATTATATTTTGAATTTGTTTTTGGTGGTAAATTGGTAATGTTTGGTTTTTAATAGAACTTGCATCAGTAGGGATGATGATGCTACACTTTTTGGCCGAGGTAGATTTTGAGCTCGGCTTCCTGAAGAACACTCAAAGAAGAAGATCAGAGGACCACCGGATCAGCTCCGGCGGTAGCCGTTCCGATGCTTAAGTTAATAAACTGAATTGAAAAGACTGTAATATAAACCAAATAATGAGCATGAAAATAAAGCGTACCTTTAGGTTTTAATTTATAGGTTGCGGCTTTCCTAAGTTGATTAGGATTTGGAGCCATAAAAATAGGGATTTGATCATTGAAGATAGCAGTTTCCATATTGAATACTACGATTGAAAGATATCCGTGAGTGATAGTTTCCTTGTAGAAGACTATTTCCTCATACTCTGCTCGGTAGGGCACTAAGGCGGTGATGAGCTCTGAGCCAGGGAGAGTGTTCTGTAGGTCTGTGCTCGAACCTATGAGTTTGGTAAGTAGATTTGCTATGAAGGGTGAATGGATAAGTATGCTCTGAATGATAATTACTCGAGCTTGTCCTGAATGAACGAGTTTGTTCTGTAGGCTCGAGACGGCCGAGCTTTGTAATTATACGTGTCACATGGGGACTGGTTCTGTCGGTTTATGGTATATTAGATGAAATGAAATCAGATATGTGGGTGTTCTTCCTTTTGACTAGAAAAACAGGTTAATGAGCTGCTGGATAAGCATGGATATTGATGGTGTAAATTCAATCTGATGCACAATTCTAATAGGTGCTCAGAACTTCTTATGTACAATGTAGTAAACATCTTAGTTGAAAATTCTACAAGTGACCTATCTAATCAGCTTGTTTAGTAAACCATTTGTAGGCACATATGGGTGGCAAAAGAGGAGTCTTAGACCAACTATGTCTCGCATATAAATGGTTAACATGAGTTTTTTTAGCTATTTGATTAATGTTGGAGTGCTCTATAAAATTCATGGTCTTGAATCACTCATAAACTGCTTCACTCAAAACAAAACCTGGGTTTTTTTTTTTAAAATGTGAATTTTCTATTGTATAACCTCTTCATGTCTAAATAAATTATTGTTACTGTTAGAGATATTGCATTGAAAGTGAATCAATTGAAACGTATAATTTGGCTTTTTAACTAGAGTTCTATCAATTTGTGTGTAGGACGACTCTGTATTAGGTAATAATTGTGCTGTTGTTTTATTTTTGGATGTGGTGACATATGTTTCTGAATTCTGATATTGTAATAGACTCTATATATGATGACCTCTTATCAGTTAATTTGCCAATGTTCACTGAGTTATAATTTTATCAGCCTTGTGTACTGGTAACCGGAAGAATAAGCTTTGTCAAACATTACAGATAATCATATAATCTGGTGAGGGGAGGCCTATGAAGTAGTGGGTCTTATAGGTAGTGTTATTATTAAAGAAATGTTTTTCTTGCAAAATTTGTGTTTCTTAGATGTTTAATTTTCATGTTGCTGGTGTTAAAATGCATTTAAGAAAGGAAAATACCTGGTTCAATCTCTCGTACCAGACGATTTGTCTCCATTAGAATTTATCAAGTAATCACCTGATTGTCATGTGACTATTTATTTTTAACTAAAATGTAAAAATTAAATAACGTAATATGTATATTGTATATATAACAAATTATATTGGTGACACGTTATTGTGTACAAGGAGGTTATGAGGTTTGTATAGAGGTATCTTGCATTATTGTCTAACAACAAACGCCTAAAAGGAGAAGAGAAGAACTCATCTTTTTCTTTACTATTCCACTATCAATGAATAACTGGTCTATGGAATTTGCTTCTTTAATCTTTCTTTTCAGAGCAAGGTGTGTTCAATGAAGACATGACACCAAGTAGTGTGGCATTCCTCATTTGACGAGCATTTTAACTCTGGTACTATTTCAAAAACCCTTTTGAATTTATTACCCAAAAAGAAGAAAATGTTGAATCTAACTCTGGGACAATGTATATGCTAACTTTGGTACTATTGTAGCATGTTGCAACTCTTGAGCTTGCTTCCACCACAATCTTTTCGCAGGTGGATATTATAGTTGTTGGGCTGTCTTTGAAAAATGAGCAACACCTATGTGCTAACTCTATTACTATACATTTTTCGCTTGGTAGTCAAGTTTAACTTTCACTCTCTTCCTCTCCTGTCTCCATCCTAATTTCCATCTCTCTTTTACAACCCATGCTTATGTTACCTGTTTATGTTTTAATCTATATACATAATATTGTATGTGATATAACTTAGCATTTCCTGCTGTTATAGAAATTGCATTCGTCAGATTTGAATTCACTTGCAATTCCGGTAAACTGAGCTTTAGAAAACATTTGATGCGTAAAGATGCTCTTCTTTTTTTTGGGCCAAAAAGTCTTGTGTTTGGTTGGAAAATGATGGGAGAAGTTTTTTAGAAACGAGAGTCCACTAGCTGTGGCGGAGCCACATGTAGTCTAAGGGGGCATTGGCTTACCCAAATTTTTTAAAATTTGATTTTTTACCTTTAATTTTAATAGAATTTTTTTTTTAAAAAATTAGAATTTACCCTCTCAAAATTTTTATATTTATACTAAAAGTATCTTTAAATTTAAAATTTTGAATTTTTGCCCTCCTAAATTCTTAGTCTAGATTCACCACTGACCACTAGACTTGTCATCCGAACTAACCTTGGAATTTAAGGAAGTTTTAAATTTTAATTTAAACTGAAAAATTTATCTTTAAGATTTTAATTCTAAATTTGTTAACATTTACAGCATTACCAGCTCAGGATTAGAATTTTTAGAACTTAATTATTAATATTATCTAACAAAATTAAGTGTCGGCCCCTTTATGCATTAATAATTGTTTTCCCATTGACTATTGAGTTCAGCCCTGAGGCGCGTGTGGCCCAGTGGGCCCCATTTTTACCCATTGCAGGATCGTAGGACAACAGATCACCATCTGGAGTTAGCAAATATCATGTGGGCCATCTTGTTAAAATATTGGGCCGCATCACGACAGAAGGGCCTTTGGACCAAAGGGAAAAAGGTGTAATCAGGAAGGGGAAGACTTTTTCATATGTTTATTGGCATACACCAAAGCAAAAGTACCACACTTCTCAACCTTTATTGGATCCGTCTGTTCCCACTCCTCTTGAAAGACGACCCAACCCCTATTTTTTTAGGACTATATACCCCACAACCTTTGCCCTATATGGCTTCAATGTCCCCGTAATTTTCAATCAAAATTACAGGGCCATGTTTGATCTGTAGTTCACCAGATGATGGGTCATTTTCTTCCATGTCTATTTCTACAACACCTGCAGACATAAAAACAAATCATAGTAAAAAAGGCACTACTCAATATTAGAGGTGTTGGGAGAGACAGATTAAAATAGACTTAATATTTGACATTATTTCTGTGTAAATCAGTTGCTCTCTGTATTCAAACTTGCATTCTCATACTTTACAACTTGTTTGGAAGTTTTGAAAAGAAAAGAAAACTTAAAATATAAGAGAAAAGAGAAGAAAAGAAAAGAAAGCTCGTTTTTAACTTATTTAAATATTTAAAAAAGAAATGAAAATAAAATAGTTATTTCTTGTTTGAATAGTTAGTAGGAGAGAAAAGAAAAAAGTTGTATGAATTATTTGACAATTAAATTTATTTTATTATAAAAAATCCTATTTTTTTAACACAAACACTAAGATATATTTGGTATTTTAAAAAATTCATTAAAAAGGTTTATTTTCTCTTCAAATCTCTCCACTTTTGAAGAGTTTGGAGAATTGCTCCATTTTTCTCTTTAAATTTTTTCTTGTCTCCTACTTAAACATGCAAACGATATCTTATTTATCATTCCATCACAATCTTTTCTTTTCTTTCCAAATCTCTACATCCAAACGAACTATTAGAGTATAAGTATTTTACCATTACATCAAGTAATAGTCTTTTATAAAATCAAATCACAGTAAAAAAAGAAAATTTAGCTTGAAAAAATAGTTTTTAATTAGTTATATTTTTGTCAATTAAAATTCTTATTTTTCCATAGTTAAAACTATTTTTTAAACTATTTTTTTAGCTTATTTATAATTGAAAAAAACCATTGTAACACAATTGATAAAGTATTGACATGTTATCTTAATAGGAGGTAATGGTACTAATAGTTGTTTTATGATATATATATATATATATATACACACACACACGTGTATGTGTATTTTTTTATTCTAATAATTAATATTATAAAAATAATTTCTAAAAAATTCTAATTCTTTATTATAAATGAAATTAGAGTTTTAAAAAATTATTAATGATTAGAGAGTTAACTATAATTATAAAAGAAATTAAAATTTTTAACTAGTTTTAAGAAGGAAAATCTCTCATTTTAAAGACAGCCTCTGCACTAGGGGTGTTAATTTTTGACACGACACAATAACACGACTCGAACCTGACACGTAATTAGTAAGTTTGGGTTGAGCTTATATGGGTTTGAGTCATAAACAGGTCAACCTGTTTAACACGGTTAATAAACGTGTCGTGTTCTGGTTGACCCGTTTAACACAAAATAACTCATTTAATTATTCGTGTCAAACCCGTTTAATACAAACCCGCCTAACCTGTTTGACTCATTTAGTACTCGTATAAGTAAGGTTAGTTTTACAAATTATATCCAAATAAAAACCCTAATGAATTTTAGATTTTAAAACCTACTCTCAGTTAAAAATGATTATTATTACTATAATGTGTTAAAAATGAATAAATTAGATTTTATCTAGTAATTTTATTATGAAAGCAGGTTATACAATTTAAATGGATCGTGTTATTCGTATTTTAACATGACCTATTTAATAAACGGGTTATACGGGTTATGTCGTGTATTCATATTTTAACACGACCTGTTTAATAAACGGTTATACGGGTTGTGTCGTGTCACTCGTGTATTATACAAGTTGTGTTAGGATTGAAAAAATTGACACAATTAATTAATCGTATCGTATCAAATCGACTCATAAAATATAACACTCTTACATTGACACGACGCAAACACAACACGACGCGATTCACACCGCACCACTTCTGGAATATGCTTTTGTTTGCTTTACTATTTTATAGTTACTTAATTATTCTGTTTCTGCTTTCCTGTCAACAAAAGAGAAGAGTGCTTAGGAATGATAAGACCCTCTTATCATTGGTCACTCTTTTTGACTCTTTCCTGCTTGTTTTACTCTTTGGGCCCAAATTCTATGACTGCAATTGCTTGTAAAGATCCTCCATTTTATATAGAGTTTACCTTACATTTCTCATCTTCACTGCAGTTCTGTTGTGAGTAGAGAAATCTGAGGAAATGACAGCTCTTCCATGTTTTACGATTAGTATCTGAAGTGACCTCATTGGACTTCTTTTACTAGCAATAAATCAACCCAAGAGCACAAGTACTTGGCAGCTATGGCTCAACAGGTATTTGTTTGTCTTCTCTCATTATTTTTGGACTCTACCTATTTGGTTGTCTTACAGATTAATTGTTTTTTTATGAAGGTGGATCTGTGTTGTTTTTCTATAATTTCTCTGTTATGGGTCTTGGAGATTCTTGAGATCAAATAGTTTTTTTTCTCTTACTGATTTGATTGCAGGAAGAGGGATGGCCTCTGGGTTTGCAACCACTGAATGTGAGAGTTGGGTTGGTGAGAAACCGTGATTTTTCGGGATCTATATCATTCAACACTTTACTCAGTGGTAGTTCATCTACTGATTCTTCATCAGATTTAGATACAGAGGTGGGTGAAAATAATAGAATACTACGACAAGACATTGCTCTGAATTCACATCTCTCTCTCTCTCTCTCACACACACACACACACACAAACACACAGACACACACACACATTTGGTATTTCTGCAAGCCCTGTCTTAAAAGGTTTTATTAACATGATTAGATCAGAACTCTGTTTTTGTTTCTTTCAATTTGTTATCTTCAGACGCGATGTTCTTTTTCTTGATTCCTTAATGGAAAATGTTATGTATCCTTGGCATTCTGTAGTGATGTCTAGAATCACCTCTTAAATGACACATCAAGTTGGAGATATAAAATAAGGATACCTAGCATTACCCAGTTGGATTAGTAATAATTAAACATTGATAATATATTGAAACTCTTATTTCTTCTTACTTTCTGGGGTGTGATTATTTTTTACTGAAATGATTTCTTTTTACTTCATTCTTCCTCTAGGGTGTCATGTGAGATGGTGCTTCTCAAACTTAGTTCAATTGTCAGGTGAAATGTGTGTGTGATGAAATTTATTCAGATTTGTTGATGAACCTCCAAGCTAGTGTCAGTGAGATGGGTCACCACTTGATTACTCCTAGATAGGCTGTCAACTGAAAGAACAAATCAATTATGGCCTTTAACCTCAAAATTTCTAACTGGATGTAGATTGCAGGAATTTTCAAGTATTTTACATGGCCTTTTTTTTTTTTTGGGACACTTAAACTTGTGAAACACGTGTCATATAACCAGTTTAATTAAGCTATTATATATCATGAACTATAACAAATTGTGAAATTGATAGTACTCGTAAAATATGACTATACTATATGCAATAAATCATGTAACAATGGAAGGGTGTTCAGTGTTGTCTTGAAGTTTCAGACATTTAGGAATGCATTTGAAATTGATAGATAGTTATAAATGAATGGGGGAATTGGGGTGGCAAGAAACTCTTCAGAAGCAACCAATGTGGGATCCAAAGGATTCAACAAAGTGAACAGATTTGAAAAAAAGTTGAAGCAGCAGAAAATACAAGAATGTGGCCCTTGGGGTGATTACTGAGATCAATTTTCTATCATGGCAAGAAATGATACGCATGTAATTGAATTGAAATCTTAAAATTTAAGCTCTGATCATAGAAGTGAACTGCTTTGTTTTGATGTGCTTTTTCTAGCATTGCAATGCAAGTATTAATGTGTGTGTGTGTGAATCTAGAGGTAATTTTTGCATTATGTATTTTTCATTCTGACAGTATTATAATTTGTTTCAGTCAACAGGGTCCTTCTTCCATGACACAAGTACTACACTTGGGAGCCTTATGGGTGTTTCTAGCATTGTAGATCTTCCAAGAAGTTCAATGAGGGGAAGAAGACCAGAACATCTGGTAGGCAAGAGGAGCTATAAGACCAAAACTTGGTGTTTCTCTCTCTGTCCAACGAATAGTACTGATGCCGAGATTGTGAAAAATAATGCTCCCTCCCTGGGCCAATTTCTTGCAGTGGAGAGAAGAGCTACTGACGAAGATAGAAGGAACTATAACCCTACTATTTATGGTCCTGATGAGCTTGCCCTGGCTCAGCCTGATAGAGAATCAAACTCGCTGTTTGTTAATGGCCGCATTGCTCCTCCCCAGTTAGATCCATGGTTTGGCTCAGATGTTGAAAGGAGACAGAACAGAGGATTAGAGAATGGTGATGGGTATGAAGTTCCAGTAAGTTTTTCATGCTTGTGTGGACAATCTGACTGAGCAATTATCAAAACTATCCTTGTGTTTCTTGGATCAGTGATTAATTTTTATGTTCAAGGAAAGGAATAAATTGCCACATTGAGTCTTAGAGAGATGGATTTGGATATTTTCCATTGAGGGTTAGATGAAAGATCTTTCATTTATCCTTTTCAATCAATCACAACCCTAAATTCATGGGGTCCTAGTATATGTTTAAACAGGCTCCACTACTCATCTACATGAATGGAGAAAATTATTTCACGAGACTGTGACACAATGTGACTTTTAATGCAATTTCAATATTTATAAATTTTATTGAGACTAATGTAATGTTCAGCAGAATTAACTTTTCAATGAATGAAAAGATTATTACATGAAACTGTCACATGAATAGAAAAAAATATTTCTTGAAATTGTCACATATAATGTGACTTTTAATACAATTTTACTATTTATGAGTTTTATTGAAACTACCGTGAATAATGTAATAGTTGCTAGTTTTAATGAATGAAAAGATTCCTACATGAAACCGTCACATTGTGACTTTTACTATGATTTCGGTACATATGAGTTCTACTAGAACATTTCCAAATAGAGCATATGCCGTTGCTCTCAATTTGTTTATCATTCATCAATTTTTTTGCATTCTAATGGGAGAAGCCATGAGTGGAGGCATTTTGCCTTCAGTTGATGAATAATGTCAGATATAAAGCATAGATGTGTGGAAGCAAAATCTGGAAGAAAAGAGACTGAAATAGAGAGAAAGATGGGAAGAGGGAAAGAGGAGAGAAAAAAATATATATTAAAATACAAAATACATACTTATTTTGGCTACAATTATTGGAATGTGTGTATAGTACTAAGAATCATTAATGTAAGCATAAGCATTGTATTACGTATTACAGATAAATGAGTTTTTTTACCTGAAAAAATACATTCTCATCTTAGAGAGGTTCTTAGTACGTATCATGAATGGTGGAATAAAATTACTGTTTTAAAAGTTCAAGTTATTAAAAACGATGTAACTTACGTATATAATTTACAATTGGACTAACATATGTATTAATTGTAATTATATGTCAAGAATATAGAGTTAAACTATCAAAATATTATAAAAATTTAAGTTATTAGAAAGGATATAATTTAAAAAAATTAAGAAATAATTAAAATTAAAAGATAGTTCTTTTATGGCTTGTAACAAGGCTCCAAAGATTTTCAAAGGCGTGAGTGTGTTTTGCAGGTGAGAAAGTAAAAGTAAATTATCATTGTTGGAGGCGGCTACGGCTAGAAAAAATGTTTGAATGTTGAATGTTGAACGTTGATATGGTTTCTCGTGTGTTTTACCTTAAAGACTAAAGAAAGAAAGAATAGACTAAAGCTATCTCTGACTGCTGCCTAATTTGCTTATCGTAGATGACAAGTCATCTAATTCTTGTGATTTTCTACAAACGTGGGTAGAGGAGGAGGAAAGCAACGTGTCAGGCTTTTCTCTCAACTAACTTCTAATATCTTAAATTTTATTTTATTTTGTTATTTCTCTTTTTCTTTTAATTTTATTAGATACACTCTAATCTTTCCATTTCAATAATTTTCTCATCTCTCTAATAAAAGCTATATACACACACACATATATCTATCTCTCTCTCTCTCACTCTCTCTCTCTCTATATATATATATATATATGTGCACTCGACGTATTAGATAATATCATAATGGATAAATTATACCGATCTTCTTTGAGATTTTTAATAATTATACTAATCTCTTTTTTTATTTTTGAAATTATATTAATCTCTTATATTTTACTTGACAACTTACAAATTCTCTACTCCTGTCAATTTTTCTTTTCAAGAAGATAAAACTACCCTTTACGATTTTTTTTTTTTTACATTTTTAAATTGTGACTAATTTTTTTGATTTCTTTTTTCATTTTTTAATAAATATTGATTAAAATCTTAAATTTATTTTTATATAAAATAAAAATAAGTAATTTACCTTAAACTTAATTTTAGATAAAATAAAAAAAAGTTTTAGAAAATTAATCAAAATTGAGAAAAAGTAAAAAAAAAGGTCAATTTTGTCTTTTTAAAAAGAAAAATTAATTGGAGGAGAATATTTGTAAGTTGTCAGGTAAAATAGAAGAGATCAATATAATTTATCCTATAATAATAAAGGTATACTCTTTTTAATAACTTTAAGCTTTTACATGAGTTGATAGTTTAATATAGTTTCAAAATATATAAAAGTCATGAGTTCAAACCTCACTGTCTTTTGAATTAATGTATCTATAAATCCAAACTGACCACACGTGAGCTTTTTAACAACTTAAGTTTTTAAATTAGTTGGTAGTTTAACAATATAACCACACGCGAACTCTTTAACAACTTTAAGTTTTTAAATGTGGTTTAATAATATGGTTGTAACAAAAAATCATTTCACATAAAAGAAGCAACCAATAGGATAATATTATACAAATAGAATTTTGAAAAAATTAAAATAATTAACTTCAACTCTAGAATTCAAATTATAAGTGAACCGAAAATTTTTGCAATTGGTACTTAATTTGACATGAAAAAAATAAATTGCATTAGGTTGACGTGCTTTTAGTAGTTTGTTATGTTTTATAAGTCATTCACTATGTGCTACCAATAACTGTGTTAGTACTACAAGATAAAATATTAATTCGATTTAAGTGCGAATTTTTTTTAATGCAATTACAATTTATTTATTTATTTATAAGTTTAAATGTAATTTCTTCAAACTATCCAGTCTACGTATAAATAAACTTTGGCCAAGTATAAATTTCCCTAGAATTTTTTGGCCAAATTTTCATACTCTTTAATATATCAACAAAATAAATAATATTTTTTCTTTAATTACAAGCATGATTTATGTTGCGGCTAAGTGTACCATTTTTTACATTATCAATTATGTAAGAACTACTTACCAATATATATATATATATATATATATATATATATATTATATTATTGGAGAATCTCCTTCTCCATGGGTAAAGATGAAATTTTAATTCGGATAATTTAGATTTGGATAAACTATCTCCAAATACTCAGTTAATGGGATGTGTTTGGAAAAAGTTTATTTGAGAAAGAGATGAGTTCATGATAGATTGAGATTAAGATGTTGTATTATAAAAGAGATTAAACATGAGAAACATCCTAAATTTAATGACTAAAAGTTCTCTTAAAAGAGGTGGAGTTGAGGAAAAGGAAGAAAAGGGTCATGCTTCACATCTATTTTTCGGATTCAATTTCAAGACTTGTCTTTGAGTCTTGTTACCTCAAGGACTAACTTGAGTTCTAAAATATATTAATTTCTTATTTCAAATTTTACTTAGTGTAATGTTTTAGGGATCATTCTCGTCGTTACGATCTAAGTCATACTAATAAAGGTTACTATTAGTGCGATCGATTAGGTTTACAAAAAATTTAAAAAGCATTTGAATCATTTGAATTATATTTTTTAATTATTTTCTAACACATACAATAAGTTAATTTAATTTCGTTTAAAGAGATAAAAATTAATTTTTTAATTATATACTATTTATGTGACCAAAAATAATTAGAAAACAAGCACAAGACCAAGGTTAATTCTTCTATATATTCTACTCACCTCTCACTTGAAAACAATTCAAGTGGTAAGATAGTATTAAAAAAATGTTATAATCATATATATCAAAATTTGATGCGACATATTTATTGTATTATAACACTCAATAATATTACTTATTACATGTATCAAATTTCAGGGATGGGGTCAGGAATTTTTTTTAAGAAGGGCAAATTTATTTGCTAAATGTTTAATTATAAATTTAAAAAATAATGAAGTATAAAAATTTAATATCAATTGATCAAATTTTTTTTATAAGTAATTTAACTTATTGATATAAAAGAATTTATAAATTAGATAAAAAAAATTTAATCAAAAAAATAAATTGTGTAATACTAAAAAAAAAACTCTAAAACATTAATAAAAGTTTTATTATAAGGTCTAATTAAAATTAAAATAAGAGTGAAATATGCAGTAATTTTAGATTCAGGAAAAGATAAAAATATAAATTAAAAGGTGTATTGGAGTTTTACTTAAAAAATATAATCTAGGTTTAATGATGCCACTGAAAATTGTGACTGATAAGTTATTACTGGATCATAAAATATATATATATATATATATATATATGCGTAAAGAGTTACATAGACTTTATTTTCCTCTCACTCAATCAACTAATGTTCAATTCAGAAATGGACAATACAATCTCCAAGTCCTAAAGTGGACCCACAGGGAGAGACGTATAATGTTGTACTTGCCCCAAAAGTAACTGAGAACGAAGTAATTATTATCATATATTCATTTAATCATGAGTTATCATGTATGAAATATATAAAAGAATTTGAGATAATTATATTAGTTTTCTTAATTTGTATTATAGTTATATTTTTTTAGAATTATATTATTTTTATTTTATTTTTTCATAATCATATCAATAATACACAAATTGTCTTATTTGTATAAATTTATCATTAATAATATTAAGATTTCAATCATCTTTGTATATTATCTTGATCTTCATATCTTTTCAAAGGTCATAAAAGATGTTTATGCAATCATTAAATATAATAAAAAATATTTTATTTGTAATAAAAATATTAATGATAAAATTTAAAGTTGCGTTTGAATTAGTAATTTAGATATAACTTTTAAAAAAATATTTTTAAAAGTTTTGTAAGTAATTTTTTAAAAACTATAAAAATACATTTGAATATGATAATCTAAATTATAAAAAATTAAAATGAATAACTTGTCAAACTCGTATTCCGCATTTTGAAATTAAAAATTTATTTTTAAAAATGTAAACAAACGAAACTTAATCTATTTCGAGTTCGAATTCTCTTTTTTTAACGAATGAAATTTAAAAAATAAGCTTGATTTTATAATAAAAAATATTAATACAATTATTTTTAAAAATAAAATATTAAATTCATATATTTTTTTTGTTATTGTTCATTTTTTTCAATAATTCTTTATAAAAATATATATGTATATAATATAAAAAATTATAGATAAAAAAACTCATGATTGATGATGGTCAGAACCATACAATAATTTGTACCTCTGGACACTAGAGATAGAGACCTTTATATTGGCCATATACTCCATGGACCATCATATTCAGATTGTCTACAATGCGAATTACAAAAAACCAGTTTAGTCCTCGGTAGAACTCTGAAATATCATTACTACCAAATATATACAAACAAAAGGCCACCGGGCCTTACACATGTCAGGTGCCCTTTGATTCCTCATCTTTTCTTGCATATTCATTGGCCACGTCACCCAATCCCTTCATTTTTCTCCACTTGGACGCCACCCACTTGCGAATCTCAATCTTCCCACAATACACGCGTCAAGATCAAGTCAGTTCATGATTTCTGTGGCCCGACTCTGGCTTAACCACGTCACTTGTCTGAATAAATAATTGATTTAAATCACAAGTGCCCAAATTATTATATCAATATAGACACGATCACATGACAACCAAAACTCAAACAGGCTTTTCCAATCCATCGTACCATATTTTCTCTCTCATATATATAAATATAATATAATATATATGTATAACTATGATACATTTCATATGTCCACTCTTCTCTATTCCAAAGATAGAGATGGGGCATGGTGGGGGTCATGAAAACACCATTTCCTTGACCTATTCCAAGGGTCATGTAACAGTCCTAAAGAAGTCGGCATTGAAGAATGTTGATATTTTACTATGAAAATAAAGTAAATAAAATGAATTTTTTTCTATTCAGGTAACTAACAGCTCCCCAAACACCTACCGCTTCTTCAAGCTAAAGAAAAAGAAAGATTACAACAATATAGCCCACACAAACAATACTCACCAACCCAGACCTGCAAATCGCTTCTTTTGCTTATTTCCCAAATCTACAAAGCAGATGGAGATGTATCTATATATACTCAAACGTGTCCTTGACCCTCGGCGAATCAGTGATCACCAAATGGAATTCTTGATACCAAATTTCGCCGGGCATCAAGGCTTGTCCACCCACTCATTTTCGGCGGCAATCCTTCCAGAGCCACGGCCACCCATTTTACCGAAGGAGCCCAATGCTGATAAGCCCTTGAAACTGCTGCTGCCCTCACTGAAATTCCGGGACTTCCTCAAGCTTCTCAACTTCAAGGAGTTGATGTCACCTTCAGCATTGTCGTCGGTTTTGACCTTGGCAACTACTAGTTGGGCAATGTTGCTTCGGCAAAATGGGCAAACTGGTGCCGTAAGGCATGCAGTTGTTGGGTTAGGCTTGTTATGGCAGCACAATGCTAGTGTGCACTGTGCACACATCTGGTGTCCGCAGTCTTGGACTTCAATTGTGCATACTTGATCAAAGCATATGCAACATAACTCACTGTCGCTGGCCTGCAAGAGAATAATAGTCCATTGTTTGTGACAATCCGTCTTTCATTTAAAAAAATATGAATTTTTTTGGCATTTCAATTTCACTATTACATAAGAAGTTTTTTTTTTTCCAAAAATTTCGGGAAATTTCTTTCATGTAGGCCCTAAGACCAGAATTGAAATTGAACCCAAAATTTAAATCATCCCAAACAAGAAAAAGCCACAAGATGAAACACCTTTTTTTTTTTATACCTTAATAAATAAACAAGATGAGACAATTATTCCTTCTATTGGAGTATCACCACAGCCAAGTAAAGCATACCGAGCGTGACAGTAATTTTAGACAAATATAAAAAAAAAAATTAGGCTTCCAAAAATTTCCATGAAGACCATCAGTCCACATCAAAGGCCAAAGGCCTATATGGGAAAAATCTTGTAGTTTGAACTTTAAATAATTCTGGTCAGCTTGGATGTCTTGAGCCAAGACTGCTAGGATCAAGATTCTAAAATTCAAAAATACTTCTAGAAAAGAAAAAGATTTTAAATTTCAAAAAATAAACTTTTTCAGTTTTAAATTTGAATCAACTCCACACTATCCTGCATAATAATTCAAACAGATGTGAAGATTTCAAAATTTTGGGATTTTTTATTTTATCATGAACATGATTGAAATTGATTTTAATTTCAAGATTTTAAACCTTTTTTTTTTTATAAGAAATTGCAAGATTTTAAACATTGTAGGAAGGAGTTAACAGAAAATCACCTCAGAAATGTTGTCCTCAATCCCAGTATCAGAATGTGACGGAGATGGAAGCGAGTATGTTGTCCCTTTCAAGATGCTCTTCTCCCTCTCCCTGTTTGCCTCCATTAGTGCCCGTTCTAACAAAGCTTTTGCCTCTGCATTAAGCTCACTAATGAACTTCAAAGGTGATGGCCATACAAGAGGCTCAGCTGATAAAGGACTTCAGCAAGGCTGCACATGCTCCATGCTTGTGCTTAAGAGCAACTGTGTATGGTATTCTCCTGCAAAGAACCCATCATAAAATAAAACGTTCAATTTTAGACATTCAGAAAATATCATTAACATAACAGAAATTTAGTTCAATTAACTCAAAAAAATGAAAGAAAATTTCGATATTTTAGCACTTAAGTTCTACCTATGTATCCAATCAAGAACTAATACACACACACACACATACATATATTTAAGGGGATTAAGAAATATAAAATCATATCTCCACTGACATGAAGTGGATTAACATTGTCGGTTTACAAGACATGGGGATTAACTCAGGAGAACAGGAAATTTTCATATTTTGCCTTAAGATTCTAGTTTCAAATCTAATTTAAGAGAAAACAAATAATTAATATGGAAGGAAAACATTCAAAATGACTTCTCCTACAACATGATGTAGATTAACCTAAATTTGTTAGTTAACATAACAGTGAGATTCATAAAAAAGAAAAGGAGACATCTTGATGAGCTGCAATTAAGTTCTAGTTTCAAATCCAATTAAGAACAGTGAATTATTTTAATCAATTAAGGTTTCCAAACAAAACATTCTCCAAAACATGATTATTCCAAATTAAAAATTGAGAAGAAAACTGAATCCTACCCAGATGCATCTCTTTGAACTCGATCTGCGCCCCACGCCAACAATTCACGAATGCAATCTAGAGAACCCCCTCTAGCAGCTAAGTGAAGTGGAGTGCTTCCCTGTGAAGCTATAAAGAAGAATTTGTATCAAATCAAATGTCAAATTAACACTACAAAAAAAAAAAATGAAGAACTAAATAGAATTATTACCCATATCCACCAGTTGAAGCACAAACAAGAGCTCCATTATCTAAGAGAATATGGACACATTCAGGCCGTCTTTGACGGGCAGCCAAGTGTAATGGGGTTGCTCCTTTACCATCTCTAATATTCACAAACCGCGTAAATCCCCTGAAATCGAATTCAGTACATAGAAAAACCAATTATTAATTAGCCAAATCAATTTAGAGGGCGATGGAGAATAACCAAATCAATCTAGGAGGGGAACCCACCAAGAAGCAGCAACACGGGAGGACTGGGCAGCAGAGAGAATGGCTTGAAGGCAATCGGAATGGCCATAGTAAGCAGCATAGTGCAAGCAGGTTCTTCCATTAAGTGAATCAAACATCAAAATCTGATTGAATTTTAATGATTAGAAAAGTCAATTGGAGTTCACAATTCATGTTAGAATAAGAAATTATAAGCACCAAACATTATGTACAGATAGTCATACATTTGCCCCAGTTTGAATCAGCTTTTGGACACAAGAGATCCTCCCATGCATGGCAGCCAACATCAATGGAGTCTAAACCATTCACAATCACCATAATTAGAACACAATCAAATAAAAATATAAAATTACTCAAGCAATCCACAAGATCCCAGCATTCCCTAATACAGCAGATTTCACATTCCGTTTGGTTGCTAGGAAATTAGAAAATACGATAAAAAAGTAAAAAAAAATGTCCCTTATTTTCCTTCAATTTTCTCAGCTACCAATCGAACATGACAGAAAAGCTCACCTGCTTATAACGATTCAACAAATCTGGATTAACAGACCGATTCAAAAGCATGGAAACAATCTGAAAATCAGAAACCCCGTCATTCAAAAGATGCCCAAACCACAGAAAAACGTCAAAATATCTATCAGAAAACAAGAAAAATTCAAACAACCCACCTCGATCTGGCCATTAGCAGCTGCTATGTGAAGAGCAGAGTGGCGATCGTACACTGTGGTCTGGTGGATTAGAGTTTGGTCTCTCTCTAACAGAGTCTGAACAGTGTCCGAGTCCCCGAACTGAACTGCGGTGAAGAGGCCATTTTCATGAGTTGTTCTGCAACTTAGTCCCTGACCCATCCCTTTCTCTCTCTACATGTGTATATATGCGTATATGTATATAGTTATACCTATGTATGAGCAATTGAACCCCACGAGAGGAGCTTCACCTTAATCATACGCCACCTTGCCGAGAGGTGGTGGCGTCTATGGTTGAATGGCAAAGCTAGCATTTAAGAACGAGAGAGAGAGAGAGAGAGAGAAAGAGGGCGTGTCGGAGTTTGCAGCTGCCCATTGAGAGGGAGAGCGGGCAGCTGACCGTGTCAGAAAGGAGCAGTTACTGAGACTGGCAACGGGCAGGAGTCAGATATTTAGCGGGCAGTTAGATTCCCGAATATTACAATACAATAACATCGTCAAGAAGTCAGTCAGTTATTTATTATTGTTGGTCTTCTCTTCAATGCCGAGTTTTCACACTCCAAAACCGCGTTTTAGGGGAATATCTCCACCGTTAATATTCACCGCTCTACTCTCATTACCGTCGGATTAGATTTATATAAATTGGGATAATTACTGTCACTTTAACCGAATTACCTCTACAATTACAGGCATCTGTACTTATTTTCTTTAAAATTATATTAATCTTTTTAATGTTTCATTAAAAATATACATATTTTTTTCGTACAAAATTTGATATGAACAGCTTCAAAAGTTTAATTAATAATTTTATATAATTAAAATAATTTTATATATTAAACTAATTTTTATTTTTTAAAATAACAAGAAAAACTTTTATAATTATTCAATATCACAGTAAAATCAATGTATTTATTCTTAAAAATAAAATAATAAATTTATACTTTTTTATTAACGTTAATCTTTCGATAATTTTAATAAAGAATGTCAGTTTAATATTAAAAATTACAAGAGAAATACTTATATTTGTCATATATTACATGAAAGATAGTATAATTATTTCATATATATTTGATAAAATTGTATTGAATTGAAAGTACTCTTTGTCCCAAATTATTTTACCAATTTTTGTATTCAATTGATGTGGTATTAAATTATTCATAATAATTTAAATAACATTATTAATATTTTAAAAATAATTTATTATCACATTATTTATTTTGTCATATAAACACTATTCTTTAAAAAATGATAAACAAAAAAGGATAAAAGAAACGTTTATTCACACTTAGAGAGAGTAATTGGGGGAGTCACAAAGTAGCAGAGTGACTAACATTTTTTTTTTAAGTTTTAATATTAATTTTCACATATTAATGAAAATGCAAGAAAAAAAAGGTTTCTTTAAGTAGTTTTTTAAATATGCATGGTTGTTTTTCAAAAATATCATAGGAAAATACTGTTTTTTTAATGTGATGTGGTATCACAATATTTTTGAGTTCCTTATGATTTGATTTACAGAAGTACCTCATTATATCACATCAAATTGTGAATACAATAGAGATAAACTTAATAAAAATTTAGATAAAAGTTATTATTTAGAGTAATTCTATATTTATATTATCTGAGAGTGTGATTGAACAGTAAATAATTCAAAGATAAAATCTAAATATGTTGAATTCAAATTTTTTTTATACTGATTATGAGCCAACTAGAGTTTAAAAGATGAACATTATCGTCACGAAAAAAAAAAACTCAGTCTAGTACTCGTAACTTGAGTTAATATACCCACTATTTGATCTATAAAAAAAAAAGTAATTCTATATTTCCTAAAAGTACTTTATGAGGTGATGTGGTAAGATTGTTTTTAATATACATCATTTTATAATTTGATGTGTTGCAAATAAGATGTTAGTATGTCATTTGAAATTTTATTTTTGAAAAACATTTTTAAAAGAATAATATTTCTCATTTATTTAGTGTGGATCCTACTAATGAGGAATGCTTGGTGGGATAAAGTAGAGATGAATTAAATCTTTTAACTAAATTAATATAGTGACCTAAAAAAGGTAATATCAAGTTATTATTTAAGTGGTACAAATATTTATTTTTTATGTAATTAGTGTGAGTTTAATTCCCACTCATTGTCGTTATATACAAAAAAGATAGTAATAAAAAAATGTGACATTATATAATTTAATTAAGAATATGATTTTAAATAGAGAAAAATGATAAATCGGATATATGTAATAAAATTGGCTTGTATAATTTTATAGTGATTAATTGAAACAAGAGCGCCTTGTCCTGATTTTGTTTACATTGCCCATTCTCGATCTCGCCCTTGATTTCAAAATAATTTCATTTTATTGAATCAATTTAATACTTATGTATTTTTTAAATTACTAGAAACATTTAAGTTAATTCGATACATAATCGAAGTGTGATAATTCTTCCTCGTCCCTACCCTGAATTCGAATCGGAGTTTATTATTTTTTTTCTAGTACTCACCTCACCTCCGATTAATTCTTTCCATACCTGTCCTATTAAGAACATAATATTTTGCTATCATTTATTGTTATCATCATTAGTACCAACAAACTGAGAAGTGTGTGGTCTTCCAAATTTTGAAAAATTTATTTTTATATTATAATTTGTATTAGAATCTTCAAAAAATTTAACTTAAACCCCTCAATTTTTATTTTTTTTTTGTGTTTTTATTAAAAAAACTTACTTTTATATGCAATTTATAACTTCTTATTATTTGTGCTAGAAAATAATTGAATCAACTAAAACAAAAATAATAATGAATAATACCTTCTTTCTTCTTTTGCCATGCAAAATCAGTTAGGCCTTAATGTTGCATTAATATTAGTTAATAAGAAGTTCAAATTCATTCACCTTTTATTTATACAAACATTGGTGAATTAATTATATACATGATCATTGTCGCATTTTCCTTTAAGGTAAAAAAAGTATGGTGGTAAAATAATACGAAAAAATTATATGTACATATATATATATATAAATCTAATATCGCATATATTTCATATTAGAGTAAATAACAGTTGCATGGTGAAATTGTTTATGTTACGTTTCAGATTTTAATATAAATAAGTAATCAATGCATTCTGACATTTCAATATTATTTTAACATGGGTGTATAGTACTGTTTTGTTATGTTTTTGCAGGTTGTTTTACTCAAAATACACTATGCAAGAAGTAAAAGGAGTAGCAAACTTTCATATTTTCCCTTGCTTGTATTCCTTTGATCTGAAGTGGAAGAGCATTAAAAGAGGTATGAAATATTATGATTGTTTCCCAAATTTCAACCTTCAAGAAAAAAACCAATAGTTGATCTCTATTAAGTTAGTTGATAATTACATATATATTTTTTATATTTTTTGAAATTATATTGATTTCTCATTTGTTATACTGATAATATATATATATATATATATACATATTTCTCATTTCGTACAAAATTTAACCTTGATAGTGTTAGGGTTTTAACTAATTTTTTTTTTGTATAACTAAAATACTCTTGTATATTATACAAATGTCATTTATCTTTTCAAAGATTATAAGAAATGTTTTTATAATTATCAGACATCATAGGAAATGTTTATGTAATTATTTTTAAGGGTAAAACAGTAAATTATTATTTTTTTATTAACATTTTGTGTCCCGATAATTTTGACATAGAAAGTCAATATAATACTAAAAATTATAAAGATATCGTAGGAAACTAAACATAATTATTTTAAAAAAGTGTTGTTATAGTTAAACTTTTTCTATATTTTTGTAACCTAATGATGATTACCAATTGGATATGTGCTATATTCTAAAGCAAGTTGACAATGATAAATCATCTATGATTCCCATTTTCCAAATTCTAAATGTATAGCTTATATAACACGAAAAATTCAATGAAGAATGGCATCAGAAAAAGCAATTACTACACAGTTTCTGTTAGTGATAATAATTAAAGTGATGCCATTCCACACCAAAAGGCCAACTATTCTGTAATTATTCTCTGGGAAGTTGAGAATGAGATGAAGATGCATCTCTAAAAAACAGTAATGCTGTGAAACTCAAACTAGCCCTGGTCATATTACGAAAAGGGTCAATCTTTTTTTGATAGGTCTTGCATGCAATGTTCTCTTAACATGTGTAATGGTAAATCAGGGCTTGCGCATTGGCAGAGATTCAACCCCATACCCAATTCTAGATATGATATGCCAAGTTATTAAAGAGTTATTTTACTAATTTTTTGGTTTGTAGTCAAGTGATTGGCCTCAAAACTCGAACCGAAAAACTCATGGAGTATACCCCGGAACCCTTTCCAGTTGAGCTACTCCTACGAGTTGCGTAGTCATAAATATCAAAATTGTAGCAGGAAAAATATTGAAAACTGAAAATGAAAATGAAGGAAATTCTTATTTCTTACAAACTAGTCAAGTCATTCTTCTACACATGCAATCAACTGAATTCTTTATTATTATTTTTTAAAAGAATAAATTGTATTGACTTTTCTTAAATTTTTTAATAATTGTAGTTTATATTGATTTATAAAATTACAGTGCTTTTTTTTTTTTTTATCAAACTTGTCGGCATGATGCCATTAATTGAAATGAAAATTACTAATTCATCTTATATTTAAATAATAGTTCTATTATCAAATGTTGATTTTTTTTAATCCTTTCAACGATTGTAACGGGCTAAAACTAGTATTTAATACCGACATTGTCAATGTTAAATGTTAACAATAGGTTGTCAGAAGTAGTAATGTAATGTAATTTCAAAAACTATAAAGATACTACTGGTAATTATAAAAAATGTCAAGAATACTTATCTATGTAGTTTTTTTATTTCCATTTTTCATTTTTGTGCTTATGTGTATTTTTACATGGCGTGTAAGTTCATAATGTTTACTGATTAGATCAAGTGATCTTTTTTTTCTTTTTTGATACAACGATAGGAGGGAGAAATCGAATCCACTCTAATAATGTGGGAGGTGGCCACTTGCACCATTTGGATGGACTCGGTTCATAGTGATCTTCTAATCTCACCTGCTAGCAAGTAGCAATGAGCATTGGGAATCGACTATACGATGTAAATATTTCATGTTAATTTATTGAAAAAAATAAATGCTAAAGCTACATTTCATATGTTTCTATCATTTTATTGTTTTTGTAATTGATGAAGAAGTTTTAGAAGAACTTCACAGAAGCTGAGAATACACTCAATTATAGGTATACTTATTCCCTTCTTTAATTTGTCCAAAGAACAAGTGACCAAGAGAAAAAAAAGGAAAGGGAGGCTAATGCAAAAGGCAAAGAATATAATCCATTATAATGTCATTAACTGTCATGCTTGGAATATGATGTTACTGTTAGGATTTGTCCCTTTCCCTTGGAGCTCAAGATATATGAAAAAGAATGAAAAGAAGAAGAAGAAGGAGAAGATACCATTAAGAATGCTCAGTCAATAAGCAAAGAATTCATTCAGAGGATGTCAACATCTTATGAGAAGATGTTTCAGAAAGTCTATATCACAAAAGGTCATCCAAACTTGAAATAAAAATTTTATAATTTGAAAAAAAGAAAGAAAGGTTAATGCTTAGACTTTTCAATAAATTATTCTAATATTCACACATGTGGGATCCATTAATCCTGAGTCCCTATCCAATGAACTCTACTTGTGTAAGTGTTAAAACTTGTCAGAAAGTCCGTAAATAGAATTGACAAGTCAATTAAACAAGATGGCACATTACACAGAAAAAAAAATTTCGTGTGTGTGGACAACTTATTACTTGCATCTCGTTTGGATGGAGAGAATTGGAGAGGAAAAAAAAAACGTTAAGATAGACAAATAGTTAAAGCTCTTGTTTGAAAGTTTTTAATGGAGAAAAAAAAAAATAAGAGAGGAAGTTTGAAGGTTTTAACTCAATTCTCAAATTTCTCAACTTTTGAAGAAATTTGGAGAAAAAAGAAAACGTAGTTAATAAATTTTTTGAAATAACAAAAATACTCATAAATAAAAGAATTAAAAATCCTAAACATAAAAAAAAGGTATAGTTGTTAAATGGTTTTTTATATTTATTTTCTTTTTTTCTCCCATTAATCATTCAAATAAGAAATAATGACTTTCTTTTCTTTTCTCTCCTAAATTATCAAACAAGATAAAGATGAACAATTTTTTTTTTCTTTTTTTTTTCCTTTAATTAAAATTTTTTAATTCGTTTCCCTCGAAACTTTTAAACAAATTGTTAGACATAGGATCTGTTTGAGAAATGCTAGAATTGGTTCTGTAAAATACAGATGATGGTAAATACTTTTTAATAGTATATTAGTTCATATATAGTCTCAAAAAATACTAAAATCTGAAAAAAAAAAAAAAAATCAAATCAAAGAGGAGTTAATTTTCTTGAAAACCAGATAATTTAATGAAATGATTGTAACGTGATCTAATTTGAAATTTAAAGAATTTTCAAACAATTTCTTACAGTATATTTGGGGAAGCGGGTAGAGGGTGAAAAATTATGTCTCACCCCCCTAATTTCAATAATGCTATCCATACACAATTTCTCTACCAAAATGTTATACCTAGAGAGAGGTTGGAAAAGAGAGGGAAAGTGGGGAGCTTGACTTTTTTTTAGCCTACTGATGTGGCTTCGCTGATTGGCAGTCACATTAGCAAGTATAACATTTTGGTAGAGAAATAATGTATGGATAGCATTATTTCCCTAATTTTTGCAATGCTCCAAATAGCTCCGTTTAGAAAGGAGCGTTTTCGGCCCGATATTTTCTCATTCCCACTTGGGCAAGCAACCTCTTAATGAGTTAGATTAAAAATTATTTTCATTTTAAAAATCAACTGGGGCAAATGTCTGGTGTTGCAATTGGGCTTCCCAAGTTGTTTGTGTTACATTTTCATAAGAAAATATCCTATATTACTAAAGGATTCTCGTGTGTGTGTGTGTGTGTGTGTGTGTGTGTGTGTGAGAGAGAGAGAGAGAGAGAGAGAGAGAGAGAGAGAGAATTCTACTGGTTTGGTGATGTTGACATTTTTTCAATATGGGTGGTGTTAAAATGTTAATGAAATAATGTTGGTATTAAGGGGGGCAATCCGTCGGTGCAATTAATTTATACAGTTCATATATTGTTGAGTTTATGTGGAAGGTATAACACGAGTCCCTCTGATTGAACCATGAGCTCTGAAGCATTGTTACCCAAACAAATAACAATCTCACTTGCAAAATGAATCAAATAACTTAGAGCACATCATTAGATGGGGCCTGTTTAGGAGTTTGGAGATAAAAACAAAAATAAAAAACCAATAATTTTTTTAATTTTTTTTTAACCATCTGATTTAAAGAATATTTATCACAATTTTTTTTTATAATTTTAAACATGTTAATTTTTTTTAAAAAAATTATTTAATATTAATCTCACCAAGTATTAGAAGGATACAAATCTAATCTAATAAAAAAAATTGATATAAAATCTAACTATTGAAATTAATTTACATATTTAATATGGGTTTTATTTTCACTTTGTTCACCTAGGGAGAAATGTGTAGTTTTTTTAGTTTTGTATTGGATTTTATTTCTGTATTTATTATGATCCATTGAATTGTTGAATTTTTCAGAATTCAGAATTGAAAGACTCTTATAAGCTAATAAAGTAATGATGATTGATAATTATACAATACCCCTTCTATTGGGAAAAAAATTAATTTACACATTCTTGATTTCAATTTCTTGATTCATTGACCTATTTGGATGATTTGATATGAGGGAGACATAATATGACTAGGCTTTACTTTTTCATGAAAAGCGCCCTCAAAAGTGCCCATTTTTTTCATAACATGTAGAATTATAAATTTTTTATTAACAAAGTATTGATCTTGTGGTGTTGCAAGCATAATGAGAGGCCAAGGTTTTCTTAGATCCAATTTTCACATTTAGCTTTTTCTTGTACTGAATGGAAGTCAACATGATAATACATTTGGGAGTGGTGTGGAAACTATAGTAAAAGGAATCTTTGTATTTGCAAAGAAAATGATGTCATTTCATCACTATTTAGTGGGGTTGTATTTATATTCAAACATGCCCTAAGTTGGACTGGGGTAGTCACAAGTGATTCTCAAAAGTAGCCTTTCATAACCTTTCAATTCTATGCATGGACACAATCCTAAGACTAAGGACACATCAACTACAATTGGTTGATTGTTAGCCTAGAGAATAGTCAAGTCACAAACAATGGTTCCAATTAAGAATATGGTCCAACTTTGTTTGGTATCAAAAATGTAGATTTTCTTTAACTAATGGCTCACAAAGAATGCTTCTTAATCTTTGAAGATGGTCTGAGTGATGAGTTGACTTGAAAAATGTATCGCAATTGCATAACTTTTAAATTCAATTCACTATGCTTATAACTCATAAAATTTCTAAGTTATTTCATAGACAAGCGAGTGAATTAGTTTGGTAAATTTGGAATACCACTTCATTTGCTGAAAAAAAAAAAATCTTGAAGATGGCCAAGCAAGGAATAGTGTCTTGGCTTCTTTTGTTTCAATAAAATTTACTTTCAACAAGTCAATGAAAAAATGCCACAAAAAAAACCCTATTGTAAGAAAGAAAATCTAAGGCCTGTTACCTACTATTATGTTTTTTTTTTTTATTATTTAATATTTACGAAAATTTGAAAGCCAAGACAGAAAACATGTCTGCTAATTTGTTATTTATTTGTATATTTATTTTTTGTGAGAGAATTTTTCTGCTTCTGTCCCAAGCAAAGTTTTTTTTTTTTTTTGGGAGGTATGAAGAGGAAAACACACATTTCGCGTAAGAGATATATGCATAAATTACTCTCCGATTATTACGTAACATTTTTTTTTTTATTTCTCTTAACCCTAAACTGAAGCAAAAACATAGAAAACAAAACAGTTGTGCTTCTGTTTTCATTTTAATTAAAGAACAAAATAAAAACATGTTTCTATTTTTTGAATCATAAAAAAATAAACATTACTAAAGGCCACCTATAACGTTTGATAGAGCAACTTTCGATATAGACAATTGTACTACAAACTTTTTTCTAGCAACAGGACTGTCTAAAAAGATCCAAATAGTGTATTTAGGAAACCAATATTAATATTCGGTTCATGTCCCTTATCACAATATGTGGAAATTGTCTAAGATTTGCCATACTTGTTTTACAAATCTTCTTGTAGTCTTTTTCATTGATAGTGGGGCTACCAAAAATCTTGATAAATGCTTCATAATTCAAATTCATGGGTTTCTAGATAATAATCCAAGAGGGAATTCTGGAGAGAGAATTAGAAAAATGAGAGAGAGACATTGTATTGTGTTGTATATCTTGTAAATTATATATAATAATTTAGGTGACATATATTTAGGCTATTATTGTAACACCAAGTATTTCAAACACATTTATCTTATCTTATCTCTCTAACTAGTTTAGAAGAATGCATCATAAGTTACGAAATAAACCTGAACCGAATTCTAACGGTCTAAAATAAAATATTATTGTAACTAATGTGTAAATATTTATCAAAGATTACTCGAGGATGTGACCGAGTGGTAAGAACATTGAAGTCAAAATTCAAACATCTCAAGTTCGAGTTTCTTTTACATCAATTAGGGTGTATCTAACTGTCATGATTTGCACTAATTGTTGGCACTTAAAGCTTAAATGGTGTATCTAACTATCACAGTTTGCACCAATTGTTGGCAGTTAAGACTTAAAGAGTGGATCTAACTGTCAGCTTAAAGGGTGTATCTAACTATCACAGTTTGCACCAATTGTTGGCAGGTAAAACTTAAAGAGTGGATCTAACTGTCAGCTAAAGCTTAAAGGGTGTATCTAACTGTCAGAGTTTGCACCAATTGTTGGCACCTAAAACTTAAAGAGTGGATTTAACTGTCAGCTAAAGCTTAAAGAGTGTATCTAATTGTCACAGTTTGCACCAATTGTTGGCACCTAAAACTTAAAGGATGTATCTAACTGTTACAGAAAAAGAGACTTAGTCTAGTACATGTAAACTGTCCAAAATACCCTTTATCGATCCATAATATATATATATATATATATATATATATATATATATACACACACACACACACACACGAAAGGATAATTGCATCTTCATATCATACACATTCCATTATTTTTAATTAGAAACATGTCTGCAATAGATTTTAAAATTAAGCCTGTTTGGATGACGCTTTACACAGAGTAATTCCCCAAGTCCACTTGTTGAAGACAACCTATCACCTAAATTCATTGCAACACGTTATCATAGTTAGGGACAAGAGATGTGACACCATTAATAATGGCAATATTGAATACTTTAATTAATTCATCAAGCTAATAATGCTAGATTTTTTGGGGTCTTAATCTTAATTTATCATATTTTATAATAATTAATTACCAGTGTCGGCCCATCTAATATTTTACAAAAAAATATCTGATAATATCTGGTTCACCAACTAATACAGATGCGTTAGACTATTTTTCATTTGACTATGGCCTAATCTTTATATTACAACTATAGATATAGCTTAATGGTCAAGATATATAGTAATTACATGGCAAGAAATTATTTTAAAATCATTTAATTGTACACATGATAAAAAGAAAAAAAAAAGATATTATTCTTTTTTTCTTAGTCAAAATTAGTATGAAATTAACAAGTGGCATGGCAATATATATATATATATATATATATATATATGCAACAAGGTGCTTTGTTTCCCTTTAATTTTAAAACATAATTTCCATGAATACCTTGATAATTTAAAAAAATAATGTTGTTACATAAATTAAAATGCATAGTTAAGGGCTTGTTTGAGATAACTATTAAATTCTTACTCTTGTGTTTCAACTCTTCTAAATGTGTTTGACTATTTAATCAATATTTTGCGATAACTTTTGTTTTAAATTATTTTTCGACAATATTTTTTATTAAAAAAGTAACACCAAACAACCACTAAATCACACATGTTCTAAGAATAAATTATATCAATCGGTGCTCCTCGTGCTTCTCAACTAGTAAACTCTTTTCTCTCTTTTATTTTCCTCTTTTCTTTTTTTGGATATCAAACTAGGAAAACCTTTGAACTACTCTTTATGTGCTTCTTGGCTTAACATCTCTCTCTCGCTCTCTCTCTCTCTCTCTCTCTCTCTCTCTCTATATATATATATATAAATTAAGTTTCATAGATTAATATAAATTAAGGAAGATACTTTCTTCCCAAAATAGCTTTAAATTTTTTTTATAAGAGTATAAACTCTATAAAAAATGATGTATTAAGCTTGAATCATAAGCCCAGATTCTAAGGAGCATTAATAAACACAGATTCTTTATCACTAATCTAAGCAACATGGTTTCTTCTACCAGATTCTTTTCTTATGTGAGAATATACCATGGAAAATGATGTGTGTTAAGCTTGACTAATCAACTCAAGCTTTGTGTTTTTGAGAGCTACCATTGATAAATGTAGGTTGTTTGTTTTTTAGAGGTTCACAACAAATTGGTCAGTGTGGGACATAGTAAGCTAGGTACAAGTTGGAGAACAAATTAATGTAGCTGTAACCTTATGGAAACTTCTCAAAGAATGTTCAAACTACACCCTCATATAAAAATTGTAATATATACAAACTTATATACATATATACATACGTGTGTGTGTGTGTGTGTGTGAGAGAGAGAGAGAGAGAGAGAGAGAGAGAGAGAGAGAGATTGGAGATTTGACATGTTGGAGAGCTTTGTGATATTTTGAAATATCTAATCTCTCATTTTAACTTTCACTTCCTCCTTTAGTCTAGATGTTTTGTATTCTTAGAGTACCTTAGAAGAACGATAGGTTTTGTGTGGCAAATTTGACTAGAAAACCAATTGAGCTGTTGTGGAAGAAGGTCCCATGCTAGTGACCGTAGATAATGTAAAACAAAAGTATATATATATAACACGGGCCCACATTCGTGTTACAATTGGATTTTATAAGTTACAATCCGCAAAACGAGAAGTTATTAGGTGATCTGATCACTCCATGTACGTAGTTATACAATTACAAATTCTATTTATTACAAATTTAGAAAAAGTGATAAGTTTTGTAAGATACAGTCACACTATATCGAATAATGATATCAAGACAAGTCTCGCTGAATAATTATTGAGAGGAATACATTTATTTTTAATTAAATATATCACCTTCTTTGTCGCCTTAATTTTTGCTAGGATTTTGTTTTATTTTGACAATGCAATCCACTTACCTAGTAAATAAATTATAAATTATAAATCAACATGGGCTTAGGAAACGTGAATCATCATTCCTTGACTTCTACAGTGGATGGAGATGAATCTTTTGATTTTTCTTTATAAAATGCATATAAAAATTTCAGAGAAAATCAAAAGTGGAAATGGTTGTTAATAACAACTTGTTATGATTTATTTTAGGGGCAATTCGGCTTTTCAAAAAAAGAAGCTAAATGGATCTTAGTTCTCTGTATTAGGGTGGTTCGGTTCTTTGCTGGGCCGGAGAAGGGGGAGGCCCAATCGAATCAGCAGCAGAAGAAGCCCAAGCCCCGGTTACCTCGTGGTTGACCGTGGACCAATTCTATGAGCCATCTTAGCTCAGTGCAAGTCAGACAAAGAATTGAGAATAGTCAAAACAAAGCCCGACATTTGGTTCAGGATCCAACAACGAAGATAAAGTTTAGCTAATATTTTGAGGCCCATTCAGTTTCGATCAGACAGCGTGTAGTACGAAGGGATGGCAAATTGAATGAGACGGGTAAAGGAGTCCATAATAAAGTCAGAATGAAGTTTTTAAAACCTGTTCAGGTTTAGGATGGGATATGAAAATAGTCTTCACATCTCGTTTATATATTAATTTTTTTTATTTTTAAGTATAATATATTTATTAATAAAGCACATTATATAAAATTAGTTTTAAAGTTTCTCATATCACACTCACATTATTTATTCTTGTATTAGTTATTTTAATAATAAAATTTTGATTTACCAATCAAATCTTTTTTTAACTGGCCTTTGAAAAAGAAAATTAAGGTTCCGGACAGAACGGGATAGGGTCAAGGAATATAAATAGAGTCGGGGTTGAGATAAACTTCTAAGCGAGACGAAGTAAGATCGGAAATATAAATGAGTTGAGATTGGATAAGGGACACTCCGCCCGACGCTGCCCTGTTACCATTCCTAACCATGCGTTGTAATATTCTATGTTTCTAGCACTCTGCATTGATCTAGCCTATTCTTGGTCCAAGCATAACTTATTGGCACAATTAGACTCGGTTCCAGCCCCCCAGCATGACCTCTTGAAGCCCATATCAACTTTTGGGTAATGGGCCCAACCTTGGATCATTCTTAGTATGCATCCTTAAAAATGAGTGGTCTGAAAGCCCAGAAGCATGCACCACAAATAGAAGGCCCATCCATATTTGCTCACAAACATCTATTCCATGTGTGCCAGGTGGCAATACAACACTAGATCAAAAGAATTGCACTCCAGCAATTCCTGTACACACGAAAACATGATAGGATTTCCCAACTTCAAAACCCTAAAATGTAAAAACCCCATTTTTATTCTCCAAAACCCTAACCCTAGAAACCCTCACTCTTCTGAACACTGGAACACACCACGGCCAAAAATTGAACTTCCCCGGCCATGTCTGACCTTGAGTTCTCTCGTTCAGAGAAAAAGAAGAAGAAGAACAAAGCCAAAGATGAAACCAACCACCAAGACACAGACCAAACGCAGACGGACGATTACCTGATCAAGCCGCAGAGCTTCACTCCCTCCATAGACACCTCTCAGTGGCCGATCCTCCTCAAGAATTACGACCGCCTCAATGTACGCACCGGACACTACACCCCACTCCCCTCCGGCTACTCCCCTCTCAAGCGCCCTCTCGCCGAGTACATCAGGTACGGTGTCATCAATCTCGATAAACCTGCTAACCCATCATCACATGAAGTCGTAGCATGGATCAAACGGATACTCCGGGTCGAAAAAACTGGTCACAGTGGAACCCTAGATCCCAAAGTCACCGGAAACCTCATTGTCTGCATCGACCGAGCCACTCGTCTCGTGAAATCGCAGCAGGGGGCCGGGAAAGAGTACGTGTGTATCGCCCGGTTGCATTCTTCCGTCCCCGACGTCGCGAAGGTGGCTCGGGCGCTTGAAACGCTGACTGGAGCGGTGTTTCAGCGGCCTCCGCTGATTTCGGCGGTGAAGAGGCAGCTTAGGATTAGGACTATTTATGAGAGTAAGCTACTAGAGTATGACCCAGATAAGCATTTGGTTGTTTTCTGGATATCTTGCGAGGCAGGCACTTATGTGAGGACATTGTGTGTTCATTTGGGATTGATTCTCGGCGTCGGAGGGCATATGCAGGAGTTGCGGCGAGTGCGGTCGGGGATTTCAGGGGAGAAAGATAACATGTTCACTATGCACGATGTGATGGATGCGCAATGGGTTTATGATAATTATAGGGATGAGACTTACTTGAGGCGGGTGATTATGCCACTGGAAGTGCTTTTGACTAGTTATAAGAGATTGGTTGTGAAGGATTCCGCCGTGAATGCAATCTGTTATGGTGCAAAATTGATGATTCCAGGGTTGTTGAGGTTTGAGAATGATACTGAGGTTGGGGAAGAGGTTGTGTTGATGACTACTAAAGGAGAGGCAATTGCATTGGGTATTGCAGAGATGACTACGGCTGTGATGGCCACTTGTGATCATGGTGTTGTTGCGAAGATTAAAAGGGTGGTGATGGACAGGGATACTTATCCAAGGAAATGGGGATTGGGGCCGAGGGCTTCAATGAAGAAGAAGCTAATTGGGGAAGGAAAATTGGATAAGCATGGCAAGCCAAATGAGAATACTCCCTCAGAATGGTTGAGGAATGTGGTTCTCCCAACTGGAGGGGATTCTGTGGTTGCTAGCCTTGCGGCTGGTACAGAGCTGGTTTCAGCGAATGCTGAGACACCTATAGTGGAGGGTGAGAAGAAAAAGAAGAAGAAACATAAGGACAAGGAAGATGGGGAAGAAGGGCGTAAGCGCAAATTAGAGGAAAGTGGTGGTAGCCCTGCACCATATGTTGCTAAGAAAGCAAAGGTTGAAGAAGCTGAGGAAACTGTTGTGGTGAAGGAGAAGGTTGAATTGAAGAAAGTGAGTGGGGGTGTAGAGGAAGAAGTGTTGGAGGTGGAAGTTGAGAAGAAAGAGAAGAAAAAGAAAAAGAAGAAAGAGGGTGATGACGCTGTGTCTTCTGATGTGGAGAAAACTAAGGAGAAGAAAAAGAAGGATAAAGAACCTGGATCATCAGATGAGGAAAAATCTGAGAAGAAGAAAAAGAAGAAGAAAAGCAAAGATGCAGAGAATGGTGATTCCTCTGTTTTGCCTATAGCTTCCGTAGGAAGTGATGACAAGGCAAACAAAAGTGAGAAGAAAAAGGAGAAGAAGAAAAAGAAGAACAAAGATGCAGAACAAGAGTAGATGAAGACATAAGAATCTCAGCTTTGATCAAGAAAATACTCATATATGTTCAAATGTATCTCATGTCATCTCCAATGGGCTGTTCAAAGATTTTGTAATCTTTTGGCACATTACCGGAACAAGAATTGGTGATTCTTGAGCTTTGCTTATTAGAATGGTTTGTTTGTTTACATTAGTATTTTTAATAAGGAGTTCAACCTTTATGTTTATTGCTGACCTAGTATTTTCTGATATGGATGATATCTATTCTAGGACTAGGAGTTTTGCAATAATCTGTAGCTTGGACTCTTTACCATGCCCATTTTCTACTTTCAGATATTATAGTTCTAGACATGCCTAACTAGCTATTGAGTGGTGTATGTTTTCATTATATAGACCATAATGATGATCTGTAGCTTTGGTTTGATTTGAAATGTTTCATTATCTTAACAAGTTGTATTGCATTGCTATTTGCTAGTAATGCAGGAAGATCTCAACTTCTAAATTCAATCTGTCTAAGTGAGGAGGAAGAATGTTCTATGAATTAGTCAGATTTGTATCTCTTTAGTTTGTTTATGTCCACCATAGCAGAGTTTTGTTCTATAATTAATCTTACAATTAGCCTTCTTTCTCTGAAACCAGATTTGCAATGCTTCACCATTCAACCACTGCACCACAAACCAAATGATCTAAAACCGTCATCTACAAGCTGCTGTTAATTCCTCCCTAAAAACCTAGCAACTCAACCGTATCAGATTCAGACTTAATATTGCATTCCCAAATTGAAACTTATAATATATATATATATATATATTAGATGGAGAGAAATGTGACGATGCATTATTAATCAAGCCTTAATTCCCCAACCCCCAAAAATAAAATAAAAAATCCTGACATTGCCACTGAATTACAAAGGTTAAAATAAATAATCTATTCAATTTTCATCCATTTTGAGGAAAAAAATCTTGTAAGCTTAGAGGTCAACCGAAAACAATCCTTAGCATCGAGTCAGATGAGTGGAGGGAGCTCCACAGATCCATAACGGGCTCGAGAATAGAGAATGGACACAAGGCCTATTGGGCTTGTAATGGGCCAATTACCTTTCGTATTGGTTCACCTGCTGTTCTTTTGGAACTGATCTAAAGTGGGTCCAAGATTTTGATAATAATGTGAATTAGGATGAGACCAAACAATAATTCAACATTTCCATCAAATCTCCAATGGTCTCAGGGTCAGGAAATTCTGTCCTATTGCCATCCCTATTTATTGTCATATAAAAAATTATAAAAAAATATTAAAAAGCCTCTAAAATAAATTTTTTAATTCAAAAAATTCATAATATATTTTTCTATCCAAAAGATTCAAAAAATAAATTTTTAATATAAAAAAATCTAATTATTAACTTTCATCTTAATAAGGTTAAAAAATATTACTGATTAAATTAAGATAACTTTTTTAAAATATATTTTTAAAAAAAATACTAAAAAGTATAAAATAACTTCTTCAATTCAAAAAAATCATAACATTTTATTAGATGAAAATTTATTTTTTAGGCCTGTTAGATAAATAAGAAATGTTATATTTTTTTTTTGGATTAAAGAATTTATTTTAATAACTATTTAGTATTTTTAAAAAAATATCTTAAAAGTTATTTTAGTTTAATCAGTAATATTTTTTAACAGTATTAAGATACAAGTTTATAGTTAAACTTTTTTGTAATAAAAGTTTATTATTTTTTGAATTTTTTTGATACAAAAAGTTATCAGAGTTTTTGGATTAAAAAATTTATTTTAGAAGATTTTTAATTTTTTTTAAATATAAGAGTATTTTAGTCATATAAAAAGATTTAATTGAAATTCTAAAACCATTAATAATAAAATTTTGTACAAAATAAAAAAATTATATATTGTCAGTGTAATAAAGAAAAATTCACTCTAATTATTTATATATATATATATATATATATATATATATATAAAGTAAGTAAGAACCTTCCCGACTAAGTTTTGAGAAAGTTATATAAATTAAAAAATGCATTTCTTTTTTCCATAATTTCTTGCAATTGTACGTCTTAACTTCCAATGTAAGGAAAGCAATTTTGAAATTGAATGATCATCCTGTATACGCAAAAGAAAATAAGAGAAAAGAAAAAGGAAAAGGTCAAAAGGAAAGAAACAAAGCTGTGATTTATTCTTTATAGGGTTCCTTTAAAGACCATAAATAGTAGAAAGCAGTCAATAAAGAGAAAATGTACACACAAATAAACGATTCTCCTTCCCACCACCTTTCAGATTTTTCCTCAGTTCAGCCTCACTCTTTACCTCTATATATTAGTCCGACAATTGATTGTCATTTCTAACTCAATCCCAAATGGCCTCATCAGCTTCAACAATCACCCAAAAAATAAGCTTGAAGCTACTGGTAAACAAGAGCTCCAGGAAGGTGCTCTTCGCCGAGGCCGGAAAGGACTTCGTCGATCTCTTATTTGGCCTCCTGGAGCTGCCCCTTGGTTCCATTGTGGCCCTTTTCGTGAGCCATGGCATGGCTGAGTCTGGGTCCTTGGGTTCAATCTACCGGGGTGTACAAGACCTTGACACCGCCTATATGCAAAACAACCAAACCAAAGGCTCCCTCTTGAACCCCAACAGAGCTTCTTCAAACACTCAAAACACCCCTCTTTTGCTGCAATGGGCAAATAAAAACCAAAAGCTTGAATCTGGGAGTTCCTTTAGCAGCTGTGGATTTGGCTACACATCAGTAGCATGCAATGAGGTGGCGGAGGGTTATGTTAAAGGAGTGGTGACTTACATGGTGATGGATGATCTGGTGGTGAAACCCATGTCCACCATTTCTACCATTACTCTTCTCAACACTTTCCATATCAAAGATGCTACTTGTCTTCAAGAGATGACAGTTGAGGTTGACATGGACAAGGTCTTGATCACTCTTGCATAAGCATCTTCTTCTTATTCTTCTTCTTTTTTTTTTTTTAAAAAAAAGAACTTCTTTAATGATGGTTTGAGTCTTGATTTCTTTCTGGGTTTGCAATTGATTGAATTAATTGAGTTTTTTGTTGTTGTTTTGTTAGGGTTTGAAGATGGTGAAGGCCGCCTTTGAGTCTACCACAGTCCTCACAGATGTGTTCCTAGGGAAGAAGCCACAGTAAAATAGTCCTTGATCCAGTGTCAAAATTAAGCAGACTTTTGTAGTACTTATGGTCATGGGTGGCTTTTTGTAAAGAGAGTATTGTTTTTAATGAAGTGAATTCCAATCTTAATTAAGTTGGCTAATATTAACTAGAAAGCGATCAAGCGCTACGCACGTGTTCCCCACTTTATCTATCTATCTAAGTAAATTCATACAATTCTAGCCTTGCATCTGTTCAGTTTTCTTTTCTAACATCTTATTTATTTATTTTTTTGAAATTGTAAGGTAACATTGTTTAAAATATGGGTCAACTACACTAATGTTTTATAATTATACTAAATTCTTTTGATGCTGCACTTTTTGGCTCTTGTGAGGGTTGCTGTGGACTCCGAACTCCGTTGCCTGAGGAACACTCAAAAAGAAGATCAGAGGGCCATCAGATTGGCTCCGGCGGTAGCCGCTCCGATGCTTAAGTCAATAAAACTGAATTGAAAGACTATAATGTAAGCCAAAGAATGAGCCTCCAATTAACAGCGTACCTTAGGGTTTAATTTATAGGCTTAGTGATTCCTAAGTTGATTAGGATTTGGAGCCGTAAAAGTAGGGATTTAATCATCGGAGAGTGGCAGTTACCTTATTGGATACTGCGCTTGTGAGTGGCAGTTTTCTGATTGAAGACTGTTTCCTTATCCTCTGCTCGGCAGGGCGCTAAGGCAGCGATGAGCTCTGAACCATGGGGAGTGCTCTGAAGGTCTATGCTCAGACCTGTGAGTTCTAGAAGGTAAGTGCATAGCCTGCTCTGGCTGTCTTGTTCTGGATGGCCGAGCCTTAACTGATCTGTAGGCATACGTGTCAAATAAGGATTGGTCTGTCGCTTTGTGGTATATCAGCTACTCCCCCCGAGCCTTAGTTTGAACTCATGGCTTAACTAAGGCTATGACCTCCCGAAAAGTCACGTGTTCTGTCTCCTCATATTCCAAGACGACTGTTGGCACATCATTTATTGCGCAGTCGATTTTGGGCTTTCAAGGTCATCATTGCCTGTAACCGTCGCGACGATTCGCCTTGGTGGGCCCTAGTTTTTGAATGTATATAAAGAGGGAAAGGGGCTTTGCACACCCTTTCCTTCACCATTTTTACTGTATCAAAAAGGGAGATTTCGTCATTATCGAATTAGAACGACCAGTGATCCTTTAAAGGGTTTTTGTTGCTGGAAGCTTTCTTTTCGTGGCCTTTCAGGTTTGATTTTAGCCCTTGTTTTCACCTTTTACTGTTCTTCTTCTTCTTCTTCTTCCTTTTGGCTATTTTTGGCAATGTCGGACTCCACTGCATCTTCCGATGTCGGTAATAGTTTAGGAAGTTAGTCGTCATCTCGTACTTATACTGAGGCTAGTGGTTCTTCTAGAAATAGGTCAGAAGGATCCCGTTCTAGTAATGAAGTTAGGATTGTAGACGCATTCTTAGAACCCAAGAACAGAAGGGGGGAGACCTCTGGCAGACTTTCCCAAAGAGAAGAAGGGTAGAGCACTGTAACCCTAGCCATGTTAGATGGTCTGAGGGATGAATTCGATTTTCCAGAAAACGTCATCCTTAGGGCCCCTGATTCCATAAATCATCCTTCCGACATTAGGGAAGGTGAAATTTGTGTTTATGTTGCTTGGTTCGATATGGGATTGAGGCTTCCTTTCCCTAAGTTGCTTAGGGAATTTTTCTGTTGGTTCAGTCTTTGCCCTACCGACCTGAACCTGAATAATTGGAGGCACCTGTTAGGGTTTATAGTCTTAGGTCATTTGAACAATGTTGAGGTCTCCCTAGACTTGATCCGTAGAAAAATGGATCTCAAGTATATGAGGTCGGAGAGCCTCTATTATATGTCATTCGATAGGGGGTTCAGACCCCTTTCTTTCGTACCGACTTCCAACAAGACTTGGAAGAAATGGTATTTCTTCATTAGTGGAGGATGGGAGATGGAAGACCTTGAGGATCAAATCTTTACATTCCCCGGAGCACGGGGTTTATAGGTAAAACCCCATTCTTTTGTAATTTTTGCTTTTGTTCAGTGTCTCCACTTCTGAATTATTTAATTAACCATTGCTGGTGTATCTCTCATGCAGGTAAAAGCACCAAGAAGAGGCCATTCTTCACACCCGTCCTTAAAGACCAGTACAACAGGCTTCTTCAGACCCGTAACCGGGACTTCAGGGTTATCCTTAAGCCGAGCAGTCCAATAGCCCCAAAGAATAAAAACAGAGTTGAAGATGTGAAGAAAACAGTGTTTAATAGTTGGGCCCCTGCAAAGAAGAAGAGGGTGACGGATCCTTCTCCCCCCGTGGGTTCTCTCCAAACCAAGAAAAAGAAGACCCCTGCCGAGCCTTCCCCCTCTGCACCACCCAAGAAGGGGTTGGTGATTTATGATCCTTCCACTTCGGCACCGCCCAAAAAGGGCATTGTGATTTCTGAGCCCGCCCCTCTTCGGCTCCAAAGGTCCCCAAAAAGGGGAAAGTGAGGGTGGCAGTCAACTTGGACTTGATGCCGGATGGGTACAAGGCCGTTCAAGAGGCCATTGATGATTTTTGGGAGAGTGCCCTTCAAAAGCACAAGGCTCAGAGCACTTAGCAGACCATTGGTGATGCAATGAGCTCGCAGCTAAAGGTAATTGTCGCACTGTTCTTTTTGGTGTTTTTGCTTCACTTCCTGTTTCTTTAAGTTTTTTGCTATTTTGCAGACCCTGCATAGCCTAGCTGCCCTGATGGACTCTGCCCTGGATCCTGAGGCTGTAGAAAAGCTTCAAGATGATTTGAACGAAGCCAGGCTTCAGCTTGGCACAGCTCAATCGAAGGTCTCTGCTACCGAGGAAGAACTCAAGGAAGTAAGGAATTCCCTCTCCATTATGGAGTCCTAGAAGGATTCCCTTAAGTCTAAGAGGGATTCCTTACAGTCGGAGAGAGCATCCCTCCTTCAAGAGCTGGAGAGGCTGTGGAATGAGAATGGAGCACTTCAAGTCTCTCTTGTTCTGAAAGTCGAGGAAGCCAGGGCTGAGACCGAAGTTGAGATGAGGACTGAGGTGGAGGAGATGGGTCAGGAATTTGTGCAGTTCAATTATGATGACTTTAAGTCCGAAGCTTCTTGCCAAATTTTTAGACATTGATCTGTCGAGTATTGAAGAAGATAATGATCCTGACAACCCTCCAGCTTAGGAGATAAACTTTTGTAGTTCTGCCTCATCTTTTCCTTTTTTTACTGATGTACTAGAATATCTTTAATGAAATCAAGACTTCTTCTGAGCCAACTCTTGTCTTTCATCTTCTTTAACTATCTTAACAACTGCTGGAGGTGCTGAGTAAAATTGATACCATTAAAGTAACGGCTGCTCTGTAAGCTTGGAGCTCCAGTCCTTTTAAACTTTACTTTATGTAAGCAAAGAATGTCAAAGAGCTGATTGTATTCCATATCATTCCTTTAACTAGTCATGATTACAAAGTTGTCTTCCGAGCTAGGCAACTTATGATAAAATTTGAATAAAACTGTTTAAGCGAATGTGATAACTACGTCTCCCAAAGTTAGAATAAAATAAGCAGACCAAAGTAAATAACTGATTCTGAGTATGAAATTGGAGGCACCAAAAATTTGTACTGAATAACTTGGGCAGCAAATTTTGTGAAAGCAAGCCGTCCAGGGCTTAACTACTGAGCAAAAAGACTTGTGATAATAACTGGACTGATAGTATTTGGACAGATCTTTGAAAATCAGAACATTTGTTCTTAGGATAGAACCCATAACCAGAGTTTATGGAAAAGAACGTGAGCAAGAAGACTCATATCTGTTGGCCAGAACTAGCATTTGATTAAAAAATAATTTTAACTATGTAGCTGAACAGCTAAGCTAAATCCCCCGTCTTCGATTTGGAAAGCAATCGAGCGTTTTTAATGAGATGGATTAGACCTAAAGGACTTGTACTGGGTAAAAGGCTTTTAGGGGTCTGTGCATTCAGGTGGACCAGACCAAAAGGTCTGTACATTAGGTGGACCAGACCAGCAGGTCTGTACATTCGATGGACCAGACCAACAGGTCTGTACATTAGGTGGACCAAACCACTAGGTCTGTACATTTGGTGGACCAGACCAACAAGTTTGTACATTCAGTGGACCAGACCAGCAGGTCTGTACATTAGGTGGACCAGACCAACAGGTCTGTACATTAGGTGGACCAGACCAGAAGGTTTGTACATTCGGTAGACCAGACTAGCAGGTCTGTACATTCGGTGGACCAGACCAACAGGTCTGTACATTAGGTGGACCAGACCAGAAGGTCTGTACATTCGATGGACTAGACCAGCAGGTCTGTACATTCGGTGGACCAGACCAGCAGGTCTGTACATTAGGTGAACCAGACTAGAAGGTCTATACATTCGGTGGACCAGACCAGCAGGTCTGTAGATTATATGGGAACACTTCATGGAGATTTTTAAAGAATGAAAGACTCTTTATTGATAATACTTCCGTAGGTGTTCTATACTCCAAAGCCTGGGAACAGGTCTCTCAACCATATCTTCTAGCTAATAAGTGGTAGGTCTAATGATCTTCGTTACTTTGTAAAGGCCCTCTCAGTTGGGTGATAACTTTCCCATAGTGGGATCCTTGATGTTTGGAAACGCGAGGTCTCCCTACTTGAAAGCTGATGGGTTGCAGCCCTAACTTAGAGTTGTTGGTCATCTTGTGTTGATATGCTTCAGTCCTTAGGATAGGCTACCGATCTCCATAGGAATCACTGCTTCGATACCGTAGGCAGGTGAAAAGGGAGTTTCAGAGGTCGGCGTTCTTCTAGTTGTTCTGTAGGCCTAGAGTACACCAGGGAGTTTTCCACCCTTCTTCCCTTGGCTTCTTCCAACCTTTTTCTTTAGGGTATCAAGGATTGCTCGGTTGGTGACCTCTGCTTGCCCGTTGGCTTGGGGATGGTTGCTCTTTTGACTAGCATGCCATCAATGCAAACTTCTGTGGTACTTCCGACTAGTGGACTGAACATTTTATTAGCCAGACGCTGATATGTGGCCCCAGTATTCTTTAATCCGAATGGCATCACCCTGTAGCAATAGAGACCTCATTCGGATATGAATGTTGTCTTCTCCGGGTCTGGTGGGTACATCTGGATTTGGTTATATCCTGAATAGGCATCCATGAAGCTCGTGAGTTCATGCCCTGCAGTAGCATCAACTAGCTGATCTATCCTCGGAAGAGGAAAGCTGTCTTTGGGGCAAGCATTATTGAGGTCTGTATAGTCAACACAGACTCTTTACTTGCCATTCTTCTTCTTGACCTAGAATGGTATTGGCTAACTAACCTAGGTAAAACACCTCAGGTATCATCTTAGCATTGAGCAACCTCTGGACCTCTTCCCGAAACCGCTCTGGAGCGAGTGTCCTTCTTTTCTGTCTCACTGGTGGGTGGTCTGGATCTACCATCAATTTATGAGTGATGAGGTCTGGATCTATACCCTCTATATCCTGTAGATAGCGCCCTTGTGATTCCGAGCTTACTAATACTTTAATGGGGTCGCCAATGGGCCTGGCCCCGCTGTCCCTTCCTCTAGGACTTAGTGGCTCGTCAATTTTGGAAGGGTAGTCTTCTGTCTCGTGATGGTGGGAGAGGTCCGGTTCAATGCATTCACGAGCATACAGTAATTGCTATTTGGGAGCCTTCTCTTTGAGAACGAGAGCATGACACTCCCTAGAAGTCGGTTGGCATCCTCTGATAGAATAGACAGCCTGATTGTGGACGTACTTTAGGCACTAGTGGAGGGTCGAGGTGACTACTCCCATTTGATGTAGCCAGGGTCTCCCAATTATGACGTTGTAAGGGGACTTGGCATTTAGAACCATGTATTATGTTATGGTGGTCTTTTGTCCATCTCCCTCTCCTACTGTAGTAGGGAGGTCGATCCTTCCCAGTGGAGTGTTAAGATTCCCGTCAAATCCTGCCATGATCACGACAGTGGGCTTGATGTCACTGGGGTTGAGTTTCATCAATTTAAGGGGCTCATAGAATAGAACATTTGCAGAGCTCCCCGTGTCCACCAGGACTCTTCGGATCTCGTAGTTGGCAATCTTGAGGGAGATGACAAGGGTATCACTGTGAGGACAGTGTACTCCAGCAAGATCCTGATCCATGAATTGGATCTCAAGTGTTGGTCTTAACCTTTTCTCAACGTTGTAGATTGGTAGAATGCTGGGAACAGCTCTGACCTCTCGAACATACCATTTTCTTACTTTGCTAGAAGTCCTTGTGGCTGAGGTGTCGACATGGAGGACAACGATAACCTAATTGTTCTGCCACTGAGGCTCGTTTCATCCTTCCCTTTGTTCCTGCCTTTAATCAGGCCTCTGGTCGGCCTCCTCTGATGGGGCCTATCATCGCGGGGGTTCTGTCCTCCGTCTTGCTTAATGAATTCCTGCAGTCGTCCTCTCCTTAAGAGCTGCTCAATCTCGTGTTTAAGGGCCTTACATGTGTTGGTTGTGTGCCCGCAGTCTTTGTGGAAATCGCAATACTTGCTCTGGTCCCTGTAGCCGGGATCGCCTTTTAAAGGCTCCTGCCACCTTAAATTTTCGCGAGATCGGACTTGCCAAAGTATGTTGTTTGGAAAGGTGTTCAGAGAGTAAAATTGGTGAACTCTCTTAGTCCTGGATTGTATGGAGTTTTGGACGCCGTTCTTTTTTCGAGGCTTCTGACCCTCTTCCTAGCTGTACTGGGGTCCCTTTTCTGGTCATCCTTCTTCTGCTCATCTTTCTAGGCTTGCTCTTTAATCTTTCGAGAGGTATTCTTTGTTCCTCTAGGTTAATGTATTTCCTGACTCAATCCATGAGGGCTGCCATGTCGGTAAGGGAACTCTTTGTCAAAGAATCTCTGAAACCTCCCTGAGCAAGACCAGAGGTTAGAGCAGCCACAAGGAAGTTGGGGCTACAATCTGTAACCTCAGTGAGTTCAGCATTGAAACGCGCAATGTACTTTCTGATGGGCTCTTCCTTAGATTGTTTTACATTCAGTAAGAATTCAGAACCCTTCCTCAACCTTCTGCTGGTCATGAACCTGTCTAGGAATCGCCTACCGAGCTTATAGAAGCTGGTGACTGAGTTTGATGGAAGATGGTGAAACCACTTCAGAGCAGTGCCTGTGAGGCTGGTTATGAAGGTGCGGCACATAAAGGGGTCAGAAGCCCCATGTAAGGCCATAGTGTGCTAGTAATGGGAAAGGTGGTCCCAGGGTCCCCAAGGTCCCCAGTCCTATCGTATGGGGTGAACTTTGAGACTACAAACTTCTTTGGCCTCTCCTCTGCCATTATAGCAGGGGTGAACGGCGTGGCAAGCCTTTCGAGCAGCCTTGCTAGCTCATCCTGCTCTAGAGGGACTTGGATACCTCTCATCGCAACAGTGCGATCCATGGAGTCCACAACTTTTTCAACTCTTCGTGGGTCCCTAGGCGGGACTTCTTGTGAATCTCGTCTTGCTGCTTCGGCTCCTATATGGATAGGATCGGCATGTCCTATAGACGGAGGAGGATTTTGGTGCTCTCGGGCTAGAGGTTGAGACTCCTGCGATGCTGGGTTTGCTCCTGAGGCCCTTGCAGTTGGAGCCCTAGTGGTACTCCGATAGTGAATATCTGGAATAAAGGTTGGTACTCCCCGACCTATCGTGTCACGCCCCGAATTTTCACGAACCCGGGGGTGAGTGTAACGGAAGTAAAAGACAATAAAATAATAAAAATAAAGGACAATTACATGTATTTCAATACTAACTCAATTCAGGTTCTGATACAATTTCATAAACCTTACCCATTGTTTCACAACATACAAATTAAACATGCATAGTTCAGAGGCTTATGCCCTTATACAATATCAACACATGCCCCAAGGGCCAAAACATTTCAAGTTCTTTCTTTCACTAAGATATCACCAAATCTCATGTAGCCGGAGCGTCATCTGAAATGGTATCCCACGAATGGGTCAGCTCAACTGCTGGTATAATATAATGCTAATGCAAGAAACAAAATTAAGGTGTGGAATGTGCAAGTGTACATTTATATCTACATGGCATTCAATATCATCAATGCAGTAAATGAACAGTATGCATAACGCACCCATGCAACTCTATGCCAAACCCATGTCTCGCTTTATGGACCTTCCCCGTAGGCCTGCAAGTACCTCAATATGTCTCGATTCACGGTCCGGAACCCGTCTGGCATGCGAGTACCAATGGCCGATTTTTGGGTTTTTCACCACAGGATCTACACCCTCATAATACACAGTACCACGTGCTCAACTCACACCATGTTCTAAGGAAATCACACTATGCCAATATGCTCGGATTCTACCATGCCATAATGCAATCTCAATAAGGCATCTTATCCACACATGAAGCATGCTTTAAACAACGTATTACACAATAACATTCCAATCACAAAATCCCTTCATCAAGGGTACATGCAGACATAGTTCACTTAAACACATGCTTTAAACTTACATAGTTCATAATCCCAACAATTCCCGGAAATATAATTCACACATTATGCTAACACATGGAATATACATATAATCATGATCACATCCATCACTTAACCAAACTTTCAAAAAGATAACAAGAAATACATAAGCATGCCAACACTCAACAATTATGTAAATCATCCAGTCAACATGGCAATTATTCCTAACTTAATTCTATTTCTTACTTAACACAATATATCATACCTGATGGGTCGGTCTCAACCCAAGAAGGTGTACTCGTAGCGTAGCGGAACTAACAGTAAGAATGCAGAAGGTCAGACCACCTTCTCTTTGCCGTTTACTGTCCCTAAAATCATGAAACACAACTCAGTTCAATTGCTACTTGAATTATGCTATTCATCAAATGTTATGTCTTTATTTTATTAGTTTCTATTTTTCTAAAATAAACTCTACTATTGAGTCTGGAACGCCGAACAAAGTCGGTTTAGGCTTTCGCAGAATTCAATTTGGACTTCTGTACTAAAAAGGGCAAAATGGTTATTTTGCACTTTTACTGCTCCTTACATCCCGAGACCTCTTTTCGCAATTTGGATTCCACAGTTGAGTCCGGAATGGTTGAGATAATAAAATTTTACTATTTGTTTGCTTAAATCGGAGTTTGTTTGACTGTATTTTAACTCAGGGGCATTTTGGTAATTTTTAAATGTTATTACGGTCTTTTATTTCTCGGAACCCCATCTCGTAAAATGGACCTCACCATTGGTCTCAGAATGGTCGAGATAGTCAAAATACACTAATGCTTTATCCCATTTGGACTCCGAACCATTTTGTGGTATTTAAAATAATTTAATTAATTAAATCAATTAATTAATTAAATTAATATTTTATTCAGAGGGGTCAAACTATAATTATTTAAAAGTTCTGGGGGCCAAGCTGAATTTTTGAAAGTTCTGGGGGCCAATTTTAAATTTCAAAAAGTTTTGGGTTAAATTGTAATTTCTAAAATTTTCTATTCCAAATCTAGATAGCCAAACAGTAGCTAAGCCCTAAAACAGGGATAGGATATCCCTATTCTCAATCTAATTCCAATTCCAATTTCTTAACCCTGTAACCAAACACCCCAAACCCCATTTTAAATTTAAAACATATGGCTGACACGTGGAGGGGGTGGGTCGGTCTTGACCCGACCCGAACTCGGACCCGAACAGTGCCCCTTTCTTCCCCGTTTTTCCGGTAGGTTTCCGGCGAGTCTCTGGTCACCCTCGCCTGGCGACGGTGGCCAGAAACTGCAAAAAAAAAAGTTTTTAGACTTCATTTTCTTGGTATTTTTGAAGCCTGTTTTTTATTCCAAACCATTCTAAAATGTTTTTAAAACATTCTAACACCGTTTTGAGCCTCCCTAATCAACGAAACAGCCCATTTTTCTTGCTACCAATTTTCTGGCCAACTGGTCATTTCAAATTTTCGTGGCCGTTTACCTACGATTTCAACTCCCTTTCGCTCATAAAAACTTTCTGCACTTTATATGATTAATTTTATCCCTTTTAAACCAAGCTTCATACATGAAATCTTAAAAACCCAGATTATTCCCACTACCTACAATCCCATTTTTCTACCTAGTCTCTTCACTAAATCACCTCATTTTTTTTGCAAAATGATCTACATTTTATGTACTACGAAGCCCTAAAATCAAATCAAATTAATATGCTTCAAAATTGAAAAACCAGAACCGAACTACTTACCACTTTTCTAGGGTTTTCTCTCTCTAACCGTGTGCCCTCTTCTCCTCCCTGGTTCAAGCTTCTCCTAATGCTCACCACTCTCTCATTCAACCTCTCTCTTTCTTTCTGATTTTCTCTCCACCCCACGTACACATACACATACACACATCCCACACTGGCCCCTTTCTCTCGCTCTCTCTCTCTCTCTCTCTCTCTTTATATATCTCTCTCTCTCTCCCTATGGTTTGGTCTACACCACTCCACCTATTTGACCTACACACACACAGAACACACTTACATACACTACCAAACTCACCCACTCACTTACACACCACAGTACCCACACCCATGCTTCCTTGAGTGTTGTACACTCAATCCACACACACACACAACCATACACAGCACACCTGATGTATTTATATATATAAATTGATATACCACAAACAGACACACCAATCACCTTGAGACACGTGTGCTTACAGAGTTAATAATCTCGATCATACAGAGCTAATAATCTCGATCATACAGAGCAGCCACTAGCCTTCAGGGCATTCTCATATATATATCCTACAGAGCCAACAAACTCGGTCATACAGTGTAGGCGAAGCCTCCAAGGCATTCTCATGCACATATCTTCCAGACCTTATGCTCTGGGCAATATTCATTCAACATTTCATATGGTTCCGACCTTATGGCTTCCTTAACAACTGCCAAGCAGGGAATAAGGAAACAGTCTTTAATACGGAAACTACTATCTATGATTATCTCTATCTACGACTCAATACTCCACAAGGTAACTGCAATCTCCGATGATCAAATCCCTATAATCATGGCATCGAATCCTAATCAACTTAGGAAGGCCATGACCTATAAATTAAACCCTAAAGGTATGCTTTATTTATATGCTCATTCTTTGGCTTTCAATACAGTCTTTCAATTCAGTTTACTTACTTAAGTATCGGAGCGGCTACCGCCGAAGCCAATCCGGTGGTCCTCTGATCATTTTTCTGAGTGTTCTACAGGTCACGGAGCCCATACTTATTGCGAGTTGAAAAGTGCAGCATCATAAATATATATATATATATATATATTTAATTACCTGCATATATATATACACAACATACAATTTCACACACATGCATACATGCACCACTCATTATTCACACCCATCATATACACACATACCTTTTAAAAATAAATAAATAAATATTTTTATTCCCAAAAAAAAAAATTTCAGGTCATTACATGCCGCTGCCGACGGCTGAAGATCTCTGCCAACGTGAGTGGCACCTTGGGGGTATGCCGGCTGGTTGTTGGGAATATCTTCTTGGGGTTCTTCATCTGCGGTAGCAGCAGGAGGTTGAGTCCTCTGAGTAGTCATGTTGACAAGTGGATTCTGAGGATTGGTTTCGTGGCTTTGAGTTAGCATTGCCAGGGTTCTAGACATGGCTAGAAGTTGTTCCTGCATCAATTGATTCTGACGCTTGACCTAATCAAGCTCTTGTCGTACGGGATCAGTGGTTCGTCCTCTTCCCCGTCCGGTTGGAGGCCGGGGTTGAGGGTCTTCAGGATTTTGAGCGTTCTTCCTCGAGCGGAGATTGGGAGCCATGATCATTCGGGGTGGTAAAGGAAGAATTTTTTGTAGGTAGAGCACTTTCGTTAAAGAACGACTGTCGTTCCCACAGACGGCGTCAAACTGATGTTGCACTTTTTGGCTCTTGCGAGGGTTACTGTGGACTCCAAACTTCGTTGCCTAAGGAACACTCAAAAAGAAGATCAGAGGGCCACCGGATTGGCTCCGGTGGTAGCCGCTTCGATGCTTAAGTCAATAAAACTGAATTGAAAAACTGTAATGTAAGCCAAAGAATGAGCCTCAAATTAACAGCGTACCTTAGGGCTTAGTGATTCCTAAGTTGATTAGGATTTGGAGCCGTAGAAGTAGGGATTTAATCATCGGAGAGTGGCAGTTACCTTATTGGATACTGCGCTTGTGAGTGGCAGTTTCCTAATTGAAGACTGTTTTCTTATCCTCTGCTCGGCAGGGTGCTAAGGCGGCGATGAACTCTGAACCATGGGGAGTGCTCCAAAGGTCTGTGCTCAGACCTGTGAGTTCTGGAGGGTAAGTGCATAAGCCTGCTTTGGCTGTTTTGTTCTGAATGGCCGAGCCTTAACTGATCTGTAGGCATACGTGTCAAATAAGGATTGGTCTCTCGCTTTGTGGTATATCATCTTTCAAAGTTTTTAAAATTATACTAATATTTTTTATTTTTTCTGACAAATTATAATTATTTTTTCTTGTCAAATTTTTTCTTTAAAATGATAAAATTGTTCTTTCATATTTTTTTTATATTCTTTCAATTTTGACCTTTTTTTTAATATTTTTAAATAAATATTAATTAAAGTGTTAAATTTATTTTTTTATATAAAATGAAATAAGTTATTTACCTTAAATTTACTTTTATATAAAATAAAAATATATTTTTAAAAAAATTAGAAAAAAATTAGTTAAAATTGAAAAAAAAATACAAAAAACCAAAAACAAAAACATGAAAGGTTAATTTTGTCATTTTGAATAAAAAAATTGACTAAAGAAGAGTAATTGTAATTTGTCAAAAAAATATAAAAAATCAATATAAATTTAAAAATCTCAAGAATGTGTAATTTACTCTTTAAAATATATATTCTCTAATCAAAACCTTTGATAAAAAAAAAAAAAAAAGAAGCTTCAAAGCATAGAGTTTCGCTGTCAGTGACCTTGTAATATGAGAATTTCCAGATCCATAGTATATATGAGATTTCTTTTTTAGTGAATTTAATATATCATTTGACACTATATTTTTTTAATAAAATTTTATCATATGTATTATATTTTATTAAAAAAATAAATTATATTACATATGATAATATATTTTTAAAATAACACACTGCCATCTTCCTGTACGGACCCATTTAAAAAAATTTCAATTTATATGTATGTCTCTCTATTCATCAGCAGCTCAATCCAATTCAAGACTTGAAACGTTAATTTCAAATAAATTTTTTATTTTTTATATTATTATTATAAAAATTTAATAATATATATATATATATAATATAAATTATAACAGTGTTTTAATTTGGAGAGACGAATGTGTTGAATGAAAATCTAATAGTACAAGTCTTGCATAATCGAATAATTAAGCAATACTTAATGAAATTTACAAGATATAAACTAGGCAAAAAAATTATTCACATCTTGTTTTTATTTAAACAGTTATTAATAAAATAAAATAATACAAATAAGACTCAATTAATAGAATTAAATATTTTTTTAAGTCTTTATGATATTTTTTTGTGGAGTTAGACCTTTATTGATTTTAGATTTCTTCAAATTCTTTTTTATAGATGGTGCTTAAAGCGATTATTTTTTCACTTAATGCTAGAATTGGTTTGTCTCTATTTTTATATGAATTGGAAAAATTTATATCTATATATGTGCTTGTTTAATTGGGCTATCTAATAATACTGATAAAGATAAATAGCTAATGAAATTAAACAGTTGATGAGATAAAAATTATTGAAAATAAATTATAAAATATGAAAAGACAAAAATAACACCAAAAAAAAATGATATAAGGACTAAAAAAAATGGAGAATTAAGTAATATTACATTACTTTCCCTTGACTTAACTAAATAAACATCAAGTAATAATTTATTGAAATAAGTTAATTTTAATTTTAAAAGTGTGAATCCCGTTACATGAACTTATTCTAACTTATTACATCCAAAAGATTAATTTTAAATTAAATATTTAATTTCTCCAAAAAAAAAAAAAAACTAGCCCCATCTGTAAGTATGTCCCTGTATATATACTATATAGTCGGCACAACTGTTACCAGTTGGAAATATATATATATATATATATATATATATATATATATATGAAGGTGGTAGAAGCTTACAGAAGAGGGGGGCATCCAATGTCATCCCTCTTTATTAGATTCAATAAAATTGATGTGATGAGAGAAGGTCCCTGAGAGTTCCACAACCTTCCCGTTTCATTTCCTTTTATATTACTTTAAAATAAAATATTGGATACAAACTAGAACCATCCTCTCTCATAACTATAAATAAGGCACTCATCTGCTTCAACTTCATCATCCAATAGTTGAAAACTGTCTTTGCTTCTTCAGTGAATTCTCTTTCTTTGAGTTCAATTCCAAAATGTCCATCATTCCAAGCATCTTTGGTGACCCACGAACCAGTGTATTCGATCCATTCCCTCTAGACATTTGGGACCCCGTCCAGGGCTTCTTCACCTCCGCACTAGCTAACGTGCCTCAATCAGCCCGGGAAACCTCTGCATTTGCCAACACTAGAATTGATTGGAAGGAGACTCCGGAAGCTCATATTTTCAAAGCTGATCTCCCTGGGCTGAAGAAAGAAGAAGTGAAGGTTGAGGTGGAGGAAGGTAGAATTCTCCATATAAGTGGAGAGAGAAGCAAGGAGCAGGAGGAGAAGAATGACAAATGGCACCGCGTCGAGAGGAGCAGCGGCAAGTTCCTCCGCCGATTCCGTTTACCAGAAAATGCAAAGATGGATCAAGTGAAAGCTAGCATGGAGAATGGGGTCCTGACTGTGACAGTGCCCAAGGAGGAGAAGAAGCAGCCGGAGACTAAGCCAATTGAAATCTCTGGCTAAGGTTTTTGCTGTGTCTGTTGGCTAGTTCCTCATGAATAAACTAAATAATGCATGTCGTATGCTTGTGAGTCCTGTGTGTTTGTGATTCGAGTCCTGTGTGTGTGAGGAATATTATGATTTTGTAAGTGATTTATGTGTGAAATGAGTATCTGATCGTAACTGTCTCTCTAGCATGCAAGTTTTTACATCAAAATCATGTAGTTTCTAGTATGCAATATAATCATAAATAGTCAGGTTAAAATAAGAACAAGAAAATCAAAGATCCAATTTCAATCAAGAAAAATGAAGATTAAATCACATCACATCACATTTACAGATCGTCATCGATCATTTACACCGTCGGCAAACTAATTATGTTAGCAACACTTGAATTTTTACTGCCATCAGTACACATTTCACTCAGGAAGGATGATTTTTTGCGTCTCTGATAGGAAGAGAAATCCTCTGGTACAGCTAAAACTACAAGCTCTCGCTAATCAGTTAAATTGGAACCTCTTAAGGATAAATATACAGAACCTCTGAAAACTTCATCTGCCTCCCTCTGATTTTAATTCAGTGAAGCTGAAATGAATTATTGTGTGTAAATTCCAGATCTCCCAAGCTATGCAATATATATATATATATATAGACACACAATCTGTAGCTTGCAGATATAAAAGATGAGTGATATTCTTATACCTTCAGGAACTCCTTCACATTACGTAGAACTCCTTTGTCATATGGATTAATGAACCTCATCTCAGTTATGGTTTCCCCTGAAAAACCAAAATATTTGAAGACCAATTTTCGCTAAATAGTACAAAATAACAATAGAGCCCTTTAAATGATTTACCTGGCTGAGGCTGGACAAGTTGTTGCAACTCTGGATACCTCTTCCAGTTTATCTACAGAAACATAATGTTTATAGTTCAGGATGCTATAAAATGGGTTAAAATTGGAGCTTAGAGGGCCTATATTATTGTTTTACAATATAAACATGGATTTGGGAACTTACCCACTCATCAGTTCTGATGTTGAAACATATACAATATATGTGCCATATCAGGAAAACCCCCTACACATTCACCGAGAATGATCTTCTTAAATGATCAAACAAGCTATACTTCCCTTAATTTCTTATCAATACATTATTTGAAAAGAGAAGAATCAATACAAAATTGGAAACAATAAACACCTGCCATAGCACTTGGAGAAGAGAGAATAGCATTGTGCTAATAGCCAAATTCCCAGACAAACTAGTCTGCATGGTTCGAACATAAATATAACATAGAGATTAAGTCATGGTGTAGCAGAGCGGTGAAGATTGTGATGCTGCAATAATTTAGTGCAATTGAGTATGATACTAAGAAACCCTGAGATGCTAACAAGCAGCACACTAGGCAGCATGACCTGGAGAGCAGGACATACCTCCAATCGAGTTCCATCCAGGATGTGAGATTTTGAGGCAACTGAAATGCAGGAGAACAGTGCAAAGTGAAATAATAATTTCAAAAGAAAAAATCAAGGGATTAAATTTTAAACAATTTTTATTAAAAGAGAATTCCAAAAGTTACACAAATGAGGATTGAGATCTTGCTAAAAGATAAATAGAGCATTCAAAACGTAAAGAACTCAAGTAATACAACATTTACATAGCAATTGCATTCAAAATTCAAAAACCTTTAAAGTAATTAACCTTTTATACCTCATCCCAAAAGAAATTACACCATTAGGTCCCAAAAATTTAGTGATCTAGGTTTCCTTCCCAAGAGCATACTAGTATTTAATACAAAATCGACTAATCTCACATCTTGTGTGTTAATATATGACCTAATGCAGAACAGTCGAGATATTTTCAGATTTTACTTGTTTGTCACAGACAAATCTACAGTTAATCTACAATTCTGAATGAAATCTTTCATTTATGCAAGTAAAAGTTTTCAATTTTTGGTGGAAAAATCTTGGATGCCAATTCCATAAATGTGTGTATCCAACTTACACACACACACACATACAACAAGGTAAGTTAAATCATTTCAACTCCACAAGTCCTTAGACCAATAACTAGAGACCATCTGCACAACATTTTCCCACTACTTTGCTCATCTAAGGCCATATCTTCTATTACATCATTAGCCATCATGTCTTTTTTTCTTTCTCACAACTTTAGGAATTGCATTCCTTCTTGTAGGTGCAGCCATTGGTTTTAGTTACACATCTCAACACATTTTTGAGTTGGTAAGGAAACAATTAAACAAATAGTTAATATTTGTCTCTTTTCTTTGACCAAGAACATTAAAGCGAAATTATCCCTTATCCTAGTGATGACCGTGGATTCTGCTTTAACATGATATCTAACATGTATACGCAATAAACAACTTTAGGCAAAAGTAAAACCAATATGGACTTACACTGAGATGAGCATGCTACATAAGAAGCCTCAGAAATAATGAATCCAACTAGGAGAAATATGAAGAGGACATGATTTTCTTGACCTGCATTGAGAGAATATTAACTTCAGCATCCACTAAGGTATATAGCTGCATATAAAGTCAATGATGTTACCGAATACAGGACTGGTTTACAAATTACGTAAGAATACAGAACAATATAGTGAGATAAGTCTAAGATTATTTAAGGAAAGTTCTATACAGCACAGATGAGTTTTCATTACCTATACAGTTCCCAAAAGCAGGACAATGGTGATCGAATCCCTTTACATATGCCTTGCAGTGTCTACAATGTCTTACCCTCTGGATTGAAGCAGAAATCTGTACAATGATATTAATACTGAAGACTTAAAAGTACATAAAAAATAAAATAAAATAAGTACCATTATTGAATGTATCAATGATGTGTTAAGATTGTCTGGCTGAATTGAAAAATCCACTCAGCATGAAAACTAAGATTTTTAAAAACTAATGCCATATGTGCTTTAAAGAAAAAATATATGCATAATAAGTTTTCCACCAGATTAAATAAGAAGTTAGAAAACTTGAGCTTTGCAATGCTGAATGTATATCTCAAAGCAATCAAGAACAAAATCACTCCAGCTCATTGCAAAAAAATTAGAAGGATAAACAGTTTTAGGAATTATTGATAGTTTGGAGTAATCAATCACATTTAACAAGCTAGCGTGCCACTTGGATCAAGAAAATATTTGAACAGGAAACAGGAAACATGAAAAAGCAACCAAAGTTATCTAGCAAAGACAATTTTGAAAACTAAAATTCAAAAGATTAATTTAAAGAATATGATAGTGAAAGTTGGTGTTCCTTAAGATATTAAAAGAGACCGACAGAGATGAGTTTACTCCTTCAGCAAGAAATTCACAGCGCGTGCCACAAGTTGAAGGTTCCAATTCCTGCATGAGTAAATAAGATCAATATAGATCACTATGCATGTTGTGCCATCTAAAAGGAAGGGCTTGTCAACATTTGCAACCTCCGGATGGGCTTCAACATCAGAGACAGGACTGTTCACTAGTTTGTCAAGACATGAAGATCCAGATGAAACAAAACCAGGGTTACTTGACAGGATACTGCCACCAAGGATAAGCTTATTAGTTTAATGCATATATAATGACATGATATATTAAACATCAAATCTCTTTCTGCTTATGACCGAAGATCGAAGCAGTAAATCTTGAAGGCGCAAATGAGAATCAGACCTGTGTAGACCAATCACAAGCACAACAAGCTCTACATGGAATGCAATGTCCATTAACGGTGAAATAACTGCAAAGGCAGCATGTTCAAGATTGTTATGCTTGCGCTAATGTCAAGTAGGAACTAATGTAATAAAAAAAAATGATTCAGCCGATGATGAAGAGTTGTTAGTCCATGCGCTCCCTTACATATGAGCACCATGAGTTAGCATGCTGTCAAATGCAGATTACAATACACTGAAACAAAATCTTCTGATTTCATAATAAAAAAAGGAAAATTGGCTACGGAGATTCCGAGCAGTACCTAATCTACCGAATTCGTACAGTTAGGCTCCAGTTCTTATAATTAAAATTTTTAAAGGAAAAATAAAAGTTTCCAATAAAAAAAAATTAAGATTCTAAACATTACAATTTACAGGATATTCTATTCTGAAAGCTATGTGAAGAGACTTGATCAAACATATTCCAAGCTTCACTCCAAAATATTCATTTCAATAATTGGAGCCTTTGATATTTACATTGTTCACCAGAAATCCTTCCAAGGAATTACTTTCCTTCGAAACAAACAGAAAATAATTGTGTGATGTAAGAGAGGACATGCACTGAAAGCTACTAAAATTTCAAAATGAGTTTAGATGATTGATACAACTAAAGTGGTGTCCCAAACCCGGAAAGGTGGGTGGAGGAAGTATACTTGTATGTTATGTGTCCCCAAAAGTAAACAAGTAAATATACATATGACATAAATATAGATGCACTAATATATGATAATTTTGAACAACCAACCTACAAATAGAGCTATAAAGACATCAAAACGGAAGAACAATGTATAATATAATGATATCCAAAAGTCTAATCTACAATTTGTAACTTAATTAAAATAGTCAATTTAACAAAACACTGTGGTAATTGAGAAATAAAAGGTACCTTTTCGAATCACGGCAATATAAACGCCCCAAACGAACAATATATTGAAGAAAACGAACGCCGGAGCTGATCCACGGACACGAAGAAGTCCCTTGCAGCATCTCCCGAAACCGGCCACTGCCAGCAGCACTACAGCTGGATGTAAACAAAGAAAGTAACAGACCATTTCAAGTTTCAAACAAATCCTATATATGCATATATATATATATATATATATAGAGAGAGAGAGAGAGAGAGAGAGAGAGACGGGGTGAACCTGAGAGTGAAAGGAGGATGAGAAGAGAATAGTCGGGGAAGAAGCGGGGAACCATAGATAGGGCAAACTGAGTGAGGAGGACGGAGACGAATGAAACCACACAACGACCGATCATACACTTCCATGAAACTTTCCGGTTTCTCTGACAGTCTAATTCTAACATTTCAGCGCCAAAAAAGTAACTGTATAAACGACTCGATTGTGTATTCAATTGTGCCCTCACAAGAGGTGGATGAAGGAGACGGGAGATGTGCTGTGTACTGTTATGGGCTTCATATTGGGCTGGTTTGTGGTGGGTTAATTTGGACTTTCACCGATCTTATAAATATTCCCTGCAGGTCTGCATTAACCCAAATTAATATTCTGTTGATTTTTAACAGAGGCCTCAAATCAGGCCCAATTAAATTGCTGATTCAATTAACTTGACACTTGACAGATTGATTCATTCTGGTTAAAAGGTCAGGTTAATTGGGAGACTGATTGGAAACGTATAAGGATGAGATTTTTGATAATTACTAATTTACACTAATATTTTTTAAAATTTTTGAAATTTCACTGATTTTTTTACTTTATTTGATAAATTATAAATATCACATTTCAATCAAATTTTTTTTCAAAATTACAAAACAACCCTTTTTATATATTTTTTTCAACTTCGACTAAATTTTTTTAAAGAAATTTTATTTTTAATTTAAGGTAAGTATTTTACTTTTATTTTATATAATAATTTTTTTAAGATTTTAATTAATATTAATTTGAAAATTAAAAAATTTGTCAAAATTAAAAAAATAATTAAAATATATATATATATGAAATGGATAATTTTATTATTTAAAAAAAATTGATTGAAATTAAATATTTATAATTTACAAAATGCTGCCCAATCTAAGTTTACGAGGCCACTCAGGTGTCATGTAATAATTTCTTTCGTGGGTTAACGGAAGACCGTTGCGCTAAACGCCAGATCTAGTACGCGTCCATGGGGGGAGCACTAGGGCTGTAAACGGATCGGATTCGGACCGGATCAGAGTCGATCTGAATCCGATCCGTTTAATAAGAAATCCGATCCAATCCGATCCTATTAATCCGATAGATCAGGCGAATGTTAATCCGTATCCGAATTTATTAATAACCAGATATCCGATCCGTTAATCCGGTCCGATCCGTTTAAAATTATAATATATATATATATATATTAAAATTAAAATTATATATTAATATATATAATATTATATATTAATATATATAATATTACCTTTATTAACAATATATTAATTTTATTAATTTTAATATATATATATATATATAAACGGATCGAATCGGATTGTAAACGGATCGGATCAGCCTATATCATATCCCGTCCGTTTATATTTGAGATAATCGAATTCGAATCGAATCGAATCAAGTTACGAATCATTATTTTAAAAGCATACTCGAACTTAACAAATCGAATCTTGGATCTAGATTCAATCCATCGGCAACTCTAGAGAGCACTCATTAAAGCCATGGTCCTGAGCTGTCTTTATGGGGGGTCACATGCACCTGCTACCTCTGTCTCGGCCCCCAGCCGCCAAGGTGCATACTTCTCGTTTTGAGTAATTTTTTAATAGCACAATATTTTGGATCACAACTACTAGGTCGCATGTGAGTGTGTATATTCACGTGAGTAATTGTATTATGTGTGCCACAAAAAAATTTAATAAAAAACTATTACTCTTTAAATTTTGGGTACATTAATATGATATTTATGAAATTATTTATATTTTATTATTTTATTTGACAATATACTATTATATCTTTCGGTTAATTTTTTAATTAAAATAATAAAATTGTCTCTCTTATATTATATTTTTTACATTTTTTTATATTTGATCATTTTTTTTAACTTTTTAAAAAATATATATTATTTTATATAAAAATAAATTAAAGATAAATAATTTATTTTTATTTTATATAAAAATAATTTAATTTTAATCAATATTTATTTGAAAATTTAAAAAAAATGATCAAAATTAAAAAAATTAAAAAAAATAAAATGAGTAATTTTGTCATTTTGAAAAAAAAATTAATTGATTGGAATATTTATATATCGTGAGATAAAATAGGAAAGATTAGTGTAATTATCATAAATATTAGAGAATGTTAATGTAATTAGCAAAATCTCATGAGAAATTAATATAATTTATCTTTAGTTTTTTTAATTAAATCAACTTTTTTAAAATTTATACAATAATGAAAACATCAACTTGACTATTACTCACATGTGTATGTAACTCATTGGTGTTGAGTGGAGTAAGAGCTATTTGCCAGAATTTTATCAGGGCTCGCAAATTCGGCTCATATTGTATGTATCTTTGGAGCCAGTCAAGACTAATAGTCTAAACGTTATACGAATATACAAGATAGTGATTTTGCATAGAGAATAAAAGATTAATCAAACTTTAATTACTTGAATATCTCATTTTCATAGTAAAAAAAAAAATTTAAAAATTAAATTCATGTTAATTAGAGGAAAACGAATATTCGCACTATTCGAATGAAATCTTAATTTTTATGAAATTTACTTTTGAATGGAGTTGTTTTTATATTTTTATTCAAGCTTGTTTTGTTTAAGGAAAACAATGCCTCTCTAAACATCTTTAGCAACATATTTTTAAAATATATATTTTTGTCTCAATTTTATGAGTGTCTTCAAGTTCAGGGTATAATTTTTTTAAATTTTTTTATAACATCCCTTTACACCTCTTAAGAAGTAAGTTTAAAATACTGTAACTTTAATTTGAGATTTTTTATTCTAAAATACATGAGTAGGGTCAAAAATTTGCATTTCCTTATAGTTGCATAGATATGTACGTGTGTGTATATATTTTTAGCTTAATATGTATTATTGGTTTATTTTCTAATAGTTTCAATTTTTAAGATAATTGATAATTTAATATAATATTAAAAATCTGATTATAAAAGGTGTTGGTTTGTCCCACATCGTCTGCCTCTAGCCCCTCTACGTCTATTTATATACTTGTCTGCCCCTCTCCTTAACACTTGGTTTTTAAGAAGCTGAATGGGCTGTGCCTCCAATTTTTAACGTGGTATCAGAGCTTGGTTTGGGCTAGAGGAGTCGAGGCGCGCTCACCTGACTTCACTCTACGGGCAATGTAGTCTAGGGGGCATGTTGGTTTGTCCTACATAGCCCACCTCTAGCCCCTCTACGTCTATTTATATGGCTGGCTACCCCTCTCCTTAACACCTGGGTATTAAGGAGCTGAATGGACTGGGCCTCCAATTTTCAACAAAAAGGTTTTTTTGTTCAAGTCTCTCCAAACCTTCCTCTTATTTGTTAAGTACAAAGTTTTCACTTTCTTCACTTGATTTCACTCACACTTTTCACTTGATTTCGCTCTCACTTTTTATGTCCAAGGCATGGTTAAACGTAAGAAATGATGTTAGTTTACTATACATTGCTATCTTATTCTTTATTAACTTAAACTTTTAGAGCAATTGATAATCGAACATGATAACAGAATTTTAGTTGTGAGAAGGCTTAAGTTCATCTCTCCCTCATTTGTTTAGTGTAAAGTTGGCACTCACTTAGTTTCACTCTCATATTCTGTTATGTCACTCTTTACATACAAGACGATATTACATATATTATCGATTTATTTTCTAACAACTTAAATTTTTTTAAAATAACTCATAATCATATATATATATATATATTGTATGTATGTTTAGAACTCTCAGAGATAAATGGTATCCCACCATATTTGAAACTTGTTCTTAAGTTCTAATAAATTTTGAACTTTTTCAAAATTATTTGAGAGCAATGATAGATGTTGGCCCTGCACCATATGTTGCTAAGAAAGCAAAGGTTGAAGAAGTTGAGGAAACTGTGGTGGTGAAGGAGAAGGTTGAATTGAAGAAAGTGAGTGGGGTGTAGAGGTGGAAGTTGAGAAGAAAGAGAAGAAAAAATGATGCTGCACTTTTTCGTCCTGGCACATAGTAGGCTGCGCGTGCACCATTTTGTCTGCTTTAGGCTTAAGAGCCCTCACAACTTTGTTCTTCCTGGACGAAAAATGTCTGATACAAGGGAGAGCACGACTGGGGCTTATAAGTGACGCCAGTGTCCAACTCTTATTCGATGTGGGACTCAAAGTGGCACAACAGTTACCCCCCTCAGTCGGGACTAGTGGAGCACAGGAACGAGGCACGTGGCCCAAGCGTTCCCACAGACGGTGCCAAACTAATGCTGCACTTTTTCGTCCTGACACATAGTAGGCTCCGCATGCACCATATTGTCCGCTTTGGGCTTAAGAGCCCTCACGGCTTTGTTCTTCCTGGACGGAAAAGGCCTGATGCAAGGGAGAGGACGACTGGGGCTTATAAGTGACGCCAGTACCTGACTCCTATTCAATGTGGAACTCAAAGTGGCACAACAGCTAAAAAAACTGATGTTGCACTTTTTCGTCCTAGCACATAGCAGGCTCCGCGTGCACCATATTGTCCGTTTTGAGCTTAAAAGCCCTTACCACTTTGTTCTTCCTAGGCGGAAAAGGCCTGATGCAAGAGAGATGATGACTGGAGCTAATAAGCGACGTTAGTGCCCGACTCCTATTCGATGTAGGACTCAAAGTGGCACAACAACTACTTCCCCCCAGTCGGGACTGGTGGAGCACAAGAACGAGGCACGTGGCCCAAGCGTTCCCACAGACGGTGCCAAACTGATGTTACACTTTTTCGCCCTAGCACACCGTAGGCTTCTTAGCCCAATATTGTCTGCTTTGGGGGGCTTTAACCATTAGGCATATTTTCCTCATGGCTTTGTTCTTCATGGGCGGAAAATGCCTGATGCAAGGGAGAGGACGACTGAAACTTATAAGAAACGTCAGTACCTGACTCCTATTCGATGTGGGACTCAAAGTGGCATAACAAAAAAAAAGAGAAGAAAAAGGGTGATGACGTTGTGTCTTGTGATGTGGAGAAAACTAAGGAGAAGAAAAAGAAGGATAAAGAACCTGGATCATCAGATGAGGAAAAATCCGAGAAGAAGAAAAGCAAAGATGCAGAGAATGGTGATTCCTCTGTTTTGCCTATAGCTTCCGTAGGAAGTGATGACAAGGCAAACAAAAGTGAGAAGAAAAAGGAGAAGAAGAAAAAGAAGAACAAAGATGCAGAACAAGAGTAGATGAAGACATAAGAATCTCAGCTTTGATCAAGAAAATACTCATATATGTTCAAATGTATCTCATGTCATCTCCAATGGGCTGTTCAAAGATTTTGTAATCTTTTGGCACATTACCGGAACAAGAATTGGTGATTCTTGAGCTTTGCTTATTAGAATGGTTTGTTTGTTTACATTAGTATTTTTAATAAGGAGTTCAACCTTTATGTTTATTGCTGACCTAGCATTTTCTGATATGGATGATATCTATTCTAGGACTAGGAGTTTTGCAATAATCTGTAGCTTGGACTCTTTACCATGCCCATTTTCTACTTTCAGATATTATAGTTCTAGACATGCCTAACTAGCTATTGAGTGGTGTATGTTTTCATTATATAGACCATAATGATGATCTGTAGCTTTGGTTTGATTTGAAATGTTTCATTATCTTAACAAGTTGTATTGCATTGCTATTTGCTAGTAATGCAGGAAGATCTCAACTTCTAAATTCAATCTGTCTAAGTGAGGAGGAAGAATGTTCTATGAATTAGTCAGATTTGTATCTCTTTAGTTTGTTTATGTCCACCATAGCAGAGATTTGTTCTATAATTAATCTTACAATTAGCCTTCTTTCTCTGAAACCAGATTTGCAATGCTTCACCATTCAACCACTGCACCACAAACCAAATGATCTAAAACCGTCATCTACAAGCTGCTGTTAATTCCTCCCTAAAAACCTAGCAACTCAACCGTATCAGATTCAGACTTAATATTGCATTCCCAAATTGAAACTTATAATATATATATATATATATATATATATATATATATATATATATATATTAGATGGAGAGAAATGTGACGATGCATTATTAATCAAGCCTTAATTCCCCAACCCCCAAAAATAAAATAAAAAATCCTGACATTGCCACTGAATTACAAAGGTTAAAATAAATAATCTATTCAATTTTCATCCATTTTGAGGAAAAAAATCTTGTAAGCTTAGAGGTCAACCGAAAACAATCCTTAGCATCGAGTCAGATGAGTGGAGGGAGCTCCACAGATCCATAACGGGCTCGAGAATAGAGAATGGACACAAGGCCTATTGGGCTTGTAATGGGCCAATTACCTTTCGTATTGGTTCACCTGCTGTTCCTTTGGAACTGATCTAAAGTGGGTAATAATAATGTGAATTAGGAAGAGACCAAACAATAATTGAACATTTCCATCAAATCTCCAATAGTCTCAGGGTCAGGAAATCCTGCCCTGTTCCCATCCCTATTTATTGCCATATAAAAAATTATAAGAAAAAATATTAAAAAGTTTCTAAAATAAATTTTTTAATCCAAAAAATTCATAATACATTTTTCTATCCAAAAGATTCAAAAAGTAAATTTTTAATATAAAAAAATTTAATTGTTAACTTTCATCTTAATAACGTTAAAAAATATTACTGATTAGATTAAGATAATTTTCAGAATATATTTTTAAAAAAATACCAAAAAATATATAAAATAACTTCTTTCATTCGAAAAAATCATAACATTTTATTAGGTGAAAATTTATTTTTTAGGCCTATTAGATAAACAAGAAATGTTATAGTTTTTTTTTAGATTAAAGAATTCATTTTATCAACTATTTAGTATTTTTAAAAATATATTTAAAAGTTATTTTAATTTAATTAGTAATATTTTTTAACGGTATTAAGATGCAAGTTTATAGTTGAACTTTTTTGCAATAAAAATTTATTATTTTTTAAATTTTTTAGATACAAAAAAATTATCAGAGTTTTTGGATTAAAAAATTTATTTTAGGAGATTTTTAGTTTTTTTTTCAAAAATATAAAAGTATTTCAGTCATATAAAAAGATTTACTTGAAATTCTAATACCATCAATAATAAAATTTTGTACAAAATAAAAAATTTATATATTGTCAGTGTAATAAAGAAAAATTCACTCTAATTACTTATATATATATATATATATATATATATAAAGTAAGTAAGAACCTTCCTGACTAAGTTTTAAGAAAGTTATATAAATTAAAAAATGCATTTCTTTTTCCCATAATTTCTTGCAATTGTACGTCTTAACTTCCAATGTAAGGAAAGCAATTTTGAAATTGAATGATCATCCTGTATATGCAAAAGAAAAGAAGAAAAAGGTAAAAAGGAAAGAAACAAAGCTGTGATTTATTCTTTATAGGGTTCCTTTAAAGACCATAAATATTAGAAAGCACTCAATAAAGAGAAAATGTACACACAAATAAACGATTTTCCTTCCCACCACCTTTCAGAATTTTCGTCAGTTCAGCCTCACTCTTTACCTCTATATATCAGTCCAACAATTGATTGTCATTTCTAACTCAATCCCAAATGGCCTCATCAGCTTCAACAATCCCCACAAAAATAAGCTTGAAGCTACTGGTAAACAAGAGCTCCAGGAAGGTGCTCTTCGCAGAGGCCGGAAAGGACTTCGTCGATTTCTTATTTGGCCTCCTGGAGCTGCCCCTTGGTTCCATTTTGGCCCTTTTCGTGAGCCATGGCATGGCTGAGTCTGGGTCCTTGGGTTCAATCTACCGGGGTGTACAAGACCTTGACACCGCCTATATGCAAAACAACCAAACCAAAGGCTCCCTCTTGAACCCCAACAGAGCTTCTTCAAACACTCAAAACACCCCTCTTTTGCTGCAATGGGCAAATAAAAACCAAAAGCTTGAATCTGGGAGTTCCTTTAGCAGCTGTGTAATTTCCTCTTCCTTCGGACCATGCAAAGAGGTGGTGGAGGGGTATGTTAAAGGAGTGGTGACTTACATGGTGATGGATGATCTGGTGGTGAAACCCATGTCCACCATTTCTACCATTACTCTTCTCAACACTTTCCATATCAAAGATGCTACTTGTCTTCAAGAGATGACAGTTGAGGTTGACATGGACAAGGTCTTGATCACTCTTGCATAAGCATCTTCTTCTTCTTCTTCTTCTTCTTTTTTTTAAAAAAAAAACTTCTTTAATGATTGTTGAGTCTTGATTTCTTTCTGGGTTTGTAATTGATTGAATTAATTGAGTTTTTGTTGTTGTTTTGTTAGGGTTTGAAGATGGTGAAGGCCTCCTTTGAGTCTACCACAGTCCTCACAGATGTGTTCCTAGGGAAGCTACCACAGTCCTTTCTCAAATGGATTAATGAACCTCATCTCAGTTATGGTTTCCCCTGAAAAACCAAAATATTTGAAGACCAATTTTCGCTAAATGGTACAAAAGAACAATAGAGCCCTGTAAATGATTTACCTGGCTGAGGCTGGACAAGTTGTTGCAACTCTGGATACCTCTTCCAGTTTATCTACAGAAACATAATGTTTATACTTTATAGTTCAGGATGCTATGAAATGGGTTAAAATTGGAGCTTAGAGGGCCTATATTATTGTTTTACAATATAAACATGGATTTGGGAACTTTACCCACTCATCAGTTCTGATGTTGAAACATATACAATATATGTGCCATATCAGGAACACCCCCTACACATTCACCGAGAATGATCTTCTTAAATGATCAAACAAGCTATACTTTCCTTAATTTCTTATCAATACATTATTTGAAAAGAGAAGAATCAATACAAAATTGGAAACAATATACACCTGCCATAGCACTTGGAGAAGAGAGAATAGCATTGTGCTAATAGCCAAATTCCCAGACAAACTAGTCTGCATGGTTCGAACATAAATATAACATAGAGATTAAGTCATGGTGTAAATATAACATAGAGATTAAGTCATGGTGTAGCAGAGCGGTGAAGATTGTGATGCTGCAATAATTTAGTGCAATTGAGTATGATACTAAGAAACCCTGAGATGCTAACAAGCAGCACACTCGGCAGCATGACCTGGAGAGCAGGACATGCCTCCAATCGAGTTCCATCCAGGATGTGAGATTTTGAGGCAACTGAAATGCAGGAGAACAGTGCAAAGTTAAATAATAATTTCAAAAGAAAAAATCAAGGGATTAAGTTTTAAACAATTTTTATTAAAAGAGAATTCCAAAAGTTACACAAATGAGGATTGAGATCTTGCTAAAAGATAAATAGAGCATTCAAAAGGTAAAGAACTCAAGTAATACAACATTTACGTGGCAATTGCATTCAAAATTCAAAAACCTTAAGAAGTCATTAACCTTTTATACCTCATGCCAAAAGAAATTACACCATTAGGTCCCAAAAATTTAGTGATCTAGGTTTCCTTCCCAAGAGCATACTAGTATTTAATACAAAATCGACTAATCTCACATCTTGTGTGTTAATATATGACTCTAATGCAGAACATTCGAGATATTTTCATATTTTACTTGTTTGTCACAGACAAATCTACGGTTAATCTACAATTCTGAATGAAATCTTTCATTTATGCAAGTAAAAGTTTTCAATTTTTGGTGGAAAAATCTTGGATGCCAAGTCCATAAATGTGTGTATCCAACTTACACACACACACATACAACAATGTAAGTTAAATCATTTCAACTCCACAAGTCCTTAGACCAATAACTAGAGATCATCTGCACAACATTTTCCCACTACTTTGCTCATCTAAGGCCATATCTTCTATTACATCATTAGCCATCATGTCTTTTTTTCTTTCTCACAACTTTAGGAATTGCATTCCTACTTGTAGGTGCAGCCCTTGGTTTTAGTTACACATCTCAAACACATTTTTGAGTTGGTAAGGAAACAATTAAACAAATATTTAATATTTGTCTCTTTTCTTTGACCAAGAACATTAAAGCGAAATTATCCCTTATCCTAGTGATGACCTGCATTGAGAGAATATTAACTTCAGCATCCACTAAGGTATATAGCTGCATCTAAAGTCAATGATGTTACCAAATATAGGACTGGTTTACAAATTACGTAAGAATACAGTACAATATAGTGAGACAAGTCTAAGATTATTTAAGGAAAGTTCTATACAGCACAGATGAGTTTTCATTACCTATACAGTTCCCAAAAGCAGGACAATGGTGATCGAATCCCTTTACATATGCCTTGGGATTCACCACTCCATTCACCCCAGCCATAATGGCAGAGAGGCGGACCCCTCACAAATTAAAGCACTGACAGAGCTGGAGTCACCGAGGTCTAAGAAAGACGTGCAGGCCTTGAACAGCAAAATCGCAGCTCTGAATAGGTTCATTTCCAGGTCCACCGATCGTTGCCTCCCGTTCTTCAAAGCCCTGAAAGGGAATAAAGTCCCTGAATGGACCTCTGAATGCGACCAGGCTTTCTAGGAATTAAAGCAATATATGGCGTCCTTTGAGCTCCTATCCAAACTAATACAAAGGGAAAAGCTTTTTCTGTATCTCGCGGTGTTAGAGAACGCCGTGAGTTCAGCACTTGTTCGAGAAGAAAGGGGGATTCAGAAGCCCGTATTCTATGTCAGCAAAGCCCTCCTAGATAGCGAGAAAAGATATCCCAAGGTCGAGAAGTTGGCATTCGCCCTAGTAATGTCTGCTCGGAAGCTCAGGCCTTATTTTCAAGCGCACCCTATTGTGATCCCAACTTCCTACCTGCTGAAGGCAATTTTGCACAAGCGTGATGTCTCAGGGTGGCTGGTCAAATGGTCTGTGAAACTGGGGGAGTTCGATAAATCCTATGTACCCCGGACCTCCATTAAAGGCCAAGCGCTGGCGGATTTCGTCGCAGAGTTCACTCCGGCTCTGCACGATAAATCCAAGTCCGATACAGGTGCGGCAGTGTGGCAGCTCTACGCCTACGGTTCATCCACTGACAATGGTTCTGGAGTCGGCATCATCCTCCAATCGCAGACGGGATTGCGATGGAGAAGGCGGTTACCCTGGGGTTCAGAGCTTCGAATAACGAAGCCGAGTACGACGCATTAATCCTTGGTGTGAGATTGGCATTGAATGCGAAGCTCATAGTCTCGAGGCATTTTCTGATTCCCAACTAGTGGTGAGCCAGGTCTTGGGGGAATTCACCGCCAAAGATGACAGAATGATCAGATATGCAGAACTGGTAGAGTTGCTGAAAAATCTTCCTCGGCGTTCACTATCCACAAGATCGAAAGAGGTCAGAATGTCAGAGCCAATACCTTAGCAAACATGGTCTCTCATCTCAAACCAGATGGGGATTTCGAGGTAGGTATCTCTTTCCAAGCTAAACCAAGCATCGAGGAGGTCCAGTCCACACATTCCTCAGAGCAAAGTCAAGATTGGATGACGCCATCCTCTTGTACCTAAAAGATGGGCAAGTTCCAGAGGACAAAAACCAAGCCCGGAATATATGGATCAGCGCAGCGCGGTATCTTATCTTAAACGAGAAGCTTTACCGTAGGTCTTACACCCAGCCTCTCCTAAGATGCTTATCCCTAGAAGAATCCAAGTACGTTATAGCCGAAATTCATGAAGGAATATGTGAAAATCATAATGGTGGTAAGACCATTGCCCACTGGGCTTTGACTAAGGGCTACTATTGGCCAGGCATGTTCAGACACGCCAAAGAGTACGTGAAGAGGTGCGATAAATGTCAACGCTTTGCCTCATATCAGCATCAGCCGCACTATAAGCTCACCCCCATCGCCTAATCCATGGCCCTTCGCCCAATGAGGGATGAACATTATAAGGCCGCTGCCTAAAGGCCCCACAGAACAGAAGATATTTGCTCATCGCCATCGATTACTTTTCCAAGTGGGCAGAAGCAGAACCCCTAACTCACATTACTGAAGCAGAGGTGAAAAATTTCACATGGAAAAACATAATCTACAGGTTCGGTATACCCTGTGTTAACATCTCTGACAACGGTACGCAATTCGCCGGAAAGGTGTTCAAAAACTTCTGTAGTGACCTGCATATCAACCACCACTTCTCCTCGCCAGGGCACCCTCAGGCTAATGGGCAGGCTGAGGTCACCAACCGCACGATTCTTGATGCCATCAAAAAGAGATTGGAACAGGCCAAAGGGAAGTGGGTCGAGGAGCTCCCAGCAGTACTCTAGGCCTACCGAACCACAAGAAGAATACCAACTGCTGAAACGCCGTTCTCACTTGCATATGGTATCGAGGCGGTCATTCCAGTCGAGATCGGTATGCCCACACTAAGGTCGAAAGCCTTCAACCAGGGGACCAATGATAACCAATTAGCAGAAAACCTCAACCTATTGGAAGATAGAAGAAAGCATACCGGGATCAGGACTGAGGAATACCGGCGCAGAATGGCCAAGAGGTTTAATTAGAAAGTGAAGCCTCTAAATTTTCAGCTCGGCGATCTTGTCTTAAGAAGGATTTTTCCCAATACCAAGAATCCCACCATGGGGAAGCTCTCCCCGAATTGGGAGAGGTCCTACAAAGTCATCAAGATTGTCAGGCCCACGACCTATTGGCTAGAAGATATGTCTAGCAAGCCTGTTCCTAGGCCTTGGAATATCGAGCACCTTAGAAAATATTATCAATAAAATTCCCCTTTTCTTTAAAGTATTCTTCACTTTAATGCACAGATCTCCAAATCTGGTCCATTTCAAATGACTCCCATGAGCCTTGTATCCATTACAAGTGCTATGGGCTTGGTCTTACTTTAATGCACAGATCTCCAGATCTGGTCCATTTCAAACAACTCTCATGAGCCTTGTATCCATTACAAGTGATATGGGCTTGGTCCCACTTTAATGCACAGATCCCCAGATCTGGTCCATTTCAAACGACTCCCATGAGCCTTGTATCCATTACAAGTGATATAGGCTTGGTCTCACTTTAATGCACAGATCTCCAGATCTGGTCCATTTCAAACGACTCCCATGAGCCTTGTATCCATTACAAGTGCTATAGGCTTGGTCTCACTTTAATGCACAGATCTCCAGATCTGGTCCATTTCAAACGACTCCCATGAGCCTTGTATCTATTACAAGTGCTATGGGTTTGGTCTCACTTTAATGCACAGATCCCCAGATCTGGTCCATTTCAAACGACTCCAATGAGCCTTGTATCCATTATAAGTGCTATGGGCTTGTTCCCACTTTAATGCATAGATCCCCAGATCTGGTTCATTTCAAATGACTCTCATGGGCTTTGCATCCATTACAAGTGCTATCATTACAAGTGCTATGGGCTTGGTCTCACTTTAATGCACAAATCTCTAGATCTGGTCCATTTCAAACGACTCTCATGAGCCTTGTATCCATTACAGTGCTATGGGCTTGGTCCCACTTTAATGCACAGATCCCCAAATCTGGTCCATTTCAAACGACTCCCATGAACCTTGTATCCATTACAAGTGTTATGGGCTTGATCCCACTTTAATGCACAGATCCCCAGATCTGGTCCATTTCAAACAACTCCCATGAGCCTTGTATCCATTACAAGTGCTATGGGCTTGATCTCACTTTAATGTACAGATCTCCAGATCTGGTCCATTTCAAACGACTCCCATGAGCCTTGTATCCATTACAAGTGCTATGGGTTTGGTCCCACTTTAATACACAGATCCCCAGATCTGGTCCATTTCAAACGACTCCCATGAGCCTTGTATCCATTACAAGTGCTATGGGCTTGGTTTCACTTTAATGCACAGATCTCCATATCTGATCCATTTCAAATGACTCCCATGAGTCTTGTATCCATTACAAGTGCTATAGGCTTGGTCTCACTTTAATGCACAGATCCCCAGATCTGGTCCATTTCAAACGACTCCCATAAGCCTTGTATCCATTACAAGTGTTATGAGCTTGTTCCCACTTTAATGCATAGATCCCCAGATCTGGTTCATTTCAAATGACTCTCATAAGCCTTGTATCTATTACAAGTGCTATGGGCTTGGTCTCACTTTAATGCACAAATCTCCAGATCTGGTCTATTTCAAACGACTCCCATGAGCCTTGTATCCTATTACAAGTGCTATGGGCTTGGTCCCACTTTAATGCACAGATCCCCAGATCTCATCCATTTCAAACGACTCCCATGAGCCTTGTATCTATTACAAGTGCTATGGGCTTGGTCTCACTTTAATGCACAGATCCCCATATCTGGTCCATTTTAAATGACTCCCATGAGTCTTGTATCCATTACAAGTGCTATGGGCTTGTTCCCACTTTAATGCACAGATCCCCAGATCTGGTCCATTTCAAATGACTCTCATGAGCCTTGTATCCATTACAAGTGCTAAGGGCTTGGTCTCACTTTAATGCACAGATCTCCAAATCTAGTCCATTTCAAACGACTCCCATTAGCCTTGTATCCATTACAAGTGCTACGGGCTTGGTCCCACTTTAATGCACAGATCCCCAGATCTGGTCCATTTCAAATGACTCTTATGAGCTGTGTATCCATTACAAGTGCTATGGGCTTGTTCCCACTTTAATGCACAGATCCCCAGATCTGGTCCATTTCAAATGACTCTCATGAGCCTTGTATCCATTACAAGTGCTAAGGGCTTAGTCTCACTTTAATGCACAGATCTCCAGATCTAGTCCATTTCAAACGACTCCCATTAGCCTTGTATCCATTACAAGTGCTACGGGCTTGGTCCCACTTTAATGCACAGATCCCTAGATCTGGTCCATTTCAAATGACTCTCATGAGCCTTGTATCCATTACAAGTGCTATGGGCTTGGTCTCATTTTAATGCACAAATTTCCATATCTGGTCCATTTCAAACGACTCCCATGAGCCTTGTATCCATTACAAGTGTTATGGGCTTGGTCCCACTTTAACGCACAGATTCCCATATATGATCCATTTTGAATGACTCCCGCAAGCCTTGTATCCATCACGAGCGCTATGGGCTTAGTCTAACTTCACTCCAGATCTGACCCCTCTTTTTGAATCAGATCTGAAGCGCTATTCCCCTTCTTGTTTGCTACAAGTATTTCAGGTCTGAGTAACTCATTAGTCTAGATACTACTCTTCAGGTCTGAAGTGTTACTCATTTTTTATTACAAGGGTTTCATGTCTGGAACCCTGACTTTAAGTTAATGCTTTCAGGTCTGAAGTGTTACTCATTTTCTTGTTTATTACAAGTGTTCCATGTCTGGAACCCTGACTTTGAGTTAATGCCTTAAGGTCCGAAGTGTCACTCATTTTCTTTTTTATTACAAATGTTTCATGTCTGGAACTCTGATATTGGGTTAATGCCTCCAGGTCTGCAGTATTACTTATTATCTTGTTTATTACAAGTGTTTCAGTTCTAGAACCCATTTTCATGTCAAAAGTAACTCATTAGTCTTTCAGGTCGGAATGATCCCAAAGTCAGTTATGTAAGAATAGCAATAAATAAAAAAAGTACTCTTCATTAATGAAACCCGAAAGGGTAGGGGATTACACCAAAAAAAAAAAAAGGAGGCGACCCTATTCTATGGTGACGGGGGCAGCTTCGGCAGTGGGCACGCCATCTTCAGAAGGCTGAACTAGGGCGGGCTCTAGAGAGGTTGGTTCTGAACCTTCCACTTCTACTTCGTCCTCCCCATAGATGTCCAGGTCGGGGGAGAGCTTTTGGATCCTCTTCCTGAAGAGGTGGTATCCAATGTCCACGAACTCATGCCCCAACTTGTTCACCTCGTCCATAAGCTCCTTTTCCGTCTCCTTCCCTGGCCGCTTCCACGTTGGATGACAGCTTCAGAGCTGCCGCAGCCTCCGCCTCTTTCATCTCCTTCTTCATGGTCTCTAGGAGGAGAGCAAGTTTGTTCCTTTGGAACTGAAGGATGCCCAGGCCGTTCATCGCCTCCTTGTACTTCCCTTCAAGAGAGAGAGAGGCGGATCGGGAAGCTTCCAGCTCAACACGGATCGCTTCTAGCTCGGCCTGGAGCTGGCCTATCGTCTCCGATTCCTCGGGATAGTCCATAATGGCAGCCATTATATGGGCAGCCTACGGACGAGAAGAGGTGAGTCAGTAAAGAAATATATATATATATATATATATATATATGTATATATAATGAAAAGAGAAAAAGCTGAATAAGAAGCACTTACCCTTACGTGAGCTACCAGGAGGTCCCTGGTAATTTGGCGGGGCTTCAGACTCTTGAAGTACATTGAAGCTGAAGACCAAGACTCTTCAAAGGCCATCCTGACGGCTTCATCTCCAGAAGCGGCGTTGATTATTTTTGGAGGAACGTGGTTCAGCCTTCCCATACCACGGGGTGCAAAACCAGCCTCCGAAGCTGGAGATAGGGAGAGGCTCCTAAACAGCAGCTGGTGCTGCAGGCTCCTAAGCAGCTGCTGGTGCTGCAGGCTCCGCAACAACCTCGGGAGCCGGAGGGGGTGGAGCATTATCAGTCCTCTTTTTTTTTCTGAGGAGGAGCAGCAGAGGTGGAAGAAGACGAACCCTTAACCTTCTTCGTACTCGGGGAGTAATTGGCCAGCACTAAATTTTTCAGTGCAGTAGCCCTACTCTTCACCAACTTTGCCTCCATGAAGTTCTGCAGTGTAAGGATCCGGTCGTAGGGGTGGTCAAGAGGTTGCAGCAGTTGCCGGTACTTCTCTTGAAGCTCGTGAGTGAAAACTGACCTCTTCTAAGCTTTCTTATCTGCAAAACAACACGAAAAACAGAAGAAAATAACAAGTCAGTTAAAGTGGAAAGGGAATGAAGGAAAGTTAACAATCACAGGTCTGAGATCTCACCCTTAAAATCGGTATGCCGAGGAAAGAGACTCGACCGGTCTTCGAAGTCTTCATCTTCCCAGCCTCCGCCAACAAAGAAGTACCTCTTCTTCCACGTTTTGTTGGAAGTGGGTACCGAAATCAGGGGCCTGAACCTCTTATCGAAAGACATGTAGTAGAGTCCCTTCAACCTGAGGTACTTCATGTCCATATTGCTTCGGATGAGGTCGAGATCCACCTCAACCCCGTTCTTATGACCCAGTACCAAGAAGGCCATAAGTGCCTCCAGCTGTTGATGTTCAGCTCGACAGGACAAATCTTGAACCAACTAAAGAACGCATTCAGAAGCAGGTGCAGGGAAAACCGTACACCGATCTCGAACCATTCGAGATAAGCGCAGATCTCCCCCCTCATGATGTCCGAATGACGATCAAGCTTCTTTGGAACCCTACAGTACACGTTCTTCGAAAATCTGAAATGTTTCCTAAGGGAGTTTAACATCTCCTCAGTCACTGTACTCTCCCTTTCCTCTCTCTGAGATCAGCTAGAGGTGCTGACCTCCTTATTCCTATATTCAAGGTGGGCTTCAACAAGCACCACTGTCGGAATCACTACCGGAGTCAACGCCTAGCTCCTCGGATAGAGGGGTCCTATCACCACCCATCTCAACATTTTTCCTAATTTCCCCTTCGTCGAAGAAGGTATCAGAATCTGACATATCGAAAAGAAGAGACGAAGAAGAAGTATAGAAAAAGGAAAATAAAAGACGATTAAAAAAATTAAAGGAAAGTGAGTTACCGACTCGTCGAAAAAGTATGGACAAGTGACGAAGATTGTTAAAGAGGTGCCGGAGATCGCAGAGAGATGCCGAAAATCGCTCACAAACACTTCGAGAATATATAAAAACTGTAAAAGAGAACAAAATGACGATCTCCACTATTTATAAGAATCGGTAGAAGTGTCATTTAATGCATCGAAAATCGAATGACGGCTGCGTAAGAATGATCTCGATTGTCCAAACGACAACACTGCGTGATAATTACGCCATGACGGCTCCTATCCCCTCAAAATACGGAATGGCGCATTAATTAGTGTACGCGTGACCTTTCAGAAACCCTAGCCTGAGAACTAAGGCTCGGAGGGGAAGTAGCTGATACGCCAAAAAATGACGGACTAACCCAAACTTGACACGTGTCTAGCTTCTTTATGTGTAGGTCATGAAGTAACATAGTTGTACAGGTCTGACGTCAGAACTGTGAAGTTCTGGAGTATCAGCCCGAGAGAGTACCGGCCTTACCATGATCATGGTCTCGGCCTACCGACCTCAAAACAAGAAAACAGAATGCAATATGGAAGCTGTCATTCTTGGATATATTCGGATCCCTACTTTCTCGGATATCGGAACGGAAATTGCCATCCCTAGATAGCTATGGATCCCACTGACTTTATCATTGGAGTAGCTACCGTCGGAACCATCCCAGCTGCCCTTTGATTATCCTTTTTCAGAGCTTGTGACGACGAGAAGCGGAGCCCCTGACCAGTCAAAAAAGTGCAGCATCAATATATATATATATATATATATATATATGAAATAGATAATTTTATTATTTAAAAAAAAATAATTGAAATTAAATATTTATAATTTATTAAATAAAATAGAAGTGTGTAATTTACTTATTAAACAAATATACCATTATCGTTAAGCATCATTTTAAACTCCAATAACGTTGATGTTTATGTAATTTAGTTCAGATTAAAAAAATCAATTTAAAGTATAATTAAATTTGTGTAGAGGAGTTTGACATTATTTCCGAGATTGTTTATACAACGATGTTACGGAAAATACGAAATAAAACCAAGAAAAAAAAAATAATTGGATGATGATTCGCGAAGACAATTTGGATGGATAGGGTGTTCACGTGCAGCATACAAAACGCTGCCCAATCTAAGTTTACGAGGCCGCTCAGGTGTGATGTAATAATTTCTTTCGTGTGTTAACGGAAGGACCGTTGCGCTAAACGCCAGATCTAATACACGTCCATGGGGGAGCACCTATTAGAGCCCTGGCCCCTGAGCTGTCTTTTCGGCGGGTCACATGCACCTGCTTCCGCTGTCTCGGGCCCCACCCGCCAATGTGTATACTTTTAGTTTTGAGTAATTTTTTAATAGCACAATATGTTTGGATCACAACTACTAGATTACATGGGAGTGTGTATATTCACGTGAGTAATTGTATTATGTGTGCTACAAAAATATTTAATCAAAAACTATTACTCTTTAAATTTTGGATAAATTAAGACGATATTTATGAAATTATTTATATTTTATTATTTTATTTGACAATATACTATTATATCTTTCGGTTAATTTTTTAATTAAAATAATAAAATTGTCTCTCTTATATTATATTTTTTACATTTTTTTTATATTTGATCATTTTTTTAACTTTTTAAAAAATATATATTGTTTTATATAAAAATAAATTAAAGATAAATAATTTATTTTTATTTTATATAAAAATAAATTTAATTTTTAATTAATATTTATTTGAAAAATTAAAAAAAAATTGGTCAAAATTGGTCAAAATTAAAAAAAATAAAATGAGTAATTTTGTCATTTTGAAAAAAAAAATTAATTGATTGAAATATTTATATATCGTGAGATAAAATAGGAAAAGTTAGTGTAATTGATATAAATATTAAAAAATATTAATGTAATTAACAAAATCTCAAGAGAAATCAATATAATTTATCTTTAATTTTTTTAATTAAATCCACTTTTTTAAAATTTTATACAATAATAAAAACATAAACTTGACTATTATTAACATGTGTATTGTAACTCATTGGTATTGGTTGAATGGAGTAAGAGCTGTATGCAAGAATTTTATCAGAGCTCGCAAATTCGGCTCTTATTGTATGTATCTCTGGAACCAATCAGGACTAATAGTCCAAACGTTATATGAATATACGAGATATTGATTTTGCATAGAGAAAAAAAGATTAATCAGACTTTAACTACTTGAATATCTCATTTTCATAGTAAAAAAAATTGTAAAAAAATTAAATTCATGTTAATTAGAGGAAAATGAATATTCGTACTATTCGAATGAAATCTTAATTTTTATGAAATTTACTTTTGAATGGAGTTGTTTTTATATTTTTATTCAAGTTTGTTTTGTTTAAGGAAAAAAAAAATGCCTCTCTAAACGTCTTTAGCAACATATTTTTAAAATATATATTTTTGTCTCAATTTTTATAAGCGTCTTCAAGTTCAGGGTATAATTTTTATTTAAATTTTTTATAATATCTCTTTACACCTCTAAAGAAGTAAGTTTAAAATACTGTAACTTTATTTTGAAATTTTTTATTCTAAAATACATGAGTAGGGTCAAAAAATTGCATTTCCTTATAGTTGCATAGATATGTACGTGTATATATATATATATATTTAGCTTAATATATATTTTTGATTTATTTTTTAATAGTTTAAATTTTTAAAATAATCAATAATTTAATATGATGTTAAAAATCTGATTATAAAGAATTGTTTTTGTTCAAATCTCTCCAACCATTCCATTTGTTAGTAGCAAAGTTTTCACTTTCTTTACTTGATTTCACTCTCATATTTTGTTACGTCATGCTTTACATATAAGACAATATTACATATATTATCGATTTATTTTCTAACAACTTAAAACTTTTTAGAATAACTCATAGTCATACATACATATATATATATATATATGTTTAGAACTCTCAGAGATCAATGGTATCCCACCATCATTCGGGAGTTGTAATTATAAAGAATTGGGATCTGAAATTAGGGATGTCAAAGAGATGGCTCCCAGACAAGGAACTTTTCTGTATCCCCACCCGTAAAATCATTTAATTTCCAAACTTGTTTAAATCTACGACGAAATGGAGCAATCCTCGTTGGGGGTACTAATTTAATTATTAAACTTTTTATTTTTAATCGGAACAGATACAACCCACTTCTTCCAATACAAATTAACAAAAAATTAGGAAAACATTATTTTTTAAAAAAATATATAACTCTATTAAATTTAACTAAATTTTTAATGTGTGATTAAGAATTATAACACAAAAACTCATGTATTATTTTATTTTATATAATTGGTGTAAAAGAAAGTATATACCTCTATTTGAAACTTGTTCTTAAGTTCAAATAAATTTTGAACTTTTTCAAAATTATTTGAGAGCAATGATAGACGTTGCATATCTCAAAATGCACATTTGTTCTGTATTTCTCGCAAAAGTGGGGTTCATCATTTTTTGAGTCTGTGATGGGACCCACTTATAGACCCCACATTCGTGAGTGAGATATGTGGGACAAAGATACAAGTCGTGTGGACATCTATAGTTACTTTATACCAATATATGATGAAATCTAAACAAATTTGCTTAAATTGGTAGATTAAGATTTTTTCCATTATAGTTACTTTCAATGGAGACTAGAATGCATGTCACATCATTTATTTACTATTAAATTATATATGATGTGTCATGTATTTAATATAAAGGTGGCACATGTTATCCAAGCCCGTTAATCCGCTCTAACCTGCCCACTAATTAATTGATATGGATAACTCATTTAGTTAGCAGATCAGAAACGGGTTGGGTAATAAGAAACTCGTCAATTTAACAGGTCAATACGGATTGAATATAAGTATTCGACAGATTAAGAATGAAAAATAATAAAATAATATAAAAATACATGTATATATATATATATATAAAAGAATATAAATATTTTTATTTAAAAAAAAAAACAAAATAATAAAATATATATAATATATAGTGATGACAATTAATAGGTACTTCATAACCTATCTATAAAGGCTTGTACTCATTTCATCAATATATATTTCTCTTTGCTGTTCAATGTATATAAATATATAATTTGATGTTAATTATAAGTCTCAGCTTATATATATATATATATTCTGCTACAGCCTTGAGTTTTACACACAATAACCTTTTACTTTCTTCCAATTTCTGATATTTGCTGCTTCTATTTTCTGCTGCTTCGTTTAGTTTATATATCATCTCTTGCTGCCAACATATTTTCTTTTTTTTTAGTTCGGACTTGTTCACCCCATTTCAGTATGTATATATACAGTATAACATATATAATACTCATATATATATATATATATATTAATTTTTAAAAAATAGTAAGAGTTCGGTTTTTGGATTGGTTCGGTTTGAGTTTTCTTTTTTTTAGTTTGGACTTGTTCAACCCATTTTAGTATGTATATATACAGTAAAACATATATAACACTCATATATATATATATATATATATACAAATTAATTTTAAAAAAATAGTAAGAGTTCGGTTTTTGAATTGGTTTGGTTTACTCAAGTTTTAAACTAAAACTAAACCGACCCGTTAATTTTTTAATTGTATTCTTGACTTTCTTTTAGCAATAATGTTTTGTTGAATTTTCAAGAGATTCAAAGTAAAATAATTATTATGATTATTTAAAAATAATGTTTCTTCTATTAGAATGAAAAAAACAATGAGTTGGATTTGGGTTGACACAACCCGTATGTGACCCAACTCGTATTGACCCGTTTAATTAAGAGTTAAATATGGATTCAATGCGTCTTGACCCGACCCATTCCAACCCTGCCTAAAATCCACCCAACTCGCCCATTTTGTCAGATGTAATTTAAAATATCTTGAATAAAATTGTAAAAAACATAATTGTCCTAACACGTTTGGTTAGGAAAGGCAACAGAACGAGTTTGGAGTAGGGGGAGTGCTTCCCCAAACCTGTCTCATGAAAAATAATTTTTTCCAAACTTGTTTAAACCCCATGATAGGAGAGAGGCGGTCCTTACTGGGATCCTCATTTGTTTTTAAATTTTTATTTAGGTATTAAGTTATTGCAATTAATATATTTCAAACAAAACGTTACATGTATTAAAATAAAAAACTATGCATGTCAATAAATAATTAGAATGTCATTATTTTTTCAAACATATAACTTTATTAAATTTGAATAAACTTCTAATACGTGACTAAAAAAAATATCATTATAGGAATTAAAGTCCTATTCAAATGGTGGAAGTACCCACTCTTCACATAAATGACGTAAGTTCAATTCCCTATCCCTACATCATTGTATCAAAAAAATCATTATAAACATTGATTTTACAGTACAAAATTCTTTATTTTATTTTATATAATTTAGGTAGAGCAAAACGGGATGCCTTCATCCCAAACTCTAACATAGTTGACATATATTATGTAAATCCGTCATGTTTAAAAACATATATGACAAATCTAAATGGGATGAGTTAAATTATCGAGTAATGCTATATTTTTAAAATTTTTACTCCAAATAATGTAACAGTATATCATTATATAACTTTAAGAATAGAGTAATATTTTATGACACAACTTTTCGTAGGATAACTTGCCCAACAATTTACATAATTACGGGACTATATGAGTGTGATGAATGTAAATCTCACACTTATGTGAATAATTGTACTAAAAAAAATTGTACTACAAAACATTACTTGATGGAATCTAAATGAGACTCACAAATAAATTTTATTACACGTGAAAATGTGGACACAATGTGTACATATTTTGATAAATATTAAAATATTATTTTATATATTCATTACATTATTTAATATAATACTGAGAGGTGTAAATTTTGAAATATAATTAGCAACTGTAGAGTTTTCCTAAATTGCCATCCCTACGTTGGTTATCATCTTACCTGCAATAGACGGGCATGATTAGTTCCCAACCCAAGATCGGATCATTCCACGTTGGTTCAGACAGGGCATCATTGTACACACACGTCGACCATGTGCCGCAGTTCTCGTGACATGGGACCCACCGGACACAGGGAGCTCTCGTGGACTTTTCTAATTTGACTACTGGCGGCCAAACTTAACTAATCAAACTGTCTTCATCACACGACTCTCAGCTACAGTGATTTCTTTTCCCCTCTTTGGCTAATGAGCTATCCGGCGCGGCTCGAAGCCGACTAGAACTGACCGATGGCCCACTCAAATCACGAAACCTGTCATTATCAAATAGACCGAATCGACGGCCTATGTTCCCCCAATCCCACAACCACCCACTGCTTTCCTTACATGTGGCCCAGGTGTAGCATGTGATTTTGGATAATATAACGTTTGATCCATAAGATAATTTTTTAAAAAATAATCAATAATTAATTTTTATTTAGACAAAAATATAGAAAGATAAATCACCGCTCATATGATTCTAGTCTTCCACTTGTACCGTCAGGGTGGCAGTGTTCGGACGCCAGAAAGGAGCCCGTGATTTGCTTACGTGGATGGCTGGGATTCACTCAGGGAGTTACAAGTCATCTCATCTAATCTTATTACGTTTCGACTCTTCTGATGATATTCAGCAAGTCATTTCAAGAAGATCACGCTCACGTTACCCATTTGGGTTAGGCCGCGCTTTTGTCTAAAATCTAAATTGCTTAGCTGTAGTGCACCCATTTTATTTTATTTTAAAAATAATATTAAAAAGAACAATTTGATCCACCAGATTTTTTTTTTGTTCGTAAAAACGAACTCAAAGATTACTTACAGGGAGAGTGATCACTTGACCACTTTAATAGGACATTGTTCTTGTTTCACTTAGAGTTGATTGATATTCCTTTGAGTTGTTTGGGTATGGACAAAATTTAAGTTCAATTTCTATGGGAATTATTAGTGGTATGCTTCCTTGATAGATATATTTGAAGTGTGAGTCCATGCACGTTCAATTTTTTGTTATAATTTCATCATTCTTTTTTTAAGTTTTTGGAGCTAAGATTTATTTTGATGACCTATTATATCTATTTATTTTAAAATAATGATAATATCTTTTAATATGTTTTACATAATTTAAGTAGAGTTTATTCCATGGAGCTAACTTGACCGATAAGGAGACCGTAAAAAAAATTATGTTGATTTGAGTCCTATTCTCAATTTATTCGATAGACGTCGCTTATGTATTAAACACATATTTATCAAAATTGGTTCAGTCGATAAATTGGTGAACCAGGCCTTAGACTAGATTGGTTCACTATTTTGATCGGATAAGCAACTGACCTAGATTGAACTGGTTAACTTAACCGATTTTTCTAGAAACCCGACAACCCACCTGGGTCACAAAGAATCTGATTAATTTTGAATAATAAAACAAAACTCACAATTTGTTAACGTTAGGAGTCAAACTCGCGCTTACCGACAACAAGGTGTTTAACAAGAGTATTACCTTTCACGCCATTAGGTCATTGGCTTCACTTATGTTAAAACTTTCACATGTTTATTATAAAAAATAGATTAATTTTAGAATCACATCTACTCTCTTTCACAAGTTTCTCTTGTACTAATTTTTACATATTATTAACAAAATATATTAACTTATCCACACAAAAAAAAAAAAAAACCATTTTTTTATAGTATTTTCACTAATGTAAATTCAAATTAAATAAAAAATATAAATAAATAAATATACCTCTCAATTTGACCAACTTACTTGATTGTTTAACTAGTAATCCATCCACGCAATTACCTAATTAGATTGATGTCCACATCGGTTCGGATAACTATGATTGTACATAATTTATGGGTCAATTCATCTAAGATGTCATGAGGCTGCATTAGTTCCACGTTACACATCGAAACACACGCATTGTGTTCAGACTACTAACTCCAAACTAGACCAAGTTAGGCAAGTCTCCATCATGTTTTAGTAAATCACCGCTCATATAATTTTTTTTGCTCTTTATTTTAGTAAATAGTTTAAAATAAATATAATATTGTGAATATATATTTTATAAATATAAATAAATACATTATATATTATATGCAGAAGCTGATATGATAAATACTAGTACATTATATATATGAACTAATTTGATATATATTATAAATTGCAATATAAGATGTGTGCCTACTTTTCGGAATAGTGTGTGTGCTCATGTTTTATACAATTAATATGAGTTTAATTCTTTTTTTTCAAAATAATATGTGTGCCTACTTTTCATATAATTAATGTGAGTTTAATTTTTCTTTTTTTTACCATTATATAAACAAAAATTATGGACTTCATTTCCAACTCTATAAGTTAAACGTCCAGTCAAACACTTATTTTAAGTTTTTTACACGTTTTGTTTTGGACCTTGTGGTTGAAAAGCCACACCTAAGTAGGATTCAACATCGCTGCTTTAAAGGCAGGACACACTAGAATGTTTAAGACTTTGTTTGGAAATTCCAATTTCAATGGTTCAAAAATTAGGCCAACCGAACTACCCAAAAGGATCCAAACCTAGAAAGACCCGAAAATTATACCACATGCATGTATAGATATAGTATATATATATATATATAAATTTTTAAATGAGTGTGATAGAATAACATAGTAATGTAATATTCCAATAATAACTTATTTCTTTTAGTGGTACATATATACTAAGTTCACCAAAAAAAAATATCTTTTATATATATATATATATGTATGTATAGTGGGGGACCCACTTTGTAGGAGCACTTTCTCTATCAATAATTGGACTTTAGCCCCATGCATGATCCATGAGGGAATGAGTTAGCGACAGCCTATAGCATGGCTAATCTTGATCTGGCGCACGCGCACACAGTATATAAATAAATGGTGGACTGACTGGCATGATGTGGCATGATTGGTCTTGGCCGACATAGAGGATGGAGACTTGCATTTTCCTTTTCCTTTTCCATTGCTTGGTTGTCTATTTGCCATTTTTTCTATATTTGGCCAAAACTCTCCTTACGGCTGTAATCAATTTCGCTGCTTTTTTTACCGAAATGGAAAGTAAGTTAAATATTTCTTCCACTTAGATCGGGTTGCCCGCGCGCGGGCTCATATTGGCAATGCCTTTTTATTTTATTTTATTTATGAGTAATATTATATATAGTTAACTTTTTATAATTAATATTTAATAAATTAATAGTTTTTAATAATTAATAAAATTTTAAAAAATTAATTTAGATTTATGATAAATAATTAATAATTCTATTACTTAATAATTAATTTTTTTTTAAAAAAATTCTTTTAAAAAGATAAAATAGCTATATATATACTTATATATATATATATGTAAAATAGTTGTATCGTTTTATTAGTTCATTGTAACTCTTTATTTATTGAGTTGTAACTTGTTTTGGAAAATTTAGATTGTTCTTAAGACCAAAATTTTGTAATTTTTTATTTATTTTTAAATCTTATTTACATGTAATCAATTTTATGGGCTATAATTGATTTACTTATTTAACTGCCATAAAATGAGATGGCAACTACTTATTGATCATGCACGTTAAGAGCCATTTGTTAAGAAGTCCTTAAATAATTTCATGTATTGAGCAAATTTTCATAAGAAATTTTTTCGTGTAGCATTCATATCTGTAACTCGTCACATACGTTTAGATACACCAAAACACGCATTCTGACAGTGTCGCTATTTGGACAGTCCTGAATGTATTCAAACGGTTGAAGTATTTTTTTTTAGCAGACCATGTTAAGATTCTTAAGTCTGCAATAATTGAGAATACATTGATTTCATGAAATTGTTCTATGACAAGCCTCGTATCAATAATCTTATAGTTTAGAAACTTAGGAACTTCTTACTTGTAGTATCTTCATTAAGAAGCCTCTAGTTTGTCTCATAGTTCCTTGGCAATCCCTCGATTTTGCTATAGATGGAGCAATGTGTCAAACATGGCATTGAGTATGTGTCCATAACATAGGTAGTCTCTTGTCTCTCATTTGGTATGCTAGCTTTGCATGTGCCACTGTTTCCATTTCTTGTTCTGTAGGATTTGTGGTGTTTAACACGTAGACAATTTTTAGAATAGTGAAGAGGAAATGCAGTTTCTTTCGCCATCATAGAAAGTTGTCGTCATCAAATCTGTCCAATTTGACAAAGGTTTTTGTCATTTGGCACAATGATTTTAGTAAACTTGAGTCGCTCCTAATATACTGATTTTAGATTATAAGAAATTTAGGGTCTCCAATTTGTGCATGAAGCACATTGATTGCAAGAACTCCATTGGAATTAACGGAGATTTCAAGGCGTGATCTTGTCACTTTTCTAAAATCAGCATTTGGCCCCATTAAATTCTATAATTGATACGGAAATCTGATGTCAAAATAAAATGAAGTAGAATACATTGTAGCAAGTTACGTATTTGAAGCTAGTCTTAGAATGGTCAACTGGAAAGAATTGAGGCCACTGTAGAAATTATGTTACTCCAAGTAACATAACATGTAATAATTTATTGAAAAAGAAGAGGAACAATGTGTTTGTAGTAGGTATTGATCGGTGGCCATTCATCTCTCCGCTCCGAGTAGTAAAAGATTAAAATTTCGTTTCTTTTTCATCGAAATGATTAAAACTATTTTTATTTTTCAATAAATTGAAACAAAACACAAATAAAATACTAAAATTTACATATTTTCATAAAAACAATGTTATTTTTTTCGAAACATATTGAAACTAGTCGAAATGTTTTTTTTCATGTCAACAATAATTATAAAAATTAGTAAAAGATATTAATTTTTTCTCAAAAAAAGGAGATTAAAAAATTAAGACAAATTTATAAGAAGATATCTCAATTTCTCTTCCCAAAACAATTTAATTGTTATTTATTTTACTTAAATTTATAAGTAATTCGTGTCATATTGTCTAATTCGTATATATTACATATTACATAACTAGTATGGTATAATATTATATTTAATTATAATAATTTCGCATGTTTTACAAAAAAAAAAATATAATAATTTCATCTTAAATAAAAAACTATTTTTAAAATTTATTAAAATGTTTTTAATTAATTAATTAAAATATTTATTTTCATATTTTTATTTATTTTATTTTATATTTTTAATTATTTATATATATATATATTATAATTTTATAAAAATATATATTTTAATAATTATAATAATATTAAGAAAGGAAATTTTGATTCTTGATGCTCAAAACACGTGAACATGTGGAGGCGGTGAGATCCAACTGGATGGTGTAACTCAATTTGTTAAAAAGTAAAGGTTATTAACACTTAAACTCTTATGTACTATTTGAAGTTTCCTTTCCTTAGGTAGGACAAGTCTCACTTGATAGGCGAGTCTTCAAAACGCACTTTACACGCGTCCTTTATTTTGAAAATTTTCCAAAAATCAGTCACCGGCGCTGCTTTTAACTGAATCCACAGAACCGGTCGTCCCTACCCTCCAGCTTTCACCAAGTTAACCGACGCCTAACCCAGCCCAGCTGCGCCACTTGGAGCCGCGCCGACGATGGAGATATCTTCTCTGTCCTCTGGGTCTCTTACAGCTAAGATAAAGCGAACCTCCAAACCCATGGGTTAATTCCTAACCCTGGTTAAGCTCACTCATCTCTCAGTAGCCGCGCCAGAAGAAATCAGGCTCGACAGTCCCCAACAACACCATTCTTTCTCGCTCTTATGGAGACGACTTCGGCCTTCTACTCCGGTCTCCGCTCAACTAACCTCTGCCGAGTTTAGCAGAACCTCTCCAACTCCCCCACCAAAAGTTGGAGGAACTTTAGATATACCGCATCCTTGTCTTACACGCAGTCAGATCTCTAAGTTGAAGTCATGGAAGACGAGAAAGGAGCTCTGATACAGAAGCTTATTGATATCGTCAGCGAGATATCAGCAATATCGGAGTATAGGTGTGCGGTGAAAAAGCAGTTCTGTAATTTAGCGAGAAGGTTGAAGCTGTTGACTCCAATGTTCGAAGAGATTCGGGAGAGCAAAGAGCCGCTCCCTGAAGAGTCCTTTAAAGCCCTAAGTTCGTTGAAGGAAGCTTTGGAATCAGCTAGAGAGTTGCTCAGATTCGGAAGCGAAGGAAGCAAGATTTACCTGGTGTGCACATTCGTTAATTAATATGATTTTAACAGGAATCGTTTGATTGGTTTGTTGAATCATTTTGTTTTAGATCTGTGTTGTTTTCTTTTTTCTAGTATTAGTTCGCGATTGGTTTGAAAATGCGTTTTAGAATCAGTTTGTTTTTTCTTTTTACTCTGATCGGTTTCCCAAAAATTGAAGAATTCTCGCGAATTAAACAAGATAGTTGAGTGGAGGTGTTTTGCATCTGGTGATAGGGCTTAGAATAAGGAATGTGATCGGACTTGTTTTCATTCATTTCTATGCTCTGATTATCTTTATGATCGCTTACTGATTGACAATTGTATTGGCTGGTCTATGCTCATAGAAATCTGTCATGAACTGAAAGCTTTGGCTAATACATTATATGTGAACAACAATGATAGAGTGAAATTGCAATGTCTGACAGAAAAGGAAATTAGACTAAAGCGAATCTGAAAAGTTCATAAAAGATTCTAATGCATTTTGGGATCCTTCTGTATAATTATTATTTTTGTTGGTAATGTTGTTACTACTAAGATTTCCGGTCTTTTTAATTTCTATTATTTCCCAAGACAAAGAAAAGTCATAAATGAGTTAGTTACAAGTAGTAAGTGGAATATGCTTGGCCGGCAGTGAATTGATAGTTTTCTTTCTTTGCCTATGGTTTCATGGGTGTATTTTCATATATAAATTATAAACTCTGAATTTCTTGTCTTGATTGACTCTTTTTTTTTTTGGGTGTGTGTGTGTGTGTCTCTTGATTGACCTTTTTGTCTCCATCAGTTTCCTGTAATTGATTGCATTCAGATTTTTTACTGAGTGAGATATTTTTACATAGTATATTCTGTACTGGACGGGTGCCTCAATCTCTAGACACCAAAGGGGTTTAATTCAAGCTTTAGTGATATTTTAGGAAATGAAATGGCATACTATTTATGGGTTTATAATTAAAATTTAGCTATGTATCAACAGTTCCATTCATTTTCTGGCCGCGGAGTCTTTGTAGATATTACGTCAATTTTAGCTGTAGAATTATTAACATTACCCTTTTCTGGTGATGGTTAATAATTAAATTTAGCTATTTATCAACAGTGTCATTCATTTTCTGGTTACATCAATCTTAACCATAGAATTATTAACATTACCCCATTTTGGTGATAGTTATGAAGGATCATGTTATTTCAGTTTTAAAATCTGCTAATGTTATGTCAGTTTTAAAATGAAAATCTACATGCTCTGGATGATTTATTCTGATTGTAGACTAGTTGTTGTAGTTTAGTTTGTTTTGTAGTAATTTAATCTTTTAATTTTAATTTTTACTAGTTTGTCTACTCATCAAAAAAGGAGAAGAAATTATTAGTTTGTTTAGTTGTATTAGAGTTTTTGTATATACTATCTTTTAAGTCTCCCTTAAGAAGTCACACGTTTAACACATGGCCACTTAAGGTATTTATGGCATTTGACTCTATAGATGAACACATAGGTAATGTCTTGGATCTCCATCTTTGGGGCATCCTTATAGGACCCTTCTCTTGCATCTTTGGGAGGAGAATTGCATCTTTTTCTTGCTTGGATAAGCAAGAGGCAAGGAGAGCACATGATAACATTAATTACGAGGAAAAGGAGATGGGCACCCTCCTTCATACTTAGATAACCAATGAAGGAAAAGAAATAAAATGAGAGTCTAATCCTCCCATCTTACTTGAGAACGATAGAGGAGAGAGGAAATGAATGGAATGATTTATTACATGAGTATAAAGGGTAAAATTGGAATTTACTTCTTTTTAAAAAATAAGGGTAAATCATGTAATTACTAACTCTTTAATCTTTTCCTTCCGTCTACCTCCACTTTTTAAATGAGAGTAAAATGGGCGTTTAGCCCCTCTTTCTCCCTTCCTTTCTTTCCTTATTTTTAAACGAATCATGAAATAAGCTCTCATCCCTTCCCATTTTGTTCCCCTTCCTCCCAACTTCCTCAATCCAAGCGGGCTGTAAAGTGGTTGTCATCTCTGTCCTCTCTCTTCAATTTTTAGCTTTCCTACAACTTTCTGCTCTCTTTATTCTTCCTCTCCTTTTTCTTTTACTCATTATTCTGGTTCTTCCTCTCCTCTACTTTTTCTATCTCTTATTCTTGTTCCGTTTCATCTCCTACACACTTCCTCTTATTGGACAGTAGGAAGCTCAATATACTAATCTGAACAGATCCTGGCACCCTCCTTCGATTCAAGGAAATCGGCCTGCAATTTGGTGAGATCTTTTCTTTATATTAACCATCTTGTATCCCTTTTTCCCTCTCTAACCATCTTCTTATTTTTTTCTTACACCCAGCCTTGGCTTCTTGTGTTTATAGTGTTTTCTTTGGGTTATTTTTGTGAGTTTTAATTCAAATGAATTACTATTTGTAACTTATTAAAGTTTGTGACTTGGATTAAGTTCTAATTAGTGAACTTTGCTTTCCAAATATTTTCTATCAACATACTTGAGCTGCAATCTTGATTATTTGTCGTTTTTATATTCGATGATTTTAGCATGCTTGATTAAATTTGCTCCAATTTTCTCTTCACATAAATTTCTCCACCCATTTTATGTTTGGTAAACCTAGGCATGCATTACTGATTAAAAAAGGGAAAAAAAAACTAGGCATGTGTCAATAGTAGACATTAATTTCGCGCCCATTTTGGTATAGATACTCAAAATTTTGGGCTTAGGCTTCTTTTGGACCCCGAGGCCATCTTAATTATCTAATCAAGAAGACAACCATAAGCTTCCTAACTTTTGTTAATGATTAAATGAAAGCATCAATCTTCGACATGCATAGCGATTTGAGAATTAGTAATGTGTCATTATTTGGGTGTCGATTGACAGGTTGGGAAAATATTGAGGATAGGCAATCCTAAAATGAGTATAAGAATTAAGACATGAGGAAAAATAGGTTGTTGTTGTAATATGGCATCCTACATTGGTTGGGTGAGAAGGTTTTGGTTAGCATATAAGATGCCACAAGCCTTATTACCAATAACTTGGGCTTAAATATTTTAACCATGTGGTTGGGATCTATATTCAGGTTATTGGGTCAGATGGCTAGGGTGTTACAGTTGTATTAGAAAAAATTTAATCATTTACTCTTTTCTTTCGATTGAAAAAAGTGAGTATTGTCTTGAGGAACTTAAGATTTAAAAGAAAGCAATAAAGGTTCTTTATGCTTTTAAAAGCATGTGGAAAAATTTCCAAAGGTAACTTCCCACACTTGTGGACTAGTAGTATCTCCTCAACAAGGAAGGTTTGGATAATGAGAGCATAAGGGTAGTGGAAACTCCCACCATCCGAAACAATAAAAAACAAAAAGAAAAGGATGAGCTTCAAAAATTTATAAATTGGAGCTTGGAACCCAAAAGATTTATTATCAGGAACACATGACCTTTTTTTTACTTTTGGGGTATAAAATATAAAATATAAAATATAAAAATAAAATAAAAGATAATTATTTAACCAGCTACCTGGTTTTCTCTCTCTCTCAATGTGAAATGTGGGATGATTCTTTACATTAACGGATATTTCATCCATGCAATAAAACCTTGTAATTTGTAAATGATAGTTGAACTGTAAAATTATTTTTGATTCTAAAATAGTGAAAGCTGTTGTAGCATAGTGTTTAGTATTAACATTACATTTAAAAGGGAAGGATGAAGTTAGGGGTTTGATTCTTACTATATATTAAAAATAAATAAAGGGGTTTGATTTCTATTCAACTCAACTCAACTCAACAAAGCCTTATCCCAATTACTTGGAGTCGGCTACATGAATCTTATCTCGCTATTCATTTTTGTTTAAGGTCATTCCTTCCGTTAAACTACCCATTACCATATATTTTTTAACTACTTCTACTAAAATTAGTTTTGGTTCCTTCGTCCCCTAACATGACCCTCAATATTAACCCTATCGCTATTCCTTATTGGTGCATGGGTTTGATTTTTATTATTGATTATAAAATAAATAAACAAATTGTTTGACAAAAATTTTCAGACATTGATATGACATGGTATCTAAAATTTTCTTATAATGGGGATCCACATATTGTGCATGTTTCGAATCTATGTTGGCTGTAGGCGCAGACTTGGAGGATCATAGGGGTTAATTTGTATTTTTTAAGGATATTCATTTATTTTTAATAATTTTAGGGATTTTATTTTAGTATTCACTTTATTTTTTTGCCTTTGGTGAATACAATAGTTGAATTTTTTTTCTCTCTCAACAAACTTTCCTCTCTTGGTTTCTCTTTCTGTCTTGTTCATTTCTCCTCCTTTCCTCACTCTTTTGTTCTTTCTCTCTTCCTTTCTCTCCCCTCTCTCTTATTTTCTCCCATCATCATAGATATTCACATGACATGCTATTTATCAATTTAAAAGTTTTTGATTATATATGGTTTCTATCTCTTTCAATTATTTTGAGATAAGTGGATCTTACACTACATGAAAAATTCAATCATCTTCACTTGGTAGGAGATGCGATTTTAGTTGTTTACAAATATGAGTATGATAATATGGTGTAGATTATATGCTTTGTATCTGAATTCTCTCATACTTAATGCCATCTCCTGCATCTCAATTCGCGATTTTGAGACCAGTAGTTCTCACCTCTTCATCTCATGATGTTTAAAGTGCAATTCTACTTGTGCTGGCCTGTCCAGCTAGTACATCATCAATTCTTAAGAAATGTAGTTAAGGCTCAAACTTGGATTTTAGTCAGAGTGTTCAGAATACAAATTGTTGAATCATGAACAGTTATTCTGAACACAAATTGTTGAATCATGAACATTATGTTATTATATTGATATTTTTTGTATTGAAAGGAATTTTGTAGTATATTTACACACAAATATATAAGTGCATAGTGCATACGTTGATATCCATACTTCATAAATATTCTTGATACATATACCATATCAGTATACCTTGATTGCTTAGTTGGGACAATTTACTAGGGGGCGAACTTTGTTCTTAATGTTCAATCATAAATTTTAAACTTAAATAAGTATAAAAACTTAATATTGATTGATAAGTAACTAAATTTGTTGCTATAAAGGAGCTTACAAATTAGATAAGAAGTCTAACAAAAAAAAAGAGATCCTCAAAAACTTTAGGTTATACGAGAAAATCCCAAAAAATTGATAAGAGTCCCATTGAGCAAGGGGGTTCAAATTGAAATTAAGATAATGGTAAAGTGTAAAAATGTTTAAGTCTGGTGAGGGCAAAAACATAAATTAAAGGGGTATATATTGACGTTTTTTTTTTTTTTTTTTTTTTTTTTTTTTTTTTTTTTAAGTACAAGAAAATTTTCAAATTAAAAAAATTTGAGGGATGACAATTGAACACCCCCCCCCCCCCAACCCAAAAAAAAGCCTAAGGTAACTCCGACCCTGTTTCTTAGCTTTAGATGCTCAAGAGGCATATCGATTATTAAACCCTTTTTTTTAAAATAATTTTTCCACTAATGGTCTCTTGTCCTTGGTCCGCACATTCTTGATTATCTTTTTAAGGGTTGACAACAGCAAATTCATAGTAACACTTGGGTTGTAAAATCCATTATTGTTTCTTGATCTTCCATTCCTTTTAGATTGCATCAATCCACATTCAACTCTTATTACTGACACTTGTGGTTGATATCTAAACTTTGTCTTTTTGACTTGGATCTCTCTCTAAATTAAACCAAGTTTTTGACTCTACTTGTAGGTCCTTGAGAGGGATCAAATAATGGATAAATTCCATGGAGTGACAGCTCATTTGGAACAAGTTTTGGGTGGAATTTCCTATGAAAAACTTGACATATCAGACGAAGTTAAGGAACAGGTAGGGACCCATCTTTTAAACCATCAGTTTGTGAAGACATGAATGCAGAGGAAACCATCAAAACTGTTATTATTTTTTTCACTTAATATGCCAAGTTTATTCATTTGTGGTATAACACTGTAAGATGATTACTTGGAAACCTAATTCTCATGGAGATAAACCATCACTCGGGTGGTGCCAAACGAGTCTCTTTTGAAAATTTCGTTGGCAATTACTCAAAGATCCTAAGATGCCCATTTATTCTTATTTAACTACTAAAAACATCCCCCTCTTACTATGTAGTTAATTAATAATTGGAGTGGGTCCCCAAAAGCAGAGAAGTTTACCTTCAATTTTTTTCTTTCCATTCTGTAACTCATTCTATATCCAGGTTGAGCTTGTTCTTGCTCAGTTCAGAAGAGCCAAAGGGAGGGTTGATGCACCCGATGTTGAGCTGTATGAGGATCTGTTATCCCTTTACAACAAGAGCAATGATTTGGCTGCAGATCCAGCTGTCCTAAGGAGATTGGCTGAAAAGTTACAACTAATGGGAATAGCTGACCTCACCCAAGAATCACTAGCTCTGCATGAGATGGTTTTTGTCAGTGGTGGGGATCCAGGGGAGAGCATAGAGAAGATGTCAATGCTACTGAAGAAAATTAAGGATTTTGTACAGACAGAGAATCCTGACATGGATTCTCCTCCAAGAGAAAAGTCTATTCCTGCGAGTTGCAGTGGACAGGCATCCATGGACGGGAATCAAAAGTCTCCTGTTATACCAGATGATTTCCGCTGTCCAATATCCCTTGAGTTGATGAAGGATCCTGTCATTGTCTCAACAGGGCAGGTACTGCATCCTGGACCTTTTGCACTTTGATTTCTTAAAGCCAGTTGCATCATGGTTCACATGGTTTGAGATAGAAAGACATATGAGTTTGTGGTTTAATTGAAGTTATGGCTTAAGATAAAGTGGAATGATGGAACAAGATTCGATTGGTTGACCTTAAATAGTTGGGATAAGGTTTTCTTGAGTTGAGTATATGTGTATGTATATATAATATTTATCTTCATTAATCGACTGTTAAAAGAATGCACCATCTGCGGGGGAACGCAGTAGTCCATAATTTGTCATTGCATTGCATTGGCCAAAGAATTAATCATGAAGATGATCCTTGCCAGCAAGTTTAATAAATCATTTTAGGTGGCCAGTCAGAGCTAGAAAATTTTTGATCTTATTATTTTAAACATCGTTACTGAGACAGGTATAAATGATAATATGTATATATATATATATTTTTTGGTAACATTTGTCAACGACCAACTACTATGAAAGTTTAAGCTGTAATAAAGAGTGTGACTTAATTAGTTATATCCTCCTACAAGCACCCTCACTTGAGTTCGACTTTCTGCCACAAATGGGCCAAACATGTGAATGCATTACGTAATCAGGTAAGCAGTGAGATTCGAACTGAAGAGATTTGTTATCATGTTAAAGCAGCAATTGTTCTGAAAACTTGATATACACTATTGGGCTCATTCTCTACTAACTTAAGTTTTTAGAGCAATTGATATTCTAACATGATATGATAACCTTAGTTATGGGAAGTCTTGGATTCAAGCCTCTTTGTTCGTCATTTGTTTATCTGTGATTGTTCTAGTAAATGCTTTGTTACTCTATTAAGTTGTTGTCTCTCCACGTTCAAAACAGGATCACACTTGAGGAATAGTTTAAGCTTTTAGAGAAATTGGTGTTCTAACCACCACTTTTCTTATGTCTGGATCTCACACCCTTGAACACATGCCATGAGAGCACATATAAGAGACTTGCTTGTTTTCATCCTTGTATTACTGTTCTTTAACAGGTCCATTTTTTCTCTGCTGTAGACTTATGAGCGTTCCTGCATTGAGAAATGGCTGGAAGCAGGACATGGCACTTGTCCAAAGACACAACAAACCCTCACCAGCACTGCCCTTACGCCCAATTATGTTTTACGTAGCCTCATAGCCCAGTGGTGTGAGGCAAATGGGATCGAGCCACCAAAACGACCCAGCTCTCGACCCAGTAAGGCTACATCTTTTTGCTCACCTGCTGAACGTACCAAGATAGAAACTCTCCTTCGTAAGCTTGCATCTTGCAGCCCCGAAGACCAGCGATCTGCTGCAGGTGAAATCCGCCTTCTGGCCAAGCGTAATGCTGATAATCGTGTGGCCATTGCTGAAGCTGGTGCCATACCTCTACTTGTAGGCCTCCTTTCAACACCTGATTCCCGGACCCAAGAGCATGCTGTTACAGCCCTTCTTAACCTGTCCATATGCGAGGATAACAAAGGAAGCATCATATCCTCTGGGGCAGTGCCTGGTATAGTCCAAGTGCTCAAGAAGGGGAGCATGGAGGCACGGGAAAATGCAGCAGCCACCCTATTTAGCCTCTCAGTTGTGGATGAAAATAAGGTTACAATTGGTGTTTCAGGGGCAATCCCACCACTTGTGACGCTGCTTAGTGAAGGTACACAAAGGGGTAAGAAGGATGCTGCAACAGCACTCTTCAACTTGTGCATATACCAAGGGAACAAGGGAAAGGCAGTGAGGGCTGGAGTTGTGCCCACGCTGATGCGGCTGCTCACGGAACCTGAAGGTAGCATGGTGGATGAGGCACTAGCCATTCTAGCAATACTGGCTAGCCATCCTGAAGGGAAGGCAGCCATTGGAGCTGCAGAAGCAGTACCAGTTTTGGTAGAAGTTATTGGCAATGGTTCTCCCAGGAACAGAGAGAATGCAGCTGCAGTTTTGGTGCACCTCTGTTCTGGAGATCCAAAACATTTGGTACAGGCTCAGGAACTTGGAGTGATGGGTCCTTTGGTAGATTTAGCACAAAATGGCACAGACAGGGGCAAGCGAAAGGCTGGACAGTTGCTTGAGCGCATGAACAGATTTGTTGAGCAGCAGAAGCTGGCCCAGGTGGAAGCCGAGGCTCAAGCTCAGACTCAAAACCAGCAGCCACGGCCATCTTCCCCGCCAGATGCTGTTGATAGTTGAGAACTTTTGTTGTCTCTTTTGTTGGCTTTGTTTCTTTGGTTCTTTAAGGTATTTTGGTGGCGGCGGCGGTTGTGGTGGGGCTTACTTGATTAGAAGGGGAAGGTGGAAGATCACCCGCTCCATCTTTTAAGTTATTCATTTGTTTTCATTGGGTTGAGAACTATACATCCAAGAGATTGTTGAAAGAGCCATCAAAGAGGAAAAGGAGAGAGAAAAAAAGGGGCTGAAAAATACAACCTGACATGTATCTTGAGTCTACCATTATAACATGTAAAACTGTAATCATCCTCAGTTTTTATTGAAGGGAGATGTTTCTGCATCCGAATCAAATTGCTTTTGAGTTTTAGATTTTCCATGATCCAGACAGAGAAAGAGAGAGAAAAAAAGGACTTGATTCAAATGCAGTGTAAATTATAAGTAGATGACTTTGTCCTGCTGAACCTTTTTTCTTTTTCCTGGAAAGTGGGGCTGAAGATGATAATGCTGAAGAGACTTCAATAGGTCGAATTTGGAGAATGATGCAAAATATCATGAAATAAACGCATTTAGCCGAAGACTTGATTCAAATGCAGTGTAAATTACAAGTAGCTGACTTTGTCATGCTGAACCCTTTTTAATTTCCTGGAAAATAGGGCTGAAGATGAATATGCTGAAGAGACTTCAATGGATGGAACTCAGAATGATGCAATAGATTAGATCATGAAATGAACAATTGGATACTGAACTTGCAGAGAGGGTGACCCTAACGGCATCCATGGAGTATTCAACCCAAGATTTTGTACTCTTAAGCACTAATTCCTTTTGTCCGTTTCAATTAAGCTACCGCTTGGGTTACCAACAAACAAACATTTCATTAAATGTTAGCTGGATATGTTTCTGTCTCAACAGTTTTAACCAATGCATATACTGTAATTGATTATGTATCACAAGAAAACGAGTAATGCTATGTATATCCAATAAAGTCACGGAATTTATTTACGTCATAAGTATTTTTAAAATTAAATAAAAAAATAAAACATATTTATTAATTTCAAAAATACCCTTAACACATTAATAAATGAACAAAAATAAATAACCAAAATGGCATTTCTCATCAGAAGACAAGTACATTACTAAACTAGCTAACTAAATACATTTTTGACACATGAAAGAGTGTATCCCTTAAATTTTAAACTACAAGAGATTACATAAAAACAAGTAAAACTATTGAGGGATATTTTGACACAAAATGATGTTTTTGTCCGTTTTTAAATAATGATAGATCAAATAAAAATGTATTTAATTAATAAAACCTTAATGGTGGGTCTGACTGTCACGGAAATAAAGATTTAGTTTTGTGCACGTAAGCTGACTCGTGATACCCTTTATTGATTTATAAAAAAAATGCATTTAATTACATGGAGTGTTTGTGTAACTTTTTTTTTTTTTTTTTAAATTTTTGGTGTGATTTTTGTCTTCCGAACTATCCATCCATCAAGGTGAAGAACTTTGATATTGAATATTTGGTTCTAAAATTCAGTATTAACGGGCACTTGTCAGCTGCAAATGCAATTTGATAATATCAATCAAAAACGAAATCAAATTCAAACCAATGACAAGCTTTTGTGCCTACATATACACACATGCATTATGGTATTGAGCTTGAACATCCTCTTGATGCTTTTTCTTTTTTGAAGACCTGACATAATTTTTCTTCAAAAAAAAAAACCCAACAGTCTAATGTGAAGATATTGTATATTCTTTTAGCCAAATTAAGTTTGTAATGGGAATTTAATTTTTTTTTCACATGTAATACTTTTTTTATTGGCCCTGATATTAATCCAATTCAAAAACTTAAGCCATTGACACTGCTTACTCTGTTTATATGCCCAGTACTCCCGTGCATAACTGATGTGCGACTCAACACACCAATGTGTCATCTTCGTGATAGTAAAAAAAATATAGAAATAAGCCGTGAATTTATATCAGTGTTAGAATCTAACTTGATTTAAAAGCTTATAATCATTTAATTTTGGAAAATGTTAAAAAAAATGGATTTTCTCGTTCCATTTTCTCACTCTTAAATAGAAAATTGTGGCTGGCCTGTGAGACTCAGTATAATAAATGCATGCGGATTCTATCACTTTATAGAAGTAAGAAAATTGAGGTGAGAAAATTATATTATGTTTAGTATTAATTTAATTTGAGAAAAATATTAAACATAAGGACTTTGTCACCTCAAGTTTTTTACTCATAAAGACAAGGTGATGTGGGACTTACCCTTAATTATATTATGAGTCCAAGGTGTCTTTCCAAAACAACGTTAGTGACACTAATAGACCTTTTAAAATCTTTCTCTTAATTCTAATATCACTTGTCACGAAGAATATTAACTAATTACATGAGGGTGTGATTAAGCAATAAAGATATTGAGAATAAAATTCAAGTATTTCGAGTACGAGGTCACCTCTATATCGATCGTTGACAGCTAGAATTTAAAGAATGAATCTGTCTCTTAAGAGAAAAAAACTTAGTATGATGTGCGTAAGTTGACCCAAAATATCCCTAACTATTTTATACTATTCATATATATATATATATATATATATATAAAAGTAGAATATTTACTACAATTAAAAGTTTAAGCCAGGAAACTCTACCCAACTATAATTGTTATTTTGACACTTTTTTCTGGTATAGGTCTAACGTCACACGTGACTTCAATAATTAAATGTTTAATATAGAATTTAATAATAGTGTATAATCAATTGGATTTTTTAAAAGTATTGTTAAAAAAGAAAAAAAGTAATGATATAAAATGGTAAAGTCACGTGCATCGTGCTAACACAGCTCTACTTACAGACTTGGGTAAATTTTAGTTTATTTTAGAAATTGTAATATATTGACATAACTTTAATTTTTACGTTTATATATATTCAATGTTTTTAATATTTCAATTTCAGAATCATAATATTATGTCGAAATTTTTTAGTTTATGATATAGAAAATTATTTTTTCTGTTGTAATTGTTATAATTATTGCATTTACACTCTCCTCTATCACAAGTAAAATCTATAAATATAATAGTGGAATGTGGCTTACAGAAATAGCAAACCCCTTTATGGTATTATAAATTAGTCTCTCCGTCCTATTTTAAGAGTCTTTTACCACTATTTATTTTAAGAGTTTCATTTAAAAAATTAATGTACTTTTAAGTTATAAATTTTCAAAACTACCCTTTATTACACCTAATGTGAATATGATTTACAATTAAATGAGGACAATATGAAAAATTTAAATAGTTTTAAAATAATAAAACAATACTTCCAAAAAAGTTAGAATGCCTAAAAAGGACTATCATTTTAGGGCGGAGGGAGTATAATAGTTAATGATAGAGTAATGTTTTTTTTTATACAACAACGATACGGTGAAGAGAAATTACGTGAAGAATTGATATTTACACCGTTTAAATAAAACCTCGATCTTATAATAGAGTAATGCTATTCATTCTTTTCTTTTTTTCACAATGTTGTTCGTTCTTTTTTTTTTTTCCAATGCTATTCATTCACTGCATACAAGAGTAAAGCGAATTCAATAGGTATAGTTAGGATAGCTACACATGAGCTTATTTATTTATTTATTTATTTTTGTACGCATTGAAGTGTTGCAGGACTTGTTGGACCCAAAACAAATAAACTATATTGAAATAAAAAAACAGCAACTCAATATTTCATGTCGAGCTCACGGCCACGGCAGCGCCAAAATAGAAAAGAACTAAATAATAAAAAAAGATAGATGGCGAAAGAGAGGAAAAGACGAAACAAAACTATTATTCATGTATGAACAGTAGCTACACTGAATTGCATTAATCAAAAACAGAAAGCAAAACCACTGTACGGCTGAATGGCTTGCGGCTACACCCCATGACTTGGCTCACAGCTACCACACGACTACACACCTATATATATATATATGTATAAATTATGTAAAGTCTAACCCTAATACAATTAAGATTTCTAATCCTAATTGAATTAAAATACTACTCTCACTAGGACAAGGACTCCTAGTCTCATTATGATTAAAATAAATCAAATCCTACCACTACTATGACTCAACTTTAAAAATCCTACTAAAAATATAACTTGATTTAATTGACTCACATTGCCTCCCTTAAACCAAGATCTTCAAGCTTCACCATGTCAAGTAATCTCTTCAACTTCAAAAAGGAATATGTTTTGAGCGGCTTTGTAAAAATATCAGCAACTTGTTCTTCAGAAGGACAAAATTCAAGCTGGATCTCCTTGTCATTTACTAAGTCACGAATGAAGTGAAACTTGATATCAATGTGCTTGCTTCTCCTATGAAAAACTGGATTTTTTCGTCAATGCAATGGCTGACTTGCTATCACAAAATATTATTGTCAGTTCATCCTGCTTGTGTTGTAGAATACCAAGCATCCACCGTAACCAAATTGCTTGAGTAACAGTATTCCTTGCTGCAATGTACTCTGCCTCTGCTATTGAAAGAGCGACAACCTGCTGCTTTTTAAAAGACCAAGAAAATACACCTAAAACCAAGATAAAAGACATATCCTGAAGTACTCTTTCGCATCTCGGTATCACCTGTCCCAATCACTATCTGTATACCCAACAAGTTCCAAACTGTTAGAGGATGAATAAAAAATACCATCACTTTGCGTACCTCGAATGTATCGCAAAATGTGTTTAGCAGCTTGCAAGTGAGATTGATGTGGAGTCTCCATAAATCTGCTAATCAATCCGATACCAAACACAGTATCTGGCCTAGTAGAAGTCAAATATCTCAAGTTTCCTACCTAACCTTTAAAGTAGGTTGGATTCACAAGATCACCTGTACCATCTCTCACCAACTTCAACCTCTCCTCAACTAGAGTCAAATCGGATTGAACTTGTTCATCTTGAACTTTTTCAAAATATCACTGGCATATTTTTTCTGTGAAATAAAAATTCCACCATCTGTTTGAAACAACTTCAATGCCAAGAAAATAAGACATTAGTCCCATATCTGTCATCTCAAAGTGAGCTATCATAGTCTCTCTGAATTCTGAAATCAACTTTGGATTATTGTCAGTAAATATTAAATCGTCAACATATAAGCATACAATAAGAATATCACTATGTGTATTAGACTTAACATATAAAGTATGCTCATAAAGATATCTTTCAAAGCCATGCTCAACAAAATAAGAATCAATGCATGTATACCACGCTCTTGGCGCTTGCTTCAATCCACACAAGGCCTTATTCAATCTAAGGACTTTGTTTTCATGCCCTTTTATCATATAACCAGTAGGTTGCTCAACATAAACATCTTCTTCAAGTACACCATTTAAGAAAGCAGATTTAACATCCATTTGAAAATTTTTCCAATTATTTTGAGCAGCAAGAGAAACAAACATACGAACTGTATCAAGTCTAGCAACAGGAGCAAACATCTCAAAATAATCAATACCTGGCTTTTGTTTGTAACCCTTAGCCACCAATCTCGCTTTAAAGTGATCTACCTCACCATTGGGCTTGTACTTTGTCTTGTACACCCACTTCAGACAAATTGGTTTCTTACCACTAGGAAGAGTAGTAAGTTGTCATGTGTTGTTCTTCTCAATTGCATGGATCTCATCATCCATGGCTTTAATCTAATGATCATCACAAGAGGCTTCATCAAAAGTCACTAGATCATAATCTGCAAATAAAGCAAAATTCACTAAATCTTCATTAGTTGGCTCATTATCACTACCAACAACATAATCCTGTAAGTGAGCAGGCAAATGGCGCTAGGCGTTGAGGATGCCTAGAGGACTCTGCTATGAGATGATATATGACACATCTGAGGATGGAGGATCACTAATCTGAGGCTCACTTTCTACTTCAATCTGTGGATCTGCATTATTAAAATTAAAGGTGGCTGAAATTTGATCATTCTGAGACCAATCCTAAACTCCTTACTCATCAAAAGTCACTTCACAACTAATAACCACCTTCTCTCTTATTGAATTATATAACTTGTAGGCTTTTGATAATTGACTGTAGCCAATAAAAATACATTTTTCACCTCTATCATCAAGTTTCTTTCTAAGGTGATCTGGCACATGAGCATATGCAATGCATCCAAACACCCTTAGGTGTTTAATGACAGACTTCTGTCAACTCTAAGCTTCCTGCTGGGGTTTTGTTAGAAACACTTCTAGTAGGGCACATATTCAAAACATAAATAGCACAAGCAACTGCTTCAGCCCAAAATCCTTTTAGGCAAATTTTTAAATTTCATCATGCATCTAACCATATCCATAACAGTTCTATTATTTCTTTCTGCCACTCCGTTTTGTTGTGGAGTATATCTAGCAGTCAACTGATGGCTAATACCATGTGTCTCCAAAAAATCATCACAAACAAGATATTATGTACCCCTGTCAGTTCTCAAAGTTTTAATTTGAAATCCACTTCGCTTTTCAACGTGAGCCTTGAATTTTTTAAAAGTATCACAAGCATCAGATTTATGTTGCAAAAAATAAACCCATGCTTTTCTGCTAAAATCATCAATAAAAGTAATAAAGTACCTACTGCCACCATTAGAAGGTACCTCCACTGAGCACAAATCTGAGTGTATCAACTCCAAAGGCCTCTTGGCTCTCCATGAATTTCCTATAGAAAAAACATCTCTATGTTTCTTTCCCATAACACAAGTTTCACAAACTCTATTTGGGATATCAATAACAGGCAAACCAAAAACCCAATGTTTTCTAGCAAGAAAATTAAAACTTCCAAAATTTACATGTCCAAAACGCATATGACACAACAAACTATCATCATCAATCATAGAACTAAAGTAAGGTAAATTCTCACATTTAATACTCAATGGAAATAAACGATTTGGAGTCATGTTTACCTTTGCTATTAGCCCCATACGATCATCATTGATTGTGCAAACTCCATGGTGGATTCGCATATCATAACCTCTTTCTGAAAGTTGCCCCATACTCAACAAATTTTGTTTCAAACCTGGTACATAAAACTACATCTGAAATATACTTGTGAGACCCATTCTTCAATCTGATTGCTATTCTACCTTTACCCATCACAGATATCTTTGAATTATTTCCAAACTTTACCTCTGATCGAATGGACTCATCCAAATCAGAAAACATGTCTTTCTCACTACACATGTGATTACTACAGCCAGTGTCTAAATACCACTTAGCACCATCATCATTATCCACAACATTACAAGCCAGCAACACGGTTTCTACTTCATTATTACCACCAGGATTATTTTCAATAACATTAGCTTGATGATCTTTATTATTCAGCCTTCTAGATCTGCACTCAGACTTTCTTATGCCCAAACTTGCCACAATTAAAATATTGAATATTGGATTTATGAGATTGTGGATTAGAATTGTTACCATCCCCTCTTCCTTGGACTAGTCTGTGCTGCCAATTATTATTCTGCCACTGATTATTGTTCTGCCACTGATTGTTGTTCTGCCACTGATTGCCTCTGCCTCTTCCTCTACCAAATCTGTTTTGCCCATTATTACCTCTGCCTCCTTGATTGTTGTGATTATGCCCTCTATTCTGGTAGCCTTGAAAACTGTTGATTGAATCCTCTATTATTCTGAGACTCGCCTTTTTCATTCTTTAAATTTAATTGAGCTTGCAAAGCTTCCTCTACTGAATTTTTTGATCTCTCATTCAAGCGTTATTCATGAACTGTCAACGAACCCTGTAATTCATCCACTGTCATGGATTCCAAGTTAGCCGACTCTTCAATAGCTGTCATTTTATATTCAAACCGTAGTGTCAAGCTTCGAAGAATTACAGGGTTAAGAATATCTCTAAGCAATTTTTGTAATCTAGCATTTTTCACCTTATCAACACAACATATATTTTGTTAAGAATATCCCATGCTTGTTTCGCAGACTGAATATGTGAAATTTTACTAAGAACAAAAATATCTAAAGCTTGATGAATACAATTTAAAGTTTTGAAGTGTACTTGCCTTGTTGACTCATCTGCATCTTCTGCAAGTTCTTTCTTAATGAACTTTGTTGTCAAACCACTTGAACCAAAAAAAGTTATCATCGTATTCTCCCAAATATGAAAAGGAGATTTCCCATCAAATTTGTAAACCGTACAAATAAGTAAAGTCATCTTCACGAATAAAGAAACCAAGCTCTGATACCAATTGTTGGACCCAAAACAAACAAACTATATTGAAATAAAAAAATAGCAACTCAATATTTCATGTTGAGCTCACGGCCACTGCAGCGCCACAATAGAAAAGAACTAAATAATAAAAGGAGATAGATGGCCAAAGAGAGGAAAAGATGAAACAAAACTATTATTCATGTATGAACAGTAGCTACATGAATTGCATTAATCAAAAACAGAAAGCAAAACCACTGTACGGCTGAATGGCTTGCGGCTACACCCCATGACTTGGCTCACAGCTACCACACGGCTACACACCTATATATATATATATATATATATATATATAAATTATGTAAAGCCTAACCCTCATACAATTAGGATTTCTAATCCTAATTGAATTAAAATACTACTCCCACTAGGACAAGGACTCCTAGTCTCATTATGATTAAAATAAATCAAATCCTACTGACTCAACTTTAAAAATCCCACTAAAAATATAACTTGGTTTAAAGGACTGAATTTTAGTAAATCATGACAACAAAGTCACTCTACCACTTATATGTTAAACTAAGCTCTGTTATGCCTTTTGAGTCAAGCACCACAAGTTAACCCAAGGATGCCAAGCCATGCCCAGCTCATGGCTTGGTCTTCATGCACCAAGTAAAAGCCACCGTTTATCGCGGCCTCTAGTTGTAGTGGAAGGGCCAACCACCATAATGCCCAAAAGCCACAGCTTTGCCCCATAAGTGCCAAGACACTTTGGATCCATGCGTGCCTGCCTATGGGCACCCAAGCTCAACAGAAAACCCTCCATGTTGAAGTACAAATTTCCAAATTAACAGGAGAAGATATATCTGTTTGCAAACTCGGATTCCACTGGAGGGCTAGCCAGTGTGCCAAGATGCACGCATAACTATGCCCAAGTACCATACTTTGGTTTTGGTTGCCCAAGGCATGCACTGTTGCCCGCACCAAGCTGTCATCTGCCACACTAAGAGTTGATTATCACCTTGCTACCGCACCAAGCTATCATCAGCCACACTAAGAATTGATTATCACCTTGCTACTGCCATGCTGACTACCACAAGTTCCCACCAAACTTGGTAAATAAGCCATCACTAAGGCGTGAAATGTTGCCCTATGCCCATGCTAATACTTGGCCAAATGTCGCTAAGGCATGACATGCTTCAAAGAGTAAAATTAGAATGTCCAAATATTAGTGTTCAAATGGTCTCCCAACACTCACGTGTAGTAAATTTATCATGATGATGAACCTCATTTCATGTGATTGTTTGAGCACCATTGGACACCAAATTACTCTTTTCCTTTTAATAAATTAAATTCGTTTGTCTAGTTAAAACCTAGAAAGTAATCCTTCTTGATATATATTATCTCTAAAGATGAGTTGTAGAAAATTAATTTCAGTAATTTTTAATGCAGCAAAGCAGAATAATGACAACCAAATATTTATTTTCTGAATTAGCCCTTACAATAAGCCATTTAGGAGACGAAACCCTCTTAAGGATAGTTGGACTATGAGTACAACTTGGATTGATTAAATTTGGCTATTTGGGTCTCTCTTGATTTGATTACTTGAATGAACCAGCCCAACACGAAATCCAACGTTGCAAGACTTTAAGTACTTATGTTACTGTGTATAACATATCATCTATATATATATATATATATATATAGTGGATATAAAACTATTATTTAGAAACTACGTTGTAAATTAATAAAGGAAATAAATAAAATATTAGATTAAAGCACACAATTGAAAGTTTTACCATTTAGGATTAGTACATATAATAGGTTTTCATAGGAGCATTACTTGGTGCAATGGTACATTGTTCTGATTCGGACTATCAAGTATTAAAAAATATCGGGTTCAAATTTTAGAACAATCACTTTTACTTTTAATATCAAATGTTAAGATTTGTGTAATTTACTTTAATAAGCACTCTAGGGTAGGTAATTATTTCTTTTTAATCATTTTACATATACCAGATTTTTTTAATTAATTTGTAATTATATTATAACTAGGTTTTCTCAAGAACAAATTACATACTGGCTATTGACATTATATTACTCTTGTTATAAAACTATAAATGTTGCCGACAAATTAAAATTTAACCTAATCCATATTACTCTTTGTAAAACTTTGAAGTTATAAAAAAAAATGGTTATTCAGGTTCATGAAAAAAATAAAAATTATCACCAGGTCCAATACAAAATTTAGTAACTCATCAGGTCCTTCAAATTTTGGATGACTAAAATATCCTCATTTTCCTAAAATCATGTGCAAAACACCATTGTGTTATTTAGATGAGACGCATGAATAGTGAGTGTGCCTTTTTTAAAAAGGTGTTCAAGATTTTAAAATTTAATAATTTATCAATTATAGACCTATTTTTAATAAAATTTATATATTTGGACTCTAAAACTCGAGATCTATCAAATAAGATCCACAATGCATATGAAATCTTGAAGAAGAAATAATCGATCCAAAACTATAAAAGTCTATTTCAGTAGAAGTGTAAAATTTTACACTTTTTTGAGAGTAAGACTTTGTTTGGGTGAAAATGCGTAAAATTTTACATTTTTATAAAAATTGAGACAAATTTTAATTGTTATTAGTTTTATTTAATTTTTTATCCACATGTTGCCTGGTCAAAAAAACCTTTTGGATCGAAGAAATGTGAAAAAAAAAAAAAAAAAAAGTATTTGAAACATATTGATTAAAAAATTACTCTTTATGAAAAGTGTAAATTTTACATTTTCATAAATGTGTAAAAATTTCCCACAAAACACTCTTTATTCCTGGAATAACAAACAAAAAAAAGTTTTGAATTAGACATTAAAGCCAAGCCGTGCCTTGAAAAATGCCTCAGTGAAAACCAATAATCAGTTGTAATTAAGTTAGAGGCTTGGGTAATTTAGTGATTAAATCAGTGCCTTCACCATCGTCATTGTTCAGCTTCTCCAAAACGTTGATTGTCGTTTTCTCACAAACATATATCGGCCGGAGTAAGAACACTTTACCATTTACGTAATCCATCTGAAAGAAAACTAAAGCACCAACCAAAGTAATTATTCGATATAATATAATAATAAAAGAAAAGAATCAAATCTCGGTTCTTTGTGCACCCAAGGAGTAGAAAACTAGGAGGGGGGATTTGCATAAGTGTTTATAAGAAAATCGAAGAAAAATAAAGAAATAAATTTCAAATCATAAAATTTAAAGAAGGAGAAAATAAATAAAGAAGGCATGGTGGCGCACGGTGGTGCCGTTGGTGGAGCCCGATGGTTCCATCAACGAAGCACGGTGGTGGCAATGGAAAAGTTAATGTTGATGTACCTTATGAGTTGATTGCTGAAATAAGTTGAGAACGTACAAGTGTAGATTATTTTTAAGTCTGAAAAGTATAAATGTGAATTGAATCAGGAGATTAATCATATAAATGAGTCTTATAATCATATTAAAAAAAATAAATAATGACAGTTCATTAAAATAAATTTTACATAAAAAAAAACATAATTTATTATCCCTTAGCAAAAAAATAAAAAGTGACTGAATTTTACAAACACGGCTTAACTTTAAAAAAACAAAAAAAAGGTAAAAAGGAAAGAAATTATTTTATTTTTAAAAAATAAATCAACGGATGAGAATTGGTAAAAAGTCAGATTTTCGTAACATGATTGATCTGTGTCTGTCTGTAACGTTTCCGCACATCACGTTACGAAGATTCAATCATCATGACTGATTGTAGCAGTGCTATTCAACAGTTAGGCCAGGGGAGAGGGAGATGAAAAAAGCTAGGTAAAGCTGGGTGGGGAAACAGATTAACAGAGAGAACATTTCACGAGTATCGATCCAAATGAGCAAATACATATTCATCAAGCCATGGATTTCCGAGCCCTTCTTCGTGTACTCACTGCTCCAGCACTAGCTGCCGGTCCAACAAAAATAACCATTCGCTCTTTGTTTCCCTTCTCTTTCCTTTCCTTTTGCTACCCATTTACGTCCACATTTTTGGTATCACATTAACTGTATTTCCCTGCTTACGTCCACTGACCCCATACTTGACCAACTATCATGAAGAGAGAGAGAAAGAAATAGAAAGAGAGAGTTGCTTTATTGCCATTCTGCTTACTGAATTCTATTGCTTTATTCGTTTTTGCTAGGTAGCCTTCCTTGGTCCTTGCAAAAGTAAATCCTCTTGATGATTCCTTTTTCTTTTTAGACTATCAATTCCAGTTGTATGACAATATTAATTTATAATCATTAGTTTATAAAATTTCCTCTATAACATCTTCTTTAGTATTATATATATATATATGTGTATATATATATATAGAGAGAGAGAGAGGGGGGGGGCAAAGGCTAGAAAGTTCTCACAATATGATGATGAAATATATTCTTTTGACTCGCTGATGTTCATACTAATGTTTTTATTCTTCTAACCAGCCAGATATGAGAATACTTGAAATTGCATGGATTTTAGTGAAATTTTGGCATTTTCTTAAAACATTCTTGTTTAGCTATATATCTCTTCAGCTTTCACTCTCAGGGTCAACACCCAACACTGTTACTCCTATTATTACAAAATCATTAATTACTGTAGCATTATGATCCCCTTCTCTCTCTAGATGGATTGTTGAACTGTTTCTTGGGGAGGTGAAAAGATCCAACTTCTGCTTAAACCTCCTAAAAATTTGAGATAAAAGAGTAGCTCCAGTGAATTTGAATTTGAATTTTGCAACGTCTGATAGTTGAATTGGAAAATCTTAGAAATGGCATTTAAGTTTGAGTAGCTAGGGCAAGGTAGTGTAGATAAATCATAAACCAATATATATCTAGTTCGGGATCATCAATATTCTTACTGAGACTATATATTCAAGAAGCAGCTAGCAAAAGACTTCGTGCAGTTTACTCTTCCAAGAACCATAGTGGATCTCTCTCTCTCTCTCTCTCACACACACACACACACAGTATGATGATCACCGGTCTATTCCATCAAGAATTATTTATATTAATGGACAACAAGATAGATTGTCTAGTGCAACTTTAGTGAGATTTACTTCTTTAGCGGCTAGTTCACTTGCCCTAGTTTTGGGACGACGCTGTTTCATTTCATGACTGCCCAGAAATTTAAAAATAAAAAAACAGATGATATAAACTTTGTTAAAATGGTGGTTCGCGAATAATAAATGGAATTTCAATGAAAAGAACAATGTGTCGAACTGGATATCTACATCTATATATATATATATATAGAGAGAGAGAGAGAGAGAGAGAGAGAGAGAGAGAGAGAGAGAGAGAGAGAGAGAGAGAGAGAAGGTTTTGCAGAAATATTAAAGCTTGAATTTAAGCTAGAGCTACAAAACACAGAAAAGTTCAACCCAAACCACCCTCATGTGGGCTTTGCATGTATTTCCTGCATATATACATATCAGATCGACAGGTAGTAACAATTACTAAAACAAGTTTACTTTTGATCTCTTTTCAAATGATCAAGTCCAAGTTAATGTGGTTAATTTATTCAGCTGATCAAAGAACTCTTGCATGAAGTCTCATCGTATGTGTGTGTCAGTGTGTGTGTGTGTATATATATACATACTATATAATTAAGAAGCAGATATGGAAAATAAGCTAGCATAAAGTATTTTCCATGAAAATCAGCTCACATGTCAGATAACGAACTTACACAACTTCACACAGCACTTCTCTAAAAACAAGCTCATAAAATACAAACGACACTAAAAAAAAAAAACATAAATAACATAAACAAAAGCATAAAAGAATTAAAACACAAACACTACCAGTTCTTACTTCTGCAATAGATCATGGAGCTAGAGACATGTTCATCAATCAATCCATGCATTTTTTTTCCCACCTTACATTCTTGGTATTGTTGAAACTTGCAAGTTAAGGTGGTTATTTCAGTACTTCATTGGAACATGCAACCTTCTGAAAATTCTCTTTGATAAGAGCTTTCGGCAATCACTGAATTGGACAAATTATTTTATAGGAGATTGCTGGTGGAAGAAGAATTGAGACCAGAAAATTCTGTCCATGTATTTCCAGTACCCCAGTAATTGTTTTCTGAAATTCCAGTAAAGGGCCTTGATAAGTTCAGCCCTTGGCTCTCTTCCATTTTCAATTGGGTGATTCTGGAACTCGATGTCACTGATCGGAGCTGCTGGCCATCTCCGATCACAGATGATGATGCTCCAACAACTTGATCATTTTGATATGCGTATAAATTAGTATGTGGGTCAAAGCCAGTCAAGAAAGGCAATCGCCAATGATCTGCTGCTCCAGCTGATAAAATGTTATTGCTCCCACCTGAGTCACTTCCTATCTGGAAACCCATATGATCAGTCTGCCCAGCACCACCTGCTCCCACCATCTGCGGCTGAAATCCACCGATATTCCCTCCAACATACTGAGTGAGATTCTGTAAAGCGGCCATGAAGGGCAATTGTGATGATGTTTGAGGAAAATGACCAGATACATCCGTGCTACAGCTGGAGGGACTTGCATTTGTCGACTTAGGCCCTGTGTGCTGCTCGGCTGCCGCCGCAGCGGACTGAGATTTGGAGCTACTGCTTTTGCTTCTCTTGTTTCTACGGCACCCTCCACCCACCGGAACATTCCTTAGGGCACCACCTCTAGTCCAGTAGCGTCGACAAGTCTTGCAAAAATGGCGGGGCTGTGTGAGGCTGTAATTATTGAAGTAGCAAAACTTGGTATTTGTGGAATCGCAACGCGGGCAATTTAGTCCTGCCTCTGGCTGTGGTATTCTCGCCAGCCGGGCTCGATCAACCATCGAGCCCGGTCTGATGGAGCCGCCACTACCACCACTCACCTGAGGTGCTGGGGGCGGCGGTGGAAGGTGGTGGTTTTCACTTACAGTTCCTTCTTGATGGTTCTGTTGCTGCAACTAAAAACCCAAAAAAAAAAAAATTAAAGTGAAGAAAAACTAATATCTGGTATATTCAATAAGAGATTGCAACGGAATATGAATATTTATCTTTTGATCAATCTACTTTTTAGAAGAAAAAAAAAACGAAGAAGATGTGGAAAGAAATTGAAGAAGAAAACCATACCTGGTGCCAATTGGGATTTTCTAAATAGATTGGAACAGATGAGAAAACCATGTTTTTAAGTTTGATCTTTTTTCTTTTTATAAAGGTAGGTTGGTGGGTTTTTTGGAAATATATGGTGGAGAATCACACCAAGAGAGGAAAATACAGGGCAGAGAGGACCAAGAAAGAGAAAGAAAAAGAGAAAGAAGATGAAGGAAAGATAGAAGGAGAGGCTTGTGTTTATTTTTCTCTTATTCTCCAATCTCTTTTTGTTTTATTATATTTCTAGGGTTTTGAGTGGGCGAAGTTTCTTAGCTTTTAAGCTTTCTTGTGGACTGCTAATTTAGTGCTCGAGAGAAAAAGAAAGTAGTGACTCCTCATGCATGAAGATGGAGAGATAAACTTAAAGAGATGATGATGTCAATACCTATCTGGCCATCGTGGTGGGATCACCTATCATCTAATTGAAATTCCAAAAGAGGTAGCGCGCAGAGATCAGATTATAACTCCAAAGCATTACCTTTGCCACACCTGAGAACACTCCCCCATCCATGCAGCTCCAAATGGTTGAGTCACTGCTGTATATTTATATTTTAATTGCTCAAACTCTAAGTAATATTTTACTAATTAATTATTCATGTTTTACGATTTTTGTTTTAATAATTAGCATTCATATCAAAAGTAAAAATTGTTCTAAATGCATAATTTAAATTTGACTATTTTTTTATTTTAATACTCAAATTATAATGATAATTAATTAGAAAGAAGATTAACAATTCTCTCAAAAAATAGTATTTCACTGTGAGAACATAAATATCAAAAAATGATGGTTAAAATTTAACTTTAACATAATTAAAATGACTTTTACTATTAAAGTTACTATTAAAATATTAAATATTTAATACATGTGAAATTTAGGCCTTTTTAAAATTAGCCTATTTTATTTGAAAGTTCGCCTTAATTTTTAGCATAATTCTAACATATCTTTAATTCTAACTCAATTCTTTACCACTTAAATTTCTATTTAAACTTAATCCATCCCAAGATTTGGCTTAATTATTCTAATTCTAACTTAATACAACCATTTAAAAAAAAATTACATGTAAAATTTCTTCAATTTGAGAAAAAACCTTCATCTTTGAGAGAAAAAATTCTCCCTAAAATTTCTCCCTCATCATCTTCCTCTTTGAAAATAATTCAAAGTTTTTTGTCAAAAAAATGCTAACCTGCCCCCCTTAATTTTGTTTCTTAGCTCTGCCCTTGGACTGAGTGTGATTCCTGGTCCAAGATTAATTTCACACAAAAATTGCTCCAAATTTAAATGTTTAGGCTACGTCTATTTGTCAGCTTAAGAACTAGATTGGATAACATAATCTTGTCGAAAAATTTAGCATGCGTTTGTTTACATAATTGAACTCTTCAATGATAATCGAGTTTGAAGTTTTAATCCTATTGTGGTGAGATTGTATAGAGGGAGGGGGGATTGAGATTATTAGTCTCCTCATTGTTATTTTTGGATTATTTCTTAAAGGATATAGAACTAATCCATCTTAATACTATCTGCCAAACAAACAGGGCTTGGATAATAAGTTTTTACTAATGTGAACTAATGCAAAACTTTTTTAGTAAGTATTTTGCTACTTGAACTAACTTTATTATAATAGGATGACTTGTCTATCCTTTTTTTCTCTCACCCGTTGTCTAGGTGGTTGCCCATTTTCACTGTAGGCACCAAACCAGAATGACCACTGACCTTAAAAACTGTACACTTTTTCACAAACTCGAATTCTTTTTTAAATTTATGAAAATTCTTTAGCCTTCGACCTCGAAAAAATTTAAAACTTTATAAGAAACCGTCACATCACTTTGAATAGTGACACGAAGTAATGGTCGATCTCATTCAATAATTTTTCCTTATTTATAAACAATGCTAAAGTGAAACCCAAATTTGAAGGAACGACTTGAGCTAATTTGACCTTAATTTGTTAGCCCTACACATAAAAGGAAAAGCATTTATTGTGATCATTGCTTGGTAAGTGTAAAATTATCCTTTCTTGCAATCTTATTGTTGCTTTCATGATTTTACTTTCAATATATGGCCAATTTTTCAATGATTTAGAATAAATAACCTTTAATTTTATGTATCAATGGGAGTGTTGTTTGAAGTAAAGTTGTGCGTGGATTAATGTTAACCTGAAAATGGCCTTAAAACGGATAATTTTGACCCTATTTCTTGAATTTTTCGGTTAACTCATTGTTTAAATTAGTATTAGTACATAATTCCTTGTTCCGCAAGTCTAAGAAATTAGCAATTTGTAATTAAACTACTATAAAGAATTAATATCCTATTAGGATTAGCAATTTTATCTCTATAAATTAATATGACGTATTGGACTCTTATATTTCAAGAACTTACCACTCAAGCTAACTCCAAGAGTTTAATAGTTTAACCTAAAGCCATGTTTGGTATGCAAGAATAAAATGATCATTTCATGGAATGAAATAAAAAATAAAATGAAATAAGAATTACTCACCTGAGCCAAAAAAATGCTTAGAAAGATTTTTAATGAAATGTCTATTTCATAGAATAGACATTCTCAATTATACTAAACAAAAATAAGAAATGTTAAAATTAGAATAAATATTTATGTAATGCACATTCCACCCATACCAAACATAACCTAAAATCAATCCGTTAGTGTGCCCATCTCTACAAGCAATATTGAAGTGACGTGCCTATAAATATAGTCAATTTGGTTCAGAACTCTTAAAAGTAACTCAAAAGGATTTTGATTCACCTCCCATCTCCAATTTTCTTTTGTATTTTTTCCCTTTGTAAGTGGATTCAACAAGCTACTTCGTGTTCGTGAGAATCACTCTCACGAAAGGAAGTAACGAGGATATTCTGATGAGTACTATATAGTATATACAACCAAATTTTTTTATTTAATTTTTATTTTTAGATACATAAAAGAAAATAAAATTTATATGTGAAATTACTTGTTTGTATATAATAGTGAAAAATTCCTTAAAAAAATCTATCCTAGATAACATTTTTCTATTTTGATATTGTTAGACACAGTCTAAACTCTGTCAGCGCCTATCTTAAAGTGTTGTTCGCTTTGATTTGTCAATGCAATTGTCAGTTTAATGATGAGCCTAAGTTTCTAATACAGCAATGAGGTCCAAAAGGTTCCTTCCAAGTAAAAGTATCCTGCAGAATTTTTATGAAAATATTACCTATTTCAATAAGACAATCCAAAGATAAGCCTAAGCTCCGTAGCGGATTTAGACCATTGACATAGAGGGGGTAAAAGTATAAAATTTAAAATTTAAACGGATCTCTTAAAAAAATATAAAAAAAGTTTGAGAGATAATTTTTAATTTATATAAAAATTTCTATAGCAAAGAGGGGTAAAAAAGTAAATTTCTAAAAAAAAAAATTGAGGGGTGGGAGCACAACCCCTAACACCCCCCCCCTTGGACATTGCCTAGGCTTCTAGTTTAATGGTGAGTCCTTGTACGTTTATCATTTTTAATTTTATGTTTAACAATAGTCTTTCAAATCATGGTATTTTACACCAGTTTTATAAATTTATCATTAACATCATCGGCATCCGATGTGGAATGAGTTGAAAATATGAGAAATTATTTACTGAGACAGTCACTCTATGTCATTATATTATATTGAGTAACCATCGCCCACAAACCATGTCTTTCATCTTGAAAATCAAGCAAAAATGTTATATAATTTGAAAAAAAAATACTAGAATTTGTATTAAAAAAATTGAATAATAATATAGAATGATGACTAAACTAAATAATTTTCCTAAAATATAGTTAAATAATATTTTGAGGTATAACTTTTTTATAGTACAATTACTCTTATAGATGTGAAATCCATGTAAGTATGGTGAATCTAATTTTAAACCCATCTAAGTATTTGTGTTAATTATACTAAAAAAAAAAAATCGTTTCACATGACATTATTCAATACATATAACCCCGGAAATTCATTGGGAAGAAGTGGGTCCAGTAGAGCCTTCCAGTATCAATTTAGATCTCAACCATGCGATGGGGTCTCATAGACGTGACAAGATCTGAACGGCTAAATGAACGTCCAATAATGGAGAGTCGTGAAAAGTGAAGGGAAGGGACCCGAAAAGCAATGAAGATGTTGGGGGGGGGGGGGGGGGGGGTGGAGTGTCCGTCAATCGATCGCTGTCTTCAGATTCTAATGGTCGGGATTTGTAGCTGCCACGTTAGACTTTTTTGGGAGTTCCCACCGTAAAATTACCCTCCTCAACCTTAGCCTACGGAATATATACGGGTTTTTGGGCGGTGGAAAAGCATGCACAACACATTATCCTATTCTCTTGAATGGGTCGTTACGGTCACTCCGTTTCTGGTTCTTCTGTAGCTGAATCTTCCGAACCACAAGAATCCCTGGCTGTGTTATGCAGGTTTTGGGGATCCAACTACTTGATACAACGATTTATTAGATCATGTCTTTAGACATCGCAATGCAATCATATCATCATGACAAGTCTCTCTGAAATAATTTTTATGAGAAAAAAAAAGTTATGATATTTTACATCATTGAAGGGACCCATTCAAAAATAATTGGATCATGATAAAATACTTAAAGATTTACCAAGATGATAATCAGTAGTAGCTGGTTCGAGAGGATGATTAGTGGTTTTCACAATATGGTTTAAATTAAAATTCCTTCTTTTTACTTAACTTTGAGAGATAACTTGTTTCATGGCTTTAATTTGAGTTGCATATCCTTCTCGTAGTAAGCAATGAAATGCTTTGAGGAATTAAAAAAAGCATAGATTCGGGTTAGGGCAATCACTCTTTCTTAAAACTAGCGTTCTTAAGACCATAGAGTCGGAGTCGTAATAATACAAATGATATAAGCGTTATCCAGAATGATTGAGCATAAAGCGTCCAAAAATCTCGCCTGTGTAATAAATCATCGCACCTACAGTCCAACCATTGGCTATAATATCACTTTTAAATAGACGTAAAAGAAGTAACAGTGTATTAGAAAGACCATGATACAGATATACGAACTATAAAAAATCTCTTATTAAATATCATGTCACAAGTAAAGACGGGACAACAATTAATAGGCTTAAATCACGAGTAAATATTTCTTTGGATAATCAACTAGGTTTAGTCATAACGTATGCCCCATAACTTCTTTGTTGCTCCAATTTCATCAGTAATAAAATTTGTATCTATACAGGGAAACAAAAGGATTACTTCATCATAATAAAATTTTGAGCTTTCTGTTTTCTAAATAGATGCATCTTTAGATCTAAAAATATGAGAAGTGCTTGTTAATAGCATATTTCAAAACTGTATTATATTATTGAAAACATAAATATGGAACAAGTTTCTTCTTATGATCCAAAATAATTATAAAAAAAGAAGGTATTTTATATTATTTTCAGAAAATTATTAAATGAAGTTTTCTACATTTTCAAAAATGAGTCCACTAGAAAGTGAAAAAAATCGGTATTTTCGTTGTTTTTTATTTTTTAATAAAAGAAAAATGAAATCGGTGTAAACAAAAATTCTTCTTTATTTTTTTCTTTGTTTTTTAATATGATTTTTAAAATTTTTGTGAAGGTAAATATTCTGAACATAGTAACAACGTTTTAATCAACCGTAAGATCATCTTCAAATTTGAAGGCGAGGATGGAAAAAGAGCGCTCCAACCCATCTTCAAATTCCATTAAATTTGAAAGAATAAATAGTATTTTTAATTTTTATCTTCGTATTTGAAGATTCATTATTCATTCTTCAAATTATTATTCATCCAATAATAAGACATGCAGATTGTTGTATCTAAAAGTTTTTAATTTGGTGTGAGCTCTTTTGTCGTCAGGTGCACAATATATCCCAACGACAGAGTGCGATTGAAATTTTTCTGTTCTAAAAAAAAACTTATTTAAGGACAAAAAAAAAAAAAAAGAGTGGTGAATTTATGTGCCAACTCTGCGTTAACAGACTTAGAGAGTCAAAAGTTGTCTTATTATTAAATAAAATGATAAAATGGTTGCACGGTAACATTGTGTTATAGGTGTCCAATTAAACAAATGGTTTTAGATTATGATCTAGCTTACTGCTTAAACGACTGTTCATGCAATGACCTAATAAAAAATATGGTACAAAAGTGATTTAATTATTATTTTAATTTATAATTTCATACAATCTATTTTATTTATAATACATTAAATAAATAGTAGAAAATATTCTTATTCCTACATAAAAAATATAAAGAAAAAAACACATAAAAGTAACTATGTATCACTAATGTTCCTTTGTGCCAACAACAAAAATACAGTATTAATTTTACAAACATTATTGCTTGTGTAAATAAATTAAATATAATAGATAATGCAATAAAAAGAACTTACAAAATATAACCCATTCAAATAATAAAATTTGTTAGTAATTCAGAAAATAACATTGAATGAATATGATAACATTTAAAGCATTGACTATTAAACGAGTCATAAATGTAATTTGTTTTGCTGTGACAGCATGAGATAAATGTAATTTGTTTATTACATGTGAATAAAATAAGAAGTTACTTTATATATAAATATTTAGGCACGAATAGTTCGTGTTTGAAACATTTTCAATTTCTCTATCGATTTTAACTCATTTATTCACAATTTTACTTCGATATATTCAACCCCTGACAAAAACAAAAACAAATATACTAATAACGTAAAATTTTAATTATGTATTAAAGTATGAAATTTGTCTAATAACAATTAATTACTTTTGATTCAAGCATGTATCACCTAGACAATTTGCTTGTATTGAAACACTCAAACAGTAACAACTATGTATGGTGCATTCAAATTTGAATATTGTGTGAACTTCATGTAACTCACACATAAACATTTAAATCTGTAACTTACACATATTGTGTGCAGTTTTTTTCGGATTACATCTACGGGTTCAAGTTTGAGGTTAAGTGACTCGTCTGAGAAATTTTTTGGCCGTGAGTTACAAAATTAGTCGGTACAATATGTCAAAAGCTTGATTATCAAAAAAAAAAATTAAATTTGAGGGACAGTCGTACGAACTATCCCTCTTTTTTTTATTTCCTTGTCATTTCATAAAGAGTAAGTGGAACTCAATTGATGAAGCCAGTCAAAAGCTTTTTTAATTGGTGGTAATCCCATATTCTCTAGTTTTTTATTCATTCATTGCTCTTTCCGACTACTTTTTAGTTTTTACACAAAACTAATTTTTTTCTTTTTTCTTGAAAGCAATTTGCCTAGTCAAATTATGTTTTTTAAAAATATATATATAACATGGGATTTGAATTGTGTTATTCATTCTATAATAATTTCAAACATTCTCGAGTTTTAGTTTCTTTTGTGACGATTGTTAACAGTTATAATTTAAATGAATAGACTTAATTATCATGAAAAGAAAATTTAATTTGATGTGTATAAACTGACTCAGAATATTTTTTATTGATTCATAATAATTAAAAAAAAATCCCAATTTACTATTAAATCAAGGCACAAGTTTGCAATATATATATATATATATATATATAGACTACTTAGGAAAAACAAGAAGATTGGCCAATTCTTTCTTTTTGTCCGATACAAAGATGACAGAAAAAATAATATATATAATGAGAAAGAACCGTTTTAAGTATAGGACAATTTAAATATAGGACAATAATTAGTTCTTAATCAGCAAGAGAAACCTCCAATCTTTGACTTAGTCTTTTTGGCAGCTCACATGACTATTCACTTCCCAATAAAGAGAAAAATTTTGAATGGATTTGATACAGAACATGACAATATATTTTTGGAAATATACTCCGCATGATTTATTTATTTTTCTGAGATATAATAGTGTTATTAAAAATATTCATATAATAAAATATTATTAAAAATACATATTATTATCTAAGATATCAAACCTACTAAATAATGTCTCTAAAGTGACCTAGTCATTCTCTCTCCATAGCCAACAAAACTTTTGTATGTCACTGTCATCTTTCTATATATCAAATTTTTGAGTTTTTTTTTTTTTTGGGTATCCAGATAATTCGTCTTTCTATATATATATATATATATAAAGAAAGATAGAATTGATTTTTTCCTCTTTATTATCTTCTTTGCGAGGGGAAGAGACGAAACCAGTCCTTTGGCAGGGTGAATCAAACCCAATGAAGCAGAGGTACTATTTGGTGGGTTCGGAGTATCACATGATAATATATTTTTTTAATAACATTCTGTTTTACTAAAAATGATGAGTCATGTTTGAGACTATTAGAAAAGTGTATTGCCAAGTCCCATTCAAGAATTTTACCTTAAAAGTATAGAGAAAAATTGTGATTTTAAAAATAGAGATAACATGTAAAAAGAGAACGGCCGCTAAAAAAAGAAAAAAGGCATGATTTCCAAGTTATATTTTCAATGGGATGTGCCAAGAATATGATAATTTTGGATCCCAAACAATGTGATTTCTAAAACCACTATATTCTGACAAGAAAAATGCTAGTATCCTCAATTTATTTTCCTAATTGTATCTCCAATATGATGTGTTAGAATATGATACTTATGAATCCCACAGTATGTAATTTTCAAAATCATTATATTCCGACATCACATCAGAGAAATAATTAGGAATACTTAGCACTATTCATCCCGATAAATCATATTAAAGATATAAATAAAGGATACCTAGCACTACACTAAGCAATATTTGGTTATGAACAACTATTAGAATTTGTTGAATATGGAGTGGAGTAGTGCTGATTTTTTTAATAAAAAAATAATAACATAAGTTACCTGTAGTGGCGGATCTAGACTATAAATTTAGGAGTGGTCAAAATTAAAATTTTAGAAGATTTTTTGTAAAAATATAAAAAAAAAAAAATTAGGGGAGTTTTTTGTAACTTTTTATAAAAATGTTTGATATATTGCATTTAGCTATCAATTTTTATTCATATGATGGATATTTTTGTGTTTAATGAATAAATTTAATTCTTTCATTTAAATTTAAATAAGAATTATGATAATTCATATCAGTAGTTGGATAAATTCTATTAATTTAAGTAGAATTGCATTCCTTCGATTCATTAAAGTTCTATAAAATATGGAAATCGAATGCATATTAATGAAATTCATGCAAGCATTTGAGAAATTTAGTTTCATTACCGTCACATGCATAGAGCTTATCAGCTTTAGACATTGATTGTTTAAGTTTACTGTCAGCTTATATATTTGCATACATCATGTTAAACATGGATAGGTTCATTTTTTAATTAAATTCATGGAGGTTTATCTGGAATGAAGGTTGGTGGTGCTGGAATCTGATTCCCTAATTATCTAGACAGACAAATGGCTTTTGCTCATTTTCATGCTAAAAGCAACTCTTCAAGAAGAGCGTTTTATAGTTGGAAAGGAAGCAATTCTGCAGCTTTAATAACATGTACTTGTCCTCACACACTCTCTCTCTCTCTCTTTCCCATGTCAAGTACATGAATTATGCACTATTGCAAGAGATTAATGTTTTTTCTTAGATCAACATTAATGAGGCTAGTTGAGGGAAGAAAAAAGAATCACTTTTGTTCTTAGAACTTTGCATGTGTTAAATCACGGGTTATTTTAAAAATTTAAGTTATTAAAAAATAAATTAAAAAATTATATCTTATTTGTAATTCCGTCTTACGAATAAAGAGGGTAAAGTACATGAAAAAATAGAGACATACGAAGTTACAAACACACTCAGTGACGGATCTAGACTTTAAATTTAGGAGGGGACACAATTCAAAAGTTAAAATTTATGAGAGTTTTTTTGTAAAAATATAAAAAAAATCTTGAGGCACTACTATTTTTTTTTGAAAGAATTCTATTAAAAAAATATAGGAAAAAAGTTAAAATTTTTAAAACTTGGGGGTTGCCTATGGGGAGTACGTATCTCTGGTCATACTGACGAAGTAGAATGCAAACTTTAATATAACTTCGTGTTACACATGCATAGAGAGTGGAGAGCACATGGAGAGATGGAGATATATGGGCACACTGACAAAACAAAATACAAAGTTTAACGTAGCAAGGATGAAAGAATGCAAACATTGCATTGAACGTACGAGAGATTTGAACTCAAGATTCTCATAACTAAAGCTCTCTGATACCGTGTTAGATTATCAGTTACTTTAAAATTTTAAACTGATACATAATAAACTAACAATGTACATCAAACTAGTTAGTGTCTCACATCGGTTACAGACGATATTTATGATAGATTTACAAATACCTTTATCACAAATACGTTTGTTAAACTTAAAATCCAAAATGACAAGCACGTGGGAACTCATCACCGGACTATAACATATCTCATACATAGATGCATCAGAAACATATGGTTCCCACACGGGCAAATAGTTGGAGCCATGTTTATCACAGATTTGAAGTGGCTGTTGGTTAATTGATGATCAGGGAAAGGGGAGACTTGTAACCAAACTTTATGTTAATAATTGCACATGGCATCCGACAATTAAATCGAGATAGCCATTTACTATGAGCCACGCATCACTTTATAGGCCACCAAAGCAAAGTCCTCTCAGTACCATTGTGAAAAAGCCATTTCCCTTCATTTTTCCCATTCAGTGTAACCAAATTACTGAAGAGACAGGGAAAAATTGACATGTCGCATTACTATATATACATATATATATATATATATATATCAGCAGTACTGCTACAGTATAAGCCACTTCTTGTTGGAAATTCATAAATGCAGCACCTAGAGACAAGTTTGGAGATTTTCCTTGATTGATTAGTTTGGCATATGGTTTTCATGGGTTTTGAAACACCCAGATTATGAAAACCCAAAATGATTTGTTTGACACTATGGAACTATGTCTTGATAGGAAAAATGTTGATAAGACCTATTGCTTGAGAAGGTTAGTCCTAATCGGCAACCCATCCGACTTTCGTTCAAAAGAGACAGCTGTAAAAATTGACCTAATTAATAAAATTTAAAAATGTATTAGTTGCTTCGATATTTGCATCTCATGATTTTCCATCAATCAAATGTCACAAATTATGTGAAGAACACGAATGAGGAGTGTGATTCCAAGATTTAAGTTGAATTAGATCAATTTAACGAGAGTCAATTACAATTCATAAGGTACTACATATATTGACTAATTGTGCAATATATTTTTGCTTTCACTCTATATTTGCTAACTTAAGCATTAAAAGACTTTGGCCGAGCATCACACGATTGTCCTTCAATAATTTTCTTTTTACAGGGATATCTCAACCTAGCAATGCAACTTAAATTTGAATTTTGTTAGAATTTGAATCAAATCAAGGTGACTTAAATTTGAAACTAACTTAATCCCAATTCTAAGTTGTCAAACACAACAAAAATGAAGTTGAAAACTGCACCATAAATTTACTTAAAAGAGGCAGCTTTTAATAAAGTTGGGCATGGTTCAAGTGACCCACCCGGCATGTGTGTCCCAGCCTGAATTGACAGGGCTTGAACTTGTAACAGTGGACCACGCAGCTAGGCTGGGTCAAGGCTTTGTGGCCCAATGACTGTGTCAGATACCTTTTTTTTTTTTTTTTACTCCGGAGGGGGGCTAAACAAGACCTCATTTGGAGGAGGCCGTACTCCTTGGTCCCGAGCGTAATGTACTCGAATCAAGATTTTTTTATTTTTTTTTTAATTCAGGATATCTTTCATCCAATCTAGTTTAATTAGGCCCGAGTTAAATTATATTTGAACAGCTAAGAACTAATTCTTATAGATCCTGAAGTTAACGACGGGATAAATCTCTAATAATTTTTTGAGGAACTAGAACTCGAGTGATTTTTTTTTGTTTGTTGATAATATGAGGTTTCTAGCCCAGCTCAATTGGGCCCGAATTACCTAGTATTTGAATAGTTCAAAATTTAATCTCTAAGAGTCCTTATTTGAATTGCTGAGAACTAATTCCTATACGTCCTAAAGTTAACTAACTAAGTAAACTTCTAGTGGTTCCTTGAGAAACTCAAATTCAAGTGATTTTTTTTTTTTGATAATCCAAGGTATCCAACCCTAGCTCAATTGGACCTGAATTATCTCGTATTTGAATAGTCAAGATTTAATCCCTGAAAATCTTGAAATGAACTGATCAGATAAACTACCAGTGGCCTTTCGGAAGACTCGAACTCGAGATTTTAGATTTTATCATCAGGTCCTTATCGCTCAGTCAATCCCTTAAGATTGATTGACAGATCAATATTTGGCCTACTTAACTGATGTGTTAATCATTCATTCATTGATTCAGAGGACATTGCATGCAAAGCAATGAATAATTTTTTCATTTGGATTCATTTTTTCAAAATGGCTCGAGTCCGGCAAAGGGAGCCCAATACAACCCAAGATCGTCAAACCAAAGATTCGAAGCCTCGCAACAAAAACCGGCATTTCAAATCATTCCATTGTCTCGGACAACCCAATTCGAGTTCTGGCTAGTTTCAGTTTGTTTTCGGTCCAGACACTTTTCTTGAAGCCCGAATCCACTTCAGAACGAATGGGCCTACTTTTGTCCGCCGGCATTATTACAGCTCAACTCGGCCTATCAGCCGTGAGAAATTCTTAGAGGGTGTTTGGCGCCCTGTCAACATTTGGGTTTGGACTCCAAACGGTTTTTATTCAAATGGGTTTTTGGACAAAATGCAGCCTTTGAGTATGGCCTTTTAAAATGTGTAAAACAAATACTATCAATTTTGCAAAGAGTAATATTACTCAATCTAAAATTCTAATTTGAATTATAAGTTGATTAGACACAGTGCACATCATATAATTTATTGTAATTTTTTTAATAAATAATTTATTATAAGTTGATCGATAGTTGTTTCATATATCTAAGTTTTGCATCAAATTCAAATTCTAAATAATGTTGAACATTGAATAATGTATTTAACATATTACCAAATTTAGGATAAAATTTGTGTCCTAGGAATGAGTAGGGCTGTAAATAAGTTAAGTTGGGACTGAGCAGAGTGTTCTTCAAGTTAACTCGATAAAATAAACGAGTTTCAAATTGTGTTCAAGTTTAACTTGTTAATTTTTCTATTCGATCTCAAATAAACCTTTAATTGAGCTGATCGCAAACCAACTTCGAATATTTTGGTTTTTTTTATATAATATTAAATTACTTTTAACTTAACAATTTAAGTTCCAAGCCAAACTCAATAAATTAACGAGTTTTAAAATTTGTTTAAGCTTTACTTGTTTAACTTACGAACCAGTCTTGAACAATTTTCTAGCTAAGCCTATCATGAATCAAACTCGAACAACTCGGCTTGTTTTACGGCCCTAGAAATGAGGCAGGCTGGACTGGGCTGGCTGGGCTACGATTGGGCCGATAGTGTAGATGATCAATGCAGTGTCGGCCGGCCCGTCAAGAAGCCCACCCATAGAGCCGTGCAATGACCTAGTCATGCAGATTTTTACGAAGCCGCGGTTGGGAAGAACATTCTGGAAACTACAAACACGGTGCTTATGGCCAATATAAACCACTCGCTTCTCGCTCAAACCCTATCTCTGCTATCTCCATAAGACTCTCGTCCAACCCTAGCTTCTCTTTACAGTCTCTCTATCTAGCGAGATTTCTTTCTCTGATCCGTCGATTCGTACACAATGGCGGGAAAAGGTGAAGGTCCGGCGATCGGTATCGATCTTGGAACTACCTACTCTTGCGTCGGTGTTTGGCAGCACGATCGTGTTGAGATCATCGCCAATGATCAAGGCAACAGAACGACGCCGTCGTACGTTGCTTTTACCGATTCTGAGCGTTTGATCGGCGATGCTGCCAAGAATCAGGTCGCCATGAACCCTACCAACACCGTCTTCGGTAAGCTCTCAGTTCATAGTTCTCTATTCAGATCTGATATGCGACTAATCTGGTGTCAGATCTGTTAAGATTTGATTAATTTTTTCGGAGTTAAATGCTATTCGCTGCTTATTATCTGTGATTTGTTTCTATGATGATCTCTATTGTAATGTAGTTTAGTCTTAGCCCTTTAATATTGTTAGCTGCTTGTGGTTTACAGATCTTTATCGTGAAGTTGGATTATATTATTGTAGTACTCGTTTTAGGCGAGTTTTTAGGCTAGTATTTTGGATCTATCCATATCTTATGCGAGGTCAAAGTTTTTTAGTTGCTTAATTTTTTTTCTTTTGCCATGTTAATCGATTAGTTTGCATCTTCCTCATGAACCGTTTTTATTTTATTTATTTTGAAGTCCAAATGAGTGTTCTATACTGAAGGCATTGCATCTAACGGAATTTATTTGTAATATTATATTGTGATTTTAGATCTGTGTTTCATTGTTCTTGGAAAAGAGGAGTAACTTAGTTTTTGGTCAGTGAACGTAAGCGAATGGAATAGTCTAGTTGATTATATGGTTTAAAGGATATTTTTGTGCATCATGTGTTCTTGTGTTCAATATTTTGGTCTCAACAGCTACTTATTCTACCTGTAGGGCATATTTTGGTTGAGTTTTGCAACCCTTTTTTGCATTTGCAAAAGCTGGCTGGAAACGTGCTTTTGAAACAGATTTTGTGTTGGAGGAGCCTCCCAAATGCATTTTATGCTTTTTGAAAAAAAAAGCAGCCTCTAACACCACATAACATCCTTAAGACACATTGCTTGCAATGTTTTTTTTTTTTGTTTTTTAAGCCTTTTGATATATAAGTTGTATTAGATCGTAAATGTTTTTAAATAAAGAACCATTTGAATGTATGTGTGTTGCCAGTTTATATATATTTTTCATTCAAATACCGACCCTGTTGCAATGAGCTATAATTATAAGTAGAGATTTTATTTGGACAACTTGGTGCTTGGAAGTGTACTTGAAATGCCGAACCGCATTTTATTTCTCTCATATCAGTTTGTTGGATAATCTGCCATATTTGAATACTAATATTTTATAAGTGGTAGCTTCATATGTGCTATCATTGTAATCTTGTAATTGTTAACTAAAATTTTTGCAGGCTTCTTTTTTTGTTTCATTTGCACTGAATAGTTGCCATTATTGTATTAAATTAGCAAGTCTGCTTATGCCTTTGTTTTCCACATTGTCAGATGCTAAACGTCTCATTGGTAGGAGATATAGTGATGCCACTGTTCAGAGTGACATCAAGTTATGGCCCTTCAAGGTCAGTGCTGGCCCTGGTGACAAACCAATGATTACTGTCAACTACAAGGGTGAAGAGAAGCAGTTTGCTGCTGAGGAAATCTCCTCTATGGTTCTCACCAAGATGAAAGAGATTGCTGAGGCCTTCCTTGGATCAACCGTGAAGAATGCTGTTGTTACTGTTCCTGCATATTTCAATGACTCACAGCGGCAGGCTACAAAGGATGCTGGTGTCATTTCTGGTCTCAATGTCATGCGTATTATCAATGAGCCAACAGCTGCTGCCATTGCCTATGGTCTTGACAAGAAAGCCACCAGTGTTGGTGAGAAGAATGTGCTCATATTTGACCTTGGTGGTGGTACTTTTGATGTTTCCCTGCTCACAATTGAAGAGGGTATTTTTGAGGTGAAGGCTACAGCAGGAGATACTCACCTTGGTGGAGAGGATTTTGATAATAGAATGGTGAACCATTTTGTTCAGGAGTTCAAGAGGAAGCACAAGAAGGACATCAGCGGTAACCCCAGAGCACTCAGGAGACTCAGGACCTCATGTGAGAGGGCAAAGAGGACTCTTTCCTCCACTGCCCAAACAACCATTGAGATAGATTCTCTCTTTGAGGGCATTGACTTCTATTCCACTATTACTCGTGCCAGATTTGAGGAGCTGAATATGGATTTATTTAGAAAGTGCATGGAGCCTGTGGAGAAATGTTTGAGGGATGCTAAGATGGACAAGAGCACCTGTACATGATGTTGTTCTTGTTGGTGGATCTACCAGAATTCCCAAGGTACAGCAGCTGTTGCAGGACTTCTTCAATGGGAAGGAGCTCTGCAAGAGCATCAACCCGGATGAGGCCGTTGCCTATGGTGCTGCAGTACAAGCTGCCATTTTGAGTGGTGAGGGCAATGAGAAGGTTCAGGACTTACTGCTGTTAGATGTGACCCCTCTCTCCCTTGGGTTGGAAACTGCCTGGAGGAGTCATGACTGTTTTAATCCCAAGGAACACTACTATTCCTACCAAAAAGGAGCAAGTGTTCTCCACCTATTCTGATAACCAACCTGGTGTTCTGATCCAGGTGTACGAGGGTGAGAGGACGAGAACCAGAGACAATAACTTGTTGGGTAAATTTGAACTTTCTGGAATCCCTCCAGCTCCCAGGGGTGTTCCTCAAATCACTGTTTGCTTTGACATTGATGCCAATGGAATATTGAATGTCTCTGCTGAGGACAAAACCACAGGGCAGAAAAACAAGATCACAATCACGAATGACAAAGGCAGGCTATCTAAGGAAGAAATTGAAAAGATGGTCCAAGAAGCAGAGAAGTACAAGTCGGAGGATGAGGAACACAAGAAGAAGGTGGAGGCCAAGAATGCACTGGAGAACTATGCCTATAACATGAGGAACACAATAAAGGATGAAAAGATTGGTTCTAAGCTCAACCCAGCTGACAAGAAAAAGATCGAAGATGCTATTGATGAAGCTATCTCATGGCTTGATAGCAACCAACTTGCTGAAGCTGATGAGTTTGAGGATAAGATGAAGGAGCTTGAGAGCATCTGCAACCCTATAATTGCAAAGATGTACCAAGGTGCAGGTGGTGAGATGGGTGGTGACATGGATGATGATGTTCCTCACTGCCGGTGGAAGCAGTGCTGGTGCTGGCCCTGGCCCGAAGATTGAGGAGGTCGACTAAGTCACTGGTTTTGTGCCATGCAATTGTTTGCTGGTTTCTGGTTATCTAGGTAGTTCGTTTGAAAATTTATTACAGTAATTCGATTCTGATGGCTCTCGTGTCATCAATTTTGATTTGATGCTGGGGTTTTATTTTTATTTTGATGTTTTTTTTCTTTCTGTTTTTGTCCTTATTATTAATGGCAAATTGAAGTGAAGTTTGTGTTTCTATTGTCTTGTTAATATTTTCTTCTCTTGTGATAACTTTTATTTTTTGGGGTATTTTTGGAGGAAGAAATTACTGGTGATCCGTTTATAACCATGTTATATGATCAAGCATACCATAATCAGTAAGAAGCCGATACAGGCTTTTCCCCCCGTCTCCACTGCCACAAGTTTAGTCACTTTGACATTCGTCTCATGGATTGTTCTTGAAGTTGAAGTTGATCATTATCATCATCGCCATCTAGACACAAAAATCACATCTACAATTGGGATGCCTACACTCCCCACAATAAGCTAATTTTGAGTCAACTTTATCATTAAAGTTGAAGAACGTAATGCAATTCTATGAAACTATGTGGTAGAGGATATGAACCCGAAGACAACGTACTCGCCAATAATCATACAGCAAAAATGCACCGACTTGCAGTGATTTCATCAGGTGGCCTTGTCTTTTTGCCTTGATGATTCACCACTGGTCCGACATTAAAAATCAAACAGGTCATCAGCAGCATGAATATAAAGTATGACAGGTCATATAGCGAACTCATTTTCTTGCATTTCTCACACAGGATGCCATATAGTGATTCATGGCACTCGGCTCTGTTAAAAGAAGAGTCTGTTCGTAAATTATTGTGAATTTGCTCACCAGGACAGGTATAAAGCTAGATTAGTTCACTAACTTATTTGAAAACAAGCCTGAGGTTTTCCACCAATGAAACGTTTGAACTAAATAGAAAATTGATGCATAAATCAAACATTCTCCATTGTCAAACAAAAACTACTTCCCTTCCCCCGTTAAGCCTCTGCAGGTGATAGTTAATGCTTCCCCAAGGTTTCCGACTTTTGCCAGTCTGCAACAAAGACAAAAGCTAAAGGTGTTAAAGGAAAGTTGTCGGCAAAATTTGGGTGGGGGAAGGGGCCATGGCCACCCGTAAATCTGCCATTGGTGTGTCAAGAGCATTGGAGAGATCAAGTAAAAATTATCAATATTTCATGGCAAATCATTTTCCTTTTCTTTTTTTTTTAGTTTCAAAGAATTATAAACAAGAAGACTCGTAATTTATTGCTAAGAATCAGAGTTCCATCACCTGAGCATCCATGCAGGCATTCAAAAGTTCCTTCTGTCGAACACACTTTTCATCACTGTTCTGATTAAGAGCCAAACAATTAAGAAATGTTGTCATTTCTTTCATGCAAGGTTTTGAGAGACTCCCAAATTTCTTTGGGTTTATGTAAAGGCCACCAGCTTTCCGACCCATTATTCCCTAGTTCAGAAGACAAATAAGCAAGCAGGACACCTTTAGACTTGATCACTTCTACAGAAAAATCAGAACTGAAGCAAGACTGGTAAATGCATTAAAATATCAAGAAAAGAAAGAAAGAATTATACAAGCACATAATAATGATGGCAGTAAACAACATTTTAAGTTACTTCCTATAGATTCAACTTATTATACCTACTTTTAATTGAAGAATGAAAAGCTACACATTATTCTGCCTATTTATGCATACAATACTCACGAGATTCAAATGCTCATCTAGGTCACAAATTATTACCTTTTTTTTTTTGCTCACATTGAAATGTAATGTAGCAAATGAAGCACAAAGACATACCAAATGCCCGATTAGTTCTAGAGCAGACTTATACATTTTTGTGGATGCATAAGGCATAGCTATGTCTATAAGACCCTTTTTGCACCCAAAAATTAAAAACGAAAAAAACAAACAAACAAATCAATCGTACAACAGTAATGAAGGTTTTTTTTTTTCATTTTGTTAATATAATAAGAAAATAAACTAAATTCAAATTTTTTTATTTATCGGTAAATTTTAAGACACTGTAATTGGAGGATCAACTATAGTTTTTTGTTTTTTTTTGAGAAGTAACTTTAGTAAAATCAGAAGTTACTAATACTTTAGCATACATCTAACCCTCCCCATATCCCACAATGACGAGAGCTGTTACAGGGTAACAAAGGTTACCCAGTATAACGTTGCCACTGCAACCAGCCCTCAATCACACAGTGTAGCACACACAATACACATTACACACACAAGGTGCCGTCTACAGAGAAAACACTTCCCAACCTTTATATTTCACTCAACAGAATACAAAGGAATATACTAATCCGACCAAAGACTCTCTGTCATGCATGCATGGCCTTGGTGTATATATATACAATGAAGAAGATGGCGGTTGACACTTCTAACTGCCCTAGGATAAGTTGGACCAATCAGATCATACCACACAAGCACATAGAAGTTACCCACCAACTACTACGCCTTACTGCCACTGCACGCATACGCCACCACAAAAGAGCAGTTAAGCTTGCACCCATCCAACAATCTGCGTGAAGGACACCTCATCACAATTGCTTACAACTGCTTGTGCCAGCACATGCCACATATACACATGTCTGAATTATATGCCTGCCACCATCTAGTCCACGTGTCTAAGTCCCACAACCAAGACAAACTCACCCATGGGTATGTTGGGTTGCAACCATGTTATGTAGTCAAACCACTTTGCATGTTGGAGTGCACCCATGCCATACTGTTAAGTCACGTGCATGCTGGTCAACCTCAAGCTACAAAAATCATTCAAGTCAATCCCACATCGACAAACCTAGTCAGCCACTGGGTTACACTGAGTTAGCCACAATCCCACCAAGTTTGTCGCTAGGTCAGCACAATGTTCCACCCCAATCCTTGCAACCAACCAACTAGCCACACTGACAGGTCCTTGGGGCTGTGCAAGCCATGCCTTATCATGGCTTGCCTAGGCATGCTGCACGGTGCCTTGGGTGGTGGGGAGGAGGCACTACCCTATACATGTCAAAGTACAAATTCACAATCTGACAGGAATAGACACTACCCCTTGCAAAATCCCAACTCAATGGGGAAGCTCCATCCTCCCCGAAGTATGTTAAACCACTAATCCCAACTCTGAAAGAAACCATGATCTCTGCCAAGGCTTATTGTGCATCTTGCTTCCTCAACTTGGATCATGCCTTGGTGCAGGGTGTGACCAGAGCCTTGTGCATTAGGTTTGCCCTTATGGAGAGTTGCCAATACATTGTTGTTTTTGTTCAGAAAACACTGAAGTAGGAACCAAATTTAACATGATAGATAAGCTCATACAGATATTCAAAGCGAAAGGTTAACACTTTTTCTTTTTGTAATTGTCAACTCCGTCTAGTTTTATAGTAAATCTATTTCTTAAGATATATTGCACTCAAAGAGAAAAGATTGATCAATGAGAAAGAAGGAAGAGAAAGATGATAGGAAGGAGGGCATAATAGTCTTGCAGGGTGCAAAAAGCAGTCTTCCATGCTCCTTGCATATAAGATGATAGATAGAGAAAAAGAGAGAGATCAACAATATCAATATATATTTTTTTTGATAAGTACCAACAATATCAATTTTTTGGATAGGTAAGTAACAACAATATCTTCGTTTCTAAGACTTTGTCCAAGAAAATATGGAAGAAAATTGAAAACAAATTTCAAAATAATATTTTGGGAAGAGAAAATTTTTCTAGCATTTTCCAACTGTTTGGCACCACTTTGGGCAAAATCGAAGTACAATTATATTTCAATAATATGTCCTTCATTATAAGTAACATAAAAGGAGTCCAAATGGAGAGTTATAAACTTGGATTTTAAGAAAAATGCGAAGAGTATGTCAGTATGATTTTTCTAGCATAAAACGAGAAAATTTTGGGATGAGAAAAATTTTCTCCTATTTTCCAACTGTTTGGCACCACTTAGAGAAATATAAGTACTATTATATTTCAATAACATATTCTTCATTATTACACAAAACATAAGAGGAGTCCAAATGGAGAGTTATAAACTTTGTTGTCAAGAAAAATACCAACTGTTTGGCACCACTTCAGGAAAATAGAAGTACTATTATACTTCAATAATATATCCTTCATCATAACACAAAATATAAAAGAAGTCCAAATGGAGAGTTACAAACTTGGCTTTTAAGAAAAACACTAATACGTCAATATTATCAACAAGTTCGCATTAGCAATTGGCAACCTAAACACAACAATGTCCACTTGATCCAGTGGCAAACATAATCGAGTGTTTGTGTGTACATTTTACATGTCAACTTTCTTTTAATTTATTTATTTACCATTTCATCATTATCAAACTTTTTTTTGAAAGGTCAGACATTTGCAGTTTTTATATGCCAATTTTTATTATATTGGAAACTTCATTTGAGTTGCATTCTCAATTGATGGGTAGGTTCTCAATTGCGAGTAGGTCAAATAACTAGCTTACTATATTGTTTTGTTTTTTCTCCACTATGCAAAACAATTTCCTTTAAATTTTGCAACATTTTCTCTCCCTTATTGAGAATATCTTTTTCCAAGAATTTAATATTTTGTGCAAACAAACGGACATGAAGTCCAGAATTTCCAATAACCCTATCTTTCATTTTTATAAAACCCTAAAAACAAATAAAAGTTGCCTATCCTACCCATGACAGCAATTTATTGGGAGAAACTCCCTTCCTACATAAACCACCAAAAAATAAAACAAATCAACATTACAGTAATACTTTATGACTGAAAATATTAAGAATGATTCAATTGCCATATCATCTGCTCATGGGTCCCCATCAAATCTGTCTCTATAAAGTTACTTAACAAAAAAAAATTGTCTCTATAAAGTTGTTGTCATGGTGTAATCCTTCATGATTGAAGGGCTGCATTTGAGGATAAACAATACTTCTCCAAAGTATCATAAATGGTTCAAAATGACTCATACAATCCTGCTAACTAGTTACTAGGATAGCCAGTCCTTGTTATTTGCAAACACAACATTGTACAGACCAAGGGAAACAAGAATGGCAACTTGCTAAGCTAAGGGGTAAACAGGCAATAGTTTTTCATTACAAGCAGCATCAATTTTTTGCAGACAATTTTCCTTTTACTCAGCAGCTCCACTTAATAAAAGAAAATATATTGTCTTTCAAACATAGATGATAGATGATAAGAATTGTATACACATGAATGAGAGGGGGGGAAATGTTTAAAAGCAAGAGGATGTTTTAAAGGGTCAATAAAAGGGAATACTACCTCATTCAATAATACCATGGAGTTACCTCTCTTGATTTTGTATTTTATCTCAGCTAAGAAACAAGAGCCTTTAGATTAAATTGATATAATCTGTTGCACCACTCTATAGGGCAAGTGATAACAAAATGGTTTATCTTCTCTTTTACCCTTTTTAATGCCTCAAGCTTGTTGTCCTAACAACTTGAATAAATGGTATAACCACATGCCCTAAAATGCTTAAGCCAAGATATTAGTAATAAGACTTGTGATATCTTATATGCCAATCAAATGCTTCTTACCCAACCAATGTGGGCCCCAACTCACACATACAAGGCTACACATCCCTATGGAGTCAATCCAAATCTCTCCTAGCTGTCAATTAAACGGACATGTCCTAATAACTTAAAGAAATGGCCTAAGATGCTTAAACCAAGCTATTAGTAACAAAACTTGTGGTGTCTTATATGCCATTCAAACACTTCTCACCCAACCAATGTGGAATATCATACCCTACCCTTGATTTCTCATATTTAAATATGAGAAAATAAAAGGAAAACATCAAATGTTGTATAATGTGATTGTTTCGTATTGTTCTATGAAACTCATGCATCAAGTTCCTTCTCGGTTGTGTAGCTGAGGGTTGGAGCATCAAGCTTTTATCTTCTATCGGCCTATCCTGAACCCAAAACTCAATTTAGTTAAATCAAATTAGGAAGGCATCACAACCACAGCAAAAGGAATAACCTGACACTCTGAAACAAAAATCCATCTAATGATCAGACAATTCTAGGTGCTTCTTTTTTCCATGTCCAATAGAAAATACAGTGCATGTGATGAATAAAGAATCAATGCTATTCAAAACTTCTGAAACAAATTCAATGAACGTGATACTCATCAAAAAAAAAATCAATGAACAGGACATATTCAAAGAACACTATTTATAAACTCCATGGCAATTGGCAACTCCATTATAAAAAAATAAAAAATAAAAAAGAATATAAGAAATCATATGTCTTTAAAAGCTTCTTTGTAAAGCTAGCAAAAGTAGAATCCAAAAACCGGTCAAATAGGCAAGACATGTTAAATCTATAATGGAGTATATAATCCTGTAATTTTGAAACCATAGGGATTTACTAAGTGAGCAGGTTCCACTCATTCCATGTTACCCAGGCCAAGGCATTCAACTCACCCACCACTAGTGGAGTTCATAAGTTTGACATCTTATTCTCAAAAGTTAAATACTGTACTTATGGTATTAGGAAGCTATAATCAGATATAGTATTGAAAATTCAAGGCCAATGGAAAAGTTGATGGTATAAGAAGAAAGGAACACTGATTGTACCTAGTTTTATAATTGCGTTCTCGACTGTCTTAAACAATTCTCTTCGTTTGTTCAATTTGAAGTGCTTGTCTGAAGAATCTATAGAACAATCAATGGCAGTGGGTATAACAACACAGACACCAACAGTGCATTACGCCAAAAATCTTTGATTTCTCGTAGAAGTAACCCTAGACAGTCAAGAATAAGAATTAGCCACACTCAGATAAGATGAACAAATAACTCCAAATTTCCAATCACAGAACTTCAATCGAACAATGTGCAAAGAAAATAGGATTCATCTCTAGATTCTTTCATAGTTCGATTAAATGGTGTGTCTGACGACTTTTCTGCATCCATGCAAACACCAAACACATACCCAGATATATAAAACACCATTAAATTGAACATTTAACAACAAAAAAGGGTTCTCGAGTCTCACCTTACTGAAGCCTTACTACTAAAAACACATCGTATACTCCATTTGATTAGTAACGCTAGGATTTGGAGAGGAGGACAAGAAGAAGAGATCAGAGAAAGTACTGATAGGTAGAAAAAGGAAGGACAAAGTGGCGATTGATTTGGGAGAGATTGAGATCGCGGTGCACCTCAGTCACCGGCAAATTGAGAGAGACGCACGACGGTGAACACAGGGAGAGGCGCAAATTGAGAGAGAACGCGCCAACGTTTAATAATCTGAAAATACAACGCTCATATAGTTGACCCGTATTAAACCCGCTAACAACCCGTATTCAACTCATTTTAATCCGTTAAATGAGGCGAAATTCTTTTACTCAATTCTGTTTTAACCCGCTTAAGAAATGAAATACCCGAATCAGTTAATTAATCTTCCAGCGAGTTCGGATCACTTTTGCCATCCTGAGAGAAAAATTTGAGGTAAATTATTGTTCTTTTATTAAATTTCTGATAATTATATTAATTTTTTAAAAAAAATTAAAATTATATTGAAATTTTTTATTTTATAAAATAATGTATAGATATTTTTTTAATTATTATTTTTTTTGTCCAAATGATAAAACTATCTTTTTAAAATTTTTTAAATCTTGACTAATTCTTTTTATTTTTTAAATAAATATTGATAAAATTATAAATTTATTTTTAAAAAATTAGAATAAATTGGTTAAAATTTAAAATATGTAAAAATAAATAAATAAAAAAGACAATATAGTTATTTTTAAAAAAAAAAAATTGACATGAAAAAAATATTTGTCTATTATTTTGTGAGTCGTACTGAACCTATCTTTCCTTAATTCTTTCAGGAATAGACTTGGGCCTCGCCTCGACCCGTGGCCCAAATGGGATCCAATAGGCCCGTTAAAGCACGACCCATCAAGGCCCAAACATGGATTAATTAATCCTGCATCGTGTTGGGCCCCAAGATGGCATGGGCCGTTCAAACAAGTTTGTCGGCCAGACCTGTGGGCAATAATGGGCCTCACTTAAGTGGCCCGTGTTGCACCAAGTTGGCCCATTTGACACCTCTACTCCTTTCCCGCCACAAACTTTAGCAAATAGCATACCACTTGTATATTTTACCATGTAGAATAATTAGCATTTTCTTAGTCTTGTACTTTTATAGCTAAGAAGTGGGCTTCTAGATATGAAATTGTTGGCAGGTAGTATGGTAGAAATTAGGGGGGCCATGGCCCCACTTGGATTTGTCAATGATTTTTTCTACTTTCTTATATAAAAGATTAAGAGTTTAAGTCTCCTTATGAAACAAGTGTGTTTATAATTTACTTATAAAAAAAAAGAATGCTAAATTACCATTAAACACTTATAAACTCATCTTTAATTAGTAATAATTTCATAATTTAATTTATTAAAGTGGATAATTATATTTTTAAATTAATAATTTTAATTATTAAAGAGATAAGAATGTTAATGCCGATGGTGGAGCAAGTGCACAATGCAGGACAATTGGGGTCTTCTGACGGGCAGGTAAGGCAAAATCTTCAGTTGCCAAGTCTAAAGTTTATTAGCACGGAGGCAACATTAGTCAAACTGTAAAACCACGACCCCACCATGACCTTGTCCAGCCAGCCAATCCAAGAATAGCAACTTGCCTTCTCCAGCACCTAATGACACAGATTTAAAAAATAAATAAATGATTTATTGTAAAAAAAAAGTATTAAAATTTGATACGACTTTGGGGAGGAGTCTTAGTATTTTGGTATTATTTAAATTATATAAATATTTTTATATTCTCTTAAATATCTCTATATATCATATGTTTATTACATATATAAAAATTTGTATTTATAATAACATTGTTTGAAGATTTTAACAAAATTAATTTTTAGACGGAATGTAGTGTGAACGGGAATGTAATGTGAGGAAGACCTATTCCAAACTCGTTCTATTATTATTTTTGTCGTTGCCTATTTATTATATTTTAACTAATTTATTTTTATGTAATGCATTAAAAAATAAAAGTAAAAAGAAATACTTTTATTTGTTCGAGAAGAAAGATAAGTAAGGAATCCAAAAATTCCAAACTGGGTCTTGAAGTAACTTATGGATGATGAGCATTTGTTTTCATTATTTTTGTTTTCTTATATTTTTAGACTAAAATAAATAAATAAATAAATGTAAAAATATGAGTGTTTTTGAGTCATTTCTTCCTAATAAATTGAAACCCAAAAATAATAGTTTTTTTTAAAATATATATAAAATTTTAGAATATTCTATTAGTATTTTTATTTTTTATATTATGAAAAATAACAAAGCATTTCAGAAAACGCAAGGGACGATAATTTCCTTTTCAAGCTAGTGGAAAACATGCCAATAAGCAAAGCCTCTGCTCTCAAATTTCCAACCTAATTCCAACGGCCAGCTTAAAGTCACCCTCATTGTTGAATAATCAGTAGTGAAAAATTGTCTTTGCCTAGGATTATTATAATATCAAACGACAAAGGATTCAAGAAATTGCTATGTAATTTCTTATATGCAGATGTCTTAGCTAAAATCCATTAGTCGGTCAATGCCAAAACAACATTTCACAATTAATTCAACAATATAATTTTCGAAACACGCGTATTCTTAACAAGAGAGTGAAACTTGAATCTATGATTTATTTATCAGAAGTATACATGAATATATAATTAGATTAAGTCTAGTTGAATGTCAGGCGACATCGAAATTGGAACGAGACTTTTAAAATCCAGCCGTGTTCGAGATGGAGTCGAGGGAATGGTCACTCCATCCTGATCCCAACCACTGCCCCTGACCCCACCCCCACCCCCACCCCCTTTATATATTATGAATTTTTTTAATCCCTATTTACACTATATTTTCTAATAAATCATACTACATAAAATTAGTTTAAAAATTTCTCATATCACGCTCATATTATTTTTTATTTTGTTGATTGTTTTGACAATAAAATTTTAATTTATCTACAAAAAAAAGTTTTAACTTATTTTGAAAAAAAAAAAAATCTGGCTCAGAGAATATAAATAGGGTCAAGATTGAGATCGGAGTGAACCTTTAAGTAAGATGAGACAAGATCAAGGGTAAGAAATATAAACAGGATCAGAGTTGGGGTAGCGGCACCTTACTCCAAATCCATCTAGTTATCATTCCTAGTCAAGCCAACATAATTGCAGTGTTCAGTTTCATCACTAAAATGAACACGCTTAATTATTTGCTTATTTTGGTCAGAGTAGGCAGTGATTTAGCGACATTATTTAGTTCATTTTTATAAGAAACAACACGATTCAAGTAAGCGAATAGAGATTAAAACTATCGACCATAACGATTAACTATACTTTAAAGGAAAAATTATTTACTTATTTTGGAACCTATTTTTTTATATATATTTATAAGGAATAAGTTTTATCCTTTCACCAAACAATTATTTTATCATTTAAGATTTACAAAAAATAAGTTTTAAAAAATAACTCTAAACTACTTTTTCTCAAATATATTAAATTTGTTTGTTTGGAGAAATTCTTCCAAATATCCACTAAATTCGAAGACCTCACTTCCAAAAAAACATTAACACTATGGGTCTAATAATGGTGGAAGCTTTGTGGCTTCCACATTAAAATGTGTCATTGTGTTTTCCACAGGCTTTGGACCTTCCCTAAATTAATCATCCATCACTTGCGTGCACCAAAAAATACAAAAAAAGAGAAAAATACTAAAAAGTTTTTAAAATAAAATTTTTAATCTAAAAAGTTCATGATATATTTTTTTATATCTAAAAGACCAAAAAAAATTTGTAATACAAAAAAGTCTAATTATTAACTTCTATCTTAACACCGTTAAAAAATATTACTAATTAGATAAAAATAACATTCAAGACACATTTTAAAAATTACTAAATAGGTTTAAAAAATAAAATTATCAATTAAAAAAGACACTAACTATTTTTTGTTTATCTACAAGACCTAAAAAATAAATTTTTACTTCATAAAATATTATGATTTTTTTGAATTAAAAAAGTTATTTTATATATTTTTTAGTGTTTTTTTTCCTAAAATATATCTTGAAGGTTATTTCAGTTTAATCAGTAATTTTTTTAACGGTGTTAAGATAAAAGTTAATAATTGAACTTTTTTGTATTAAATGTTTCTTTTTTGGATCTTTTAAATATAAAAAATATATCATGAATTTTTTAGATTGAAAATTTTATTTTATGAATTTTTTAGTATTTTTTTTCAAAAAAAAGGCCTGATGGTGCAAATTTAACTAGTAAATTATCTCAAGTAATAATATAAGCAATTTGGGGTCAAATTTAACGTTGGACCAAATTATTTATAAAAACAAAATCTTCCAAGATGAACCTCAATTAATATATAACCCCTCAACTTTTACTCGTAGTAGTCTTGGAGGTAATATAAATAAAGATAAATTACACAAATATTCTCTATTTTGTATAGATTCAAGAACGGAATCAGAAAATAAATTAACGAGGGTCTAAAAAAATTTTGAAGAAATTTTAGGATGAAAATTTTATTTTCATCAAATTATGAAAAAAATCACAAAATTAGTTCAAATCTTACATGTAAAAAATTATTTTTCAAAATTCTGAAGGTTTTTTTTTTTTCAAATTGGAGAAATATTTTCATAAAATTACTTCAAATATTACATGTAAAAGTCTTTTTACCCAATTTGGACCCTTAGCCTACAAAATGCTCCCCCTCTCTCTATAATTTTATTCGCTTTCACTTGCTTTCTGTAATTTAAAAGTTAACAAAGACATTTTTTCTTCGTATGTCAAAAAACAAATCTAATTAACAAATACAAGATACATTATTAACACATTAAGAAGTATTGTCAACTTTTAACTTATAGCGAGTTAAAAGAAAAGAAGTGAAATTACATTAATTACCTATATAATTTTGCCTAAATAACAAACCGATGCAAAATGAATAATATCGGATCTTTCGTTATAAGATAATAGAATCCAAAATATCAAAATAGATTTCAGGTTGAGATTTCTTTGAAATTTTTGCCACAATAAACTGTTCTGTTTTTATTTATTTTTTTTTATCTCTCATTTCATTTAAATTTTGAATCACAAGAGTCAAACATCAGCCAATTAATTCGGGTCAAGTTCAGAATAAGCCAATCCAAAATTTTCAGTTGTCCTAGCCGTTGCTCGGAATTTGTCATAACCCCTAAAAGATAAATAACGTCAGTGTGGGCTCACCATATCATAAATTCAAATTCAAATGTTGCAAGATTCCTACTTGTGATGATCAGATCAAACGCTGTGGTCCCTACACACTTGTCATACATAATCTGATCTGGGAATTAATAATTCTATTCACCTTCCTTTAGACCATTTTCGAGGGGTCAGGATAAGTTATTAAATAAAATAAAATAGTTAGTATAATTATTATTAATTTTAAAAATATTAATATAATTTCTTTTCATTTTTTTTTATATAAAAATATGAAAAAAGAGAAATAAATTTATATTAATTATGTAAAGAATAAATACTTATATTATTTGAATATGAGGGCCTTTTTTTTTCTTTTTGGGTCTTGTTTCTCCCACGAAACCATGTCCTTTTTCAACGCTGAATTAATTTGTTTCAATATTCGTCCTTCACTGAAATAATATCAAAGAATAATTGGCAAATAATTATAATGATTGATCTTATGAGGTTCTTTGAGAAACCCAAGAACTGGGTCACATGAGGATAAGACTGGCAGGTTTTATGTTTGGCAAAAGATAGTTTTAGTGTTCAGGCTTTTGCTGAATTGCTGATTTTATGTTTGGCTAAAGGTGGTTTCGTTCCACGAGGCTGTTGTACATCTGATTTTATGGTTGATGGTGCACTCGTTTAAATGAGCCATAAAAAAATATAATTTAAAAACTATATATAATATAATATAATTTAAATTAAATTATAAATATTTAAATAAATATATTTAAAACAAGTTTAAATAACATAATGTTTGAATGAGCTGTTTTGAATATTTTACATAAATAAAATAAACTGAATGTTTTCGAAACGGGAGTTTAAAGAAAACTCTCCACTGTTAGCACTTTTTAAAAGTGACGTTTGAATTTAAAAATATTCAAACAAACATTTCGTAAATATTGAAATAAACATTCAAATATAAAAGTGTTCTGAATTGGACTCTGAAAAGCACCCCCAATCAAAATTATAGGTCTTTCTAAATTCAAGTTTGTACAAAAAAAAAAAAATTATAAATCAAATAATAAAATGAAGTGACATCTAATTTAAAACATTTCTCTGAGTTGTTTTTTTTATTACAGTAATAATATTACATTCCACTATATTACAAACTTTTGACAAATAAAAATATAAAAAAAAAACTCACATCTCACATATCAAAGAACTAGAAATAGTACTTGTTGAGTAATTGTCATAAATTCACTTTGAATTTTTTTATGATTCGATGCAACCCAAAAAATGGGCAATTCATCCCCAGATTTTTTCTGACCTTATTCGTCTTTTGTTTTGTAACCCACGTATATAAGAGTAGTATTTTTAAAGTTCGTTCTTATTAAAAAATCGTCAATTTTGTATAAATCGTCATTAGGTGTAAAACAAGTTATCAATTTGTGATTGTTTTGCTCTTGTAATCTCATCAATACATAATTATATGCTAAATTGATAATTACACTCTATAAACGTAGACATTTTATCAAATTACAAATATCATTTTATCTTCTCTATTTTTTTTTATTTAAAATCGATTTACTGTATTTTTTTTTATCTCTTTCTCACGACACCACAATCATAGAAGCCACTCTAATCTGGCCCCAGGCGTGTTCAAAAGTTTCTTTTAAGATTGTATTAGTAAACTGATGCTTCAAGGTGGGACGAATCGCGTGATAACAACGACATTTCTTGTTGTTTAGGGAAACAAAGCTCAATGATCTCTTCACAGCTAATACAAAACATCACTATTTCTCAGTTTTGTCACTTTTCCATTGAATAAGACTTCAATGGCAAAACAGCAAAATTGGCACACCCTTGCCCCATTTCAAATTCTCTCTTTTAAAAGCAATCTTCTTCTTTATTCAATTATATACTTTACAAGTTAATTAGGTGTTTTTGTTAACTGTGTTACTCTTAATTACAAAATTAGAGTAGCTTTCTTCAAGGAATCACTTGTTTTTATTCATGTGTAAAGTTTTATGTCAAAATCCATTATATCTGCCATTGAAGATACCGTTTAGTTCAGTTTCAAGGAAAACAAATTCCAGAGAGAGAGAGAGAGAGAAGGAAAAAAGGGATATAGGTTTCTCAGAAATGAAAGGATCTAAATGTGCACACGTGTGTTTATCCCAGACTTTTAAAGAAAAGTAATGCTATTTTTATCTTTATATTTTAATAAAAATATTTATCTTCATGAGTTGTCAGTATTGTATTGGTTGAATATCACATCATGTCATATGATATTTAGTTAATACAATACTGCCAACTCATGAAGGTAAATATTTTGGTAAGATTTTTAAGTAAACCCAGTATTATTGTTCAAAAAAAGGTGGTTTTACAGACAGTACTAGGAAGAACATTGGCTATATATAATTGAGTGTTTATGAGCAAAGAAGCACGAAAACACCTCTGGTGCATAATATTATGTTATACACGAAATCAAAGAGCAATAACCAAACCAACTTCATGTTCAAACTTCAAAAGCACGTAATGAATAGATATATTAGAATGAACAATCCATAAGCTACCAAATAACCCAACTATATTACAATTGTCAGAAGTAAAGTTAGGGCTTGTTTCGAGCCAGACCGCGGGGCTAACCCGCTAAATTTCCAAAAGCTATTCTGAGCAATATTTACAAAATTGCGGGGTCAACCCCTAGTCTTAAGTCACAGCCGACTTACCAACATATATGATACAAGTAAATGTGTACCAAGGATCAAAGGTGAACCTAGGAAAAATGAAACAGTAGAATGAATTATAGTGCCCTTTTGAAAAAAAGTGAAGGCACTGATAAATTTAACTTCATGGGGAATTTCAACTGGGAGAGTTACTTGAGTACTGTTCAAAGGTCCTTGGTCACTTCAAGTGACCGGCGCCACTCCGTGCAAAGGCAAAAATTATGTGAAAATATTTGAAGAGTCCAAGCAAGCAATCTTTTGGGCGAAACAGATAATTCTGCTCAATTATAAATATAAAATGATAAAATTTACAATTTTGGGACACCTCAGGATTAATGGAGGAATGAACGTAAACACAATACCCCACAAGTCTCCCTCTAGAATTAAGCAACATCACAAGGCCAAGTTTGCAGAGAATGTCAAATTGTCGTGAAAACAAAAGTACTTCCACAAAGATGATGGTGATTTAACATTGCTACTTTTCCCAAAACCCAAGCAAATAAGAACCCAGAATCCTCCAATTAAGCAATATATATATATATATATAGGCAAAAGCCTTAAAAAAAACTTCTATTCTCTATCAGAAATGTAGAATTAAGACACAGATGTAATCAATTTGTACATTTAATTACAGATAAAAGAAAGGGAAAGAAATCAAAACCCATTTCAAGTTAATCATGAAGATCTATTGCAATATTGGTTTGTGGCTGTCAAGTGGTCTGAATGTTGAAGGGGAAGAAGCCAGTGGAAGTACCTGTGAAGCGCTGGAATGATACTGTGGCAGTAGGAGATGAGGCTCTCTTTCTTTGTCATTACCAACAATAATTTTGAAAACAGAATCATCTTTCTCTTCCGTGACCACTGTCCTATTGTGAGCCATTTTCTCAGCTTCTTCCATCAGTCTTCTCATCAGTTTCTCTTCAGCATCTCTCAAGAACTTGAACTTTGGTGGTGGAGAAGATCTCAACCTGTAAAGCTCAGCATCTGTTGAAGATTCAAAGAGAGGATTGAATCCATGGTGGTTGTAAGAATCCAAAGGATGAGGATGAGCTTTTGAGGGTGGAGAAGACAAAGGGCTGAGAAAAGGGGTTTCAACGGCAACAATAAGGTCACTTAGGCTTCTTGCTCTCGACCCTTTTCTGCTTCTATCACCTCTTGATTTCCCATCATCAGACTCCAAATCCTCCTTTGTTTCCTCCTTTATTGTGAAAAGAAATCTGGGTGGGCCACAGAGATTGTGCAGCCTCATCAGCTCTGACTCCACACTTTCTTCTCCAGAGCCTTTTTGCAGCAAATCCTTGCCTGAGCCCAATTCAAGGTCCGGTTCATGGCCATTGACATCTGGGTTCCTCACTGAAGGGGTGAGTTCTTGAGTGTTGTTGCTATTGTTCAAAGAAGTGGGTTTCTTCCAACAGGAGAGATAGAAAAGCTCTTTGCCATAATCAGTGTAATGATCTTGAGCCTCTCTGTTTCTGCTGCTGATTCTCTTCTTCCACCACAACAAATAGTAAAGTTCTCCAACAACACTTAAGAGGATACAAACAAAGAGTAGACTCAAACCAATGCCTAAACCACTAAAAGAACCCATCTTCGCCTTGGGGAATCACATCCAACAAAAACAGCTAATCTTGATTGAAAACTGTTTCAAAATTTTGTGTGATGATTTAAAGAGAAAAAAGAAGAAGAAAAAACTAAAACTCACACGAATCAAAAGAAGATCATATTGTTTACTCCAAAAATAAAAGACCCAAAAACCAAAAACATAAATTTCAATGAAAAATCACAGAAACTCAAAAACCCATAACTTTGTTCTAGAGAAAACTATAATAATATCCCAATATTTGACAAAAATATTACTCTAAAAGCTTTCAATTGTCCTAAAGAAATACAAAACCCAGAAAGAACCTCTTTTTTAAAAAGCCTATGACATCAATTTTGGTGGAGAATTGAAAAACCCAAAAGGACGCTCCTCTCTCACACACACAGCTCGCACTCTAAGCAACACAGAGTCATGATTTTCTTAAGATAAAGCAATTTCAAGCACCTTCTATATATATATATATATATATATATATTGCCCTAAACACAATTGCCCTAAACACACGCCACGAGAATATTGGTTACCTGTTGGAAATTCACTGTCTGGAATAGAATAAACTTACCTTTTAAGACCAAACTTCAGTGCCTCAGCAAACCCAATGGGACGGAAGAAGAAAAAAAAAAAAAACAAAAAGAAAAAGGTTTATGTTTTCCGTTAAAGTTTATACGACTAAAAGTGGAATCAAGATTCAACTTTGATAAAGAAAAGACATATAAATATTATATATATATACACACACACACACACACACAAGCATTGGACATAAAAAAATATAGGGCAAATCATACTTATTATAATTAAAAAAAATGAAGTTTTTTAAATGATACTGTCTTTTTTTTTAATTGATAAATAACAAACATTTTTATTCCGGTTTAATTTTTTTCAAAATAAAAAAGTGTCTTTTATATGTTTTTTTTGTTACATTTTTCAATTTTATTAATTTTTAATACATATTTTTAAAGAGTTTTTTATTTTAATATAAAAATAAATTTAAAATAAATAACTCATATTTTAATTTTAATTAATATTTATTTTAAAATAATAAATTTAAAAAATTAATCAAAATTTTAAAAATACATTTACAATTTTAAAAAAAAAATTACAAGAAAGTTTTTTTTAATTCTAAAAAAAATAACCGAATATAATATTATTTTAAAAATCTCAAAATAGTAATAATAATTATAAAAAAAATTAAAAATAAGTCAGCCTAACTTACTTATAATAAAATATAAAATGTGTATGGAAGGGCAAATCTTCGTGATGAGGCAGCGTTGGGTTGGAGGGTCACATCCTCCAAGGGCAGCTCACATGGGCTAGCTTATATTGTGCCATTTAATCAAACAAAAAGGAAATTGTGTGTGATAGCGGAAATTTTTTTAAAAAGGAAACAAGAACAAGTGTACAAATATTTTTGATATAAAAAATAAATAATAAAAAAAAGGAGTGATGGGTGTTGATTGCGTCACCCACGCGGAGGTTCCATGTTATTTGAATAGACGACACTCGTCGTACGCAAAGATCTAGCTGGGTCATCCTTCCACACACACACACACACATATATATATAGAGAGAGAGAGAGAGACTGATGGAAGACCCATGGATGTTAAAAAATTGACAACAAAAAATTAAAACAAAATAAATGAATCAGATATCATATCCATATCATTAGTCCATTATTTTATTATTTTATTTTATTTTATTTTTAATAAATTATACATGATTAATATATTTTGTTTTTTAAAATTTTTAAAATTATATTAATTTCTCATATTTTACTTGACAATATATATATATATATATATACTTCTCTTTTATTATTTTTTTTTAATAACGAAATTGTCTTTTTATTTATTTATTTTTATATTTTTTCAATTTTAATCATTTTTTTAACTTTTTTTAAAGATTTTTTATTTAAAAATAAATTTAAGATTTTTTTAAAATATTTATTTGAAAAAAACTAGTCAAAATTTAAAAAATTGAAAAAAAAATATGAAGAAATAATTTTATCATTTTGAATTAAAAAGTTAACTAAAGAAAAGTATCTGTATATTATTAGATAAATTAAAAAAATTAATATAAACATTAAAAAATATCATTATAATTTATTCTTATTTTTTATTTGTTTAAATGTAAGTTCTACCCAAATACAAAAATAAAATAAAATAAAAACACATAAATAAATATGTCATGAAAATCATTTCATTTAACAGCCAGTGAAGTAAAAAAAGTTGAAAAGTATGACACCAATACGTTTCATTAAAATTATTTTAAAATAAAAAATATTTATACAAAAGACAAAAAAAATTTGAAAGCTACTGATGCTGCACTTTTTGACTCGCAACACGTGAGGACTCCGTGACTTATAGAACACTCAGAGAGATGATCAGAGGACCACCGGATTGGCTCCGGCGGTAGCCGCTCCGATGCTTAAGTAAGTAAGGGAATTGAAAGACTGTATTGAAAGCCAAAGAATGAGCATAGAGAATAAGGCGTACCTTTAGGGTTTAATTTATAGGCCGTGGCTTTCCTCAGTTGGTGAGGATTTGATGCCATGAATATCGGGATTTGATCACCGGAGATTGTAGTTACCCTGCATAGAGATAACCATTGAAGTCGTGAATATAGGGATTTGATCCCTGGAGATTGCGGCTACCTCGCATAGAGATAACCATAGATGGCAGTTTTCTTGTTGAAGACTGTTTCCTTATTCCTTGCTCGGCATCCACTAAAGTGGTGACGAGTTCTGTAGTGTTGGTCTGAACCCTGTGAACTTGTTCTGGATATAAATGTTCGGCCACTCCCGACCCTGTATAATGCTCTGAATGCTTGAGCTTTTCCTTACTGGTTGAATGAGAATCATGGTGGCTGAGCATATGTCGGATTGTGGTTATACGTGTCAGGTGTTGATTGGCCTGTTCTTTTATGGTATATCAGCTACCTAGAAACTTACAACAATAAACTATATACCAACAATACTTAGCTCGTTAGCTAAGAGAAACAATTTCTTATTCCATACTCGTCTTGACCATAATTTCTCGAGTTTGTAATGTATATTTAATTTTTTATCTCTTTTTTGTTCCATTAATTTTATTTTTCAGTTAAACCTAAATAATTATATAATGTTCATTAATTTATATATATTACAGAATAAAATTGTAACACATATATAAATGCTCAAAACCCGTACCTTGAAGAGTTGTTAGGCCTTAAAGTATATTCATGTTAAATGGCCAATTTCTAGTTAGTCTATGCATTGGAATGATAAATTAATCGACTTTGTCGGGTTCGTCTTATTTGTAATAGGATTAGTACGAGATGTTTACGAACAATATTATAAAAGATTTTTAATGAGGCGGAATAAAGAGATAGTCACCTCCATTCGAATTTTACCCGTTTATTTATTAAAATTATATTTTTATCTATAAAATATATTATATTTACCAATAAATTATGTTATATAAATTGAATTTCAAAATTGCTCATTATATTTTACGTTCATATTATCTCTTTTTGTTTTGGTTGTTGTTATAATAAAATTTTAACTGATGATGTTGAAAAAAAAAAATTAGGAATTTATGAAAAAAAAAAATGAAATAAAACATGAGAGGAAAGCATTGGACAGGATATGACAGGACTTAATAAAAAATATAATCAAAGTCGAGATTGAAAAGTGACCCATTGATATTCCTATTTCCTGCCTATGCTTTGCTTAAATTCCATATCCATCACTGACAGGACAGATGAAGCCACATAATTTGAGTAATCATTTGAGTATTGCCTCGTAATTAAAGGAAATTGATCCAACAATTCAGCATTAATCATTTTCAGGTCACACTGTGCATCAATTTTATGGTTGCATAGAATCAATTATTACAGTGAATCAATTTTACTAACCTCGGACTTTTGGTTTATCACTTGTACATTTATAATATATGTATATAAATACTATTTAAATAAAAGATAATTCATAACACAAAATTTTGTTTAAATAATTTTTTTTTATCAAGGATTAATTATATTTTATTATCTTCAAGTTTTGTTTCAATTTTAAACAAGGACCTTGATTATTCCTTAATTTTTAATTTTATTTTAATTAAAGTTAATTGTAAACAACCGTTTTAAATTAATTACATTTTAGTATCTTATAATTTTATATAAATTTTAAAATAATTTCATATAATTGTATACGAGTTTCAAATAAAGTCCTATAATTTTATACTGATTTCAAATGAAGTCTTATAATTTTAATTTGTAAACGACTATCATTAAGAATTTGATACGACGGTTTGCAATTGACGTTAATTGAAATAAAATTATATATTAAGAGATTGAATTGTTACAATCGATAATCGAGAGCTTTATTTGAATACAATACCAAATTTTAGGATAGTCAAGTGTAATTAACATTTTTATCAAACACTTAAATAATAAACTATTTATGTTATAATTAATTTTTCAAAATCAACTTTTCATTAATCAATTCTTTAGAACAATTTCTCATAATTTGAAACTCTCTGAGATGGACTATTACAAGTAAAAACAACTTATTTGAAAAGAAAATTAATTTTTAACCAGACATAGCAAGCTGAAATAATAAATAAAAAAATATTACTTTTAGAAAATAAGTCAAAGACTTGTACACATTTGCCAATAAGAACTCAACTTTAACCCCAGCTAGAAGGGTGGAGTAAAAATATATATATATATATATATATATATATATATTGGGGAGAACTAAAAAAAATTTGGAAGAAACTTGAAGTGGAATTTTATTTTTATTTGAATTTTTTAAAGGGTATAATTTACATGTATTTTTTTATTTTTCAAAATATGAAATAAAAAAAATCTTAAAATTATAGGTAGAATTTACACAATTTATTTTTTCAAATTTAGGAGGTCCATAAATCTGTCCTTAGCTCACCTAGAACTCTATCTGGTGGGCAGGGCCGGCTCAATATAATTGGGAGTCTAAAGCCAGAAAGTAACAACTCTTAATAAGACTTTTTTTATATTAATATAAATTTTTACTTTGTTTCTTTTATATATATATATATTATATTTTAATTTTTGTAATATAAAATTTATTTGTTTTCTAACAAGAGAGATTTATGTATTGAATAAAACTCTACTAATAAATATTTTATATAATTTTTTTTATCTTAATAGACAACAATAAAAAAAAAAATTGATTATAATACAAACAAAATTCTAGATTTAAATTATTTTCATGGAGTCTTTATGAGGCATTTTTTATAGAGTTAGATTTTTAATTATCTTAAACTTCTAGTTTCATTATACTATAAATATATAAAATTTAGGACCTTTTGTGGAGTTAGACTTTTATTAATCTTAGACTTTTAATTTCATCATACCATAGATACCAAAAATTTGAGGTCTTCTCTTTAGGTGAGGCCTAAAGCGATTTTGGGGTATTTTTATACCATTAGAGTTTTATTAATCTTAAATTTCTAATTTCATTATACTATAAATATGTAAAATTTAGGACCTTCTTTTTAGGTGGAGCCTAAAACGATTACTTTGTTAGCTTTATGCTTGAGCTGCCCTGCCGATGGGTTGCAATAGCCCTCCATTGGCTTACATTCTCTAAGCTCAAATAGAAGCATAATTAATTTTTAGATTTTTTTACACTTAGCTTGATTATCTATAAAGATTATTCATATCTTTGATGTTTTACATCCAACTTTCAGATTTCCAAAAGCTCACCATTGAGAAATAATTTGTTGTAGTTCTTTCACCGATTTATTATATGGTCTGATTTTAATAATTATGCTACTAATCATGATTGGTGATTTAGCTTGATTATCTATAAAAATTATTTAATATCTTTGATGTTTTACATTCAACTTTCGAATTTCCAAGAACTCACCATTAAAAAATAATTTGTTATAATTTTTTCATCGATTTATCATTCGGTCTGATTTTAATAATTATGTTATTAATTATGATTAGTGATTAGTTCTGAAATTACAGACAACGATGAGAGTCGAACTTGTGAGTCCAAAAAATAAATTTCTTACTAGCGATCTTTGAATAACCAAATACTTCAAAATATTTTATTTTGAAAAAAAAGAAACTTTTGTAAGCTGGGCCTGAGAATCAGACCACTTAGTTAGAAATCAACAGCCCATTACAAGCCCATTTTAGAAAGGAACTTGTTCAAACCAGATAAGAAGATCCACAAAGTTAAAATGGAAAGGACCACATCTGAGGTCTCTTTGATTTAATTATCATTGTAAGGCCCACCGCAGTCAGACAAAATCTGGCTCCAGCCCTTTCTCAAGAGGAACCAAATCCAACTTTCACTTCCGCACCTCTTCTGGACCTCTCCGTCGTGCCGTCACCGTTACTTCTTTCCCTTTCCATCTTTTTTGTTCTTTTCTTGGACGGAAAATAAAGCAGTCGCCGTTAGCTTACAGTGCGCGATTATAGTTGCGTGTCCGTTTCATTGTCATATGACTCAGATCAGTGCTCTTATCACCCAACCGTTTGATAAAACGTGAGAGAGAGAAAAAAAACTGACAAGGAAGAAAAAAATATATATTAAAATGCCTTTAAAATTAAAATTTTAATTTAATAAATTTATGATATATTGTTTTATATTTAAAATATTCAAAATATATATAATATAAAAAAATTTAATTGTTAATTTTTATTTTAACACTATTAAAAAAATATTTTTAATTAGACTAAAATAATTTTTGAAACATATATTTAAAAATATTAAATAATAAATAAAACCATTTTTTTAATAAAAAATATTTTTTATTTATTTAAAATACTAAAAAAATAAATTTTTACTTCATAAAATATTATGACTTTTTAGAATTTAAAAATGTATTTTATATATTTTTAAAACATATCTTCATATATAATTCTTACATATAAAAAATTACACTGCCATTTTCATATATAATTTTTTTACATTTATTTTATTTTGAAAAATTTATTTTAATTTATTTATTTTAATTTTTGTTTTCATTTTATATTAAAAAATAATTTTAAAATACATAACTTATATTTTTTAATCAAATAATATTTTAATTAATATTTCTTTTAAAATAAAAAAGTTCCTTTTTTTAAATTAAAAATTTATAATAAAAATAAATAAAATAAATATTTTTATCATTTAAAAAAAATAAAATTGAGAAAATGTTTTTATAATTTAATAATAAAAAAAATTAGTATCATTTTAAAAATTTTACATAAATTATTTGTAATTATCAGGTAAAAAATCAGCGTATCACCGTTTACCAACTCCCGCACGGCCGCACCCAAAGAAAAGTGCTTATAAGGCGGCGGCGTTAGAGATCTCACGGGCATTAGTCATTACTCCCAAAGAATCCGTCCAAATAGACGGTCTCTTAAACAGAATCCGTCACCGTTTATGTCGTCCTCAATCTCTCTCTGTCTCTGGCCCTTCTCTAGGTTTTGATTATCGGAGAGAATTGCTTGTGAAGATCCTCTCAGTATTTTTTTTTTCTTTTTTGTGGATTCAGAGCCAATCTCCAAAAGGTAATCTTCTGTGTTCCCCTCTACATTCATTCCCTTTTCCTTGTGTTTTATCTTTCATAGCGTCAGATTTTTCCAGTTTTTTTATTTTTTTAATTTTTCTTTTCTTTTGGCCCTCTGATACTGTACAGATTTCTAGGGTTTCTTAAGGTTTTTCTCTTGCTAGTTAGGAACAGAAAAGCTTCAATTTTGACAAGCTTATCAACTTCTACAGTACTGATTAGATCAATACCTCTCTTGTGTTACTTATTTTGGACTTAAAGATATTGTAACTATAATTATGCTAAGATGAATTCTAGGGTATTTTAAGGGGATTTGTGTATATGGGGATGGTGTGAGGTGTTTTGTTGATTTTGGTGGGTCTGAAAATTCCATATATATCAGTAACAAGAACCCATATAGAGTGAAAAATGGGGGAAGATTTACTGACAAACCTAACAATTGAGAATTACCACCCATCAACGTTTTTATCCATGGATTCAATTACCCCCACTCACGAGGAATCGGATCGAGACATGAATAGGCAGGTCATCCTCTCTCGTCCGCCAGATATTAATCTCCCACTATCGGCAGAGCGTAGTCCTCCACCACAGTCCTGGAACCATGAGCCTTTTGATATTTTAGAGGTTGGCCTTGGACATCAAATTAATGAATCTGATACACTTCTGAATATTACAAAGACTGGGCGAAAATGTGCTAAGAGATTGGATAGTGTATGGGGTGCTTGGTTTTTCTTTAGTTTCTACTTCAAGCCTGTTCTCAAAGAGAAATTAAAGTGCAACATAATCCGGGATAATAATGGGGTCTCTGGGTTTGACAGGACGGATCTCCAGCTTGATGTATTTTTGGTTCAGCATGATATGGAGAACATGTATATGTGGGTTTTCAAGGAGAGGCCTGAGAATGCATTGGGTAAGATGCAGTTGAGGAGTTACATGAATGGGCACTCCCGCCAGGGCGAGCGTCCATTTCCATTTAGTGTGGATAAGGGTTTTGTTCGATCTCACAGAATGCAGCGGAAACATTACAGGGGACTTTCTAATCCTCAGTGTGTGCATGGTATCGAGCTTATTCCATCTCCTACTCTTGTGGGTCTTGACGAGGAAGAGCAGAAGAAGTGGATGGAACTTACAGGTAGGGACCTGAATTTCTCTGTCCCACCTGAAGCAAGGGACTTTTCTTTGTGGAGAAACCTTCCAAACACAGATTTTGAGCTTGAGAGACCACTTCCTCCATTAAAGAGTAATCCACATCCCCCTCTGAGGAAATCGCTTAATGGGTCTGGTTTGAACTTGTCAACTCAGCCATCAAACCATGTAAATGGCAGTGCAATAGATCTCTCACCTGTTTGCAACAAAAAGAGGAAGGATTTCTTCCCACTTGTGAACGATGAAGATTGCTTCCTGCCTATTAATCCACATTCTGATCGGCTTCATGAAACAGACATGCACCCGATTGAACCGCCTTGGATGAATGAGTTTAGTGGGGTAATGAGGAATGTATATGGGCCAGTTACGGCTGCAAAAACTATTTATGAGGATGAAGAAGGGTACTTAATCATTATCACGTTGCCTTTTGCTGATCCTGAAAAGGTAAAAGTCCACTGGTGGAACAATCTCACTCATGGTGTTGTGAAGATATCATCTGTGAGCACAGCATGCATGCCCTTTGTCCAGAGAAATGACAGAACATTCAAGCTTACTGATCCATCTCCAGAGCACTGTCCCCCAGGGGAATTCAAAAGGGAAATCCCACTTGCTACCCGAATTCCAGATGACGCCAAGCTAGAAGCATACTTCGACAAAAGTGGAACAGTTCTTGAGATTAAAGTGCCAAAACACCGTGTGGGACCAGAAGAGCACGAGGTTCCTGTTTGCCTTCGTCCACCCAATGAATTTTTATTGTCTTGAATGAGGCGTTTGGTTGGAGAAATGTAAGGGTAGCTGTTGTGGTCAATTTCATCACTTACAAATTACTATGTCCCAAAAAATTAAATTTCTGAAACACAATTTATTCCTCACTAATCATAGTCTTTTCAACTTTCGACTCATACTGGTTCTGGTTTTGTTTTTTGCGTTAGCTTTAGTCTGGGATTGCGCCTGAGCTTAAAAGTTGAAGTGCTAAAGTTAATGGTAAGGATCCTGCAACTTCATTACTGATATACTCTGTCTACCACTTTCTGAAATCGACTTAAAACCATATTATCCTTTGATATTCCAGGTTCTTGGAGACAATCAATATACTGTTTCCAACCAATTTCTTGCACTTAATTTTGTGAAGCATCAAGAGAAATATGTAGTAGATGAAACTGAAAAAAAAAATGTCAAATGTGATGGGCATCTTCCATTTTGTTGTAGAGCATCTGATTGTAACTGCTCTATTTTGATAAATCAAATAAACAGGTAGGTTACTGTTTTTGAGGTATGCAAATTAGTTTCTGTATATTTGAGTGGATGTGTTTAAATGAGAGTGCATGGTGTTAGAACTGGATTATTTTGTAATATAGTTTGGTATCTGTCTTCGCAAGTGATTGGATATTTATTTCTTCTTCTTCTTTTTCATGCGAGACTCGCTCCACATCCTCCTTGATGGGGGCAGGAGATATGGCTTGGATTCTATTCACTTAGGTTTCTTTTATCTATCAGCTAGAATTTAACAGTATCATAACAATAATGGGTGATATAAACTGGAGATCCTTGAGTTGCTGCAACGATTTACAGTGAAGAGTACACTTTCAAGTTAAAATTGGAGGGTATATTTATATTATCGAATTATAGACAATATATGTTTGGGTATGTGTTCGGTAGGAGCATCAAGGAGAGAGGCATTTTGATTGCCTGTAGAATTTCTAATGCTTGATTATGTTTGTATCAAATGATAAACTCAAATCAGAGTAATGGGTAGGATGTTTCTCTTCGTATGTGCATATTTCTGCCGAATTAAAAAAAAAATTTCTTTGTTGCAACTCATTGTTCATTAGTTGTTTGCAAAGGCAATGGCATGCTGTTTTACTTTTCATGAGAAGCAGGTGGTGCATGATGGAAACACTTCTATTGAAACTTGAATTATGAAGAGTTGTCTGAAGCTCTTGGCAGGGATCTTTGGCCTTTGTATGGTTAGAGCATCTCCCAGAAAAAGAGGCATTTTTAGAAGGTAAAAAAAACTCATTTGTATCTTGTTACCGTGTTTATGTCTACACCAATTATTCTAGCAATATACATGCACTCTAATAGTCAAAATGAGTATCAATTTTATACTTCTAATATATTTTTATCTCTCCTCTCTCTTCCCACCACTCTTATCTCTTTTAGTTAGTTGCCTCCAAATTTTGCCTGTGCTGTCTCTCTCTCTTTCTCTTCTCATTGGAGGTATATACACCTCTCATTCGACACTATTGATCAGTTAGAAGCATCCCGTCTCCAGTTTGAGTGCAAAAAATGGGTGAATGAGAGGCAAATTGGTAGTTAGGACTTAGGAAATATAACTCTCCTCTTCCATCCACTTTTAGAGATGCTCTTATACATCTCAGCTGAAAGATTAATAAAGCTCATTAGAGTTTTACCAAATTTACCAGGGAAGTCATTCTTTGTGATATGACATGCTATTTTTTCCATTCATTCCCTTTCAGGATCAGTCGTGGTGTTCCTTACTGGGTAATTTAGTGTTCTTTTGGAAGCCCACCTTCTCACCCCAAAAGAACTAGGAAATGTGCTTGGTTGCAATCCTTCGGCTTTTTTGTCTTCATATGCAATTCACTTTCTAATATCTAATATTAATGAATAAATTTTGCATCTCAAACATATTAAGGGTCAATTATGATTTATGACCTAAATCTGTAAAGTCTACTGGGTTTGAACCCGCTTCCACCTTGAAACACAACATTTAAGTGACTGATATCTTCTTACTCTCTCAATCCCTTTCCCCCTCATAGAGGTTAAGCAATCAGCCTGGCTTGGGGACTCCCAGATGCCAACGTTATACAAATGATTTACTTGCTGGTATGATTTACTTGCTGGTGCACATTTCAAAGGGGGGTATTCTGGAAGAACATTGTGACAACTTATAGTTAAGTGTGCTATGACTTCTGTATTTCATCTTCTCAAAAAAAACTTATACCTTAATGCAATGGAAGCAGACCCAGATGACGCAGTCTCATTTTTCACGCCCTGCAAGTTTTATCATCCTCTTCTTCGCACCCTACAAGTTTTATCAGCTATTCATTTTCACTTGGTTGGTGGTACCATGAAAGCTCTTTGCTTTACCGTATCAATAAACTAGTCTGCCTATCTTGAGCTTAATGTCATGTCATGACAAGACCCTCCCAAGCCCAAATAGAAAAGAAGAATACGTTTGACAAGTTGACAGCTACTTTAAAATCTAATCAGACCCCCTATAAACATTGAGGTGATGCTATTATAAATTCAATCTTAAATGACATAAAAATTTAAAAATAAAAATTTCAAAAATAAAATTTTAATTTCAAAACCTTCACCGCCTTATCCTATAAAAAAAAAAAATTTATTTTGTAAATCAAATTTATTGCACGCACCTGCAATCATGCTAAAGCACAATAATTTTTTTTTAATTTATTTATGTGAATCAATTTATTGAGCCAGAATGGTATTCAAATACCGGATTCACAGACTGAAAATTTAATCACAGAGCCGAAACAAGAAAACACGAAATAAGCTTCTATTAAACGAAAAAGCAAAACAATTACATATCAGAACCCCGCACACTAAACAAAACCAGGATTACACATGCTAGGAATGGTCATCTTAATCTACTTCCTCGATCTTGGGCCCAGCACCGCTTCCTCCGCTCACAGAAGGACCATCCTCATCCATGGCTCCACCCATATCACCACCAGCACCCTGGTACATCTTAGCAATGATTGGGTTGCAGATGCTCTCCAGCTCCTTCATTTTGTCCTCAAATTCATCCGCCTCTGCTAGCTGGTTCCCATCTAGCCACTGAATGGCCTGCTCAATTGCATCCTCGATCTTCTTCTTGTCCGCTGCAGGAAGTTTTTCACTAATCTTGTCATCTTTGATTGTGTTTCTCATGTTGTAGGCATAGTTCTCCAATGCATTTTTCGCCTCTACCTTCTTCTTGTGCTCTTCGTCCTCTGACTTGTACTTCTCAGCTTCTTGGACCATCTTCTCAATCTCTTCCTTCGACAGACGCCCCTTGTCGTTGGTGATGGTGATCTTATTCTTCTGCCCTGTCGTTTTGTCCTCAGCAGATACATTCAGGATACCGTTGGCATCAATGTCAAAGCAGACATTGATTTGAGGAACACCCCTTGGAGCAGGGGGAATGCCAGACAGCTCAAACTTGCCTAATAAATTGTTGTCTCTTGTTCTGGTTCTCTCACCCTCGTAAACCTGAATCAACACACCGGGTTGATTATCAGAGTATGTAGAGAACACTTGCTCCTTCTTGGTGGGTATGGTGGTGTTCCTCGGAATCAAAACAGTCATGACTCCTCCGGCAGTCTCCAACCCAAGAGAGAGGGGAGTAACATCCAACAACAGAAGGTCCTGCACCTTCTCATTGCCTTCACCGCTCAAAATTGCAGCCTGGACGGCAGCACCATAAGCAACAGCCTCATCAGGATTAATGCTCTTGCAGAGCTCCTTCCCATTGAAGAAGTCCTGCAACAATTGCTGAACCTTGGGAATCCTAGTCGACCCACCAACAAGAACCACGTCATGGACGCTGCTCTTGTCCATCTTCGCATCTCTCAAACACTTCTCCACAGGCTCCATACACTTCCTGAACAAATCCATGTTGAGCTCCTCAAACCTGGCACGAGTAATTGTTGTGTAGAAATCAATACCCTCGTACAAAGAGTCAATCTCAATTGTTGTTTGAGCAGTTGATGAGAGAGTCCTCTTTGCCCTCTCACATGCAGTCCTCAACCTCCTCAGAGCTCTGGGGTTTCCACTAATATCTTTCTTGTGCTTCCTCTTAAACTCCTGAACAAAATGGTTCACCATTCTGTTATCAAAGTCCTCACCACCCAAATGGGTATCACCAGCCGTGGATTTAACCTCAAAAATACCCTCTTCAATGGTGAGGAGAGAAACATCAAATGTCCCACCGCCAAGATCAAAGATGAGCACATTCTTTTCACCAACGCTACCAGCCTTCTTATCAAGCCCATATGCAATAGCGGCTGCTGTGGGCTCATTGATAATACGCATGACATTAAGGCCAGAGATAACACCAGCATCCTTTGTCGCCTGTCTCTGAGAGTCGTTGAAGTAAGCAGGCACTGTAACAACGGCATTTTTTATGGTTGAGCCAAGGTATGCCTCTGCTATCTCTTTCATCTTCATAAGGACCATTGAAGAGATCTCTTCAGCAGAAAACTGCTTCTCTTCACCCTTGTAGTTGACAACAATCATTGGCTTGTCGCCTGGACCGGCAATTACCTTGAAAGGCCACAATTTGATGTCACTCTGCACCGAGGCATCGCTGTATCTCCTTCCAATCAAACGCTTCGCATCTGCAATCCAACAAATTAACAAACCCAATACAAATCAGATCATGAACACTAAATGTTTATGCACATATACACCCTATTCATAGTATGAAAACAAAATGGAGGCTTAATAAATAACACCATCGAACCACATACTTAAATGATATGGGATTAGCTTCGAAAAAATTCAAAATTTTACTCCAGTCAATTATACATACTAATGGGATTTTAAAGAGATCCCTGTTTCTCCAGTAGAGTCACAAAAAGGAATTAACTTGAAACAAAAAAACAAAAACAAAAAAAACTAAATTCCTCGCAATTTATATATGCGAAAGGGTTTTTAAAGAGAACCCTGTTTCTTCGTGGTAGAGTCATGTCTCATGAGTTCTTGGTGTAAGGGGGGATAATTCAGAGTTTTGAAGACGACTAAAAGTGTACAAATCAGATCTTTAGTTCACCATTGAAAGAAGAGAGAGAGAGAGAGAGAGAGAAACGATACGGTAACTCTGCCATATACACATATATACAAGTATAAAATTACGATATATCAAGCACAATTCTCAAGTTCGCAACTTAATAAACTAGATAGAAGAAATCAAAAGACATGAGGACTTACCAAAAACGGTGTTGGTGGGGTTCATGGCTACCTGGTTCTTGGCAGCATCGCCGATCAAACGTTCTGAATCGGTGAAGGCAACATAGGACGGCGTTGTTCTGTTGCCTTGATCATTGGCTATGATCTCAACACGATCGTGTTGCCAAACACCAACACACGAGTAGGTAGTGCCAAGATCGATTCCGATCGCGGGTCCTTCACCTTTTCCGGCCATCTTTCTCGCCAAACAAACAGAAAATCAAAGAAAAACTATTGAAGAAAGAAGAAATAAGCGAAATAAGGAGAGAAATCACGGAGAATTGATCAATGTGTATCGCTGATTAGAGCTGAAAAAAAGCGTGGAAAAGGCTCCTTCTTATAAAGGAAAATATAGATTTCCAGAACGTTCCGATGGTGGCTGCGTAGCCGTCCGATTAATAACCTTAAGACGGTTAGAGATACTTTCCGTAATTTTTTTTTTTTTTGTTTATTTCCCGCCTTATCTAGTTGCTTCGAGAGTTTTCGAATCCTGTTTAGATGACATGTCAGCTACGCGTGTGGTGATCTCGGCCGTACGATTTGTTTTAGCCTTCAGGCCTTTGATTTCTTAGATTTAAATTGGCTAAGTCGTCATGTCGGAATTGCTTACTACGTAAGGTTCCAATGTAAGCATAATTTTTTAAATATTTTCCGTATATAGTATTTTCAAATATATTTTTAATTTTTTTGTATTTTTTAAATGTTTTTTTATTTAACTTGAAATAAATATTTTTCATAAATTTTAAAAACTTTCTAAATATGAGAAATATTATTATTAGTTGTGAATATTAATACTCACAATTTAATTAACACATATGTTACATTATATGTTCACGCATAATCGTGCATAAAGTAGACATATATATATATATATATATAATATACAAATCATTCAAATCGCAACTCGCAATTGATACTAGTGTTCATAGATAAATTTTCTATAAAATTTTAAAAAATATATATATAAAATCACTCTTTAAGTAAAAGCATTTTTCAGATTTAACTAAAAATTTATCATCTAAAATATTTAGGTATCTCTGTTGTTAATTACATGTCTTTGATATATTAAAAAATAATGGATAAATTATATTTACTTATGTTGAAGATTTTACTAATTATTAAGGATAATAATTTGTCTTGCTCCGTTGAGACTCATCTCATTCCTAATAAAATAGATATGAGATGTTTATAAATAGAGTCGGAGCAGTACATGATTTTTAAAATCTTGTTGAGTTCGGAGGATGGTCACTCCAATCTTGTCCCGTTTATATATTAATTTTTTTAATTAATTTTTATATATATTATATTTATCAATAAATAACACTATATAAAATTTGTTTTAAGATTTTTTATATCACACTCATATAATTTTTTATTATATTAGTTATTTTAGCAATAAATATTTAATTTACTTATCAAAATAAATGTTTTAATTTACTATTATATACATATATATATATATATCGGGGTTGGGGATGGGATAGCGTGCAGTTAGGAAATATAAACGGAATCGAGGTATACCTTTAAACGGGGCGGGGGGTGGGATTGGAAAAGAGTTACCTCACCCTGTTACTATTTCTACTAATTACAAAGACTTCTCTCATAATTTTTGAAATAATACTGACATTCTTTATTTTTAATGATAAATAACAAATATCTCTCATTCAGTTTTATTTTTTTCAAAATGACAAAGGTATCCATTTTATTTTATTTTATATTTTTACATTTTTATAAATTTTTACCATTTTCTTCTAACTTTTTTTATTTTATAAAAAAATAAATTTAAGATAAATAACTTATATATATATATATATATATTTTTCACCAAAAAAGAAAAAAACTTATATTTTTTAAGAAAAATACTAAGAAGTTCTTAAAATAATTATTTGCAATCCAAAAAGACTGTGATATATTTTCTCAATATAAAAGATCCAAAAAATAAATAAATTTTTAATACAAAAAAGTTTAATTGTTAACTTTCATATTAACACTATTAAAAAATATTATTAATTAAACCAAAATAACCTTCAAGATACATTTTAAAAAATACTAAATAATAGATATAACAAATTCTTCAATTAAAAACAAATATAACATTTTTTATTTATCTAAAATACCTAAAAAAATAATTTTTACTTTATAAAATGTTATGATTTTTTGGGATTAAAAAATTTATTTTATATATTTTTTAGTAATTTTTTTTTTCTAAAATGTATTTTGAATGTTATTTTAGTATAATTCAATAATATGTTTTAACAGTATTAAAATAAAAAGTTAACAATTAGACTTTTTATATTAAAAATTCATTTTTTGGACTTTTTAGATAGAAAAAATTTATCATGGATTTTATGGACTAAAAATTTTATTTTAGGGACTTTTTATTATTTTTCTTATTTTTTTAGTCAAAAGGTTTTAATTAATATTTATTTAAAAATATAAAAAATTAGTCAAAATTTTAAAAATGAAAAAAGGGATACTTTTGTCATTAAAAAAATAAAAAAAAAAGATCGGAGAAGAGGTCTTTGTAGTTCATTTGTAAAAATAAAAAAGTGAGTATAATTTTAAAAATCTTAAGAGAAATTATTGTAATAATTAGTGTAATTTATTAAAAAAAAATTCATATAATTTTTTTTTTTTATCTAAATGGACATGTATCTCTCCAAAAAGCCTAACCAGTCAGTATAATTTTTAACTCAAATTATATTTAGAGAAAAATATTAAGAAGTTCTTAAAATAATTTTTTTTGCAGTTTATGATATATTTTTTATTATTAAAAGATCTAAAAATAAACGTTTAATACATAAAAGTTAAATTGTTAACTTTCATCTAATATCGTTAAAAAATATTATTGATTGAACTAAAATAACATTCAACATACATTTTAAAAAATATTAAATAATAGATACAACAAATTATTTAATAAAAAAATATAATATTTTTTATTTATTTAAAATTCCTAAAAAATAAATTTTTACTTTATAAAATATTATGATTTTTTTAGATTGAGAATTTTATTTTATATATTTTTTAGTATTTTTTTTCTAAAATATATTTTAAAAGTTATTTTATTATAATCGATAATATTTTTTAACTATATTAAAAGGAAAATTAATAGTTAAATTTTTTGTATTAATTTTTTTTTGAATCTTTTTAAAAAAATACATATCATAAATTTTTTGAATTAAAAATTTTATTTTAAGAAACTTTTAAGTATTTTTTTCTTATATTTATTCAAATCGCATTTTTTTCAACAGGTGATTTTTTCCAACCAAACGAGCCCAGTGGAGTTGAGAAGCAAACGGTTGTAAAGCATTTGAAAATTTGTGAAAATGATCGTACAACCCTCCGAATCGTGACGTGGAGGTCGCTGACTGGCAACAATCGGGCCACTATATTTCGCCAAGTAAAAGGATAATACGTGAAAATTGAAAAAAATTCTCTAACAATCTATATCTTCGATCCACTCCCTCCCTCCCTCCTCTTCCTACCTTTCTCTACTCATGAGAAACTGAACCAAATCACCCCTCCATAAACCCTAGAATTTGTCTAATCCATGGCAAGAACTTTAATTTCATCTCCAACTTTCATCGGCACACCCCTCCCTTCCCTCTCTCGCCATGGACTTTACACTCTCCCGCAACGCAGACTAATCACCACCAGAGTCAAATTCAGCTTCCATGAGCTTCCGCCAATTCACTCCTTGGACTCTTCTTTCGATTTCAATTCAATTGTTAGCCGAGCGGAAGGCCTTCTGTACACGCTCGCCGATGCTGCCGTGGCCGTCGATACAGTTTCAGGTGGTGCGACGTCGGGCTCGACGGATGCTGCTGTCCAGAAAAGTGGAGGGTGGTTCGGTTTTATCTCAGACGCCATGGAAGTTGTTCTAAAGGTAAACTGTAATCGCGGAATTGTTTATTTCCATAATCAACTCAACTGAACTCAACTCACCAAAGTTACCTTTTCGCTTTTCATATGTATATAAAACGTGTGCGTTCTATTGGTTATTCATTTGGAAGAAAATTGTTCTATTGATTATGATTGGCCTGGCTGTTCTTGTTGATAGTTGCAGAACTGAGTAAAATATAGTTAAACTGAAACTAATGACCATATAGTTAAACTGAAACTAATGACCTTTGGGCGCGTGCTTGGTGATAAAGAGCCCATTCCCCTGATATGTAACGGTAGAAACTGTTGCAACTTTTATCTTGAACAGTTATCAACTTACTATTTGATACCTAAATAGGTAATAAAGGAATGTTATCTCAGCACTAGTTATTAATTTTTTTTCATCTATACTTCATGTTTGACTTCCTTCTACTTTGTATGGCATTTCTTTTTTGGGTGGCTAGTGGTTTTTGTTGGGGGGACCATCTGCTAGCCTCTTCAGAATCACTGAACATTGCATTTTCTTTAGACTACAATTGAAAGATTATTTTGGAACACAGTGAATATTCCATTCCAAATTCAGGCATAAGAAACTATAGAGTTTTAGATTGAATCAATGGAAAAACTAATTAAAAGGTCACATTATCAGTTTGGTTCATCTCGTGCCAGATGGTCTAAATTAATACCACCGTAATGGTTAACTATAGTTAATCCACATCTTATAAAGAATAAAAAAACTGGATTCATATGAAAAGACTAAGTAATTTTTTGCAAGAAACATAATGACTATGAAGTATATACATCACCAAAGCAGAAAAATAACTTCCAAAATATACCACAAATGTGATCTTTTATCTTTCTTTTTTTTAAATAAGAGTGGCCTACATATCTATGGATTACCATCACTAGCAAGAGATTTCTCATGGTTTTCAACACATGTAAATGCAGGGAAGTTTATATCTTGGGGTTATCCCTATCAATAATTATCTAGGCAAAGGTATTATACATAGTCTTTTGTATTGGATGTCCAATTCTTTTACATGAATCCAGCCCCACCCCCTCCCCCCCCCCCCAAAAAAAAAAAAAAATCATCATAATTTAGCCAAATTAGTGAAAATTTGAATCGTTGGTTGTTGTGATAAACAATGCAATTGAGCAAACTTTTATTAAAGACAGTGCTTTTCATTAATGGTAAATATTATGATTGTGAAATTCTGTAAGTTAAGACAATGCTTTTCACATACAAGTTTTTTGTTACATGTATTTGTGTTGGTCCGTCCTAATCCTTAAGACATATTGATGTTTAATCGATTTGCTGCTTCAATCATAATCTTTTTATCTATAAATGGTCTTTGTTTTGCTTCAATAAGAGATACGAGCAGACTTTTTTGGAAAGTTATTTAAATAAATGATGTTCAAAACAATTATAGTTAAAATATATATTCTAAAGTTACAAAAGTTGAGATCTGGGACAGAATTACTTGCCACTGAGTGAATATGAATTGTCCTCCCTCTCTTTCCCCAAAGAAAGGAAACTCACCATATTTTAAATCGACATTTTGTTGAAATTACATGATCGGAAAAACTACCACATTCTTCATAATTCAAAGTTATAAATAGTGATGGAATTTACTTTAATGAATTCAAAGACATGCTGTTGTTTTGACCTTCAAACCTTCTGTGATTTTTGTAAGTCTTGTTTTATAAAAGTCCCTCTGACCACATCATTCACCATTATTTGACACAACTTTATCATATGAGGGGCTTGACTTCATTGGTTCCCAACTTATAATTATCTCTATAATGTATTAACACGTTTCAGTTAATGTACATATAGAGCAACTTAAACATCAAGCTTAAGCGTAAATGGTATCACCTCCACTTTCGAAGGAGGAGGTTGAGGGTTCAAGTGCCAATCGGGGCATATTAGGTGTGCATGTCTGACTTATCAATATATATATATATATATATATATATATATATATATATATAGAGAGAGAGAGAGAGAGAGAGAGAGAGAGCAACTTAGAACAGAATTTGTACCGACAGGCTCTAGCTTGGTTGGTCTCTCCTCCATGCTCCACCTTCCCATATGGAAGGTTGAGGGTTCAAGTCCCCTTAAGGACAAATGTGTGTGATTTACCTATTTGAAAAAAAGAACATCCTTACCTCAATTGCCAGATGTTTTTAAAAAAAAGCTCCTGGTGTCTAGTTCAACAGCAGAAACTGGAAACTTCTACTCCATCTTGAATATTAGGGATAAAAGTTTTTTTTTTTTTTTGAGTGAGAAAGGGCTGTGTACATGCAGGAGTAGGGTGACCTCCTAAGCCTGTTTTCCAATATTTTCTCTTCTGGTCAGTGAGCTATTATTGAGAAAACAAGAAAAAGCACTCAGTTTAGTTTATTACACTCAAGCAATGTTATTGTAGGAGCTTTGTCGGTTTTTCCCTCGGAAATCCAAGCAGTCATTGAGCAGCTGCGCATGGTAAATTGTGGAAGCAACAAAACAAAAATCTTGCAATAAAAGTGCATGTTAATCATTTTGGAAAACGAAACATGACCCCATAACAACCACACCCACCCACACACACACACACAGAGAAACAAAGAAGATAATACTCCTTTTTGTCTTTTCCTTTTAAAATTAATTTTGTTTAATATACAAACATATTTTTTTTGAGAGGCACTTTTTTTTTATTATAGTTTTATTCTTTTATTTCTAAACCAATTATCATATTCAAAAATCAATTTTCTTAGCATCTATAATAGGTACTGATGTTATAATGATCTCTTAGCCATATCGTGAGCTCGACTAAGATGGTATGATCATGTAAAACAAAGACCAATAATGCACCAATAAGGAATAGCAACAGGGTTAATATTGAGGGTCATGTTAGAAGGCGAGGGCAGCCAAAATTAACTTTAGTAGAAGTAATTAAAAAAGATAAGATAATGGATGGCTTAATGGAAGGAATGACCTTAAATAGAAAAGAATGGCGAGATAGGATTTGTGTAATCGACCTCAAATAATTTAGATAAGGCTTTGTTGAGTCGAGTTGAGTTGAGTTGAGTCGAGTCATATCATGAGCATTGTAATAGAATTTTGTATACAACATGTTTACTTTGGTTTCTTTTATTAATCAATTCTTATTTCATTAAAAAATCAAAAGATAATAATTCTGCAAGGACAAAGTTTCTTTCCTTGTAGATGGATCTAACTTTTGCCTAAAAGATACGGGCCCCAAAAATAGTTGGGTATATTGAAGTGCACCCTTAACTAGGATGAATTTCTAAAAGTATTTTACCATTCAATCCAATGATTAGACATGATTTAGTGTGAAGGAGGTTAACCTGCCACTGACAATTTCATACCTTAGTCTAGATAGACGTGTTAAAAAGATCCAGGATGGATTTCTTGTTTTCTGCATAGCCTAAAAAGGCAAGTACCTTGAAAGTTGTGTTCTTCCCATATTTTTTTAGCTGGATAAAAAATGCTAGTACCATGGAAGTTGTGTTCTCACTGGAACTTGATGGTGCCTGTATCTTGGTGTGCCTGCCCATAGCTACTTGAAGCGTTCAGATTTTAGAAAGATTCATGGAGGATATTAAAATGTATTAATAATATACTTGCCGACTTGTATCAGGTACTGAAGGATGGACTCACAGCCGTGCATGTGCCTTATGCCTATGGGTTTGCAATTATATTGCTCACTGTTCTCGTCAAAGTTGCTACATTTCCTTTGACAAAGAAACAGGTGAATGTTTGCTGCTCTGTGGTCTTAAGTAAGAAAACATATCGATTATTCCTTGATTCCCTGTCCTGTTCAGAAACTATAGATTTCTTCTTATAGTCACTTGAACTATTTTACTCAAATTTATTGAAACCTGAGTACTGTTTGGAGAAATATCTGCTAAATTGAATATTCCTTTCTAGTCCCATGGAAGTGTCATATTCTGTTGCACCTGTGTAGTATGCTGGTACTGCTATAACATTTTATTGTGAATGAAGGTTGAATCGACATTGGCAATGCAAAACCTTCAACCAAAGATCAAAGCAATCCAAGAAAGATATGCAGGGAATCAGGTGAGCTACATTCTTGATTTTATTGCTTTTGACTGTGTTGGTGTTATTATGTGTAACACTCCTTCAAAACTGAAATAACATTCGTAAATGATGAACTAAAGTGTTTAAGGTGACCCAATAATGTGGGTTATAATGATTTTATATAATACAATCATACTTATGCTTATATGTATCGTAAAACTATCTTAAATGCATCACACTTTAAACTCAGTGCTTAGTATACTATACCATAACATCCAACTAAACAATTTTTTCTTTTATTATTTGAAATTGCGTAATATATTATCTACATGTCTATGTCGATGAATTTGATTGGCGGGCTATCTTGTCCATGGATAATCTTCAACGGAGAGGTTATTATTTGGCTAGCAAATGTTACATCTGTGGAATCGCGGAGGAGAAAAATTCACCACCTTGTTCCTTCATTGCGCCTTTGCGAGGGATATGTGGCGTACACTCTTCTCCCTTTTTGGATGTTATTGGATTGGCAAGGTCTTCTAATTAGAAGGAATGTAAAGAGGGTGTGGTTGCTTGGCCCATTGTATCTTTTATGGAGTTTGCGGTGAGAACATAACAGAAGAATTTTAGGAGGGGAGAAATGTACCCTAATGGGTTTAAAGGTGCTTTTTTGAAGTTGTAAAATTCTACGCTTCTTGTATAGATTCCTTTGTAGATTGTTGGCCAATATGAGACTTTAATTTGAGTCTCCTTTAGTAAATGGGTTCGTCCCCATGGCAGCTTCTATATATATATATATATATATATATATTATTTACTTATCAAAAAAACTTGTGAAATTTAGGCATACCAAAGCATATGTGTGAAGTTTTGAACTAATGCAAGGAAAGAGACACACTTTTAAGACACCAATCAGAGGACACAATTCTGTTTAAATAGTCTGGTGTCACTGAAATTCATTGAAATTAGTTGAAACATAGGGAATCTTTTGAATTTTGGTACTGGGGGTTGTCTCATGTTGGCTTGGTTGAGAATGGCTTTGCATTTTGACCATAACAACATGAAATTTAGTTTCTTGCTGGAGGGGAAAGCACATAGGTTATGGGAAAGATGCAATGAAATTATTAAAATATTTGGAACCATTTGATTTCTTCAGGATCTTCTAAGCCGTTGTATTGTGTAGCCATTTGAGGAATCATCTAGCAGAAAGTAAAGCAAGAAAAAAAAACAGATAAACTGTCTGGACACTGAGAACAGATATTCTTACTAATTACTCTATAAGATCATCATGCTTGTATTCCTTTTTCTCCACATTTAAAAGTGAAAACTAGAATAAAGGATACAGTTGTAAGATAGATCTATACATCTTAGCAAAGCTTTCTGGATTGACTGATCAATAACTTTGCATATATCTTTATGGATGCTAACTGGAAAATGATCTTGGTATCATAGTTATTTCTCCTGGTTTCTTTTCAGCCAAATGGCCTAAATACTTTGTTTTGGCCAAAAACAAAAAAATGAAACAAACATCTATTTTTATTTTTGTGTGTGTAATATTTGGAGCATTTAGCTACATTTCAACTGTTTCAAGCCATTTCAACTATTTTGGTCAAAAGTTACATATTTGGCCGGTACTAGATCAATTAAATCATAGTTTTTTTATTCTTGTAAATTGAGATATTCTTTTATGGTCTTTTTGGTAGAGGGAAGAGTGGGAGGGAGGAAAAGTGGAAGAGAACGGGGATGGATGGATAGAGTTTTCACCGTTTGGTAGGAAAGAAAAGAGAATGTAAGGGAAGAGAAGAGTGAAGCACTTCCTTTTTGGGCACACCATATTCCTTTCCTTCAAAAGTGGGCGAGAAGGAGGAGAAAAATAAAGGAGCCTTTTTCTTCATAAATTTTCCTTTCAAATTTCTTTAATCTACTAGGGTATAATGGTGCAAACAAGTAACACACCTTTCCCTTCTTCCTCATTCCTTTTTTTGTTCAACCAAATAAAAGGAGAAAATGGAAACTTCCTTTACCTGGATGGGAGGAGGGAAGCATTTTTCCTTTGGGCCCACTATATTTTTCCCATGAAGATATGGGCATGAAAGAGGAGGGAAAGGAAGGAATATCCTTTTTTTTTTTTTTAATTTATGTTTTTGTTCTTCAAACAACACCATTGATTTAATACATAAGGATATAATCATAAAAATAAGCAACATTCTTTTCCTTCCTCCTATCGTTCTTACTCATCAAATAAAAGGAGACAATGACATTTTCTTTTCCCTAGAGGATGTCTTTCCATCCTCCTACCATCCCTTCATTCTAATTTCATGTCTTGTATCAAACAAAGCATATGTATATGAGTGTATATATATACAAATACATATATATAAATGCACACACTATAGTTAGAATAAAAGGATTTTAACATAGTAAGCTAATAATATAATGTGATTCTTGCTGGTTACCAATTATAGAAGAAAAATATTCCAAAGCTATCTGCAACAAAACTGATGGATGCAGTGATATATTAATTGGCTTCTGAAGGGATTAGTTAATAATCTGATTTTGCTGTCTCCTATAAGATAATGACATTTCTGTAGGTTATGTAATTTATGGTTAAAAGATATGATTTTGTACATGTATTTTCATGTCTGTTGAGTTAATAATATTATACAGCGTTAAATTTAAAATTGTACACTGGAATGCTCCTGTAGTGGTATGTTCTGTTTCAATGAAGAGACCAAAAATCTGACATGGAATTGATAACTATGCTTGGTACAGTAACCCCGAGGATACATTTTAATGGTGGAATTGTGAAGTATAGTAATTTCGAAATTTGTATTTTCTATTTTTTTCGAAGCATTTAAATTAGTTTTTCTATGACTAAATAAAAATAAAAACACGCGCACACAGAGAAAGTTAGCCCAAAATAATTGCTCGTGCACATTTGAGGATTATGGAAATTGGATATTTGTGTTCATGGTATTGTCTTAGAAATTAAGTTTTAAAATCTTATTGCTGTTGTGTATGGTGCTGATTTCTGTTGTTTTACTTGGCATTCAACTATCAATCTTGTTTCATTTAAGAACATTATCTATGATCGAGTTCTGCATGGGTGCTTGTTTTAAATAATCCAGCATGCAAACTTAAATCTACGGCTGGACTATAACTTTATTTATTTTGCCTTTTCAACATGAAATTTGCTGCATACTGATATACTTTAAAGAAAAAAAATTGGCACATGCTGATGTCTTTATTATGTTATTTTCTTTTTAGGAAAGAATACAACTTGAGACCTCACGTCTTTATAGACAGGCAGGAGTTAATCCTTTGGCAGGTATATTTTTGATCTATCAATATAACTTCAACATTTTGTTCTTGATTCAATTATTATTACTTTTCTTTTATGTGAACCACAAATTTATTACTTTCTTATAATAGTTGATCATTGACCATTGTGAAGTCCTGAAGGCTGAAATTCGTTGTAGGGAAATTCTCCTCTTGCCTTTAGTACATTGCAAAGGAGTTGTACTTCTGTCTCTATATTTTCCTATGAAATATAATTCGGGTGTAGGATGGGACCGTATTTCCCTTGAAGCTTTCACATTGCTTCTTGATGGGAGGGGAAACTTGCATTCCATTAACTCTCTATTCTTAGTATAAAAATGTAGAAAATTGTGCTTATCATACATTGTGGATCAATAAGAAATTGTTTAGATATTGTTAAGTCATATGTTTAAAAAATATTTAGATATTGTTCTTCCTGCTTGTATCTGAAGGCCTGGTCTCATTATGTATATAAATTATGTTAAACTTCCTTATGGACATAACCAATATAAGCTACCGTGGCTTATTTTACATGGCTGATACAGTGAAAACAATATATGAAACCACTTTATTCCAATTCTGGAGTTCTAATGATGAAGACTTCACCACAGATAAGTTCCACTTTTGAGTTTTGAGTATGAAATTCTTGTACAACTATATAGTGGTGTGGGAGGTGCTTATAATCATTCACTCGCAAGTATACCTTGCATTTTCAACCTTCATACTGTCAGAGATTATGATATTGGCAGAGTATATTGCGTTTAACATTATGGACTAGTGCTTTTACATATTGCCCGATTCATGTTTCTTTTTGGGTAAGTGCCTGATTCATGTTAGTATTAGCAAGGTTGGATTGGGGTTGACAGTTCAAGACACATTAAAAGGCGTCTCTTGCAATAATGAGATTCTATTATGTTGGCTAAAATGAAAATATTAATGTTTCTTTCTCAAATAGTTTTGAACATCTATTACATATTGATTTTCACTTATCAAAAAAAAAAAAAAAACTATTATGTTTCATTCTCACTAATGAAGCAAAGGGAAAGGTTTTTTTTTTTTTCAAATGTCAATTGTGGATGCTTTCACTGTGATCTCAAATATTTGACATCCAAATTTTTGTTATGTGACAAACCAATACTGTAGTGCATCTGAATTTGTCACATTAAATGCAATAAACTATACATTTCATCCATTTAATAGTAACGCGTGTTTAATTGTTCTCTGTTCTTTTGCATGATGTTTAAATTCTTCAAAAATTATTTCTTCATGACAGTCACTACCTTGATGTGTACTAATATTTTAGACCGCAGAATGAATTATCTGTATCTTGAGAATGTGACTCCTAATTTTTTTTTTAATCAGTAACTCCTAGTTATGAGATGATCCATTGAACTTATTCTAGAGACTTAGTCATTACATTTTCATGGTATCATTATGCCTTTGTTTTCCCAAAAGCTGTGGTTTTAGTATGTAGCCAAGGAGAGATTACAGAAGATACCATTTGTGCCCATGGAGATGATGGGTTGTGTGAACAAGTGCATGAACATGCAAATGTGATCAACTGGCTATGAAGCAAGAAATATTCAATGTGCATCGAATAATTGGTACATGTGTTGGATACTGATACAAATCGGATACGGCCCAATATGTATTGAAATTGCATTGTATGTGTCAGAAAATTAGTAATTTTTTTTTTAAACTTTGCGTACGCTTGGGATACACCACCAATACATTTGGGATACTTCGGGAATACGGCTGGACTAAAATTATAGTTTTAAGTTTCTAAAATGGGTTGAAGCATGGATTTAAATCTTGGTTGTGGGATACGACTCGGTTACGGTCGTAGTGTAACAGTCTCGGGAGTATCGGGTCATTTGTAATGGAAATTGAATACTGCAATCGTGAATTTTTTTTAAACACTAATCTCTTTAAAATCATTGATACGCATATTTTGACTATAATTATCACATTTTAATATTCTTTATTAATATTTTTTAACACCTAAAAAATATTTTTCTTATAAATAACACTTAAGAATATATTTTATTATTTTGTATGAATTTTTTTAAAATAAACTAATCAGAAATATCATTTAATTTGAATAATATTACAACAAGTAATATAAATAAAAACAAAAAATAATAATAAGTATGAGAATCAATTTAATATGATTAGTTATGGAATAAAAAAATATATATTTAGGCCTAGAGGCCTTTTTGAATTTGTATCGACCTGAATGTTTTGGTAACCCATTTTAATTTTTTGGGATTGTTTTGTTAATTATCTCTCTTATTTATAAGTTTATAAAAATAGAAATCATAAGAATTCTGTAGGAAAAAAAATTAAAATTTAAAAATAAAAGAAAACTAAAAACTTGAAAGAAAAAGAAACATAAAATAGTCGTAAAAGTCGTGTAACGGTCGTAAGTGAAGACTGCTTTTTTGAACTAAAAACTCAGAATCTTTAAAAATGATCAAAACATGATTGATTATCATAGAAATATATTAATTAATATTTATTGCTCTATCCTGTTATTTTTTTACAGTTTTGTCATATTGCGGTATTTGTATCACATTGTGTCTATATATATGTGTGTGTCACTGTGTGTGCTTTCATGGTTAACTGGTTATACTTTGATCTTTGAAGTAAACTTCAGGTTGTTTGGATTATTGATCTAGGAACCACTGCATAGAGCCAGAGGTCATTCTTATTTATTGGCAAAGGATTCATATTATCATCCTGCCACCATCCATTTTTTGAATGCTTCCTTGCCAATAATATCCCCACGAAATACTAACTATAATATTTTCTATTATTCTAGTTGGATCTTCCTCCTACATGTTAATACTGGGGGTGCTTTGTTTTGGCTCAGGAAGATTCTTTAAACTAAAGTGTTGAACTAAATTTCCATGTGTGTTTCGTTTTAAGTATATAGGGCATAGAGGTTTAGTGGTCATTTTTAACTTGAATTAGGGGCTGCTGTAACTAATGGAACCATTCCACTGTGGTATTAAGAAAAGATTATTGTTGTAGGTTCTGAAATCCATTTTCTAAAAAATTGTTTGGCCATCTCCCCCCCCCGGGTTGTTCAAGGTTTTCTTACTCCATATTCCCATCTTATCTGTTTTTATAGACTTGCTTGGTGCTCATAATTCCTCTATGATGCTGATGCGTATCAACTTCTTATTTGTTTTCGTGAATGAACAGGATGTTTCCCGACCTTGGCCACGATACCAGTCTGGATAGGTTTATATCAAGCTCTTTCAAATGTAGCAAATGAGGTAATTAAGAAGTTGATATTTCATTGCCTTTTGAGTGATGTTGATTGCAAAATATTTTCATATTCACAATAAATAGTTTATTACTAACTTTTGCAATATTTTTTATTCAAAGGGACTGCTGACAGAAGGTTTCTTTTGGATTCCCTCTTTGGGAGGCCCAACTACAATTGCTGCTCGACAAAGTGGATCTGGAATTTCTTGGCTTATTCCATTTGTGGTAATAACACTATATATTCTCCAGACTTGTGAAACTAACCATTCTATTTGCTGCTGATTTTATCTTTGCTTAACATTTAATCTCTCACACCATCCCTCGTGTTACCTTATAAATCATGCCAAAAACTTGAAATGAAACCAATGTAACTTTACCTTTAAACTTGAAAATCATCGCCTAAAAACATTCGACTTACTGAAACTTCAGTATTAGTTTGAGATAATTTGAAGACTGTAGACGCCTAGGTAAAAGCATTGATATGGGGCATTGATTTTGAGAACGATAGGTGGGGTCCTGCATTCTGGATATTCACAGATGGTGTGTGCTTTTGTCCTTGACTTTTAGTTTCACCTCAATTTTCCCTTGTGGTGTAATTCTTATGCCTTAAAATTTTAAAACGTGGTGATGGATACAATTAGTAAGCATCTTGCTTTGAGGAATGGCCTGCAGCCATAGATGATTTTTATTTAATCCTGGCTAGAACAATCTTGTTCCTGAGAATTTCATTTGGCCAGGTTTGTTGGAGGAGATAGAAATTCATCTATTGAAGCTGGGCAAGGCGGTGCAACTCTGAAGTGAAAGGCGAGGGAGGTTTTGGATAATTTTAGAGGATATAATAATAAAGTTACACCCTTTTTAGCAGCTTAAGCTTTTATATGAGTTGGTGGTTTAACATAGTATCAGAGCAGGCAAAAAATCATGTTTTCAAACCTCACCGTCATCCTGATAATATGAATTGTGCACATGTTGGCTTAGTTTGGCCACACATGAAGGGATGTGTTAGAGGATATAATAATAAAGTTACATCTTTTCTAACAACTTAAGCTTTTAAATGAATTGGTGGTTTAACAAAGGGGGTGACATCCACTGTATATTCAAACTCCTCTGCACTATTTGCCTTCACCAAACGGTCAGATCCTATTTTCTCCCACTCTAAGTTTTTGCAGTTCCTTAATGATGTAATTTGGAACCTTTTTTTTTTTTTGATAGATAAGTGACCTTAAGGTCTGGAACTTTAATAAATATTCCCATAAAATCTAAGTCTCCATTGTTTATGGTATTATGTATAATGCTTTTGTCTTTAATATTTTGAATACGTTAGAGTTGGCCCCCCTGGTCTGGTGGATGTAATGCTAGATCATTTGAGGAAAAAATATCCGTAAGTATGGATCTCGAGGAACATGAGAAAAGTAGAAAATATAGTTGAAGAAAGATATGCAGATACTGCCCAACAAATTGAGGACTAAGTACATGCACAGTTGGCAGAATTATCGCTTCCTTGGAATATGTGAATTGAGCATTATAATTGTGAAGAATTGGTGTCACACTATAGAATTATATTATTCATTAGTAACTCAATTTGGGTTACCTTCTTACAATTTTATATGAACATTTCATGGACTTATTTTTCTGTGCTAAATGTCGTAAAGGACTACCACTATAATTACCCAAACAGATGAAAGGAGTCAAACACATTCTAAATTACATCATAAAAAGAATATATACAACACTTAAAATTTTAAAAACTTGATTGCGTGTAACTTTTGGGAGAAAAAAGAACTGTTAAATTTAAATGATAGGTATGAAGGCATGGTTTTTATAGTGGACTGAATTAAGGTGAATATGCTCTCTTATGGATTCACACATCAGGATATCTAAAGGAATTTCAATGTGTTAGCATATTTAAGGAATTCTTGTACGCCCCCGCCAAAAAAAAAAAAAAAAAAAAAGAAGCCACCAAAGCGGATAGCCTCAATTGAAAGTTTATGGGCTCTCTCGTCAGTAGACATATGGGATAGCTGCATGTTGGCTTTTGTGAGGGCCATAGTGGATCCTTCAGAATTGCTTTACCTAAAATTGGCAGAATGAGATTTCCTTGCAACCTGAGCTCTGTGATACAATGTATGCTAACAAAAAAAAGGGGGGTAAATTGGATATTACATGGAGCATGATTTGGGCCTTTTGTAATCAACTTTTAAGTTGAACTTGAGTACACTACTGATCTGTTTTATCTGTATTTTTATTAGTTCTATGGGTCAATGCATTGCTGGATATAGGTTGTAGTAATTGTCCATGGGTTTTATTTGAGTCAAGTTATGATATTGGATTTTCACATAAAGTCTTGTTGAGGGGGATCCTGGACAAATAAGGTTGCTTTGGAGTTAGATCTTTCTATAGGTTTTTGTGTGGCAGGGAGAGGCTTGGATTTCCATGGAAAGGAATTTGGAAGGCAAAAGTTCCTTCCAAGGTGTTTTTTTGCTGTGCAGAGCTGTTTTAGAGGCTATCCAATAACTTGAGTAGGGGGAAAATACTCCCTAATTGGTGTTGTATGTGCAAGAATGATAAGGAACTACCAATCATCTCTTTCTTCATAGTGAGGTTGTACACGAGTTATGGTGCATGTTGTTCTTGTTTGGCTAGGTTATGCCACGATCAGTGGAAGACCTTCTTTCTAGATGGGTTTGATCATTCTCTTAACAAAAAATATTGTCTTGGTTTATATCGATGAATTGTCAAGTATTAGAACAAGGGACGTTATTGGCATGGATGTTAAAATGCCAATCAAGATCCTATGATTTTACGATCCAAAAATATGAAATCGATCAGGATCCCATAAAAAATCCCTAGAGGGTAGAATCCTTATGAAATCCCTATAGGATCACTAGGATTCTGAGTTGACTCTCGATTCTAGCGATTTTAACGATCCTATAATATAGTCAAATAATGTTATTACCGCATATAAGTTAAATCCCGAGACCATAATAATATTATAAAACAAATACCAAGATTTATCTTAGGATAAGTGAGACAATTATGTCAAAACTTCACATTTTGACTTATTAAATGGCTCTTTTAATTTGCTTTAACTCTTTATTATGACTAGTATGAGTCCGACATTGCCATTTAAAAATTGCTTTAGGCTAATTAGCTTCTCTCTCTCTCTCTCTCTCTCTCGTGTTCGTGCATACAGAAACTCAATAAGCTTGTTTTAAACCAATCGATCTCTTGTACTAAGTCAAATTTTTTTTCTACCTACATCATAGGTTCTATTAGAGCCTTTCTTGACCGAGTGACACAAATATTTGAAATTAAAAATTTTCTTCTTATGTAAATTAAATATATTAATATATTTAATATTTTAAGGTATTATCTTAGATAAATGTTATACAAATAACACATCTGTTATACTAATGTACTAAAAAAAATATTAGGACCAGTGGAAACTTTTGTACTCTAAATGTTTATTACAATTATTTCATATATTTTCTTAAGTTTTAAACTTATTTATTGTGTATTTTTAAGGATTCTTAAGATACAAAAATATTATTTGGTTTTAGATTTCTCATTTTCTAGAATCTTACGATTCTCGATTCGATCCTAAGGATGCTCCCATCGATCCATTGTAGGATCCCGATTTTAACAACCTTGGTTAGTGGTCCATAATGGGAGTATTCTTCTTGGGAGGTCAAAATTTGTCTAATTAATATCTTGCTGCTCCTGCATATGTAGTTCTGGATGAATTGATGCACATCAAGTTTGGAAGCATTCCATGCAATATGGACGAGTTGTACTCTGCCTGAAACATTTTTTAGGCAAACCTACTTTAGATATAATTGTCTACTGTTGAGGCACTGAGTGGTCATTTTTCTTTCAGCCTTGCATATCCTACACGTAATCGTGTATATTATCCATTTTGCAGGATGGCCATCCACCACTGGGTTGGTCTGACACCGCGGCATACCTTGTTTTACCTGTCCTACTTGTAGTTTCTCAGTACGTGTCAATGGAGCTCATGAAGCCTCCCCAGGTAAGGAAAAATATCTTTTTCGACCATTCAATTCTCTTTTTTGTTTTTCGTTGTCAGGGTTGTTCCCTGAAAACTTTCTTTTGGCAGACCGACGATCCAGCTCAAAAGAACACGCTTCTCGTTTTCAAGTTTCTTCCCCTCATGATTGGTTACTTTTCCTTGTCTGTCCCATCAGGATTATCAATTTACTGGTTGGTTTCTGACTAGAAATTTTTCTATCATTAACATGTTATGCCACACTCCTGTCACCTAATTAGCAACTTTTTATTTTATATTTATTCTATCATTTGTATTTTATGCAACTTTGCAAAGAGCCATTGAACATGATAATCTTAGAGAAGTTCATGCAGATATTGAAGTCATGTATAGTTCTATTATAATAATCTCTAATAATTAATAATTTTTTTAAGAAACAACTTTATTCTATGGTGAATAATTAATAATTCTTTTACTTAATAATTTTATTTTTTATTTTTTGACAAATCACTTTGTTGTATTAAATATTAATAATTAGAATAGAAAAATACAAACACACACACACACACACACACATATATATAAGGGGAGTGCTATTGGCCCTCCCCGGCAACGATAAAAATGTTAGGAAAAATTTCATAATTTTAAAATTAGGTAATAAATTTAATTTGAAATAAATTGGTCTAATTTAACAAATCAACAATTTAATTGGTCTAGAATAATAGTTGACAATTACAGAAGATAAATGTGTGTAACAAAATAATAAAACAACTCAAAGCAAGATTGTTGCGAATGAACAATCAACAAACAAACACAAAGTAATCGCACAAAATTCAAATTTAAGTGGTTCGGCCTTAGGCCAGGGCAAAAATGAAGACAAAGAATCCACTAGAACGTGAAGAAAATACAAAACATAGTAACTCGTCTCTTCCTAAAACAGTAACGATCTCTATTTATATGAGATCCAATTCAAGAAAATTACCCACAAAATAACTCAGAATACCAAATGGGTCATCCACATTGCCCTTTGACTAGCCCTTCGTTCTATGGACTAAATCTCACAAAGTTTTCAATTTAAAAAAAAAAAAAAAGATCTTATGCCAGGTCAGGTGGGGATCAAAGCAGAGCAGAATACAAGCCACACTCAACAAAGATAATAGAATTAAATAAAATGCCAAAATTAAAATGTATAGAGAAGAGAAATCTAGCTCATAAATGAATGGGAGGTACGCAAAGGCATAGCCCCTAAAGTTGTCGTGTCTCTCCACATGCAGATTTTGACAGCTCCATGATATAGCCAAATCAATACTAAAAACAATACCTGATCTGTATGACACATCCTTAGTAGGTAGGACAAGTTGTCCTAAACTCATAGAAAATAAATATACAAAATAGTAGTGTAGGTACAAGTTCACTATAATTTAGGTTGGTACATGTTCTCATGTGTGCTTGAATGGAGGGTTGGTCTAGGCTTTTATAGGCCCTAGACCAACTAAATGTTAATGGCTAGTAACAGTCAGGCCTTGCAACCGAAATATTGAATTATGGCTGTAATAAATAAGTTGTAACTGTTGACCCATAATTGTCCAAGGTCATATGAATAAATTCTATAATTGAAAAAGTCTTAAAACAAAAAAAAAAATTGTTTGGCCTACAAGACCAAACTTAGACATGCATGCATAAAAACATTACCAGAATCAACATGGAATCAAATAAAATAAATTTTGAAACTTTAAAATAATTTGAAAAAAAATAAATCAAATCCCCGATAGGATCTCCCTATATATAAATATAAAAAGTATTAGTAACATTAATTTTTACTAATAAAAAAGGAGATCAAGACAAGTTATTAGTAGCAAGGCTTCTGGTGTCTTGTATGTTAACCAAGCTTTTCTCACTAAACCGATGTAGGATAGGGATGTCACATCCACTTCCCAACAGGACCATACATTCTCATAGGATCAATTCAAATCACTCAGCTACCCATTAGGTGGACACTCTGGGGGTCTTTGACCTTTGAGAGGGGCTCTAATACGAATTGTAACGCTCCAAACAAAAAGCCCAACTACATGATCCAAAATGCTTAAGTCAAGTTATTAGTAGTGAGGGTTGTGGTGCCTTACATGCCAATCAAACTCGTCAACCAATTGATGTGAGATACCACATTATCACCATTGGAAATATATGTGCATGTCTTATTTTTTTGTTGAAAATTGTATTCTTGTGAGACAATATTTTCATTAAAAAAAATTATAAAAAAAACTTAATAATTAATCATTTTCGAATCTCCCAAGATTATTAATTATTAGAGAGTTGACTTACACAAAGATAAACATTACCATTGATTGTTGTCTTAAGTTCTGAAAACAAAGAGATCTTTGCGAGATATTAATATCAATATTAGAAATTGATATCATTTTGAGAAATGTGGAAATTATAGCAAAACATCGGAATTTTGGTTGAAAACTCAGTAATAGTCTATAGAGAAGTACTTATCCAAAAGAAAAGGCAGAGAAGTAATGCATAATTTAAATAAATTATCTTAGTTAACATTCATAAGAGTTGGTGTCAGCGAGCGTATAAAAAAATCAATAAACATGGTATTATTCGAGTCATTTTGTCACTAGAATATGTGCTTCAAAAATTGACATGTTGCATTAAATCTACACAAGCTTCTTTACAAGATCTTTGTGGCGTTATAGTTAATTGTAACTTCTTGTAGTTGTATTTGATCAAAGTTCCAAAAGGAAAATTTTCCAAGTAGATCCTTCTTTTTAATTTAATTATGAACTGCACATGGGATTACAGGTTCACAAACAATGTCCTCAGCACTGCACAGCAGGTATGGTTACGCAAATTAGGTGGTGCAAAGCCTGCTGTGAGTGAGAATGCAAGTGGTATCATCAGTGCAGGACGTGCAAAACGATTGGCTTCTCAGCCAGTGCCTCCTGGTGATAGGTAAATATTATATATCAGAATTTGTGTAAGTTTGTTCTTCAGGTGCTTCAAAAGTTTCCATACCGACAAGAATGGTACTTAACACAGGTTTAAGCAGTTAAAAGAAGAAGAAAAAAAGAAAAAATTGAGTAAGGCACTGCCTGCAGAACAAGTTCAGACTTCGGCTTCTACATCTGATTCTGAAGATGGCTCAGATGAAGAGACTAAGGCCAAGGTAAATTCAACTTGTGGCGTCTTATGACTGTATGAAGAACTCGTATGAGTTTTGCCCTGCAAAATGAACAATATGTTTTCATCTTTTTTTCTCATGTCACTGAAAAATCAGGAACTCTCCCTTTGTTCCATAAACATGAAGCCTATACATAGTAGGGAGACCTGTCGTAGTTGATTGAGTTCACCACATTGCAGCATCCTTTCTATATGAAGAGCACAAATTTTTTTTTTCAAATCACCTTATTCTTCTTTTCATTTCAAAGAATATACTAGTTTTGTGTTCAGATTTGTCAGGCTGAGTGAGAGATATTCATGGTGTGGTTAGGAACATAAGGTTTAAACTTCCCTTTCCTGTTGCCAATCTGGAGTGCTGGATGACCCCATTATTCCTTAACATATACATTCATGCATCTTGAAGATGGATCGAATTTAATATGTATGCAAATAGGGGTCCTTTTTCAAAATTTTGTGCTCTCTCAGAACATAGAACATACCATTAAAAATGGCCAAAGGCATCTATCTCCATGGGCATGAATTTCACACCCACCCCATTTATATCAGAGAAGGATGTCATATTTTCTTGCTGCTTTACCAAAAATAAGGAAGGGAATTGTACAAATGTGCATAAAAGAAAAATGAACTGAAAGATTTTCATCTCGGCTTACTTTATGATTTTGTATTCATAATGGATGAGTATTTTGTAGCCAATAATTAGTGATGCTGTAAATGTTAGGGTAGATGATTTTCTTTATCCATGACCAAACATACGGAAAAACTACATACTTATGTGGATAAGATTTCAAAAATTCAAAGACTTAAACATCTAGGACATAGAGATGTACATAAACTCAAGGACGGTACTTTTAAAATTGAAATAGAAAACGGTCAATTTTATAGACCCCATTCTAAGTATCATATGACAGAATTGGGGATGTCCAGTTTTTGCGGTTATACAAGTTCTTTTCCTATTCCAAATTCTTTTTTTTAATATGGGGTTTAGACATTGATCTAAGGTTTCTCACAGGGTGAGGAGGTTATGGAGGAGGCATACGCTTCTAGTGGTAGCAAAAAGGTTCCAGATTACTCTGGGCCAAGGAGGAGTAAGCGATCCAAGCGGAAGCGTGCGGTATGAAAATGTATACTTATTGTTGTGTAGTTTCCAGTGAATTTTGTATATCTAATCAATTTGTATCTTAGTCTATATGTGGTGGCCATTTTTATACTGGCTCATTTTGTTCAAGGCCTACTCACAAAAATCATTAAACTCAATTGTTTGTTAGATTGAAAAGATCCATGATATTTGAAACAAACATTCATAAAATAGTTTTTACATGCTCTTTTTGGTAATCAACTACACCACATTCATTATCTGTTGCCCAGTTTTCATAAAGATGAGAAGAAGTTTATTGTGGCCTTTGCCAGAAACATGCCCATTCTCATTTCTGCAAACATGGGGAGAAATGAGAAGGTGAAACACACGAGCCCCTTGTTGCCTTTCCAAATAAGCTGCAGTACATATCTTATGCAGAACTTTGTACATGAGAACATGTCAATAGGAAACCTTAATAGAATACACTCTTCTTGGGGGATGCCTTCATTGCTTGATATTTTTGCCAACAATTCTGAGCCTTTAGAAATGCTTTTGATGTTTTTAAAGATTGATTACTTAAAAGGACTCGTGGAATTCAAAATTGTCAAATATATTTCATCTTTGTACAAACATAACACCCTAATCATAAGACTTTTCCAACTAACACAAATATGTTTAACCTCCATCAAATCTAAACACATATTGTGATAATCTGTTCTACTTATTATGCGGAACATTTGCATTCATTGATTCATGGCCTTGATGGTGGGCGATGATTTCCAACTGGGTTAGGTCCGGATGGAGCTTTATGAATCTTCTTCTCTTCAGCCTGCTTGATAATGTGTATCCATTAATTAGAGTTCAGGTATAAGCCATTTGCATTGAATGAAAGAGCAATTGTTATCAAAATAAGAAAGGGAAATCATAGTCTTTATACTTACATAAGTACTTAGAATGTATGTTGTAGTCGACCTTGAGCTGGGTTGTGCAGGTCTGAGCTTGAAGTTAACTATGGTAGCAATGAGAAGGTAGGTTCCATAAGAACTTCTATTCTTGATAAGTAAATTAATGGTTTGTTACTCTGTTTACTTGTTTTCTCTCCTCTTTTTTGAGTTTAAACAGAAAGATAATATATAGTTCAAACACAAGTTTACCAAAAAAAAATACATAGTTTAAACTTGAAAAAATCATGGGGAGGGAAGAGTGGTGGCTTACCTGAATCTGTAGCTTGAACCTTGATAGTAATGGGGTAATGATGTTGTAACACAGTGAGCAGAAGCCATACTAAGAGAAGATGGATTAGAGTCTGTGTTCTCATCTTGGGCATGAACTGGTGCAAGTTGGAAGTGAATATAGATGGGGGTAGAGGTAGGAGCTTTTTTCCAAGCATGAAGGCAAAATTTTACCCTGTATATGTTTGGTAATCATAATCAAACTTTAAAACATGAAATGTTTGTTAAAGTTGCTTGGGATCCTATGCCATTATATGGTGAAGTGATAAGATTAGGAATCTGGGTTTCTCCTCATTGTGGGTTGACTTCTTTTCAGTTATCATTGCATCCATGATAAATTTTTGAGTCTTGCATTATTTTCTTCTGAGTGCTCGAACCATTCTGTCGGCATGACCCTCTAAAGCATATTGAATACAACTGTTTTGCAAAAATGTTGTGATTGTTCTTTTTTTGTCTTTTAACTTTTCCCCTTAAAGATTGTACATATGAACTTCTTAGAAAATACATGCAACTGCATAAAGTACTTTCTAAGAAATAGAGTAAATAGTAAAGTCTCATTTCCTCTTAATGCTCAATTTTATTTTTGCTCTATTTTTCAAAGAAAAGGTGAAATTGCAAGCTTACATTTGTTCTTTTTCCTTTTATCCTCTGGCTGTCAAAAGTAACATTATTGTCATTCATATTATATCTGCAACTTCTTACACCATATGTATGTTTGTCTAAAATGTTTTTTGTGCAGTTTGCTTTATAACTCTCTTATTGCTCTCGTGTAATTTTTTTTTTTATGGAATAATTAGATTCACCTCCCTTGTGATATTTGACAATTACAGGAACCATCTTTGTTAATTCTTATATTAAACTAACCTCCTTTATCAAAATTGTTAGAAAACAGACGTTAGTGAAAAACATTAATTTACTGTTTTACTATTAAAGATAATTACACTGACCTCTTCTGTGATATTTGATAATTACATGGACCTCTCTTAATAGTCTCTGAAAAGATAGTGGAGGTTAGTGTAGTATAAAAAGAGTATTTTAGTCATTTAAAAAATTTAGTTGAAACTCATTATCAATGACAAATTTTGTACGGAAGAGTAATTTGTATATTATCAATACAACAAAAGGAGAAGTTAATATAATTATTCCCTTTCTTTTTTCCCCCCTCGGCCATTCTCTTATTACAGAAAAGTAGAAATAAAAGCATGTGCAACTTTTCATCATAGCACTTTTGACTGTATTGCTACCTATATTAATATAGTGAAGTTGTCAACAAATAATTTTACTTTATGGATTTTAGTATCTATTTGTTACAGGTACACCTGATCTATTGTCAGTTTTAATTAAAATTAGAATCGGCTTATTGGATCATTGGCTATAAAAACTTTAATTGGTCCCCCCCTAAAAAGAAAAAAAAAATCGTACTTTCACACAAGCCTTCCTTAAATTCTTATTTTAGCCTCCCCTAAATCAATAGTCTATATCCGCCACTGACTGTGAGATGCACTCATACAATTAGGCATAGTCTGGCATGCATGCATGTGTGTACATGCTTAAGTAATATATATATATATATATCTATATTCTTCCCTTGGTTCTGATGAACGCATCATCATCATCTGTCATTAACTGGTTATATATGATTCAGCACCCCCAAAACAAAAATGGTTGTGCTTAACTTGAATTAGTTTTAAAAAGTTTATTACTACTTATGTAGGATGATAGGAAGAATAGACTAAAAGTAGATCTGCAGTTTGACATTATTTTTGTCCGAAAGTGAGATCTGTCTCTAATTTATCCCTCCCGGTATCTTGGATTAATGGGGTAAAAAAAAAAAAACAGGGCCTGCTCTAGGTAATTTGAGGCATAGAGCAACAATTCAAATAAAATCTTTTTTATTTTAATACATAATTCTAATACAAATTATGATCCAACCTTGTATATATTATCATTGTATATTAATTATAATAGGACATTTATGTTTCCTTAGACTGTACGTGGCTTTTTTTATAAGACTTGTACTTTTATGGGTCTTAGACTTCTAAACCAGTATTTTTAACAGTGAAATTAGCTTGTAAGACTTATACTTTTATAGGTCTTAAACTTCTAAATCAGTATTCCTAACAGTGAAATTAGCCAATGAACTCGCTGTTAAAGGTACGGTATTCCACGGATACTCAAAATTTACTTTGTTAATGGGGACAATACCGAAGAGTCTTATCGGTCTCTGCTTTGGAGTCATTTTAACTAAATTTGAGCACCAAGGTGTGCAAAAGTAGTGTATTAGATGGAAGCTAATGATTTGAAATGACTTGATTGATAAGTAATCAAACAAAAAGTCAACCTTTAGAAAGTCAATTCATGCATGATATCCACTTTAGTTTGGTGGCGTTGTGATTTGCATGGATAATCAATCACTCACAATTTGTAGTTTTGATTTCTTCAGCTGGGTTTGATCTGAATGTGGTCCAGCAATATACGGAAATGAGCCCAATTTTAGTTAAAAGGGAGATAGAAAGATTATCCCAACAGATATCTGATAAGCCCAACTTAAGCACAAAGAGCAAAAGAATGATTGGCCCAACAAACATTTGATAAGCCCAACTTAAGCTTAGGAGGGGAGGGGGGGGGGGGGGGAGATTGGCTTTACACCATTAATTACAATTATAGTTCTGGATGTTCCTAACAGGGTAGAATTTAATATGATTTAACCTGTCTAGAAAAAAATATAAAATAAGGTAAATTGAAAAATGATATCTAATAATTAATGACGATACAAATCTGCATCGTATTTTTTATATGAAAATAAAAGAATTGTTGTGAATAAATTTCAAATTAAAGCTGAAATCATTAGTCAGAGTGACATTTTATATCTCTTTTTATAAAAATAGTCACAGATTCTTAAATTTTCTCGAGGTGGGAGCGAAAATTCCATTACCCATACAAGTTAGACGGATTACTGGGTACGAGGCCCACGGAAGGCTCCCAATACTGTGTAGCTATGCTCAATGCTTATATATATCCATTAGACGGATTACTGGGTAGGAGGCCCACGGGTATATATATATATATATATCCATTAGACGGATTACTGGGTACGAGGCCCACGGGAAGCTCCCAATACTGTGTAGCTAAGTTAAATGCTTATATATATCTACTTGGGCCAACGGGTTTGTTGCTGCTGCGGTGTCTCCTATTATATCTTCCTCGGGTTCAACGCAGCCTTATTGATTAGGGTTTACATCATGTCGCGGTTTTACACCTAAGTTGGTTATTATGCAAATCAAAGTTGAGATATGTGATGTCACATGTTTAAATTTAATTTACATGATTATATAAAAAAATATATATTATTATATTATTGTCACTGTCATTTGAGCATCAATATCACTGTGAATTGTGTAAAATAACAAATTACATTGAATGTTACTGTTCTACTGAACTTTTTTTTTTTCAAAACATGAATTTGTGTGGTATTACTTCCATTGGGAGTTATTAACAAATCCTAACAATGATGCCTATGAGATTGAAGCTTTGTTTGCTAAAGAGACACAATAGATCACTGAGATTCGTGATATGCTTCTTGAGTTCCATCTAAATGTCAATAAAGACTCATAGTCAACAAGAAACACACTAGAAGAGTCACTCGAGCTAACTTGTTGATAGACCAGTTTCAAAAAAGGAGATTTTATGTTGATCAACCTATGTAGATGAGTTAAGTAATGAAAATTTTGACTATTTTTTTTTTATAAGCATTTAATAATTTAATAACCCTTATAAGGAAGCAAGAAATTCCCATATGTATAGTAAATTATACAAATGAGAATGAGTCTAAAGAACAATAAGATGACTTTGATGGGGCTAAAATTTAAGGGTTTCAATTTTGATCAAGGAATACATATTTCATGTTTTGTTCAACCATTTTATTGAAACCAAAATATAAAATAGGCATAAAATTGCATAGTTTATAGAAGAAGAAGAAGTCTTTACCTTACAATTTAGAGTTCATAAATGCTGTTTTGGATGTTGTTTTTTTATGAATTGTTAGGGTTAGTTTTCAAAATTTAAACTAACTCAAATTTGTTATTTATACATATATATATATATATATATTATTTTTGTGTTCTACTAAGTTTAGGATTATTTCTTTTTTATATATAGTGATCTAAAGAAATAATTAATTTAATTTAGTTTATTCCTTAATAGAGTTTTAAATTTTCATATTATTGCTTGTGAATTTTAATTTTTTCTCCATTGAGAATCCAGCCTACCAATAATCATAAGCATACACATATATGATATTTGGAGTTAAAAGCACCAAGCAAGCTCTTAGTGTATTTTCTTAATCGGAAGGTTAGTGTCATGCATTTTGTTAAATTAATTTTATTTAATATGAATTATTATTTTACATAAAAAAAATTTAAAATTTCTACAACATCTTGTGTATTCGTATTTTGAAGGAAAAAACTCTTTTATTACAAATGGGAGAGTATAGTTTTTATTTTTTTATATATATACATAATAACATAAAAATTTAAGAGCATCTTTATCTCGGTACATCATTTGTTAGGAAATGTTTTGTTTTAGGCTTGTAAACGAATCGAATCAGGAGTGATCCGAATCTGATATATTAGAAAAATATTTGATATGATTATTTGATAAATTACTTAATCTGAATCAATTAACGAATCAAATATCAGATCAAATAATCTGATAAATAAAATTCAATGAAGAAATTTTCAATACTATAAAATTATCTAACTTTATAAATCTATTAAAATTATTTTATAACTTATATATATTATGTTATATACATATATTATATATAGGGCAACCATATTCCCACTCCTCATTTGCTTATTTAAACTCTAAAAAATACAATTTTAATTACAATAATGTTAGGAAACTCACTTTTTTTGTAACACTTTTAAAGTAGTGCATATGCATTTTTGTCTAAATAAAATATAGTCATTACTTGTTTTTTAAAAAATTATCTTATCAATTAACGACTCTCACGTCAATTACATCATTGGAACATTTTTTTTAACAAAGATACATAAATCATGTAACATTATTCACTATTTTTCTCACCTCTCACATAATTGGAACCACAAGGTCGGTAAATTAAAAAGAAAATTGAATGATATGTTTTATTTATGTGAGAAGATAGAATAAAAGTGATAAAAAAATAAAATAAAATTTCTAACATTACTTTTTAATTAATTAAAATTATATTTTTAAGAGTTCGAGGACAAATCAAAGTTTGAATATCATTTTTCTACATATATATATATATATATATTTGTAGGATTTGAAGGGAGTACTGGAAGGCAGAAATTGCACATCAATATAATTTTTTATATTATTTTATTCTAAGTCAAGTAAAAATAATTCAACCGGCCTCAGAAATAATCTAGCTTTATCAGTAAAAAACAATTCTTGTCACTTTTAATCTAGATTGAAGATGCTTTATTAAATAAAGCATATCCATTCGTAAAAAGACAGACAATTCACGTACAATAAATCATAAAAAGACACAAAAAGCTACTGCAAAGTTATCATTACAGGACACGAGCCGTTCGATGTTTTGCATGATATAAAGGGGCGTAATATTGTATAAGAACGGTGTGAGGATAAAATTTGCTACATGAATAACGCGTGGAATGTATATCACGTGTGAACGTACCCAATTTTGACGTAAAAATTGTACACGTTAATTACATCATAAATTTTTATCTTTTAAGATTCATCGTAGCATTCCTCCTTTGAGCAAAAAAAAATATTATTATTTAAAAATTTTAGCCAATTTTTTTTATTAATGTGTCTGTTAAATTTTATCTAATTCCTTCATTTGTTATTTTGTGTATTCGAATGTTAATAAATATGATTGTTTGATACATACGGGTGTTAATAAATATAATTTTTTGTGATATGTATATAATATTTAGTATTAAAATGTTTCATTATTTAATATTAACAAATTTTATTAATTAACATCTAAACATATTAAAAACATACATTAATTAATATTCAAACAATTTAAATTACATTATTTATATTTGAATGTCAAATTTTTGTATTAATGTAATGTTCATGCATTCAAATTAAGCCTAAGTAATAAAATAAACAAATTGTAATAAAAATAACACCGAATTATCACCTCTTCATATTATTTTTTATTTGGATAAGATGAGATTTGTCAATGAAGTCCTCAAAATTGAACCCACCTCATATAAAAATAAATTTATTACTCTCATACAATATATTCAAACTAATAAAATATCTATCATATCAATAGATTATGCGTCTCATATGCTAATAATCTAAGTAAATATTCAAGAAGAACTCGAATGCATTGATACGGGTGAATAACAGCTGGACATGGCATCTGATTCACACACACGTACGAGTCGCGAATCATTGCTGTACACAAGGGTTATGTAGTCATTTCACGGTCATACCGATGGCGATCAGCAGCAGTGGCAGCACTGATCTCATTTCTCCTTCACGCCTATAAATTCATGTATTTGTCTCTTCGTCTTCTCCACACTGCAACCATGGGCTCTTCTTCTCTTCTACTGACATTATCTCTCCTGCCTATCTTCTACACCCTCACCAGCGCTACGCAGCCGGAGTTCATTTTAACAGTCGTCAACAACTGCCCCTTCACAATCTGGCCCGCCATCCAACCCAACGCGGGTCACCCCGTTCTTGAGCGTGGCGGTTTCGCCCTCGAGAAGCTCACCCACCGCTCCTTCCCAGCCCCAACGCAGCACTGGTCTGGCCGCCTGTGGGGCCGCACGGGCTGCTCCTACGCTAATGGTCGCTTCTCGTGCACTACAGGCGACTGCGGCGGCCGCCTAGAGTGCAACGGAGCGGGCGGCGCCACACCTGCCACACTCGCCCAGTTCACCCTCCACCACGGCCACACCGACCTCTCCTCCTACGCCGTCAGCCTCGTCGACGGCTTCAACCTTCCGATGACCGTGACCCCACACGAGGGAAAAGGCAGGTGCCCTGTCGTTGGATGCAGGGCCGACCTCCTCGCTACATGTCCCACTGGCTTGCAGCTCCGGTCCCCTCCCGGCCACGGACCCGTCGTGGCGTGCAAGAGTGGCTGTGAAGCGTTCGGTACGGACGAGCTCTGTTGCAGAAACCATTACAACAGTCCTCAGACGTGTCGTGGTTCGAGTTACTCCGAGTTCTTCAAGCACGCGTGTCCGGCCACGTTCACCTATGCGCACGATAGCCCTTCTCTCACGCACGAGTGCTCTTCGCCACGTGAGCTCAAGGTCATTTTCTGTCACTGATGGCAAAATGTGCGCATGTTAGCAAACATAAAAATAATGGCTAGTCTTTAGTTGTAGGTCGTTTTGTTTGATTAATGTATTCGGGGCGTGTCGTTTCGGGTTTGGAATGTCAAGTAATGATTCGGGTAGTCCAAATGTAATTGTTGCTAATTTGTCATGTTTCGCTTATAGTTTTATCAGTGAGAGGAAATTATCCTATGCTTTCCTTAGACCTATGAATATAAGTTGTTTAATGATAATAATGAGTGGTGTGGACCCAGTTGCGTGGAAATTGAATTTTGAACCGTTTGATTTCTGGAAATAGTACCAAGTAAAGGAAGCCAGCTGACTGCCACTCTGAAACTCTTAACGTTATCGTTGAGGGAAGCTGCAGAGAATCTCTGAGGCGTCTCAGAACATAGATAAGGTGGTCGTCTGGCCCACATCAATAATACGACCAATGTTTCGTTTCGTTTCGTTCCATTTCTAGTTTCGTTTCGTTTCTAGCAGATACGCATTTTGTTTTACGCTCGTTGTACGAGCTGCTACGTGTAGAGAACCTTTCCTAAAAAGCCGTCCTTGGCCGAATACTCGCTGCGCGTTCTGATTTGGATGAGAGATTTGAAAAAATTGTGATTTGAGAAAGTGTTATTTGAATTAGAGTAATCTAGTCTTTCTTATATTTTAATTAAAAAATTTTTTACGAGTTTTTTGAGTTTGTTATATTTTAATTAAAATATTTTTTTACGAGTTTTATGAGTTTGTTAGTGTTGTATTGACTGAATATTATATTATTTTATAATAATATGATATTTAGTTAATATAATAATATTAATTTATGAAAATAAATATTTTTAAATAATAATATGATATTCAGTTAATATAATATTATCAATATCAATTTATGAAAATAAATATTTTTAATAAAATTTTTAAGTAACTTTAAGCATTTTTGTTTGAATTAACTTGTTTTGGTTGTGATGAAATGAAATTTGAATTAACTTGTGTGTATTTTGATGAATATATTTAAAATAGATTTAAATTGTATTTGTAGTTTAGATGAATAGTAAAAAATTATAATTTTAGTATAAATTATTTTTATATATTAAATTGTGTATTTAGTAATAAATTATATATTTTAAATTATAATTTTTTATTAATAATAAATAAATAATTATATATAAATATATATATATATATATATATATATATAATTATTAGAATAGATTGAACTGAAAATGTAGATATTAAATTAATTTAGTTTGATTAAAATATTAATTTTATTAAAAAATTGAAAAAATATTGGTTGAGACAGTTGTCTTTTTTAAAAAAAAAAAATTGTGTGAATCGATAGATTTTTTTAAAAAGTATTGATTGAATTTTTTTTTTATTTTTTATAATTTTTTTTTACAAAATTATTTTATATTTGATAATCAAATGATAAAATTTAATATAAAATAAGATGTTGTTACATATATTTTTATTATATATAAAATATATTAAATTTAGATATTTAGATAATTTTAATAATTATGTTTATATTTTGTTATTTATTATTAAATAATAAAAAATATATATTTATTATTTTTTAAATTTTTAATATATTTATTAATATATTAATTATAAAACTGATTAAATCAAGTGAAATTAGTGAACCGGCTCCTTTGATTCATCATTTGTTCCGATTTTAATAATTATGTAAATTTATTTTTAAATTATTAATATTATATATAAATATTATATTATATTATATTATTTACTTACAGTAATTTACAAATATATAATAAAAGTAATAATTTCATTATAATAAACATAAAATTGTAATTGTTTTAGTAATAATGATATGCTTATTTAAATTCTATCAAAAATGTTTATTTTCATGAGTTGACAATATTGTATTGATTAGATATTATATCATGATGTGACATCATGTAATATTCAACTAATATAATACTGACAACTCATGAAAGTAAATATTTTTAATAAAATATGAAGATAAGATTAACATTATTCTTATTTTAATGATCAAGTGCGTGGGAGTTTATTAAGGTCTTGTGTTGAATCCTTATGTGTGAATAATTGATTTGTTTTTTAAAACAAAGTGAATGCGTGTGCGTGATAAATATGTAATATTGATAAAAAGAAGAGATAATTACACTTATCTCCCTTGAGGTTTCTGATAATTACAGAAACTTCCTTTATGGTTTCAAAAATAACACTGTCCCCCCTGTCAGAATTTGTTCCCAAACGACGTTAACGGATTAGATTCATTTACTAAGTTACCCTTACAGATCATGATTAAATGACAAAACAACCCTTCCTTCCACCTACCACAGGAAACCCTATAACCCTTCCCTTCCTTTCACCCACCACCTCCACCGACGCTATTCTCTCTCCCTCCCCTTCCTTCCACCCACTACCTCCACTGTCGTCACTACCACCATCGACAACACCACCGAGCTGACTAGGATTCTGATCATGTCTTCGTGGGAGTGGGAGCCAACTGATGTTCTTATTCAAGACCAAGAGGCCCATGAATTACAGAGGAAAGAAATTGATCCCATTTGGTGTTGTTCAAGCACTTCATCAGTTTACCTCCACCAACTGCTGTGTTCGAATCGAGCCATCCCAGTAATGGCGGCATCACGATGCTTTAGATCCACTATGCGAGAAGAAATCAAGAACTCAATGAAACCCACATCATCTTATTGCAAACCCATAAACAAATCACAAACCCTTACATCCATATTTTACATACCCATAAACAAATCACAAATACACAAACCCACCACCATGATGGATCGTAGACCCATCCTCTAAAAATCCCAACCACAAATTTCTGCAACCCATCCTCCAAGATGGACAGGATCCACCTTCTAAAGCCACCCAGCAACAATTTGGAGTCAGTGTAAATGCAGCTGCAGCTGCAGCTATTCTTCAGTCTGCCACGAGAGGAATTAAGAATCCAAATTTGGGAATACTTTCTAACTCATCACTGAATGGTAACAGTCATGTTCGTAGTAGTGAGGTTATTCTGATTAACCGTACTCAAAGCTCTCCAGTTGTGGCTGATCGCCGCCACAAACTTCCCCCTCCAGCACGTATTCCCCCTATGAATGATCAATGACAAAACAGAGGAAATTTATGAACAAGACAATCCACTGCCAAAGGTGTCACCACCACCAGTGCCGTAGCCACCATCGTCACCGACCCCACCGCTAATCTCCATCGCCAGAGGCTTCACCAATCCCATAGCCATAGCCACCACAGTCACCAACACCAACACCACCGCCAAAGACACTCGATTTCTCTCATCTGCATAATCCGAATTTTTTGCAACTTGATTTAATCATTTTCCAATTAATTTCAAGCTAATTCTTGGCATAAAATCTGAATTTTTCAATTTATTTTTGGATATGTTAATATATTCCAATTCAAACTTTCAATCTCTATTTTTTTTTTTTTTTTTTGCAGTTTAGCTGAAGCCATTGATCTCCCACTCCCACCACAGCCGTCCGATCCTCTGATAGAGAAGATCAGGCTTGAAATTAGGGTATGGCGATGGAGTAATTCAGAGAGAGAGAAGATAGGAAAGATTGTAGAGAGAGAAGATAGGGAAAAAAAAAAAAGATTTTGTTAAAATGAGTAAACTCAAAGGGTAAATTTGGTATTTGAAAAAAATTAAGATGATGTCAGCATTTTCCGTTTAGTCAACTAACAGTTGACTAACGGAGGGGAGGTTTTTGATACAGACATTAAAGTAGAAGGGAGGTCAGTGTAATTTTTCAAATCACAAGGGATCCATGTGTAATATCAATAAACCTCAGAAAAGGTAAGTGTAATTTACCCTAAAAAAAACATAGTTTAAATCTCATTTTCTCTAAACGGATCCAAAAAAACGCAGCCTTAGACTGCGACACCGTGAGTTAAAAGTGTAATTTTAACTTGAAAATGCCCAAATGGCCGACCCAACCCAAACGCCCACCCAAATTAAGCTATATTTATATTAATATTTCTATTCTCATTCTTCTTCTAAACACTTAGGTTCTAAAAAAAGTATACATACAGTTTTTTTTTTTTTTTGTATCAATTTTTTTTTCAAAATAATAAATTATTCCTTTATTTATTTTTATATTTTCTCTCAATTTTAACTAATTTTTTAAAGATTTTTATCAATATTTATTTTAGAAAATAAAAGAAAAATTAGTCAAAAACTTTAAAATGTGAAAAAAAAAACATGAAATAGTAGTTTTGTCATTTTGAAGAACAAAATTGATTAAAAAAATGTATCAGTATATTATCAAATAAAATAAAAAATGTCAGTGTAATTTCAAAGATTTTTAAAAAAATCAATGTAATTGTTAAAAATATAAGAGGAAGTCAATGTATTTTACCTAAAATATTATTTGAAACTCTTGGGTTAGAGCCTAAGTGACATTTTACACCTATCAAATCAATATTTTACTATTGCTATAATATAAAAATGTCAGATTTTAACATTTTTACTTTAATGCTAAAATATTATCTCTTTGACAAAACTATTTTTCTTTAATAAAATTTATTTTGATTTTAATATAACAATTATCACTCAAATGCTAAAATTAATATATAAAATGTTTTTTAAAATTTTATGTGAAAATAAGATTTTTTTATGTTTTTATTATTAAAAAATTAAATTATTTCTAAAATTATACCGATTTTCCCTACTTAACTAATAATATACAGTTACTTTTTTCAATTAATTTTTGTCTTCAAAATAACAAATTACTCTTTTCATTATTTTTTTTTTTCAATTTTTAAAAATTTTGATCACTTTTGTCTTCAAAAAAGACAATTTTGTCTTTTTGAAAAGAAAAAATTAACCGAATGAAAGTATTTATATATTGTCAAGTAAAATAATAAAAATTAATATAATTTTAGAAATAAAAAAAAAATATTAGTATAATTATCAAAAATCTCATGAAAAATCAATATAATTTACTTAATTTTTTTTTTCTTCTTGAGCAACACATACTCACTAAGTATGTGCGTGTGTGTATGTATAGGATTCCTAATTTCCCAACCTTGGCCTTGTGCAGAATTTCATTTTATCTCTCGGCAAGTAACAGTGGCGTTTTAAGTTTTTTTAATTTGATAAAGGCAATGCAAGTACCAAGAAATGTTTTTCGTTCGCATGGATTCATTCAAACCCCATTGGCCAACGTTTCCTTCAAGAAATATTGTTTCTCTTCAAAGTCATATTATATTTGAAAATGTCATGATTTTTCCTTGAGCGCCCCTTCTCCCAGCCTTGGGCTTCCTACTCCTAGCGGATTACAAGTATGAGATGCAAAGACTATGTTCTCTTCCTCTCACTACAATATTTCATAATTTTTTATAAATTTTTTTAATTTATAAAAATTTAATTTTTAAAAAAATTATGAAATAATGTCACACTACATTAGATAATGACATAAATTAACAAACTTCTGAATAGTTTTTCGATCTTTCTCGATAAATTGTCTGCGTCACAACAAGTATTGTAAAATAATTTATGTTAGTATATTTTTGTTTACATAATTATTATTTATTGACCTTATCGAAGGTGCCGTTTGTTTGTTTTTTTTTTTCGAAAGAGGAAGAAATAGGTGTTTTTTGACTGTATCTAATTTTTAGGCCATGGATAGTCCTAAAAAAAAATGAGAATCGATCTCGAAATCTTTTAATAAACAAGTACTTTACAAAAAAATTTTAGGACGAACTGATTCATGTTGAAGTTGAAGAAGTAGGTTAACTTATAAAATGAATGAATAGTAATCCTTGACCAATACACTATTTTAATAATTTACCAAACTCAGCCTGAGCTTGGACGAAGCCAGATAAAAAAATTATATTAAATAAGATATGTCAAAATCAGATAAGAAACTATTAATGTAGACTACAATTTAATTATGTATTAGTTATTATATATAGAATTAATGTATGTATTATGTAACTATAATTTTAGTATGTATATAATTAAGGGTTCATGACTAATTGTGATTGAGTCGTGCGGTACAAATCATGTTGATGGGTTGAGAAATGCGGCTTTGTTTGGATTGTGATTCAGAAATAATTTTAATTTTTTTTTTAAAATATATTCAAAATTTTGTAATTAATTTTTTAAAAATTATAAAAATATATTTAAATATGATAATATAAATTTAAAAAAATTAAAAACTATATATGTTAAAATACGTATTTCGTGTTTTAAAATTAAGAAACTTTTTTTAAAAACAAAAACAAACGGGGCCCAAGATTAATATGACCCCCACGTGAACCATGCCGACTCAGAAAAATTGAAACCAGTTGGGCGAAACATATTTTTTTAAACTTAGCATATTTTTTCGAGAACTTTGTCAAAAGTAAAAGAAAAAATCTTTCGAAATTTGTGCTTTTTTTTTTTTTTTTTTTTATCTTTGCTAAAGGTTGCTGACAAGCCTGCCACTATGTCAAATCATTATGATTCTTTTTCTTTTTTAAAGCGGCTAACTCTTCCATCTCGCCAAAAGACAATTCTTTTATTTATAAATTATACTTATTATTATTATTTTTAAAAATTTATAATAGTTACATTTATTTTATGTAAAATTTTTAAAATTATACTAATTTTATTTATTTTATAAAATAATATAAAAATATTTTCTTTTTATTAATTTTTTTTGAAAATGATGAAATTGTTATTTTTGTTTATTTGTAATTTATTTTTCTAATTTTAACTAATTTATTCTATTTTTTAAAAAAAATATTTTTTTAAAAAATAATTTAAAATAAATAACTTATTTTTATTTTATATAACAATAAATTTAAATTTTTTATCAATATTTATTTAAAAATTAAAAAAATGGTCAAGATTTAAAAAATGAAAAATATATATTTTGTCATGTTAAAGAAAAAAATAAACTGAAATAATATATTTGTATATTATTTTGTAAAATAAAAAATTTCAGTATAATTTCAAAATTTTATGAGAAATTAATATCATTATTATAAATTTTAAAAGAAATTAGTATAATTTATCTTCTATTTTTTTAAATGAAAGAGCCTCCATTCTTTCATGTTCACAAAAAAAAAAATAAAGAATAAAAAGAAAGGAGAAGAGCCTCCATTTAAAGTAACTATTGTTCGGTTATATGATAAAATATAATGGAATATGTATCACATAACTATTATTCTGTAAATTACAATCTCTTTTTTTTTTTTATAATTTCAGAGAGTATTTTTATTATTTGACTATTTATTTTTTTTATAATTTGACAATTTGTCGTAAATTTTTTCAAAAGTGTCCATTGTTACTCGAATTTTTTAATTAATGTTAGCAATTTGATTTTTTTTCAAAATAAAAAATTTATCCTTATGATTTTAATATTTTGACTAGAAAGTTAATAATAAATTTGTAAAATTATTATTATGGTTGGCAGAAGGACATATCTTAAATGATAACAATGTAATTAAGCCTAATGCCCATCTATTTTATAATTATGCTTTTTTCCCTATCCCAAGTGTTCCCAAGGCCATTTGGGCCCTTGGGCACGACATGTGAGGTGCCTGGGCCATGCCTAGGTCGGCCCATTTCTAATTTTTTTCCTATTTGTTTTGTTTTTCACTTAAATTTTAAACAATTAATGTCAGGTAATATATATTTAATTTATATATGCACAAGTAAAATTAATGTATACTTATTAATATATATATATGTGTATTAATATTAAATAATGAATGCATTTATGTTAATGACAGAATGTATATATTATGTACATTATAATTTAATGAAGTGTACAATTAATGAGACGTGCCAGGCCGTGCGTATAAACTGGGAGGGGATGGCTCAACACGGCTCATGCGTGAATCGGCCGGGTCTTGTCGTGCTTCCCTCAAGCGTGTTTGACTTATGTTGTGCCTAGCCCACTCACGCCCACCAAGAACTGGTGTTAGCGCAAATCTAACGGCGGTGTCATTCGGTGAATCAAATTTATAACTGTTAAAATAATATTTTGAACTCAAAATTTTTCACCCTAAAGGAAAGGAAGTGGTTGCAAAATGGCATCTCGCGGTTTGAGGTGTCATGTTTACAAACTTTGAAGAGAAAAAAGGGAGAAATGTCATTTGACGGTTGGATCATTTTCATTTTTATTGTTACAATAGCTACCATTCTAACAGCTATCTTTCAATAAAAAATTCTATAAATACAGGAAATTTGTGAAGAGAAAATTTACTAAAACCCAAAAAATTACTCTGAAAATTATTCTATAAATTTAGAATAATTTTATTTATTTAAGTAAATTTTTTAATTAAGTTAATTATTAGAATTTAAATTAAACCGTTATGAAAACTATACTCGTTTAAAATATAACCGTTAAGTTTAATTATATTTTTTAATAAAAAATATTAAAATGACACCTCATTTTGGCACCTATCATTAGAACAGATTTATAATTTAACACTATATTTGGATGGAAGGAATTGGAAAGAAAGGGAAGGGAAGGAGAAGGAAGGGGAGCTGATATCATGTTTGTTTTAAAAATTAGGAAGGAAATGGAGGGAAAGGGAGGGAGAGCTTAACCCTCATTTAAGCAATTTTGTTATCTCTCCAAAAGTGGGCTGAAAACGGAGGGAAATGAAAGAAAGATTTAATGAATTTTTAATAATACTAATATTACCCTTAAAATTATAAATGTCAAAATAAAAATGACACCTAAGGAATTCAAAGGGTATAATAATAAAATAATATAAAATTCTTTCATTTCCTTTATCTCCTTTATCATTTCTAAACAAGATGGAAGGATTATATTAGTCTTTCCTCTCCTTTCCTTTCATTAGTTATCCAAACATAAAGAAATGATTACTTTCTCCTCTTCTCTCATTTTTCTTTATCTCATAACTAATACTTCTCCTTTCTTTTCTTTTCCCTTCTACTTATCCAAACGAACTGTAACAGTGCCATAATATTAGTTTAAGATTGTAAATAAGATTTTTGATACCCAAAATAACAACTTCTTAATAAAAATATTAAAATATTAAAATGACACCTTATTTTAGCACTTATCATTAAAACAAGATATATAATTTAAAGGTGCTATAATATTGTTTAAGATTACAAATAAAATTTTTGGACACTAAAAAAATAGCAACTTCCTTTGAGTTCCTCTTACGTTTTACTTTCTTCACGCTTTTTCACCTAGTTCTGTCCCGTCTCGCTCCATTCAAGTTTAAAAAACAGAACATATGACGTGGCATAATATGTTTGGTTACAAGAATAATCGAAGGAATACTAAATGCAGAGAATTAACTCCCCTTCCTCGTGCGCATGCAAACAAGAATCCATAGAGAGAGAGGATACATCCGTGCATTCAGAACCTTCCTCTATACCATATTGCTATCTGTAAATACACGGCGCTGGTCTTTGATTATCTATCTTTCCTACTTAGAAATCGCATTTCCTTTCAACCCTCTCTTTCATGGCCACACAAGCAAGTCTCCTCCTTCAAAAGCAACTGAAAGGTTTTTTTGAATCTTCTCAATTTCTTTTATATGTGTCTGTAATCGTATCGTTTTTTATTCATCTGTTCTTCGTTTGCAGATCTTTGCAAGAACCCGGTCGATGGTTTCTCGGCTGGTTTGGTTGACGAGAGCAATATCTTTGAATGGAGCGTCACCATTATTGGGCCACCTGACACTCTTTAGTACGTGTTCCCTATATCACCTCAAAGATTGTGTGTGTTTTTTTTATATCACATTTGATTATGTTTTAAGGTTTGTGTTACATGTAGTTGATGATAATTTTGGTGATTTTGTTTGATGTAGTCATGCGATTGGTTGGATGGCTGAGATTTTGATGGTGGTCGTAATTCTTACTTATAATTTGGGATTGCTTTTCTCAAATTAGTTCAAATTAATTATTATGTTGGCTAAGTGTATTGTTGATTGTTATTGATCCGATATAGTTGTTTTATAGTTTTGTTCTAATTACGTAGCTAATAAGGTTTTTTTTTTACCCTATTAAAATTGGGGATTCCTGAGATTTCCACTTCTTATTTTACACTTAGTTTCATTTTACATGTCTTGTCTTAATCTGATTGAATTATTTGTTGGGAATAGTTTATAGGTGCCCATTACCCGACTAGTTGTCATGTTGTACAGTTGTAGTTGGTATTTTCCTTGGATTTGTTCCGAGGCTTATGTATTTAGTACGTAATTAAGGATTACCACAAGCTCTTTATATTTTCCTCTGATGCTTGAATTGCTGGTCTGGTTATGTTTTATGATTGAATCAATTTATTGTCTTCCTTTACCCAATATCCCTTTTTCTGGTTGTCAAACTTTTGACCCATAATGGGGTTTTGTACAATGACGGATCCATACCATTGACATAGGGGCGTAAAAGTATAAAAACTGAAATTTAAAGGGGTGTATAAAAATATGAAAACAAAATTTTTGGGTGAGGGGGAATTCCTAATTTTCATAAAAATTTCTATAAAAAAGAGGGGTAAAAGAATCAAATTTCAAAAATTTTGGAGGGGCGGCATAGCCCCCCCTCATATCCACTATTGGTTGTGCATATGTATCTAAAGTTTTTCCCTCAAGTAGGGCATTCATCTAGGCCAATGCCACTCTCTCGATATTCTTTTATTACTTTAAGAAGTGAACTGTTTTCTAATCATGTTCTTCACTTACCAATATTCTAATTTTAGTGATGGGGGATATTTCAATGCCATCATGAGCTTCCCGTCCAATTACCCAAATAGCCCTCCAACTGTGAAGTTTACTTCAGAAGTTTGGCATCCAAATGGTTGGTCACTGTCTGACAATCATCTGCTTGATTTTTATTATTTTCATTTGAGCACTGCTTGAAAATGATTGTGGTTTCTATGAAATCACAGTTTATCCTGATGGGCAGGTTTGCATATCGATTCTCCACCCTCCTGGTGAGGACCCAAGCGGCTATGAGCTTGCAAGTGAGCGTTGGTCACCTGTCCATACAGTATGTCACAAACATGTCAATTATGTTTCTTTCTTGCCTTAATTGTTGTTTTGCATGCTACCACACAATTGTCTAGCATAGACCTAGATGAGCCACATTTCTCAAGGTAAGATGTTTGGGTTGAATCAGAAGAACAGTAGATAGCTTGAATACTAACAATATTGAAATAGAAGGTGATAATACAAGTCATAAATGCAAATGGGAGATTATTACTGGTCGGGTTCCTTGTTCATTGGGGAAAAACATATAATAATGTGGTGAGCATAATCTTCTAAAAGGCATGTATGGCTTAAATTCAACACAAATATGGAAAACGTAAGTGATGGTTCTGTTATATATATAAATATTTTGTTAGGAATTATAGTATAGAATATTTTGGTAGGAATTATAATAAACTATTTCTCTGCATGGGGTGTTATAGGGAGGATATGTAGCCCAATGTCTAGAAAGAGCTACTTTACTCTTGTAATGTCGATTTTGGAGATCAGAAATGAGATCCCTTGTGTTAAGTTTGAGCTCTAAGTTGTAAAAATTTTGTTTAGTAACCACGTGGGTCCCTTGTTTGGTAACCTTGCACAAATGCAATCCACATTTTCCCCAAAATGTGCTCTTGGACCATTCATTAATAGGCTAATGGTACTAAAATGTTGTCCCCCACCCCACCTCACATTACAAAGGAGACCGGAGAGAGGAAAAGGAGAGAAAAAAGGGGGGGGGGGATACATTGTAAGATTACTGCTTTTTTACCTTTTTCCTTTGTCTCGTGGCCATTTTAATGTTTTAATAATTATAGAAAATGATTTTGTGGCAGGTTGAAAGTATAGTTTTGAGTATCATATCAATGCTTTCCAGTCCAAATGATGAATCCCCGGCAAATATAGAAGCTGCAGTAAGTGGCAATTGCTGACTTTTTCATCTCTCTATTCTGGCAACTTTGCTTTTTTTTCTTCTTCTTTTATTTCAAAGTATTAGGGTACTTTTCTTTACTCTTTAATGATAATGATTACTAATTTACCTGAACGTGTTAACAAGCCAAGTTACCTGATATTATTGTTGCTTGTTATGTGCTATAATACGTAGATGTTTTTAATATTTGCATGCAAAAATTTCAAGGCAACGCAATTAAGGAGCCATTGCTTGGTGCAATGGTTAAAGCTTGTGTTGAGAAGCATGAGAACGTAGGTTCGTGTATGAGAATTACTTGTGCAAAAATAATGCCAAAGGTTAGGCCTGTCTATTCAACTTTCCCACCACCCACATAAATGGGACCAACAATTGGTAATTACCTTGTAATGATTATGTTGTGAACTACATATGCACTGCAGTATGGTTTGTTAACCAAATCCTTGGTTGGTTAAACTAGAATATAAATTGTTCATGCTGTTAGATCAGCACCAGGGATAAAAGGTGATGGGTTAATTAGCATAATGATATAGGGCGAAAGGGGTTGATGTGGAAAATTTTGGTCCTTTTGATGCACCAAATCTTCCCTGAAGGCTGATAGTTTGGTGGAGGCCTCTGCAATATAGGAAATTCTATCCAGATGTTGAATTTTTTTTGTTAGCTGTTCATTTGCCATGAGTTCAAAGATTGGCAGAAATTTGGTTAGTGATTAAATGTTTTCTTAGTTGTAGTTTGGCAGAAATTTAGTTTGTAGATGTCCTGATTAGGAGGTGGATGGATTGTGTTTGCTCCACTTTTTTTTTGGGTACAAGTTTGCTCCACTTTTTATGGGACATGTCTGACCTTTGAATATGATAGATTAGAAGTGGATTTCTAAGTCAAATATTTGGGGGTTTTATTTGTTGGATTTATTTATTTTTAGTGTAAATTCCTGGGTTAAATATTAGATATGATCCATGAGGAGATTAGTACATCTGCTGGGGTTCTCTGTTTTGTGTCTAAACTGGTCAGACTGTTTATCAGTTCCTTTGCCTGGTTGACTAATGATTTTTATTTATTTATTTTTTTTTGGGGGGAGGGGGGGGGGGGGGGGTGTTAAACAGACTGCCATTTCTGCAGTGTATGATGATTACTTCCTGAAGTAGATGATGGCTGGGCAATGCTGTTGTAAGCCATTGGTATTTGGTGCAATGTAGGCATGCATATTACAGGGAGTTATGAGCTTAGGGGATTGATTCTTATTGCGCCTCATTTTTTAATTCCCCTGACAGAAAAACGAAAAGAAAACTTGAGAGCAGCTAATTAAGCATCTTGGTCAATTGTTGCTAATTGACTAGTTATGTTACATTAGAAGTTTGTCAGTAAATATATTCATTCATAAACTATTTAGATAATACATGAATTTGGTTGATTTTTACCTCTCCATCCATTCTTCATTATCTTTTTGGCCTTAACTGTCTGTTCTTAAAAAGATGAACCTATTTTCTTATTCAACCATGTATTTTCTGTTCATGTCTCCTATGACTTCTGAGTTGGAGTTCCCTGACATATGGTTCATCGTTTGCTGTGACTTCCACACTGGGAAGTCTATGGTGAAATGGTGTTCTTTTCTTATTGTTATTGGAAGTGCCTGAAGGGATTTTTTTTTTCAGTGACTTCCACACTTAAAAGTCTGCAGTGAATTGGTGCTCTCTCTTTTTTTTTTTTGGGGGGGGGGGGGGTGGTGGTGAGGCTTTCTATTTCAATTGTGTTGGGGGAACCGTAAATTGTGTTTCCTATGAAGCAGGATTTGAAACAAGAAGTTGTAAGCTGCCAAAACATTTAACGAAGATGGTTGTAATTTACTCTTGCTGCTTTCATTTTTTATTCACACTTCTTTATTGTTTTATCTCCTAGAATTTTATTGTCATATTTCAATGGTCTTCTAAAAGCATCTAATTTTTTAGTTCATTACATCTTGGATATTTGAAATTTTTCTTGCTGAGATGTTAAGAAATTATTTAAAACCTAATCATTTTTTTAAGTGTGACCTAAAGGTCATTCTTAGGACTTTCTTCCCTAGCAATGTCCTCACCATATTTTGTAATTTTGCCTGTGATTGTGCAATATAAGCCAGCTTCTTTTGTCCTTTCCTGAAGTGATATTGGGATTGCACTTTTAAATTAAGAGTATGGTCTTCATTTGACAGATATCCAGTGATATTGGTTTGGGTTCAATAGTTGTGGCCATTGGTCTACATAATTCTTTGTATCCCTGGGAGTCACATCAAAGTAGAGAGGTAATTCTTACTAGTGTATTAGGTGATCAGTCATGTAGGTCAGCAGGATCCATTTGTGTTGCTTTTGTCATTCTCAGTGTTCATTCCATGTTTTATTTTTGTTGTCTTCAAGACTTCAACTAGAGTGATATTGATCTAGATTGTCTGAGTGGTTTGCAAGAGGAAGAGGTTTGGAGGTCATGATACATTGTTATGCCAATAACATGATTTGCTGGTCGTGATCAGTTCCTCATTAATCAAAGGTTGGATAGTAGACTTCATTTGGCAGGCATAATATAGGTTCTTCCTCTCTGGTAGTAAACTTGTCGCCTAGGTATCTATATCTATTGCTATTCCGATGCTTGCTTCTGCATGGGAGCCGAATAGAATAATATTGGGATCTGATCATTTAAGTGATACATAAGGGGGAAAATGGCGAGAACTTTACAATCTGAACGTGCTTTCTTTCATTCACTTGGAATTTTATTTCTTCTTCCATTCTCTTCTTGATCTGCATACTTGAGATATCTGTTTACAGTGTAGCTAGGTCTTGGAGTTGCAGTGTTGATCAATTGCAGGCGGGTAGGCAAGGTTATGGTTTCTTCTGAAGTTATTTATGCTCAGCTCCTCCTTAGTTGCATCCACCCTTGAAAAACTTCTGCTCAGATAGCTATATTTCCACTGAATTGGGATGTTGCTGCACTGTGAAAACCGGTCCATTATCCTTTCAGGGAGGACTATGGGGTTCAGTGCTGCTTTCTTGTTCCATTATGATGCAAAATTTCAAATGGGGGATATTTCAGTGAATTATACTTAAATGCTAATTATTTGACCAACTCTTGTATTTTTCTGATGTATTCAATGGAGTGGAATATATTTTGTTTTTAAATGTTTGCTATCGTGAATTGTCCTTGCTTCTCATCTTAATTTATGTGGTTTTAGTCACTATATTAAGTTTCAGTGAGCCTGACCTGACAAAATGCTTCATGGTGGTATTTGAACAAGAAGTTAAGAGTTATTTAACCTGCTAGTGTATTGGTTTGCTATGTCTTAATTGGTCTTGTTCATCAGATTCTTAGATTTATTTGATATGCTAGTGTATTGGTTTGCAATGATTTTAATGTGTCCTGTTAATCAGATTCAAGATTCCAAGCTGCGATAAAGGGAAATGTTTGAGTGCAAATCTGAACTGAACAGAGTACATCTTATATGCATTTGTTCGTAAGTTGTGAAGGTCACTAATTGGTTGGAACCAATAGGATCACTTTCATAGCTTTAAGATAGCTGCACCTGTCTTTGGTGATCAACTTCTTCGGGACTGGTAAATGCTTTACATTCTGCTGATGTTTTAGGCCTAAAATTATATGGATGACTGAGGTTTCCAGGTGCCCAATTTACTTTTAGTATCAGAGTATCTGGAAAAGGATTGTGCAGATTTCAATGGCCATTGATATCATTAGTTTGAATTATCTGCAGTGGTAACAGTCAGCTTGATGCTATCTTCTGCCACCTCCTAAGGGGGAGGTGCTGGTTCAAATCCAGGTTGGGACATGGATCTATGTGCATGACTTGCGAAAAAATAAGATCGATTTATATGTTGTATCATAATTGTTCATGGGGTAGGTGCTACATGACTAAACTTTACATGTTTGAAACTTCAAAGAAACCAACACTTAATGGCTGGATAATGGTTGGGGTTGGGGTTGATTTGAGGAAGCTTTGTGTTGCGTCTGGAAAATGTTTGGGTCGTTTATCATCTTTCATTTTGATGAACAAGTCTTTTTGCATGTTTTTATGTGCAAAAAATGTCATGAAGTTTGTCTAGGAACATGATATGCTGTGCAGTCACAGAATGTTTTGTTCATACCCTATGGTATATTATATTCATGTCCATATTTGGTGGTTCAGTTTTGTATTTTGAATCTTTATTAGGATTCATTGGGTATGTTATGGTGCTTCTATTTTTCAGAGAAGTGACATGGTGGTGCATGATTCAGCTGTCAGCTATGTGAACTCATTTTCTCCACTCAACATACCCCCCCAAAATCCCCCTTTCAAAAAGAAAAAAAAAAACACAAATGAATGACAACACACCACAACCACCCTCCTTTCTTCCTTTGTTTGACAACCTTGAATGTTGTTGCAGTGCTTTTCATATCTTTTGAATGGGACAGTAAGTTTGAAGACCAAAAAAAAAAAAACCCGCACTAGGAACTCATTATATTGGCTGGAAGAGCTTATTATCTAATATCTTTTTGGTAATTTGAAAATTTTTTGGTCTTTCTGAATCGTTTGATCCCACTTCATTTTATTGCAGAAGGACTGGAGAGAGAGGAGGGATCAATTCAAGAAAAAGGTCAGCCGTTGTGTGAGACGGTCGCAGGAAATGTTATGATTTGCTGATACCTCTTATCTGCTTGTGTGCACCAGAGAATCTGAGTGTCTAATTTATTATTTGGGAGGGTTATTGTGTGGAGGACTGGTTCATCAGTTAGAACATTGAATTATGTAGAAATCCCAGTTGAAGTTCTCACACATCATCTGTTTTACTTTCTTTTTTTGAAGTTATTGTTATGAACACAGTTTCTATATTCAAATGGGTTTGAGTAGTGTTTGTCTGACTGGTGCCCTTGTTGATACATACTAACAAATTATGTACTTCTTCCTGAGATTTGTTCTCTCTCTCTCTCTCTCTCTCTCTCTCTCTCTCTCTCTCACACACACACACACACACACACACACGTTATTTGGTGTAATGATATAATTAAAGGGCCTAGTATATATATCTTTTTTCCCCATAAACTATCTTGATTTAATAGGGATTGGAGATATTTGAAATAAATTTGATGTCTGCATGGTAATGTACCTGGCGGAATGGAAGTGCAATTTGATGTACCAGGAGATAAAAGTAAAATATGAAGTAATGCAGTTGACTTTCTGCCCTCCTTATGGAATATAGTTTTATCTCTTATTTAATCTTTAAACATTGTTTTTAAGAAATATTTGATTTAGATTTTGCTAAGATTCATATGTTGATAGATTTGGAGACCCAAATAATACCATCTAAAACTTCCACACTAGAGAAAAGAAAGCATGAAAACAGAGAAACCAACAAGATTCCACACTAGCTTTAACAGAGAATCTCCTGAAACTTCAGCACCCTCCACTCGAAGCAGGAGCAACACAAACGCCTGGACATCTCCCTCACAAAGCACTAGACATCACCTAGTGCAGAAGATTTTGTTTGAAGCATCAATGCTTAAACTTAGTAACCAATTTTCATTTGTATTTAAGATGTTTCTCCAATTGGAAACAATGTCTTTAATGGCTTTGAGAACTTCTTTCTTTACTTGCCCCAAGTCCTTCATTTGGTTGTAGAAGACCCTTTTTTATTTCTTTCTAACCAGATGATGTGAACTGTTACCGAGAGGGTTAGTTAACAAAGCAATAGAGTGAGGAAAACTTTGGTTGTTTGCTAAGCGACTAGCCCAATTAGTAACTTGATCCCAAAGTCTTGGATAATTTCCAATCGAGCAATTGTTCGTAACTTCCTTCCATATACTATAGGTGTGTCAATTCGTATTATCGTGTCATATTCGGGTTGTGTCAAGGCATATATATTCTAAAATATGTGTGAACCCTAACCCGACACTATTAACTAATCGTATCAAGTTTCAAAACCCAAACCCAAACCCAACCCATTTATTAAACATGTTTCACATGTCGATCCACTTAACCCGTTTATTTTAATTTTTTTATTTTTTAAATAAAAAAATTTACCTATCTTTTAATATGTATAGATAATTTTTAAGTATAGTAACTTTGGATATGGGTCAAATCAAAGTAGAAACCTCTTTTATAAATAAAAAATCTCAAAACCTTGATAAATATTTGATGTGAGATGAATTACCTTAACTCATAATATATTTTATAATTAAACGTGTTAAGTCGTGTTAAACAGGTTGACACTAGTAAAACCCAAACCCGACCTGTTTATTAATCGTGTTATACGTGTCAACCCGTTTATGACCCAAACCCATTTATGTTAAACCCAAACCCGTTAACTTCGTGTCGTGTTCGAGTCGTGTTGTCGTGTCGTGTTAAAAATTGACACCCCTAATATACCATATTTCAGCAGTTATTATACACTCAAAAAACAAGTGATCTCTGTTCTCAATGCTATTATAATGAAATATACATTTATCATCTATATCCATCCCCCAGTTTTCAAGCTTACTCTTTGTAGTTAGACCTGGTGTGTAGGCAAGCCATAGAATGAATGCTTGTCTTGGCCTGGCCTTCTTAAAACCACACAGCCTTGTTCCATTCTGCCTTTGGTTTGTGGTTCCAAGCAGATTTGGTAGTAAACATACCTTGAGCTGTTAATCTCCACCGAGTCTTGTCATCATTTTCTCAAAGCACATGAATGTTCTCTCTGGCCAAACTGACAACTGCATTGATCATTCCAGAGTTATTACTAGGTCATCTCCATTCATTATGTCTAATGATTGAAGGATACCGAAGTCTCACCTAGGATAGTACTTGTTCTCTTAATATTTCTACCATAGACATCTTTTAAAATGCCCAGAGAATGCCATTCGGTCATGCCAGAGATATATTCTTTTCCCATTATCTATTATCACGCCCATAGCTCCTTCTGCCAATGGCCTTAACGGCATGATCTTCCTGAAAGACCAACTACTGTCTTGGGGTATATCCATGGATATATTTTCCTACCTTTCTTCTCCCCTTCTTTTATTATATCTGATCTAATTTATTTATTTTTGTTTTCTTCCCTTTCCTTCCAAAATACTCCACTCACAGCTATTGTAAATATGTAAAACACTATAATGTAGATCACGCCCACATGTTTAAAATTTATTAGAAGTTGATTATATTATATATCTGTATTCATCAACAGCCTTTTACCCTCTACTTAAAAAATAAGAGTAATATTAAATCCCTGTAATTCGAATTATAAGTCCGACTTTGATCCCTATTTGATGGGTGAGTTTTGCGGTCAAAGTTTTAGCACTCAAGCGCTGATTTTAAGTTTATAAATAATAAATTGATAAATTACATTGACCTCTAATAATTATAAAAATCTCTTCTTAGATATGAGTCAAATGATATCTTTTTTTTTTTTTTTACTGATAAACTACAAATACTTCTTATTTGATCTATTTTTTTTCAAAATGATAAAAGTGTCCTTTTATTTTATTTTATTTTTTGCATTTGTTTTTTTAATTTTGACCATTTTTTTTAACTTTTTTTATTTTCAAATAATGATTAATTAAAACAATCTCGATCAAAAATGAAAAATATAAGTTATTTACCTCAATTTTATTTTTATATAAAATGCTTTAAAAAGTTTAAAAAATTGGTTAAATTGAAAAAATGTAAAAATAAAAAATAAAAATATGAAAGTGGTATATTGGTCATTTTGAAAAGAAAAAAAATTAGAATAGAAATATTTGTAATTTCCGTGGTGTATGACAAATGTTTGGAAGAGTGGTCCTCAAAATTATGATTTGTAATCCAATCGAAATTTTGGCAGTGTTTGGATAGTTTTTCATAATCAAATTTTACAACAAAATTTATTAAATCTTGATTACAAAATAAAATTATACAAAATTAAATAATTTTAATTTTTTATAAATTTTATTTTTTAGCACACTACTTGTATATTATTTAATATATACAATATAAAAATTAGAATTTATAATTTATAATTAAAATTATTTTTACATAATTTTTACTAAACACTCATATAATAAATTAATTATATTCTTTAAAATTTATCTCTCTATCATCAATTCTTTAAAATTGAATTTCCTTGTATTAAAGAATTGATTTTCCTTGTGTTGAGAATTATTTATTAATAAATAAAAAATAATATTCAGTGGTAAGAAGGAACTACCAGTCCAATCCTTAGAACAAGACAGGTAAACGTGGCAGATTACAGAGCCCGTGACACTTCTAGACAGAAGCATGCACGAGAGAGCATCATATTCCACACTCTTTCAGGTCTTCTCGTGGACTACTCAAAAAAAGGAGGAACCTCCTAGCCACTCAAGACTTGATAATCGATGCTCGATTCGAAGCATATTTCCCCGATTCGAAGCATATTTCCCCACCCCGCCATCATCGCTTATATGTAATTACACCTTAAATTACACACATATTTTTCTGAATCTCAAAACCCTTGATTTTCTCCTACTATCACTAAACAAGGTAACGGTTGATTTCTGTTTTTTTTTTTTTTTTTATAGAATTTTTATGGTCTGTGAACAATCTTGAGATCTGAAGAGTAGTGAATAGTTTTAAGTTGGGTGTAGTCTCTGTTTCGGTTATAGTTATCGAGGAGCTATCATTAACTTCTACGTCTCTTGACTTTGAAGTCTTCATTTTTTTATTTTTTTCCTTTCTCTTATATTCGAGTTGGCGTAGTTTGGTGGCAGAAGTTTCCATTTTTTTTAATAACTATACATGTATAAATACATATATCGATGTATATATAAGTAATTGATCCATGTGCTTCGAGGATCAAAGCAGAAATTAGGGTTTTTTGGGTTGCTTTTCCTTCGAAGCTAACAATCAGGTCTGCTCTGTTCTCTATTCTGTTTCCTAATCTGGAATGTGTTTATCTCAAGAGTGTATGTATATGTGAGGATGATTTGTAAAGGTTGTGTTTTGCAAATGTAGGTTGACTTTGAAGTTTAATGATTAATGAAAAGAGTTTAATTTATCAAACTGAATAACCCCATTTCTTGGAATGGACACATACATGCATAATAAGTCTTAGGAATTTGGGAAATTCTGGCAGGTTGTATCGAGTTTTTTGGCGGATCTGATCAATGGCAAAGAATTCTTCGAATGGAGATTCCCGAACAACGACGAAGCCACCTCCAACGCCATCTCCTTTGCGGAATTCAAAATTTTTTCAGGTAAAGATTGCCATTCGATTGTAATTCTGTTGACTACAAAAACCATGTATTTACGTTTTGTTGATGCATTGGAATCTTTAGAATTGAACTGATGTTATTGTTTTTGGTTGATTGTATTAAAAAATTAGATCTGGAGCCTGTCAGCATCTCAGCCATTTTGCAATAAAGTAGTTACTTTAATAATTAGTTTTTTACTTTAATGTGTTTAACGTATTTGCTACACGTGGTTTCAATGTTGGTCAATATAGAGGATAGGCAACGAATGCTGTAGGGCTGAGTCCATGGATTGAAAACCCACTCGTTTGATTGAATGTACAGCTTTAGAACTGGTAGCCCGGGGATGTCTTGCCCATCCCATTCCCATGTTCTCTATTTCCAAGTGTAGCCAGATCAGTTAATGTTCTTGATCTTTGCTTGAGCAGTATGGCTACCATGTGCTTCAATGGAGATCTGTTTATCAATTGTCATCAGTTTTGTGTTTCTCAGATCCTTGCACTAAATTCATTTTATTCTAGAATCATCACCATAGCCCACAATTGTCATTATTATTATTATTTTTTTTGTTCATTCACATCTTCTTCAATTATTCCTCTCACTGTTAATGGCAGTCCAATATGAGAATTTTGGTCACTGGTGGAGCTGGATTTATTGGTTCTCACCTTGTGGATAGATTGATGGAAAATGAAAAGAATGAGGTAATTGTGTTGTCCTTATCTAGTCTAATTCTGTTTATAATGATTAAGAGATCAGATAGGAACAGAATACTTTTGTTTTGCCTCTGGTTAATAGCAACCAATGAAAGATGAGAAGCTGCTTTAATTTTGTTTTCACATTGTGCATGTAAATTGCATATCTTCCATAACAAATTGGACTTTTAACTCAGGTGATTGTTGCTGATAATTACTTCACTGGTTCAAAGGACAATCTTAGAAAATGGATTGGGCATCCAAGATTTGAGCTTATTCGTCATGGTACTTTCTCAAATTGTTCCCTGATAATATTGGCACTTATGCATATCCAGTATTTGTTGCAATTTTACTCCCAAGGAATCATAATTTGTCACATTGACTTGAGAATGTTTTATCATCTAGAACGGTAATTAAGATTTGACATCTGGGACTTGACTTGTAAACTTGTCTTATGCTCAAGTATAAATCAAGATTAGTTGAATGAAATTTCATTGTTTAGCAAACCAAGTTGGTACGCATATCTAGCATTTCTTCAACTGTCTGTGTTGTAAATTCCACTCATAAAAAAATGATTCATGTAAATGGAATAAAAATGGTAATATAAACATCAGGAAAAGACATATTTTTGTATGTTGAACTTCTTTAGAATATGAAAAGTTGACATGTAGGTGGAAGCGGTCAAACATGACTTCAATATCCCTCTTGTCTTGATTATAGAATCCTGATGTCATTTGCACATAATATTTGAACAAAAGGTTTCAAATGGGACTAGATGTTAAGTTTCTTTACAATAGCTTTACTCCAGTTTGTGACTTATTTATTCTCTAAATTTAAATTTTCCTCATGAGCCTGGTTTTTTTAATTATATAAGATGCGTGGCTCTACTAAAATTAAAATGGGTCACTGTCCTGTTACACATAAATTTCTGATGCTCCTTGGTGTTGATTTGGATATATATATTTATACTGTGCGTTATCTTTTCTAGATGTGACAGAGCCATTGTTGATTGAGGTTGATCAAATATACCATCTTGCATGCCCTGCTTCTCCAATTTTTTATAAACACAATCCTGTGAAGGTGTGTATATTAATGTACAACATGTACTCATCAATTTGTACAGTTTATCTTTATTTTTGTGATCTATCATATACATTTCATGCACTGTACTCCCTCAAGAGTGTGCAGAATTACATAATTTTTCTTCTCGTTGTCCACTGCAAGCTGCAAATCAAGGAGATCTCTATTGTCACTCTATTGCGTCTCTAACTGGATTATTTATTCCCTCTTGCACTGTCCAATTGTTTGCATCTTCTATTTCATTATGTAGTGGCTGGATTCCCTCAGCATCAGATTTGTTCAAAAATTCAGTAGATTTTTTTGTCCAAATCCCATCAAAATAATAATAATAATAGAATGGCTAAAGAGGGATCTCAATACCTTTTTCCAGTTATCCATGTGTCTGCATTTCAGCAATCACAAGCTGCATTTCTGCATGAGTGTTAATCTCATAGTTCAGCAGCTTCGTAGTTAGGCTTCTTGTTTGAAAAACACAAAGTACAGTAGCTTTTGATCAATTGGAAATTGGCCTCTAATACAGCCACCTCCATGTCAGCTGGGAAAGTTTCATTTTCAGCCAGTAAACATATAAAAGATTTTCATGCATTTTTCCAATCCAATTTCGTTTTTACCTTTTAAATTTAATAATTATGTGCTTATGCCTAGAAATGAAATTTTTACTTTTAGAAATGGTCTAATTTGTAAGCAAATGCAACTTTAACTAGACAATAAAGACAAATGTCATTGGCACACTGAACATGCTGGGACTTGCCAAGCGGGTTGGAGCGAGGTTGGAAAACTTGACTTTGTGTTTATTACTTTTACCTATAAAAAAATGGTGTCATACATCTTCTTGTTTTACTCAGTTTTATGATAATGATGTACAGGATCTTGCTTACAGTCAACCTCAGAGGTATATGGTGATCCTCTTGTGCATCCCCAGCCTGAGAGCTATTGGGGTAATGTTAACCCGATTGGTGAGTATTTCTTGCATCTTAATTTGTCGGAGATAAATATGCACACGGGAAAGTGGAGAGGCTGTTTCATAGTTTTATCTCTAATTGAGACATTTCAAACTTGTTTATTGTTTGACTTACTCATGCAAAGGGCGAACATAGTATTCAATGAAGTATATGGATTTACTGTTGGAATGATATTGAGAAAAAATAAAATAAAATTCTTCAAATTTTTTTCAAATGTTTACATGGGAATATAGTGCCCCTTTGTAAAAACTTATGGATCTATAAGCCATTTTCTGTTGTCTCAACTTAATATATAGACGCTCTTGTTAAAAATAATTTTTTTAAAAAATACTTGCTATAATTTCTGTAACCTACAGAAGAACTGCACTCCTATTCTAGTGTGTTTATCATGCTACACCAACAGATGTGTCTGTCTCCATTATCACTGAATTTTAAGAGGTTGCCATGTCTTCTGTATCCATGCCAAATACTAACTAATGCCTTTTCCACGTGGTTCATAACAATCTTAATATTTTTACAAATCTATGGTAGAATGTAAACACTCCTTTTTCGAAGTACAGTTAATTGAAGACTTGTTTTGAGAAAATTTATGAGAACATGACCTCAACACCAAAGATATTCACTTGTGTTGTAGGAGTTCGGAGCTGCTATGATGAGGGAAAGCGTGTGGCCGAGACTTTGATGTTTGATTATCATAGGCAGCATGGGATAGGTCAATTTGTTGCTTCTTCACTATATAAATGATGTTAGTTCTGAAGTTCAATGTTTCTGATGCATTTCATTTCTCTATTCTTGATCAGAAATACGCATTGCTAGAATCTTCAACACATATGGGCCCCGCATGAATATTGATGACGGCCGTGTTGTCAGCAATTTTATAGCTCAAGCACTCCGGTAAGTCCTCATGCAGTAACATGACTTTTAAAAAATAGTGGTACCTGATCACCTTCTTTTTGTTATTTGCCAAGAGGATGACCACTAGAGTACACTATTGTTTTGTGCACCTTCAATGGACTGCGAATGTATAATCTACTCAAACAGTTCATTTCTATCAAGTGTCCTTAACGAGGCATGGATACAAGTGTCCAACATGGTGACTTTACAGAGGCATAAAATATTAGTGCCCTTAGAGAGGCATAAATTGCTCTGTAACTAATGCATTGATTTGCATGTGTTGGTCTAAGAATGCTAAATGACTCTTTCATTCCTAAACTGCTCTCTAATAATTTGTATCGTTTCCTTGGAGAATCTTAGCTCAAATCTATTATTTTCACTTATCTTTTTTATTCTCTGTCATCATTTTTCACTTTGATTTGCACTCTTGTAGCGGTGAACCATTGACGGTTCAAGCTCCTGGAACACAGACTCGCAGTTTCTGTTATGTCTCTGACATGGTATGCAAGAGATACTTTTTTGTTTTAACAATTTTATGCCATGTGATTGATTATGCATTGGATATTCATGATTATTAATATTGCTCTATTTTCTTTTCTAAATGTTGAAGGTCGATGGCCTCATTCGGCTCATGGGAGGCGAGCACACTGGACCAATCAACATTGGAAACCCAGGTTTTTTTACATACTGTTATCTAGATTTATTATGGTTCCAAGACTCAAATGTTAGTATATTTTAGTCTTCTATATTATTATCGCTGATCTGACTCTTGTTTGCATAGGTGAATTTACTATGCTTGAACTTGCAGAAACTGTGAAAGAGGTAGGTTTCTTTTCTTCTTTTTGGCAAATCCAAGGTTTGGTGTTTCTTACCAAGCCATATAGACTCAGTAAACAACATTCATTGATTGAGACAACCATAAGAAGTTCCTTGGATTCTGTTAAAAAAATGAATATTTGACAGTGAAAAATACCAAAAGGTCCATTCGAGACAACATTATAAACTTCTGCAATGTCTGAATTTGGATTTGGTGCTTGAAACTATTAGGAACAAATGACCTGCTTTGTTGGATGGGAAAATGTGTTACCTATAAATATTAGTCTATAGAACAGATGTCAATTGCTTCTTAAAATCTGTCGGAAGGAAATGGATTAACTTTTAAGAATATTAAAGCTGTCTGGAATAATTTCTGGTCAGATTGTCCGAATTATTTTATCATCTAATGATGAACTTTAAGTCAATTGTTTGTTTCCCTACCAGAATCATAATTCTTAAAAGCCTTGTGGTATAAGTGATCCTTGATGTTGTCAACTTGCAGCTCATTAATCCTCAAGTGGAGATAAAAATGGTGGAGAACACTCCAGATGATCCAAGACAGAGGAAACCAGACATCACAAAGGCAAAAGAAGTGCTAGTATGGGAACCAAAAATCAAGTTGCGCGATGGCCTTCCTCTCATGGAAGAGGATTTCCGACAGAGACTTGGAGTCCCGAAGAAGAAATGAGCAGCTATTACAAGTGAGGTGAAATTTGGCAGTCAATTTTCCCTTTGTTACAGGAGTGCTTTAGAGACCTCATCAATGTTTGTGTGTCTCCATCACGTGCTTTCTTTCTTTCTTCTTTTTTTTTTTCTAATTTCTATATGTTTATTTTAAAAAATAAAACTTGTAATTTTCTTTTTTTGCTTGTTACTTTTCATAATAATTATAGATACCGAGAGAAACTGTGAAGGCTTTCTGCTGAGTTTGGCAATCCACACTTAATTGAAACATAAGCTTATTCTTTTGAGTCATCAGATGTTTTAGTGCTGAAATATAGGAAACATGCCATATGAAACCCCAGGCCTGCTGCATATGATATGAAGTAGCTTGCCAACATAAATGGGGAAAATGTAAAACCCCAGGCGATGGTGACTAGTGAGGAAGTCATAGAGGAGATGGAGGTTTTTGTTAATGACCAATATGTTTTATACGCTCTACTTGAATTCTAAATCGGAACCGATGGGTTCATAGATTTTTTGTGCACCCTAATTACAGTATTCAAGCCCTTGTCAATTTAGAGTCCAGAAACTCTATTTCAAAATGTCGCAAGTAGGACTCACCACTTGTTGGTTCACTTACGATAAGTCTTCGGAACTTGGAACTCTCTTCGTTTTAAAATGATATAGTTATCAGAATCAGTCGGCGAAATGATTTTTTAATTCAATCGATTAATGACGCAATATATAGTTTAGAAGAATTGACTATAATTAGGACTCTAAATTATTAAGTTCACATGTTCTCTTGTTAAATACTTTACATATTTAATAAATAAAATATACATCCCTTTGAATATTGAAGAAAAAAAATCTATATGTAAATATACATATAGTAAATAACAAAAAAAATGTATTAAATGTGTATATATTAATACAAATAAAATAAAATATTTTTATACATGTTCAATATTTTTTTATTATACAAAATTCATGTAATAATTAAATTATATTTTTTTATATCAATAATAATGACATTAATGTAACATTATTTTTAAAACTTAACATGTTTTTTAAATTTAGATAATTATTTATTTTAAAATAATATTTTTATATTATTCCAATTCAAACCAATGAGTACAACGGTTAAATTAGTGACTCGATCACCTCTCTGAGTTAATAGCCAATCACCTCTCTGACGCCAGATCCATTTTGATACCTACGTAAAATAGAGTAGAAATACTTTTCCGATTCTGATACTCACGTAAAATAGAGTAGAAATACTTTCATTTCCTTAATTTGGAATTTGGATCATTTGCATGTGGAAAAGCCCAAAAGGGGATCCAATAGTAGTTGGGAAGTTTTTTAGGTGGATTGAATTTGATCAGGTATGAGCCCTACTAATTAAATTATGTCATGCATGCATATTCTCTATTTTGTAAGAGACAAAAAGTTGCTTTTGTGTGGATGACTTAAAATGATTAGTCAGTTTTATTGACTTTGTCAATGAATTCGGTTCGTTATGCCATTGGATATGTCAGTCTTTTAGGAGATACAAAAATAATATTCTACTAAATGACAAGATGTGATTGGTGAGATTCATGAATCGAATGAATCAGGTCAATAAATCTGGTTCATGCAAGAACTTTTATGACAAAAAATTATTCATTAATAATAATGTATTGTATTTGGGGGCTAATAAATGTTTAACACGTCAGGACAATAAGTAAGTCATTAACTGATTTGTAAAACACTCGTTGACTTGGGTGCTCATGACATGACCCATTATGTGATTATGGCCTTTGATTGTAGGCTAGTATTCATTAGTCCCAAGTGCGTTGTTCTTAGACTTATGAATGTGATAAAAATAGCAAAATTTACAAATCCTATTGACAAATTTACTTATTTATCAAGTATTTATTAGCTCAAATGCAATACATCTAGATTAATAAATAATTTTTCTTTGATTACAGCCAAGGGTTGCATGCGTCAATTTTCTTTCCACCAAAGTGACAATTGGACTACCTACAATGCATTCTCCCATATATTCGCTTGGGATTTGATACGGTGACGACGATTATGAGACGTTCGAAGAGCATCTCTAAGAGTGAATGTAGGAGGAGAGTCATTCACTTTAACTATTACTTTAGCTCTTAATAAAGAGCACTACTCGACCTACAATAAAGGAGCCATCAATAATTGGTGAGAAGAGAGAGAAAAAATAGATAAATATATTAAAATATAAAATGAATACTCTATTAGATATTGCTTGGAATGTTGTAAAGTGTTAGGAGTCACTGGTATATTGATCTGTCGTGGAAATCAATAAAATTACCAAACTAAACTACTAGTATAGTAGAGAAGTAAGGGTCGAACCCACAGAGACTGTTAATTATTTAAAAACTAAAGTTGAGATTAATTTTAATTGAAATTCACAAAGAGTGATTGTTGTTGATTTTTCCTAAAATTAAATGAAAACTATACTTAAAGCAAATATTTAACTGAATTAATGAGGAATCAAATTAAAAGAGAATTCCTAGGGTGTTGAATCCACCACTAATCTTCTAATTAGCTTCAATTGTATTAATTCTTGGGTAATTCAATTTGGATGTAAAAGACGTATTTTGGCTACAAGCCTCAATACAATCATCAAGAAAATCACGCATCAAAACCCTAAGCACGAATCATCTTTGGTCAATACAAATTGTCTACGCTAATTCTAAGGTCATAGTCACAATTTGTTTTCCCTGAGTTATGACTCGTCCTACGGTTTTAATGTATGTACACATATTACTATTGTATAACCACATAAACAAAATCACAGAAATTGATTATGTGCAATTGAATAATACGATCAATGCTTTAATAAAATCCCAATGTTATACAATCCACATCCAAGACTAATTAACCCAAAAATAAAATACAAAGAAACAATATTACTTGATTAGGGTTTCATCTAAACCCTAGGAATAAGAGAACTTAGCCCATGATCATGGAAGAGGACACCATAGCCATGGAATTCTTCATCTTCTTCTTTAGAGTTGTCTCCTTCCTTCTTCTCTTCCTCTCTAGATCTCCAAGACGGCCTCCTTTCTTTTCCAAAACCCTAGGTTACAATATTATTCCCTTTTTTCCAAAAATACCATTACAAAATAATAATTTAGGAGAATAACATAAAATCCCGTAATTAGGCATTAGGGGCCCAAAAAGGGAGTCTAAAGTGTTCCAAAATAGAGCCTATAATGTTAAAATGGGCCCTAGTCCACCTATATATGGATCAAGCCTCTCTTCTAACCCAAAATCACTTGTTTTCCACTTCTTTTCGCACTTCAAAGCCCAATATTTTCCTTTTGCTCCCAATCCACCATTAAATCATCAACTTTATCAAGTTTTCTCTGCAAAAAGATAAAATAAGAATTAACTAGCAAATGCATATAGATTGGAGAAATTAAAATAATAAAAGTGCAAGAATATTTAGGATTAACAAGATAAATATGCACTTTTTAACCAGTTATCACACCCCCCAACTTACACTTTGCTAGTCCTCGAGCAAAGCCAAGGAAACAAGAGATAAAAATACAACTAACTAAATCCTCTTTCGTGGGATACACGATTGCATTTACCATATGCAATAAGGCTTTAAACCCCTAGGTTACCCTAGTGGACGAGTTATAGTCTCGTGAGGGTTTGCAGTGAATCTACCCACAAAATTCGACACCCCCCAACTTGAACATAATATACTCCACAATTAATAAAAGTGAATCTTAATGAATGTAAAACTGAGTTACAATCGAATCAAAGTAACAATTTTGTCACTAAAAACAACCTGTGAATTTTCCAAGTGCTCATAAATGGATAGAATCAGTGTGCATAAAAGCAACAACCATAACAAGATGTCTAGGCAATGAAACTTCTTTTCAAACAGGCATTACTTTGACTCCAAATCTCACCAAAAGATATCACTCACAAATGAAGCTCACCGAGATGGGGTGCATATGTATCCTCTCATACATGTGGATAGAATAATTGTTGAGTACAAATCAAATGATCCACATGCAAACATGAATGAAAGCACAACAAGAATAATATAGAGAGAATTCTAACCACTACGAAAATCAACTCCCAATGCCACATGACCACTACAGTCACTTCCTCAATCATCAACTACTACACCTTCGGGGTCGGCTAGGTCTTTGTTTCTGGTTGTAATGTAGGTCAAGGTCAAGGATAAAGTAGGGGTAAGTGAACAATAATCTCCATGTGATAAGCAAAGAAGCTGAAGTGAATAAACTGGAGTTTTCCAAATTCATCATCTCTTTTGAACATTGCAACACCACTCCCAAACTTCCAATAAAAGCACTCCCAAACTACTCACAACTTTTCTACTTGAGCAAACCAAAAAGAAAAGGAAAAGGCAATGAAATATATATTTTTTTTCTTTTTCTGATTGTTCTTTTTTTTTTCTCTTTTTTTTTCTTTTTTTCTTTTTTTTTTTTTTTTTTGATACTGAATAAAATTACAATAAAAGAAAAATGTACATCTTCACTTCTCTACTTTCCCAACACCAATTTCTCAAAGAAAAATCATCCAACTTCTTCACCCAAAGCGAGGCTACTGGCTATGAAAAGAAAGATATAATAATAAAGGCTCAACTTGGTTCCAATCAGGTAAATAATGTGGAGATGCAAGAAACAAACGAACAGGCTCAAAGTAGAAAAAAGGGCCTAGTTTCATTCCCCAAGGGCAAGAAGTGTCATCCGACATCTGAACTGACTGACCTTAGACATGTGATAATGGTAGTTGATAGAATGGAGATATGCAAACTGTATAACCCTCAAAATAAAGTTCAAGCTCAAATCTATATAGCATGGGTTATAAGTCTCAGTCAATGCCATCATGATACTAGAGTTTCACAATCTAACCATCAAATCATAGAGTCACAAGAGTAGCAACCCAATTTGTCTCCAATTATGAAAGTTAGGGAAAGACAAATCACTAACAATGCACAACTATCACAATGATTCTCATGCAAGCTCAGAAATACATGAATACGCTCAAAACAATAAAATTGTAATCATGAAGTATATTGAGCTCAAGTAGGCAAAATAATAGCAACTCCCCCCAACTTATTTGACACCTTGTCCTCAAGGGGACATGACATGAAAGAACATGAAATATAACGAAATAAGTAAAAGGAAGGAGTGCACCTGAGTGGAGAGAACTAAGGGGGCAAAGAGGCCGGTGAATCAGAAGGTTTGGGGGCCCATTTCTCATTTGATTGCTCAATGCAGTGACTGGACGGGTTTGAATTGGCCGTTTGCACGAAGTGGATTCAACTGTAATGGCACGGCTTTTGGAAGCTTTTGGGCGACCCATGGATCCCTGCAATAACAAACTAAACAATAAAAAGTTAGTGGGGTCATAGAATCTAAATAATAAATAAAATAGACTAAAATAAATAATAAAATGGAAAAAATAAAAAAATAAAAAAATAAAAATAAAAATAAAAATAAAAAATAAAAATAAAAAGAAAAAGAAAATAAATAAATAGAGAAGATAAGAAAAGAAAATAAATAAATAGAGAAGATAAGGATTAAATTAAGTAAAATTAAATAAAATTAAAGAAAATAATAAAAAAATAACAAAAACAGAAAAAGAATAAAAACTAAAAACAAAACAAGAACAAAGGAATATTAAATAAATAAATAAATAATAAATTAAAAAAAATTCATGGTCTTGTGGTTTTTTTTTTTTTTTTTTTTTTTTTTTGTTTTTTTTGTGGCTTGTTTTTTTATGTGGTTTTGAGGAAGGGTGGGGGGCTGGAGGGTCGGATGAGTTGGGGGGGGGGGTCGGAGATGATGGAGTGACGGGGAGGGGGGTGGGTGCAGTGGCGTTGGTTGTTGGAGATGATGGGGGCGGTGGCTATGGCTGTGCGGGGGAGCGGTGGAGATGTGAGAGAGGACGGGCTGAGGATGGAGGCGCGGCTGGGGTTCTGCTGTGGTGGCGCGGTGGTGCAGCGTGATGGTGATGGGGTTTTAGTTTTGTTTTGTTTTTTTTTTTTTTTTGGTCAGGTTTTTAAATTTGTGATTTTTTTTTTTTGATTTGTTTTTTTTTTGTTCTTTTTGTGTTTTTTTTTTTTATTTTTTATTTCTTTTATTTTGTTTTTCATTTTTTTTGAATTTTTGAATTTTTGAATTTTTTTTTTTTTTTTAAAAAAATTGAATTAAAAGTGCTCAAGCTTTTTGAGAAAAGCTCAAGCTTTTTGGGACAGCACCTTAAGAGCTTTGAGGGGAGAAAAAGAGCTCGAGCTTTTCTTGGAGTGCTCGAGCTTTTCGGGGCAGAATGTTTAACCAATTTTTGACAAAAAAGTGCTCGAGCTTTTTGACCAGAGCTCGAGCTTTCTAGACCAGAAACATTTGAAACAAAAAACATGAGAAAATGCTCGAGCTTTTTGAAATTGCTCGAGCTTTTTAGTCCAGAAAACAAACATAACTAAAGAGAACCCTCTTTTAAAAAAAAAAAAAAAAAACAATAAGAATAAAATAAATACTAAACACCTACAAAACAATAAAAAGAAAACTCAATTAAAAACAACAAAAATAAACAAAAATAAAATAAAATAAAATAAACTGAACTAAACTAAAATAAAATAAAATTGGGTTTCCTCCCAAAAGAAGAGCTAAGTTTAATGTCTTCAGCCAGACACAGCACGAGGAGAAAAACATCAATCAATATAAACTGGGTCTTCAAGACCAATCTCCTCAATCAAACTTCCTTCCTCCACACCATCAATAAACAATTTCAACCTTTGGCCATTAACTTTGAAAGTTTGGCCACTCCGAGGGTTATGAATTTCTATCGCACCATGAGACCAAGATTGAACAACCTCATATGGACCATCCCATCTAGACCGCAACTTTTCAGGAAACAACCGTAACTTAGAGTTAAACAACCACACTTTTTGACCGGGCTCAAAGGACTTACGATTAATGTGAGAATCATGGAACGCCTTAGTCCTAGCCTTGTAAATGCGGGAACTCTCATACGCATCATTCCTAAGCTCCTCTAACTCATTGAGTTGGAGCTTTCGATTAGAGCCAGCAACAAACATATCAAAGTTGAATTTCTTAATGGCCCACATGGCCTTATGCTCTAGCTCCACCGGGAGATGGCAAGCTTTACCGAAAACCAATCGGTAAGGAGACATGCCAATAGGGGTCTTATAAGCGGTACGATATGCCCACAAAGCATCGTTTAAACGTAAAGACCAATCTTTTCGATCGGGCCGTACCGTTTTCTCAAGAATTGACTTGACCTCCCTATTTGACACTTCAACTTGCCCACTAGTCTGTGGATGGTAAGGAGTGGCGACTTTATGAGTGATGGAATATTTTTGAAGCACGATTGCAAAGGGTCTATTACAGAAATGAGACCCTCCATCACTAATAATCGCTCGTGGCATACCAAACCGAGAGAATATATTCTCTTGAATGAATTTGACCACCACTTTGTGATCATTGGTTCTAGTTGCCACAACCTCAATCCACTTGGACACATAATCCACCGCTACCAAAATATACTCAAAGCCAAATGATGGTGGAAATGGTCCCATGAAATCAATACCCCATACATCAAATATCTCAACAACTAAGATTGGGGTAAGAGGCATCATATCTCTACGAGACATTGTCCCCATTTGCTGACACCGAATGCAAGTCTTGCAAAAATTGTGTGCATCCTTGAATAGAGTGGGCCAATAGAACCCACTCTGCAAGACTTTCGCCGCCGTCTTGCGACCACTGAAATGGCCACCACAAGCTGAAGAATGACAAAAAGTAAGAATGCTATGAAACTCACTCTCTGGTACACAACGGCGGATAACTTGGTCAGAGCAATACTTAAAGAGCACAGGATCCTCCCAATAGAAAAACTTAACTTGCGAGAAAAATCGATCTTTGTCCTGTTTGGACCATTGGGAAGGAATTTGACCGATTGCAAGATAGTTCACAATATGAGCAAACCAAGGAGGTTTCACTAATGACACATAAAAGAGTTGCTCGTCAGGAAACGAGTCATGCAAAGGTTGAGTGTCACTCGTGTGCTCAACAAGAATGCGGGACAGGTGGTCGGCTACAACATTTTCGGAACCTTTCTTGTCCCGAATTTCTAAATGAAACTCTTGAAGCAACAAAATCCACCTAATCAATCTCGGCTTGGTCTCTTTTTTGGAAAGTAAATGCCGCAAAGCAGCATGGTCGGTATAGACAACTACCTTAGAGCCAAGGAGGTAAGAACGAAACTTATCCAAAGCAAAGACTACAGCGAGCAACTCTTTCTCGGTGGTGGTGTAATTCAACTGAGCATCATAAAGAGTCTTACTCGCATAGTAAATGGCATATGGAAGTTTTTCTACCCTTTGTCCCAAAACAGCTCCAACTGCATAGTCGGAGGCATCACACATAATTTCAAAAGGCATGGACCAATTGGGTGGTTGCATGATCGGGGCGGAGGAAAGAGAGTCACGAAGCTTTTCAAAAGCCGCCACACATGCACTATCAAAGACAAATGGAGTATCCTTGGCAAGAAGATTGCACAAGGGCCTAGAGATCTTACTAAAGTCCTTGATAAATCGACGATAGAAACCCGCATGTCCTAAAAATGATCGAACTTGCTTAACCGTGGTAGGATGCGGAAGCTTAGCAATGAGATGGACTTTGGCCTTATCGACCTCAATCCCTCTCTTGGACACAATGTGTCCCAACACAATCCCCTCTTGAACCATAAAATGGCTCTTTTCCCAACTAAGCACAAGATTTGTCTCCTTGCAACGTTTTAAAACTTTGGTCAAGTTTTGGAGACAATCATCAAACGAGGGGCCAAAAACAGAGAAGTCATCCATGAAGACTTCTAAAAATTTCTCTACCATGTCGGAGAAGATAGACATCATGCACCTTTGAAAGGTCGCCGGTGCATTACACAATCCAAAAGGCATACGGCGATATGCATATGTGCCAAATGGACAAGTAAAAGTGGTCTTCTCCTGATCCTCCGGAAAGACTGCAATTTGGTTATATCCAGAATAACCATCAAGAAAGCAATAATAGCTTTGACCCGCTAACCTCTCTAAGATTTGATCAATGAATGGGAGAGGAAAGTGGTCTTTCCGGGTCATAGAGTTGAGCTTGCGATAATCAATACAAACTCTCCACCCAGTGGTGGTGCGCATAGGGACAAGCTCACCCTTATCACTCTCAACAATAGTGATACCCGACTTCTTTGGTACCACTTGGGTGGGACTCACCCACTTACTATCAGAAATTGGGTAAATAATACCCGCATCTAGCAATTTGACCACCTCCTTCATGACAACTTCTTTCATGTTGGGATTAAGCCTTCTCTGCATTTCTCGAGATGGCTTTGCATCATCCTCTAAATGAATGCGGTGCATACAAATAGAGGGATCAATCCCTTTTAAATCAGCTACGGACCAACCTATAGCACCCTTGTGCTCTCTAAGAACCTCAAGAAGACGACACTCTTGCTCACTTGAAAGATTAGAAGCAATGATAATAGGGAGAGTGTCATCGGGTCCTAAGAATGAATACTTAAGAGTAGTCGGAAGTGGCTTCAACTCAAGCTTTGGAGGAACCTCTAAAGATGGAAGAGCAGGGGTGCTCGCAAGATTAGGTAGGGGTTCCGGTCTAGGCTTCCAAGGAGGATAGTCTATAGAAGGAGAACAATCAAGCAATGAATTGACTTCTTCAATAGAAGCATCAATATCGAAAGCATCACTATCAAAGTAAGTCAAACATCTCTCCAAAGGATCCTCAATCAAGATTTGAGGGAGAGATTCCTCAACTATCCCATCTATCATATCCACTGAAAAACAATCCTCCTCATGTAGAGGTTGTTGTGAAGCATTGAAAACATTGAGCCTCACAGTCATATTCCCAAAAGAAATATCCATCACCCCAGTTCGACAATTAATACATGCATGAGCAGTAGCTAAGAAGGGTCGACCTAAGATGACGGGAATTTGACGCTTAGGGTCATGAGCGGGCTCCATGTCTAGAACTAAGAAATCAACCGGAAAGTAGAATTTGTCTACTTTCACCAAAACATCCTCAATGATCCCACGAGGTATCTTGACGGATCTGTCAGCTAACTGCAAAGACACCGTCGTAGGCTTCAACTCACCTAACTCAAATTGCTTATAGACAGAGTAAGGCAATAAATTGACACTTGCCCCCAAGTCAAGGAGTGCCCTCTCTATAATGTGATTACCTATGACACAAGAAATTGTGGGGGCTCCAGGATCTTTGAACTTAGGTGCAGTTTGGTATTGGAGAATTGAGCTCACTTGCTCTGTCAGAAAGACCTTCTTTGACACATGAGTTTTAGCTTTTCGCTTTTGAGTGCAAAGGTCTTTCAAGAATTTGGCATAAGAGGGAATTTGCTTGACTGCATCAAGAAGTGGCAAGTTAATCTTAACTTGCTTAAAAATCTCAAGCATTTCCTCCATATTTGCACCCTTTTTCCCAAAAGGAGAAGGGTCAGCCAAACAGGAAGGGTAAGGGGCCTTGGGCATATAGGATGCCACAGGAACACTCAAAGAATCACTTGGGGATGAAGAATCCCCTTTTTGTAAATTCTCATTCTCAACTACATCCTTTTTAGAAGAACTTGTCGATTCACCCTCAGCCTTATACTCAACTTTGTTATCTACCACTCTCCCACTCCTAAGAGTAGTTATGGCCTTAGCTTGCTCATGATATTGATCATTGGGGTTGGAAGACTCTACCCCATATTGGCCTTTAGGGTTGTTCACCGGTTGACTTGGTAAACGCCCCTCATCTCTTCTACTCATAGTTTGTGCTAGTTGTCCCATTTGGGATTCTAGCTTCGAGATGGACTGAGTGTGTGAATGGAGCAATTGAGTGTTAGACTGATGATTTGACTCTAAAGCTTGCAAAGCACTCAACACTTTGTCCTCAAAAGCTGAATTTCTAGGGGGAAGAGGTGGTTGTTGATATTGTTGAGGAGGAGGACGGTAGGATGATGATGGAAAAGAATTAGGCACATTTGGCCTTGAATTTTGGGAGAATGGAGGATTTGAGGCTTGAGGCCTCCAAGAAAAATTTGGATGGTTTCTCCATCCCGGGTTGTAATGGTTAGAATATAGATCATTACCCGGTTTGGAAAAACCTTGAAGAGCATTAACTTGTTCTTCCACAAACTCTGGATATTGCAGGGCTAAGGGACAGTCTGACACATAATGAGTTGTGCATGAACATAAAGCACACACCTCTTGAGTGGCAAGAACAGAAGTAGAAACTTGTCCCCTAGCCAAAACTTGGTCTAATTTCCTAGACAACGCCGCAACTTGCTCTTGGACATCCACAGCTTGTCCAACTTCATAAATGCCACCTCTTTTAGGGACACTAAAGGAGGTGGGTGGAGCTCTCCGACTTGCTGAGGCATGGTGCTGTGAATTCTCACTAAGGGTCTCAAAAAGATTCCATGCCTCATCCTGATTCTTGTTGAGGAAAGTCCCTCCACAAGCAGAGTCAATCATTTGACGGTTTTGTTCTGTGATACCGTCATAAAAACTCTGTACCAACTGCCAACGCATGATATCATGATGAGGACACTTCCTATGAAGGTCCAAAAATCTCTCCCAAGCTTCATGAAAAGACTCGCCATCGAGTTGAGTAAAATTTGTGATTGCTCTTCTCATATCATTGGTTTTGCCTATAGGAAAGTATTTTTTTAAAAACTCTTGTTGGAGTTGAGTCCAGGTTGTTATGGAATTTGTAGGCAAAGAACCGAGCCATTGTTTGGCTCTATCCTTCAATGAAAAAGGGAACAACCTTAACTTAAGAGCATTCTCACTCAGATTTTGCACATTAACAGTGGTGCAAAGCTCTAAAAACTCATTCAGATGTTGATATGGGTCCTCATTTGATTTCCCATAAAAAGATGGTAACATCTGAATGGTTTGCGGTCTAATTTCATAATGCCCAGTTACAGTAGGCATTTGAATACATGAAGGATTGGTATATGTTGTCGGAACAAAATGAGCCTTAAGAGGCTGTGGTTGTTGTTGTCCACCATTATCAGCCATGTCTATAGAAATAGGATTTCCTAAAACCTCAGACTCAATGGACAAACTACGAAAAGCTCTCAAGGTTCTTTCTAACTCAAGGTCTAATTTCTCTAAGTCTGGGTTGCACGAACGGCGACCAAACATAAAACAAATAAACCTACCCAATCAAATATACCAACTGTAGCAAAAATAAAATGCAAAGAGAAGGGAAAGATTTCACCGTGATAGATTGCAAAGCAGGTAGAATTTTTCTTCTTTTTTTTTTTATCAACCCGCGTTTGCTCCAATCGACTCCGCTTCTCTTTAGCTTTTTATGATTGCTGCACACCAAAGACAAAGAAAAAGAATAATAGCAAAAAAAATAATAATAATAATAAAAAAAAATAATAATAATAAAAAAATAACTAAATAAAGAATTAAAATAAAAATCAACTACTAATTTTTTAACAATTCAACAGTCCCCGGCAACGGCGCAAAAAATTGATCTGTCGTGGAAATCAATAAAATTACCAAACTAAACTACTAGTATAGTAGAGAAGTAAGGGTCGAACCCACAGAGACTGTTAATTATTTAAAAACTAAAGTTGAGATTAATTTTAATTGAAATTCACAAAGAGTGATTGTTGTTGATTTTTCCTAAAATTAAATGAAAACTATACTTAAAGCAAATATTTAACTGAATTAATGAGGAATCAAATTAAAAGAGAATTCCTAGGGTGTTGAATCCACCACTAATCTTCTAATTAGCTTCAATTGTATTAATTCTTGGGTAATTCAATTTGGATGTAAAAGACGTATTTTGGCTACAAGCCTCAATACAATCATCAAGAAAATCACGCACCAAAACCCTAAGCACGAATCATCTTTGGTCAATACAAATTGTCTACGCTAATTCTAAGGTCATAGTCACAATTTGTTTTCCCTGAGTTATGACTCGTCCTACGGTTTTAATGTATGTACACATATTACTATTGTATAACCACATAAACAAAATCACAGAAATTGATTATGTGCAATTGAATAATACGATCAATGCTTTAATAAAATCCCAATGTTATACAATCCACATCCAAGACTAATTAACCCAAAAATAAAATACAAAGAAACAATATTACTTGATTAGGGTTTCATCTAAACCCTAGGAATAAGAGAACTTAGCCCATGATCATGGAAGAGGACACCATAGCCATGGAATTCTTCATCTTCTTCTTTAGAGTTGTCTCCTTCCTTCTTCTCTTCCTCTCTAGATCTCCAAGACGGCCTCCTTTCTTTTCCAAAACCCTAGGTTACAATATTATTCCCTTTTTTCCAAAAATACCATTACAAAATAATAATTTAGGAGAATAACATAAAATCCCGTAATTAGGCATTAGGGGCCCAAAAAGGGAGTCTAAAGTGTTCCAAAATAGAGCCTATAATGTTAAAATGGGCCCTAGTCCACCTATATATGGATCAAGCCTCTCTTCTAACCTAAAATCACTTGTTTTCCACTTCTTTTCGCACTTCAAAGCCCAATATTTTCCTTTTGCTCCCAATCCACCATTAAATCATCAACTTTATCAAGTTTTCTCTGCAAAAAGATAAAATAATAATTAACTAGCAAATGCATATAGATTGGAGAAATTAAAATAATAAAAGTGCAAGAATATTTAGGATTAACAAGATAAATATGCACTTTTTAACCAGTTATCATATATGTATAAATATGTAGCAATATCCAAATATATTTTTTAGGTAAAAAAAATAGCTCCCATTATTAGAGTCACTCTAAGAATAATTTTGCAAAGTTTTGTATAATTAAATTTCTTCTAACATTTGGCTGTTGCAACTTAGTACCCCCCAAAAAAATAGTAGAAACAAGAAAAAATATGTTAAGGACTTCAAAATGAAACATTGAGAAAAATCATGGTCTATTACTTGTTGGAAGAGGAAAAAATTATGAAGGCTAAATCTATTCGTTCCTTTCATTAAAATAGGGCTTAGTTTTTATGAGAGAAAAAAACATAAATAGAAAAGACGTAAGAGAGAAAAATTTCTTTGACCGCGTGAAACTATAAAAAGTAGTCAAACATATTTTAGAAAATGTTTTAATCCAAAATAAAAGAAATAAAAATATGAAAAATTAACCATCCCGAGGTATGGTTATGCAGTAAAAATGTTGAAAATAAAATTTAAGCATTTTGAGTTCAAATTTTTTATGCATCAATCGTTGATAGTTAGAGTTTAAAAGGTAGATCTAACCATCTCTAGCTGTCACGGGAAGAGAGACTTAATTTTGTGCACATAAATTGACTAATTTAGTTCAATATATGTAAATTGACTTAATCTAGTTACCGTAAACTGTCAAAATACTTTTTGTCGATTCATCAAAATATATATATATATATATATATATATATATATGAAAAATGATGTTGCAAAGCCACACTCAACTTGTGGGAGGCAAAACTGTCGAAGAATAAGTAGCTTTGTTAGGCCCCTTTCACGTGGGGGTGTTTTTGTCCTCAGTGTGAAAAATTAACATGAGCACTTTCGTTGTATCAAATGGTGATGTAATATGATTATCTCTTTGTAAATTTTATTATTTTTGTAAATTATAAAGACAATTTTTTTTATCATAATTATTTTAAAAATTGTGAAAAATTAATTATTCAAAAAGATTTTATGAAATAATTAAAAAATAATCATACTACATCAAATAATGAATAGACGATTTTACTAAATAATTTTTATAATGTCACGATAACATTTTTTCAATTGAAGAAAATAAGATGTACGTTCAATAAAAAAAAATTTAAAATTTAAAAATATAATTTAAAAATAATTATTTAACACTACTATTACGACACTTGGACAATATTAAAACGAAAAAAAGTTACAAAAAAAAAGCATAAATATTTTTTATAATTATTTAAATTAATTTTAAATATATGAGATAAATAATATTATGTTCATCTTCTAATTTAAATTATAAATCACATGTGACGACATCATCTCATCAACCATTATTTTATTGCCACGCGTAATGACACACGTGGATTTTACAATGCAGACAACTCCCCTCTCCCTCTAATATACTCTTCCCAATCTCTAGCTATCTCTAGATTATGGTAGAAACACCGACTAACCGATCCACCAGAATTTCTGCCGCCGGAACGCCCATTCAACGGGAACGATAAACCTAATTCAGCTATTAGAACCTCACATTCCCGCGAGTCTTCGTCGCCGGAGTTTTGAACATGGGTGTGCCTAGCGAAGACGACGCCGTATTGATCCAGAAAGGGAAGAAACCAGGTGAACCTCACGTAATCACCGTCAATTGTCCCGACAAGATCGGCCTTGGCTGCGATATCTGCCGAATCATTCTCGATTTCGGGCTCTACATTACCAAAGGAGGTAATTGAACAGAATTTTGAATTTCATAGTTCTCTAAATTACCTACTTTTTTCTGTTTTGATTGTCTTTGTTTTTTGCTTTTTGTGTTTTTTAGTTTTTTCTTGCTCGGTATCTAAGGCTTCTTATGTTTAATTTGCAATGTTTTACGTTTGGATTCTGAGGCATTTCATTATTAAAATGATTTGCATTCAAAGTATTTAATTTTAATTCATTGTCGTATGTTGATAGACAATATGTTTTCGATATATGCTGATTTGATTGATTTCCTTTTTGGATGGCAAACATTTGATTGTTTAATTTGGCAGTATTTGGCGTGTTTATTGACTTACTGTGCAAGTACATGATCTTTTATATGTGTGTGTGTGTGTGATAGATTTTGTGAGTTCTGTTTCTTCTTGGTTGATTTTGGACATGCCTTGGAGTTTCAATAACCTCCTCGTGATCTTTCTTACATGCTATTAGTTTTTGCTGTTTTAGTTCCTGTTATCTGAGGTTTTTAATAATGGTGTTACGGTTTTAGGGGATACTAGGAATTTGGGTTTGTGAATGAATATTGGATTTTGTTTTGTTAAGTCCCAGTATAAACTGATATAACGTTTTTCTTTGATTTTAGATGTTTCGACAGATGGGAAATGGTGCTATGTAGTATTATGGGTGGTTCCTCACTCTAGCACAATTATTGTGAGGTGGTCAAGTTTAAAAGACCAACTTCTATCAGTATGCCCCTCATGTTTGGTCCCATTTTACTTAAACCAGCCATCTCCACGCTCATCATCTTCTCCCATTTATCTGTTGACTTTTTGTTGCCTCAATCAGAGAGGATTGCTACATGGTAAAAATAAGTGCCTTTTATTTCTAGAATTTGTTGTGATTAATTTATATATGTGCTGTGATAACATCGGTTGCTGAACATTTCTAGATGTTACTCGAGTCCTCTGTGAGCTCGAGCTCACAATCCAAAGAGTAAAAGTGACTACCACACCAGATGACAGAGTTCTGGACCTCTTCTTCATAACAGATAACTTGTGAGTGTTTCTCGATTAATTTTTTAATGCTGAAAATACCCAATTCTGTAACGCTGTTGCCTGCATCTTAGAGTGCAGCCTACTATGACATGAAGCATGCTATTCAGAAGCTTCTTGCTTTGGCCACTCAATAGGTGGTCAATTACTGGTCAAAGTGTCTAACTTTTTATGTAGTATAGGCTCAATGGGTGAAAATTGCCTAAGTGGCCTTGTTCACTACCTCCTCATGGGGGCAGTCTGCTGATGAAATGGTGAATGGTAGACTGCAATCAATTTCATGTATTTCGATTATTTGTTTCTTTCTTTTTACTTAGTACCATCTTGCTGCTTGGATTTTGCTGCATTTTTTGTTGTTAGCACCCTGTTTAATTTTCATTTTAATGGTGGTTGATGCATATTGTTATTTCATCTTATGTTCTGCTCATTAGATCAATTCAAATTCCACTTGGAATTCTTGCATTAGACTGAGATTTGAGACCCAACTTTAGCCTCAATGGTATGACCTCGATAGTGCAATCATGAGATTATGGTCAAAACAGTTGTTTTATAATTTGGTACTTTATTTGTAACATCTGGAAGTGGAACTCCTTTACAAGTCCCATGCTTATATTTTTGCTTCTACCATGTTGTTCCCCACTTTTCTTCATCCAATGAGCAATCTCTTTGTAGGCCACCCAAGAATCTTATAGTATAAATATTTGATGCGATTATCTAATCAATATATCACCAGTAGCTTGGAGGATGGACGATGATTGGCTGGGTTTGGTTTATTGTCCCTTTGTAACTCCTGAAATGTTTTTCTTTGGCAAAATGTGACAACTTTTGTCTGTTTAGATCTTAGTCAATTGAGTCCACCTGTCATCAATATTTAATTTCTGCCACAATCTCATTTCAGGGAACTCCTACACACAAAAAAGAGACAAGACGAGACGTGTGAACAATTGCATTCTGTTTTAGGTGATTCATGCATTAGTTGTGAACTTCAGTTGGCAGGTCCTCAGTATGATAGTCAGCAGGGTTCTTCTTCTCTCTCTCCAATTGTTGCCGAAGAATTGTTTAGATGTGAACTATCTGAAAAGGAAACTTGTTCTCAGGCTCTTAGCCGAGATCTGACAAAATTAGAGAAGTCCAGTGTAACGGTAGACAATTCATTGAGCCCAGCTCATACATTGCTTCAGATACAATGCGTTGATCACAAGGGCCTTCTTTATGACATTATGCGAACATTGAAAGACTGCAATATTCAGGTATTGATCTTTCTTTTTCCCCATAAATATCTCGGACATTATAAGGTTTGGTGGCCAAGCAGCCTTCTAAAGAGTTTTTAGGGATATTCCTTTCTGTTCTTTTGTTTGTCTGAGCTAAAATGGATCCTAACAATCTTATCTTTGGAATAGTCCTCCAACCATAAGAGCTATCATCTTGTCCAGAATGACATGATTGGGGTTTCTATACCCGAAAAAAGCAAATTTTCTTAACTGGCTTTGCTTCCCTCTGCATTTCAAAAAAGGGAATCACTGCACGTCACTCTTCTCTGCGGTATTCATTCGTAAGAATCTAGGCTGTTCACACCTAATCTGATTACTGCAAATCTCCTTTTTCAGATGTCTTCTAAACTGTGATCTTAATATCCTAATTCATATTAGGTCGTAATGTCAGTTAACATAGGATAGGCTATAGCTACTGGCATTAGCTTATTTCACTTGGCATCAGTGAACTGCAAATGAAACTCCATCTCATTTTTTCTTGTAAGCCAGTGAACTGTCTCTCTTGTTTCTGGGTGTTACCACCATAGCACCACAATCAGTTTGTTAATGTCAATTGATGTGATCATTTGGATGGTTGTGATCATGCGAGTGGGTTATCTTTTACCCCCAAACTTCACAATTATATTGCCCCTCCCCCCCTCCCCCCCCCCCCCACCCTCTTTTTTTGTATGAATCACCATAAGAATGTGATCAAATCTGCATCAAGATTATGTTTGCTGATATACGTTCTTGGTTACTTCTTATTAGATAGCTTATGGTCGATTCTCTCCAATTAGCAAGGGTCATCGTGAATTAGACCTATTTATCCTGCAAAAGGACGGTAAAAAGATTGTGGACCCAGAGAAGCAAAGTGCATTGTGTTCTCGCTTGAAGGTGGAAATGCTTCACCCATTACGGGTTATCATTGCGAACCGTGGGCCAGATACCGAACTATTAGTTGCTAATCCAGTGGAGCTATCTGGAAAGGGAAGACCACAGGTTTTCTATGATGTCACACTTGCCTTGAAAACTCTTGGGATCTGCATTTTCTCGGTAAGAAAGCATGCATCACTAAGGACAGTGATTCAAGAAACCCTTGGCACATTGCAAGACGTTGGAGGTGTGGTTTGATGCAATGCATTACCTTTTCTATAACTGAAAAACTATTTTGAGGGACAACAGCCAATCGTGCCAAATTCATAATCACCAAATGTTTTCACTAAAACCATTCTCAGTCCATGAAGGCATGGAATCATGTGTTCCATTTGACAAAAAACCTATTTTCCATGTCACCCTGTCCAAACAGGTTTCTTGAATGACTATCCAATTCTATATTAGAAAGTTGAATGGTACAACACCTGAAACACTTTTCTTTTCCCTCTTGGTTTATAGGCTGAAACCAGAAGACATTCAACAGTGGATCGGGAATGGGAGGTCTACAGATTCCTTTTAGATGACAACTGCAAATTTCAATTTTCCAATATGGTTAGTAAGAAATCAGATTGTAGACAGACTGAGAAGAACATTGATGGGCTGGTGAGCTGGTCCCTTTTCTTCACCTAATCTTACTTTCACACATCCTTCTCTTATCAATGGCTCATATGTACAGTGCATTAACTTCCATCACATTTAAATGTCCATGGTTTGTATTCTTGAATCTCATTTAAGTCATAATTAATTTTCCATCAGATTTTCCTTTTCAAGTATAATCCCCCATTGAACTAGGCAGTGTAAACTCCTTCCCTGTGCATGTTTTCATTTAACGAGGTGTTTCTGCTTGTGCTTTCAACTCAGGTTGGAGGTGTGGTGGGCCCGACGGCCTCCAAATTGAGAGGTATTTTTTCATGGATCCGGTACATCACGTGGCCTTATACTCTTTTAATTACACTCTGTCACATATATTATGTCTTACTAAATAAGGTGGTACATATCTCACATAGTAGAATATAATTGAAATAAAACATTATCACGTACCATATACATTCAAGAATTTTTCCTAAATTGATAGCAACTTTAACAAAATTTAATTAAGTTCTTTTGGTGGGCAGACACGTGGCTTTAAGTGTGTGTGTGTGTGAGAGAGAGAGAGAGAGAGAGAGAGAGAGAGAGAGAGAGTATAAGCTATAAGAAATTTTTGAAAGAAGTCCCTGCCCTTCCTGTTAATTGTTGGAAGAGTTTTTCTATTTGCGGAAATCATTTTCTTACACCGAGAGATAATTTTAAGTTTAAAATTTTTTTTTTTTTTTTTACTTATCAAAAAAAAAAAAAATTTTTTTTTTTTTAATTTAGGAAAGACTGATTGATTGTTGAAAAAAATAATCCTAAGAGAAAGTATTTTATTGCCTCTTAACTTTCTGGTAGGTAAAACTAGAGTTGACATGTGCATCACGAGTCTTACTAAAAATAAAAAAAATAAATGTATGAAGAAAATTAAATGTACATCTATAGCTTTTGTATCAACTTTCATGTTTTTGGGTAAATGTTTAATATTATCTTAAAAATTTAGCAAATTTATTATAAAATTTTCAATAATTATTGATGAATGTAAATATTAATAATTTCAAAAATACATGCTTATGCCTTGTGTATATATTATTAAAAATTTATTGATAACATTAATATGTTTTTTAAGAAAAATATTCACCATATTTGCAAATATGTATGAATGTCATATTTTTATAATAACATTGTATACTTGTGCTTTTTTTAAAAAAATAAAAGTTATGGTAAAACTTAAGATTTGATTAGGATATTATTAAAAATATACATTTTATCATATATATTATTATGTTTTATCAATATAAATTATATTACAAATAATAAAATATTATTAAAAATATACATTTTCATTTTAAATTTTTTCTCATATATGCTGCTATTAACGAGACTGTTTTGCTCCCCCTCTCAATATATGTTTTTTGACTAGAGGTAATGTCGGGACTCTGGTGTTGTTCACATCTAATCAAAGGGGTAAAAGTAATAATTCATTGACACTTGGAAATTAATAAAAAAGGTTAACTTTGGCATGACCCTTTCTCTCTCTTTCTTTTCTTTGTTTTAGTTTAGTTTAAAAAATATAAAAGGACAATGATTTATAAGAAAGTTAACTTTTGCTTTATACCTAAAAAATAAAGAGTAAAAAGACATTTGGCAATCATTTTTTTAAAAAATGATTTTTATTTCAATATTACTTTTTTAACATACCTATTAAAAATATTTTTTAGAAATTAAATTGATATTGGTAGCACCACCACCACCACCACAGGATAGGTTGCAACACCATGAGATCACTAGCTTATTTTCGTTACCGCCTATTAAATGCAGTGAGGATATATCATATATGTACATGTACATATGTGTGTATGTGTGTGCGTATTTATATGTGTGTGTGTGTATTTTATGCTACATTTAGAGGTGGAAAATTGAGAGATCCATTTGGAGTCCTCGTACAGTAGGTGCATGTTTATGTATGTGAGGGCACAAATTCACTCCTCAAGAAATATGGACGCAACACAGAAGGATCATATGGCCGAACTATGCTTAGATCCCTAATCCGGTCTGAGACCTAACAATGGCAGAAGATTAACACAAACAAAAGTTTAACACAGACAGAAGCCTAGCATGGGTAGAAGTCATGGACAAAAGTCCAGTACGAACAAAAGCCTAACATGAGCAGGGGTCACGGATAGAAGCCTAGCGCGGGCAAAAGCCACAAACATAAGTCCAGCAACAAGTAGAACCTAGCCTGGACAAGAATCGGCTCCCCAAATTGGTTCAAGGGCCAAACCGAACTATGTTCCTGGGAGAGGTTTTACGTCCTATGGGATACATGGAGTCTAGTGGCGTGGTGGCTAAAGTAACATGTTTCTCTATTGGTACTTAAGCATTTAATGTGGAAGTGACTCACTTGCCTTTCATTTAATGCGACAAGTATCATGGATTGACCTTGGGAACTTGATTATGATTGTCATTAATGGGTGCCGAAAGTTAATAACGTGTAAGGATAATTAAATATCTCTTTGGTCGCTTAAAGTAGAACATGTGACCTGGATTAGGTAATTTCTTCACCAAAATTTAATTCGGCCAACACGTCTTTCTCATACTATAAATAAAGAACAAACATTCCTAAATATACATAAAAAGAATACGAGAACTCCAAAGAGACTCTCATTATAGTCTAAATGAGAGGATTTGACAATAAGTATAGCCACATACTCAATTAATCCCATTCTTTTTCGAGACATTTCTCTTCAAAATCAGTTCTTACTCTCTTTCCAGAACCACTTTCCTTTAGGTGTCCTTCTCTACACACTATTCCATTTCATTATCGGTTTCATAGGAAGAGTTTTTATTTGTGGAGATTTTATTCCTCACAATATATATGAATAGAGATTATATACATAACTGTGTGCAGGGACGGGAGAGAGAGAGCATCCACATGATTTTTGAAATTGAAGGGATTTGAGAAAGAGAAAGAGCTTCCTGATTACAAAGTAGAGAAATGTAACTTTGGAAATGGAAGAGTTTTTTATATAGAGAGGAAGAGGTGTTGGCTATCGTCGGTGGTGGTGGTGTCCGTATTGGCAGCAACCTGGTGATAGTGCATTAACGAAATAATAGTTAGAAGTTGAAACAAATAAAATATAAAGATAAATTTTTTACTAACAAAAAATAATTTTTTTTTTTTTTTGCTTTTACTTAAAAAGTCTTTTTTTTTTTCTAGTTTTTTACTTTTAGTTTTTTTAAAGGTATTTTTTAGTGCAAATTAAATATTATTTTTAAATTTTTTATTTAAATAAAAAAAGTATTTAAACAAATATTATCAAGTGCACACTATAATTATTATATTTTATTATATATAATATGTTTTATTAAAACAATTAAGACATATTATACAAAACAGAAGAATATAATTAAAAAAATATATTTCTACATCATTATATTCGATTCACTCAAGAATTTTCCGTTAAATTGTCTATTGCTAAATACTAACCCACGCATGGGCAACACGGGGCACCATGCCACTGAACAAAGTGCGGTCCGTTGGATAACATTATCCATATATATCATCCATGGAACAACTCAACAATACACGTGTAAATTTCCGTAACCCATCTTCTCCGCTGCATCTGCATGCTAATGCTTCTCTGCCACGCCACGCGGTTGCTTTCCGATTTTATCAACATAATATATAATAATATTTGTCGCAATCGTGGCAATCGCCACCGCAAAATCTTCTCCCAGATTTCAATCATTTCCAGGGACTCTGTCTCAACAAACATTAAAAACCCTTACATAAATCTATATAAAAGAAAAAGATCTTGAAGGCGGGTTTGGATTAAAAACTAGGGTTAGGGTTCTCTTTTTTCTGTTTTCAAATGTTCTTTTCTTGGAATAGTCAATCAGAATGACACAAGCTTCAACGCATCGAGTCTCTGCTTATCTCCTCGCTCTCACTCAAGAAATCGAGAAAAAGCTTCAACGGGTTCGTCGTCTATATATATATATATTTATATATATGTTTATATATTTCCTTATTTGTTTCGACCCAAATAATTTGTTGCAATTAACCAGTTCGTTTAATTACCGAGTTCCTTAAGCGAGCCGATTCTTGCATTTAAATTAATTTGTGTGCTGAATTTGTTGCAGGCACAAGCGTCGTCGTCGCAGCGACGCAACTTCTTGCAAGAGTTGTTCGCGGACATAGCTTTAGAAGTCGATGACCGGGCCAGAGGTGAGTTGTGGTTGTGTATAGCTTCTGTTAATTCATTTCGATGCTTAATGTGTTCATAGATTGTATTCATGCTGGCTTGTTCTCCATTTCTAGATTGCAATCGTAAAGGTCCGTTTGGATTGCACCTCAAAATTGATTGTCCCATGAAAATTGAATGACTCTTTGGATAGATAAATATGATCTCCATCTCTCGTAGTACAGCAAGAGAAATCTTGAATATTGTCATTTCATGAAAACCAAATATTGAGCCCTTATAATTAACTGTGAATGCGGTTCTCGTGATGCTCGTGATGCCAGCCTGGATCATAAAGAGCTGAGTGTTCCTGTAGACACAGTTGTACCAATTGCATCTTCAATTATTCTTTGCTTTGACCATAGAAAGCTATATGGATACAACATAACATTCATATTCATCCTAATATGTCTCAGAAACTCTGTTTTGTTTCTTAGATAATGATACATCTCTGTTTCCTTTCTTGGCGCCATAAAATTTTTCATAGATAATGATACATCTCTGTTTCATTTCTTGGCACCATAAAATTTTACATAGATAATGATACAAATGTGTTAATGAATTCTTTGCTGGTGGCCTGTGGAATCCTTAGGCTGTGTTTGTTTCACTGGAAAATAATATTCTAGATGAAACTTTTTAAATTATTTACCCCACTTTTTCAATTGTTTGTTTTTAATTTAAAAAATTGTTAAAAAATGTTTTCCTTCCTTCTGACTATTTGATTGTAGAGGTGGTTATTTTGTTAAGAGAAAGATATTTGAGTTATTTATTTCTCCTTTTTCTTGGTACCTGTTTTTGGTAACTGTTTTTGGTAACTATTTTTTGTAGTCGTTGCCTGTTGGGTTCTTGTTGTAAACCTACCTTCTATAACATTTCCTCAAGTGTGGAAGAAAACTTCCTGACTTAAAGTTGGCATGTTGTTTCCCAATATCTTCCTTATATTTGGGAATACATTTATTATTATATTTTTAAAAATAAATTTCAGAATTCCAAACGACATGACTTTATCACTTATATCTTGAGGGGGGCCGTGGTCCCCTCTGCCTATAGATAGATTTTTACTGCCACTTATAACAAATTTGCCCGCCTCTATGTGATGAAAATCTTGGCTCTGCCCCTTGCTCCTCATGCTCTGTTTGAGCTGCACAAACAATAACCCTTTTCTTTTTGGGTTTAAAAATGAAATTTGTTCGCTCTGGGTTTCGCTCAAGCACATAGTAATGTGTATGCATTCAGTAGGCTCACACATACATGGACATAATGTCAAGAGCAGAAAGTAATGAATAAGTTTGTAATTACGTAAAAATATGACCATTCTAATGGATGTATATACTTTTTGTAAGTTTTTATAAATTTACATACTGAAATGTTTGTATACATATGATTAATCACATTTTTTTTGTTAAGTTGATTAATCATAATTTCTGAGGATCAAATCCTATCATTTATCAGCTTTCTGACATAATTGCCTGTGCTGAGTGTTATGTAATCTATACTTTGATGTTCTCATATTATGCCTTGGAATTGAAACAGATTTAATTCTGAACAAGGAAGATCTAATTTCCCCTGCAGAAGATGGGGCTGAGGGTCCATTATGCTTTTACAACGTGCTTGCTGATCATTTTGTTTGGGTGCCTGAGAATGGAAAACCAATCCTTGACTTGATTGTCCAACTCTGGAGCCAGTCATTTGCGTCTAATATATTCTCCCTTTTGTTCCACAAATGGGTATGTGTGCTTGTTTATGGTGAAATATGTTTAAATAAGTTTTCCTTCCAGCCGCATGATGTTGAACTGCTTTGGTGAAATTTTATTTTGAGAAACTTTTTTTCGTTCCAGCCGCATCATTTTTTCTATAAAAAAGTATACTTAAATTGTCAAATTGAGGTCATCTTTTCCTACCTGACTACCTGTAGAATGAAGGGTTTACATGTGAAATTCCTGGGGTTTTCATTGGAGTAATTTAATATTATGTAATGAATTGAATTTTGTTTAATTAATTTGGAAAATCCGCCAAATTTTATAGAGATGGACTCCTGCAGTCATGCTAATATTGGTACCAGTTGATACCGTATAATGCTTGAAGACGTGGACTGAAATGTCTAATGTTTTTCTATATTTGTTTCTGCTCGACTAAATCTCAGGATTTTAGGCTACTCTTTAGCGAGTTTGACATATGATAAAGATTGATGCGCTCGGAACAAAATCTCTAGTTGTTCCTTTCTTTCTTAAACAAATAAAATATTAGCTGTATGGATTAGGGACTTGGGGGAAAGAAATACTTATCCTGTCCAGGTTAAAGGGAATTTAATGTAATCTAGGAACTCTCCTTGTCCAAGAAACTTTAGATGTTCATTTGGTTGTTGACAAGGGATAGGACAAGTTTGTAAGATACAGTGACGTACGAGAGGTCACAAGTTTCCCAAGTTTATTGGTTGTGTGAGAAAATTGTCTACCAAAATGAGGATGGGGCCAAATATTCGTTGGAGGAACTAGGATTGGCCAAATGTACAATTTTGGACAAGTTTTAAACCGATGGTAGCAACCAATTCTAATGTTTCACCATTTGGAGGAATCCTCCATTCTCAGAAGTGATGCTAATTCTGGAAACATGGATCATAAGTTTTTAATCTTGGCCACTCTTGCATCCAAGATGCTATTGCTATCATTAATAGTATTACTCAGTGTTACCTAGAATGTGGATTGTTATGGTATAGGAAACGAGAACGAGAACGGGAACGGGAAAGTAGATCATCACTTGTTATATAACATGGTACGTTAGGGTAGGTTTCTTTGGATCGCTTTGTTGGAACAAATTTATTTGGAACAGTGATATGCTTTTTGAGTGTATTTGTAATAATATTAGTATATATATATATACACCAAAATGATTTAACGAATTAAAGCCATTATAAAATAAAATTCCAATGAAGTATGTGTATTTTGTATAATTTTTTTTGGACTTTTGATATTTTAGATCAGAATACTAAATCTTGCGTTCCAAATCACTAATGATTCATGTTTTAGATCGTGCGATCCTAATTCACAAGTTTGTTAGGGGATGAGCGAATTGTGGTAACCATAGTATTACTCCACTTCGTACTTGTTGGGGATCTATATTGTTGGTTTCTTAAAATACTTTGGGTATTTTGTAGCATCCCTCTTTCTTGTGCAACTGGTTTCTTACTTCATTGATATTTTTTTAGTTTTTGTTTCAGTAATCTTCCTGCCTAAAAGTAGCAAGAACTCTAGCCTTCGCTCTTATCTTAGGACAACGACGAATCATGGTAATTTGGGCAAATATTTGCATTGTAATTTGGACATACGTACAAATATGGGGTCCAAACCTATATACCAAATTATTCACTAAGCTCGAAGAAGTCCATAGTGGGGGTGCTCCATCCCTGTCACCCAGAAAACAAAGATCCAAAAAAGAAACTCTTTAACTTCAAAATTGGCTTCTTAGATCTTACTCCTTTGAATGATTAAATGATTGATGATTATTCTCTCTCCAAGTACACCACTTAAGGCACGACAGAGCCATATTCCAAGACTTTTGTTTGCTCCTATTAATTTTGCTTCCTCTCTAGCTAGCAAGTAAATCAAACGCTTTTTGGGGACACCCAAATCTGCAAGTCATCCCAAATAAAACAAGTACAGTCAAACCCTTTTATAATTAATAGTCGTGAAAGATTAAAAATTTATTAATTATTAGAATTATTAATAATTAAGTTTTCTTATATTTTCATTAACAAATAAGTGTTTCTTACATGTAACTGATTTTCTGTAGAAAAATAAGATCTTATATGCAATTTTTCATTGACATTTTAGTTTTTCTCAAAAAATAGATATAATACTACGACTTATGGCATAAAAAATACCTAATGTCCATTTCAAGAAAAGAAATTGTGTTTCCTGATGTTATAATTTTTTTTTTTCATTTACAATACTTTGAATCTTCAATTATGTAAAATTAATAAATATAATTATCCAGACATGTCTTAAATGTGATATATATATATATATATATATTAGTACATATATAACTAGATTATCTCTCTAATAATTCCACTTCATCTCCCCTCCTGTCCAAATTATACACATCTAGCAACTCCAACGTTGCCTCTTATCCCTAATCTGCTCTATGGAAAGTAATCCCATGCCACACCAGCTTGAAGAAGGGTTAGAATATTCTGCCATCATTGCAACATTGTTATATGCTATTCCATAATTTAGTAAAAGCCTCCCTTAAGACAATCTCCCGATGCCATTCAACATGCCAAAAGCTCACAAGATTTCCATCCCCAATTGAGAAATGAATATGTTTACAGAATTTATCCCTATACCCTTGTAGAGATTGACCCCATAAGAAGTTAAGAACTATTCACCTCTCCCATGTACCAATCACCTGTAGAGCCCCAATATTTCATGGTCTCAACTCTCTTCCAAAGGTTAACCCTATCTTAAGCTAAATATCCATGACCATGCCATGCTTGGTTGAATACTTCTAAGATCTTTACTCCCAGTCTCCTCTTGAGTGTCGAAGCCCTGCTGCTTTGAAGTGTGGTGTGGTGTCATTAGGTTTGTGTGGAGCAAAAGATCATTTTAATATATTTTTGAGATTGCATAGGTTCTAGTTATTATTCTATCCCTACGATCTAATATAAATTTTGGGCTTTTAAGTTATATGGATTTTTATCAAGTTTGAGGAGTCTTAATTGTAGTTCTATATGTGTAGTATAGTTTGGACTAGTTTTAGGGTGTTTGTCTTTTATTTTAACAAATAATTGGAAGTTGTGACCTTGATGGTATGTTAAGTGTTATTTCTTGGAGATTTTTGCCCAAATTTCAAGGCTATGCAGAGCTACCTTTGGTTGGCTAGAATCAAGGGTAGGATTGTCAATTAGGTGGAGCAAGCCTTAGGTTTGACGGTAAGGCCTAATTCTTTTTACTTAATTTAAGTTTGAGCTGAGCTGTGTTTTGTCAAAAGTTTGAACTCAACTGACTATGGGTTATCCCTTGCTTTACTTGAGGCTTGGCCGGCTACAGCACAATAGTATTTCAATATATTATGTACATCTTTTTCGTAATAATATTCTCTAAAAATTAACAAAGTTTGTGGTTGATTGAGCTTTTAAATTATATCTATGAGGTGGTGGGTTCAAAAACCCAAGCCGAGGAAAGTGGGGAATTATTGTATCATCCAAACTGTTTTGGAGAAAATTTGAATGACTAATTTAATTTGGGGGTACTATTCTCTAAAAATTAGCCAAGTTTCGTGTGGTTGATTGAACTTTTAAATTATATCTATTAGGTGGGGGGCTTTAGGACGTGATGGTATTATTATTGAGGTTTCGAAGTGTTAAGGGGAGGAAGGCGTGGCTTGGTTAATATATTTATTTAATAAGATTAAATAACTAAGAAAATGTCTTATCAGTGGCAAAGAAAACCTTTTCGTACCTATATTTAAAAATAAAGAGGATATGCCAAAATTATACAAATTATCATAATATTAAATTAATGAGTTAAACTATGACTCTCTAGGAGAGAGTGATCAAACATCAATTAAGACTTGAGACAATTATATCGAAGAATTAGTTTGGGTTTATGCTAGGAAGATTAACAATAGAAGCTATTTACTTGTTAAGAAGACTTATGGAAAGACATAAAAAGAAGAAAGATCTTATATGGTGTTTATTGATTTAAAGAAAGCATGTGATAAAGTCTCTTGAGATCTAATATGATGAGTTTGAAAAAAGAAATGAGTTACAAAACGATAAAAAGAGATGTATGATGAGCTTGTGACTATCGTAAGAACAACTATTGGAGAAACAAGGGAATTTTTTATCATAGTATACTGACATTAGGGGTCAACATTAAGTCTTTACCTTTTTGCTCTAGTAATGGATGAGTTGACTAAGCATATATAGGATGAAGTTCCATGTGGTATATGCTTTTTGTTAATGACATTATTTTAATTGATGAAATTGAAAGAGAGAAATTTTAAACTAGAGGTTTGGAAAAAGACTTGAGAGTTGAGAGGGTTCAAGATAAATAGGACTGAAAATTGAACATCTTGAGTGTAACTTTAGTATAACTAGGAACACAAATTGGGATATAATGAAAATTGAAAATCAAGAGATAATAAAAAGTAATTTTTTTCGTTATTTAGGTTTACTTATCCATCAAGAAGGAGAATTTGGAGATGATGTTGTATGGAATAAAAGTGCATATGGCGTATTATATAATCGACATATACCTCTAAAATTGAAAGGTAAATTCTATAGAATGCCTATTTATATCAGTAATGTTGTATGGAGTAGAATGTTGTGCAGTTAAGAACATGTTAATAAGTTGAGTATAGGCTTATAGCCGAAATGAGGATACTGAGATGGATGTGCGGATAAGATATGAAAAAATAAAATTAAAAATGAACACATTTGTGAAATGGTAAGAGAAGCACCTATAGGAGATAAATGATAGAAAACCGGTTAGTATAGGTCATTTACAATGAAAATCATTGAATGCATCGGTAAGGAAGAGTGACATAGTTTGTATCAAGGGTCATGCTAGGGGGTGAGGGCAACAAAGACCTTGGTAGATAACATGTGGTCTAACTGAGGAAATGGTCTTAAATAGAGTAGAATGACAAGACATGATTCATGTAGCCCATCCCAAAGAGTTGGAATAAGGTTTTAATGAGTTGAGGTAGGGGTTTCAAATCCTAAGTCAAGGAAAGTGAGAAATTGTTGTATCACCGTAACTTCTTCTTCTTTTTTTATTTGAAGCAAAATGAATGACTAATTTAATTCGGAGTGCTTGAACTCGACTTGATGTCTATATCACAAACTGGGCTGAGCTCAAGTCTCTTCCCCCCCCCCCCCCCCCTTCCCCACCTCCCCCCTCAATTTGTGCCAAGCTTGAGCTACATTTACCCTCTTCAGTCAGCCCTACTTGATTGTAAGAGCTAATCGAAGGGTTGAAATCAAAATTCCATTTCCATTTTGTCCTATTCTTAGGTTTGGGATGCCGTTTGTTTATGGGAAATCCATTTTTGAAGAATAAGATTCCCCCAACAGCCATGTTTACTAAAGGCAATCGAAGCTTATAGACAATAGGAGGTCCAATGGCCATGTTTACAGAAGGCAATGGCGAAATAGTATAAAAGTGATGGGAAGTTCAGCACAATGTTATCTAAAACGTGGATTATTATGGTGCGCGGAATGGGAATGGGATCGTGGTATGATGCATATTTTAAATGCGGTACGATTGGGGTAGGCTTATATAATTGACATAGATGGATTATGGTTGGATATGTCTAATTGTAAGAGTATTTTATTTTTATCCAAAAATAATGAAAATTAATATCACAAAAGTGAACAACTTTTCCATATAATTTTAGAAATTTATTATATTGAAATAAAACATGTAATAGTATGAACCAACCGAAACTTATTTATGTTGATTTTTTAATTTGCTGCGCACTGTTTCCATTATTCTTCTCTCAAAAAGAAAATTAATGAAAAAATTAAGAAGAAATTTTTTGGATCACTAAATTTAATATTTTGAAACTAAGTGTTCCTTATTTTGGAACACTTGTACCAAAATGAGGATCTCTAGGTTATTACCATTTTTTGGTAACTATGGTTTATCATGCACTAGTCATGTTACTTTTGTGGAAGTTATAGCATGCATTTACTCAATTAGAGATTTAATGAACTTATTTATTTATCGATGGGAATATTTTGCAGTTAACTCTCCACCACCCTCCTTCTATTGTGCTGTTCCTGTAATGTTGCTTGAATCTTTTTTGGACAGTGTAATCTTGCTTGAATCTATTTTGCAGTTGTTTGAAGTTCAACTTGATAATTCTGATGTCCTTCTCCGTTACTCATCTGCTCTTGTTCAAGGTGCTGCAAATGTCTTCTGGTATGGATATTAACAATTGCTCTTGTACAAGTTCCTCCAAGTGATTACATATAGATTGTAATCATTTATCAGTCACCCATGAATTTGATTGACAATGGCTTTTTTGGTGTTACATTGAACAGTAGCAATTACCATTGAATGTTTCATGCTTTCTGTAGAGCATGCTTATGTATAAATACAAAAATTAACTTGCAGCTATCCTTTTTAGGATGACATTTTAGAATTTAAGATTGCTTTGTGCTCTTTTGAGTGATAAAAAGACATAATATTTTTCGTGGTTGATTGATGTAAGATTCCAATTATTTAAAAATTCTGAATTTTATTCTCTTGTTCCCTATTCCTAGGTCAAGTGGAGCATTGAAAATTTTAAGGCAACTTTTCTTGTTGCATGGAATGTTTCCCACTAGTTCAATGAGAACTGGTTCTTCAAGACTACAGAATAATTTTGCATATACATGCATCCTTTTTGTTCATTTCTGTCCTTTTCCTTACTAACACGTAACAAAGATCAAGATAACCTCATTGTATACACGGTAGTCTGGTTCTGTCCAATTTATCTTGTCAGTTTCGGGTGGGAGAGAGTTTGATCTGCAGAAAGAGGGAAGACTTGTCAGGCCTACCAAAATAGAAAGGATAGGGATCGACTTGGACTCCGTAGTGAACATTGTGAGAATAATGTAAAAAACTTCCATTTCTGCTGATTGCTTCTGCTCTGACCACACACATGTATAGGGTAACAGGATGGAACATTATCATATAATAATGAGCGGAATGGTGGGCTTGTGGCTCCTAATTTTGAGAGAGCAGTTTCACTGGCAATTGATCTTTGAAACGATTTGCTTCTTCTTTATCAGTAAAATATCACTATAAAGGGCACTCGAGGAGGGGAAACACTTATATATATAAAAAAAGGGACCGGCAATAAATTAAAGAGTAAGATCCCACAAAAAATCCATGTGCTTTCCTAAATACGAAGGATATTTTTCCTTAATCCAAAAGAAAGACTGCACAAAAATCTATCCTTGATCCTCCAAAGGGGAATATCCACCCTTTCAAAAATTCGACTATAATTCTCTCGTCAAAGGCACCACACGACAAATAGGGGCCATCCTCCAAGCAATACGCAGCTCCTTCCAGATCCTTTTGCACCACCATCCTGCAAGAACCTCTTTGAATGTAGCCGGTATAACCCCAGAGCAACCAAATATGTTGAATAACATGCTCCACAACTCCCTCGCCATCTTCCAATGCAAAAAAAGATGATCTACACTTTCACCCTCTTCCTTGCACATGATGCATTGGTTAGGGAGGTGATAGCCTCTCTTTTGCAAGTTCTCTATTGTAAGGATAGCACTCCAAGCTGCTGACCAAGCAAAGAAAGCTGCTTTTATAGGAACCCTCGATTTCCATAGAACCTTCCATGGAAAGCCTCTACTCGCCTCACCCATCAACCTTCCAAAAATGACTGCAATAAACTTCTTTTTTTTTTTTCCTTACTCACCTTCCACTCAATTTCGTCTTCCCTTGCTTCCCCAACCCCGATTATATAAAATAGCTCCATAAACTCCACTTTCCCAAGCTCCCAATCAAAAAAAGTCCCGCCTGAAACAAGGACTCCACACCCTATTCCCACCCTCCAAAGTAATGCAATCCCCCACTCTAGCTTTTTAATCAACCGTGATGCTCTACAAATGCGGAAATTTCTCCTTCAATGGGCCCTCTCCATGTCACATATCCTCCCAAAATTTGACCCTTGAACACCCCCCACCCACATGAAATTGGATGAGTTTGCAATTGCTGGGTTGGGTTGGGTACAGGTGATCCCAGAGACACAGTTAGAGGGGGCGGGACTCAGAAATGAGTCAACAGAGGAAGGTTAGTGATGTCCCAGAGTTCACTGAGGAAGCAGGGGATGTGTAGCAGTCTCAGGTAGACCGTATGCCGTTTCAGGATCTACGAACAGGGAGGTAGAGGCAGAAATAGGGAGGAGGGTACGGAGTCGAATGATCTGACTTTGTGCGCATTGTGGAGCTGGAGGAAGAAGCAGTGGACACTGAGTGTTCCATTAAATGCTATTATACCAGGGGAAGCTCCGGTGAATTTAAAAGAGTTTTTTTTTTTTTTGGGGGGGGGGGGGGGGAGGGGGGGGGGAACTAGAAGCTGGAAGTATCAAAATAGGCATCACAAAGGATTAAAGAAATCAGTAGGCACCTGGGGGGGTCAGATTCTGGTCAGGAGGAGGAACTTCTGAAGGTTGTGTACAGAATTGAGAAGGAGAATAGGCAGGGGGGAATGGTGGTTCCGAGAATAAGGAAAACACAACAGGAGATCTTGGCCCAAAAATTGAGGAGGGGAATTGTGGACTTTTAGATCAACGGTAAATTATGATCGCGATGGAGAGGGGTCAAAAGGGGAGGAGGTAGGTAAGGAAGTGGTTGCATGGAATGCTCAATGGTGGGGAAAATATTGTCTTGGAATGTAAGGGGTCTGAATGATCCAGATAAACAAGCGGTAATCAAAGCTATGCTGAGGGAGTGGAAGCTAACGGTTGTTTGTTTGCAAGAAACAAAGATGCAAGATGTTACAGTGCAGGTAGTTAGGAGCTCGTGAAGTGCTAGGTGGGTGCTTACAGGAGTGTCTGGTCCTAATGAGGGCGGGGATAGAGGTAATTTCTGGGGAGAATTGCAGGGGGAGGCTAGGAGAGGTGAGGAGTTATGGGTGATAGAGGGGATTTTAATGTGACTTTTTTTTCCTATGAAAGGAAAGGAAGGGGAAGGCTTACCAAATGCATGCGGGAGTTCTCAGGTTTCATTGATCAGAACCAGCTAGTGGATTTACATCTGGAAGGGGGAAGATTCACATGGATCAGTGATAGGGATTTTCCAGCCATGTCTCGGCTTGAGAGGCTCCTTCTTTCCGGTGCCTGGGGGAGTAAGTTTCCTGATTCTAATCAAACTTGCTTTCCGAGGCTGGTGTCAGATCATATTCCCATTATGTTGGACTTTGGAGGGTTGAAATGGGGGAAAAGTCCGTTTTGTTTTGAAAATATATGGCCCAAACATCTAGGGCTCAGAGACATGGTGGCTCATTGGTGGCAGGGGTATGACATGCCAGGTAATCCGAGTTTTGTCATGGCTAAGAAGCTTAAATTTCTGTAAAGGCTGTTTGGGAATATTCAGGCTAAGAAGTAGAGGCTGCTGATAGAAATTCGACAGTTGAATAAGGAGCTGGAGGAAAGTGGCTTAAATGAAGGAGAGAGTATTCGTAGGGATGGCCTAAAAGGGGAGCTGGGAGTGGCCTTGAAAATGGAATAAATATCTTGGAGGCAAAAATGAAAGGACAGTGGGAACAAAAATAGGTAACATTAATTGGATACCATTGATAAATTTTCCATTAATTTCATTTTGATTACATCCTAAATGGAATATTGTATAATAAAAAATGGAATACTGGATGCCATTGATACATTTGCCATTAATTTCATTTTGATTACATCATAACGGCATATAGTATAATCAGAAACGGAATATTTGTGATCCAAGCCAGTGGGAAAGTGACATGGTTATCAAACTGGATTTGACAATTCCAAGTGCTTTTTCTGCATATTCTTTTCCCGAGTTACAATAACTATGCCTTACTAATTGGTTCTTTTTGCTCGAAGCGCTCTTTGTTTTTTCAAGGGGAAAAAAGGAAGATAAAATATGTATATATATTGAAGTTGATAAAATATCTTGATTATAACATAGTTATATGTTTGTCTATAGGATTGACATCCAAACAAACACGAGACGTTTCCAATCCCTCTTTAGGGTAAGATTCCTGTTTTAGGATAAAATACTTTACCAATTTTTTAATTTATTGAAATTTATAAAAAAAAAAAAAAAATCTTTATTGAAAGATATAAGCAAAGATATTTTCCTTCACTCTTGTCCTCTCTGTTGGATTCAGTATCTTCTGGAGGAAGTTGCGTTGGTGCCTGAGCGATTAAAGAAAATTCCCTTGCAGGTCAAGCATTGACCCTAGCCATATTTTTCTCACATGCTAATGTTTCATGTAGTGAGTCATTACTTCAATGAGTATTTTTAGCGCAGATATCATAAATGGCAAAATATTCACTGGGCGTTTTTCTCTACTTTTCAGGCCCAACGAGATTTGTTTCTTCTACTTTCAAGGTTCATATTCTTTTACAACTTAGGTAGGCCTGATCAGTAGTACTACTTTTTTGTTGAACATCAAGATGTGGATTCCTGAGAGTTTGATCTTATGTTTTTCTATAGTGGACAAACTTGAAAGCTTCTTGAAGCAATTTCCTGATTTTCCAAATACTTTCTTGGTTGGTGGCCCAGCAGACATTTTTGTTATTGAACTCTCTGATCAGGTAAAATTGTGTTACTATTTATAGATTGCATCCCTTGATGCGTGTGATATTGCTCATGGTGAAGTGTTTTTCTTATTATTTTAAGTTTTCCTCATTGGTCAGCTCCAAAAGTTGAAGGTGGAGCCAGTACTACTACATTACCTTTCTCAGACTAAAGTTCTCCAGGGTAAATAGTATTTGAATCACTGATCTTACATAATATTTAAGTATTTCGAATTGTTTGGCTTTAATATGATTTAGGCTAGATCATTGCATTGCGACTGATCTCTGCAGGTTTGGCACTGAGAATGACCACTAGTACAAGATTGAAAACTTGCTTATATAGCTTCACTTCTCCTGGTGGCCCAATGTATCCAACAAGAGTTGTTCGTCATGCAGCCTGGGATGCATTAGATTTGCTTTTTCCTGTGAGTAATTTTTTTTTCTCACATTTAGCCCAGACATGCAAAGAATTTCAATGCGAACAAATGACTATGCTTTTTGATACTGATATCAAGTCATATAGCCAATCAATGCATGATTATTTTGGGTGTTTGAATGTGCTTTGCTTTATGTGCAAAAATCCTACCTTTTGTACAGGAATTTATCACGAATGTTTGTTCCATTAGACAATTTATGAAAAAGACAAACTAGACTCAACATTGTAGAATGGCTATTATTATTCCTTACATCCTTTGGTATATGCTGGAATTCTTGAAATTGAGAGTTTTATGCTCATTAGTATCAAACAAACATATAAAATAAGGCTTTTGGTTTTTTTTGTAAGTGACAACCTTGGAAGCGACCTCCTCTGGAACTTCTTACAGAGCAGCTCAACCCCCCGTCCCCACTCTCTTTCTTCTTGTCTCTCCGTTTTTTCCTCTGGTTGTAATCTGCCCCCCACATTAAAACCTCTATGTTGCCACCCAATTCAATGTTAGGCTTCACCAATTTCGTGTTATGGTTACTCTACATTTCTAGAAAATCAATGCACATACCTCTACATTAGTGTTCTAGATTGAGGCTTGTTGCATTTACCTATCTACTTATAAGGAACCAAAAAATATCATTACCTAGAGTTGGTCCTGCCAATGTGGGGTGTTGGAGGGGTATCCCGTGCAGAAAACATTTAGCAACATGAAGCTTTTTACCATTGCACCTAGCAGTGGCCGCTAACCTAATCTACTTATATTAGAGAGAATTCTAAACAGAGCCTTCAACTGTGCTTTTATATTTCAGAGCATTTAAGTGTCGGCTGCATACGAACATACTTGGATTCGGTGCAATGTAAATATTTTTATTTAAGCTTGACTGGATTACTTGTCTATTAGTATTGTAAATCAACCTAAATTTGACTCTCTCTCTCTCTCTCTCTCTCTCTCTCTCTCTCTCTCTCTCTCTCTCTCTCCCCCTATTGGTATGAATTAGATATGATACTATTTGCTGAATGCAGAGTTTATTTTCAATGGTATTACATAAGGAAGTATGGGACAACAAATTTAGTGGCAAGCATAAATTTTATTGAGCTGTTGCTCATTTATTGAGAATTTTGATAACCGGTAGTGTCTGAAATTTCTGCTTTGTTCTTTCTTGACGTGTCTGGCGATATTGATGGCAATGACATTGGTGGTGCTTTGGTTCAGGTTGGGCGATACCCTCGGCATGTGATAAGTTTGTTTTTTCGGTTGCTATACCCATGGTACTGGCCCTCTTCTTGTTGGAACTTCATAATGTCTTGCATCCAGGCAGTACTGTATTCTCTGTTGAGATTGATTTTTTCCGGTTGGGAGAATTTGACAAAAGCTAAGAACTCCTAGACATATGTGTATTACAGAATTTTGAATTCATGGTCTCTTGAAGGGCAGATTTGTCTGGTGTGCGTTGCCTGTGTCAATTATTGTTTGTGGAACATACTGAATTCATTATAATACAAAATTCAAAATGAGGTTTGGATTCAGATTATTACCCCTTCCCCCATGTTGCTGCGGAGCTTATTTCAGCACTGGCATGTGCCGGTGGGTTTTGGGAGTATATATGGTCCTCTTATCATGCTTGACACCAGACTGACTTTTCAACATTTCAGTTACATTATTTCTTCTTTTTTTTTTTTTACTTCCAAAATTATTTATTGATTTATTGTTTTCCCACAATAATTTAGCGATGCTGACAAATTTTGCAGTACGAGTCTGACTTTTCAACATTTCGGTTCCTTTTGTGTGTGCATTTTCCCTCTAGTTTCTTTTTTTATTTTCCTTCCAAAATTAAGTGTTGGTTTATTCTTTTCCCACAAGAATTTATTTGGCGATACTGAAAATTTAATCTTATGCAAAGATTAGTGGGACTGAGTTCAAGAGCTTTGTTACATTATTTCCGGGGGGGGGTGAAGGGGTGGGGGCCACAAAAAAGGTGGTGGCGAAATTTCAAATTTATAGCGAAAAATGATGGGATAGTGATGTGTATCGTTATGATACAGAACATTGTTAATAATAAAATATTACATCATTTGGGCTATGAAAGAAGTACAGCATTACTGTAAGTGGACTTGTCGTTTTTGGTTAATTCTAGGGATACCTTCCCTAACTGCCAAGAAGACTAAAATGACGTTCATGCAGATGATTCAGCTTATTAGAGGGAGACTCGATTCGTATGCTGAGGCCAACCCCTTGAAACAGGATTTTGGATAGCCACGATGCGCATGACCAACTAATGAAAATTTCAAGTCGCTGCCACCTTTTAACTGTGTTCCACCATTGAACTTGCTAAACATCCTACCAACAAAACTTCCAGACAATCAAAGAGAAACAGAATATTTGATTTTCCTTCTACATTACAGCATTATATACCAAAAATTTACGCAAACGAAGGAAAAAAAGGAGAATAACCACACAAAAAAATATGCTTGTATCTAATTAACTGTAGACCAGCATACCGGACAGCAGAACTAGTGGTTGATTGTAAAGCATTACAGTTGACAGACAATGGACAGTGCATTACTTTCCTAATGATTCTTAGTCCTAGGCCTGGCAAAACGGTTCCAAATCCGTCAACCCGCCCTAACCCGTCCACTATCAACCCGTCTTAACTCGCCCATTTAGTTAGCGGGTCATAAATGGGTTGGGTAATAAGGAATCCGTCAATTTAGCGGGTTGAATATGGGTGTTTGACGGGTTGAGAATAAAAAATAATAAAATAGTATAAGAATATATATATATATATATATATTTCTCCATTTATATATAAGAATATATATAGAGATATATATATATAAGAATATATATATATAAATATATATATATATATTTATATCTCTATTTGAAAAAGAATAAAATACTAAAACATATACAATAGATTATAAAACAAAATTAATATTTAGAGAATGTAATTCAACATCACCATATATATAAACAAAACACAAACCAAAAATTTGTGATTCAAAATAAGTTGAATTGGTCTTCATTAGGAGCTTTGAATATCATAAACAATGTGCACACATATTTGTTTGTTTGTCATTTTTGCTTGTGAATGTCAAGGAAAAAAAATTCTAACACTCTCCGAACTCCAAAGTGACGGAAAACTCATGCACTAAACTAGTCCCTAGAGAAAAAAAAAATTATATATTAAATATAACTATTAAATGTACTAAATATTAGTTATTAAAGAGTAAACTGTACACTACTCCAATAAATCAAATTTTAAAAACTCCTTAAACTGGACCATCAAAAATAAAATGGCTAAATAGAACTAAAATTGTAAGGTCGTGTTTGGCTCGAGCAGTTCTTAAAAAAAAAAAAAAAAGTCAACTCCTCCAACAAGTTTTATTAAGAGAAAAATGAAAAAATGAAAATCAATTGCTTCTTCCCAGATTAAAAATCTTGACCCAAACCATCCAATAACTACCAAATTTTAACAGAATATCCAAAGGTTGGTTAGAGCCCACCTCAGGATCCTTATAGTTTTGCACTTCAAAATTGCCCAGTACAATATGCTTTTTAGACATTAAAATGAGAGCTCCAACGAAGAGATTTTCACAAGGACACTCAAAAGGGACAAAATGAACCTCTTCTTACCATAGAAACCTTCTACATGAGAGATTAGTTTCATAGCTTCAATTGATTTTAAAGATCAAAGAATTCTGAGAAGAAGCCAGTATTATATCGCCTCATTAGATTTACTAATAGAGAAATATAAAAAAATTTAATATGTATTCACAAAAGTTTTAACAGAAAAACGTGATAAATTTTATTAGTTATATTATTTGATTGAGATGTGACAATCTTAGATAGTGTTTTATTTCTAAAAAAAAGTTGAATAACAGGTCAAATACGGGTTGACTCGACTCATTTATAACCCGATCCGTATTCGACCCGATCAATTCGGGTCAAAAATAGGTTCAACCCGTTAATGACCCAACCCGTTTACAACCCACCCAACCCGCCCATTTTGCCAGGCCTACTTAGTTCCATCATTCTGAATGTCGAATGGTTATGTTCTTTTGCAGCAACAGAAGCATCTGTGATGAATCCGGGAGGAAATATTGTAAAAACATTTCCCAAAAATTCCCCGTGGAGGTAGTCGAAGTTTGGTACTGCAGTATTCTTCTTGGTCTGCACCATCATACATTCAAGATATTGTGTACAAATAATGGCCAACAATCCCAATCAATTTCTAAATTCACCCCAAGCACTTGATATTGGTTTCCCATATTTAATGCCTCATTCTATATCAATACAAAATGTGTGAAAGAAACAATAATGTAAACCCCAAAACAGACTAAACTAAATAATATGCTGACAACAATCTGTCATGTATATGACCCCAAGCTCACGAATGAAGCTGCTGCCATGACCAAGTCTGCATTACTTGTCAACAGCTAGTAGACCTGCCTCAGGCTCCAAATATCATCATTCAATCAACCAGCCTCAGGCAAACAACAGTTATCTTCACTCTCAAAATAGCAGTAAGAGAGCAATCATCCATGAAAGGGAAATCCCTCTTTTTGGTGAAGCCACAGGAGCAGAACTCAAAAGCACGAAGTTCTCTGTGCCCACCACTTGAAAGAGCCAAGGCCTTGGCCACGCAACCCAAACCAGCAATAATAATGTCAGCATTGAAACCCTTGGCGGCATTGGCATGCCAAAATACTCTCACAGAATTCCTAGTAGTTGGAAGGCAGTTCAAGGTTCTGGACATCAATGCTGATTAACTAATCATTAGACATGGGAAAAGATACCAGATATGTTCCTCAGATCAACTGAGACGCCAGTTTCAATCAACCTGTTTATCCATCATGCCAACAGTTCATGGTGTCCAGGATCATACCAGTTATACACTAGTATTTACCTGGGGAGAATACTACAAAAGACGACATTTAACTCAGAACAGCTAAAAACTCAACCAACCAACCACACAAATGGCACCATTAACAATGGGATGTGTTAGATTTAATAATTAAACAGTCAGAGAGTCCAGAGGAGGAGAAAAACATATAGAAAACTACCTCAAATTTATGTCTCCTCAGCTTAGTGATGCCCAAAGCAGTCCCAGCACTTCCAAAACAGTGGGTGATGAATCTCCTTTGGCTTAATTCTCCCTCACTTCACAGGCAATGCCTTCATTGTGTTTGGGAGAACAAAGAAATAAATAGTTCCCAATTCGATGCCTCCATGTGTGGAATGAATCAAGTACTAAAAGTAGCTAATGAAACCAAAAGTCAAGAGTGCAGAATACATACAAACGGTCCAACCCATGAAATACAATAAAAGCCCAAGGCTCCAGAAACCAAATCTACTATCAGTTCTCTCTATGAGCATTTTCTTCCTCGTTGCTCTAAAGAGTTGGATGTTGATAAGAAGTACACAAAATAGTAAGGGTAGTTGCATCATCAAGCACACAATGGATATACGAGGAGTAAAAGAGCCAACCAATAAACATGAGAAATGCCTTCAACTAATCTGCATTGCTTCTGAGTGATACTTCTCCAAATCAGCATCAAGATCTTCTGCAGATACCTTTTCACCATGGCCTCTTCCCTGTCCACGGCCCCTTCCAAATCCACGGCCTCCGCCGCCACCACCACGAGTCCTTCCCAGTGCACTGCCCCTTCTTTGTCCACTGTTCCAAAACGTTATCAGAAACACATATAATCAGTTATACTGTCTTACAGAAACACAGATATGACATCCAATTTTCTACCAAACGCATGTTATTTGATCTTAAAATAAAACCAGAAAGAAGATATGAAGAAATTTCGCAGATGTAAAGGTGCTGAATCAACATTCCCAAAGAAAACAAAAGCATAGACTCGAGAAGTAGGCACCAATATCATACACACAAACATACAATTTTACAACAATAGCATTATTAAGTACCAAAATGGGATATTTTAGGAAGAACCTAGGACAACACACTGAAGGTAGCTAAAAATAGGTCAAACGCCAGATATCCCATGCCTCAAGGAGGCTCCTGTGGCAATCTGGCATAACTAGACTTGTAAAATAAGCCTAGCAACTTGAACTTGACTTAGTAAAGTCGGTAGACTTAATGAGACGAGCTCAAGGCTGATGAAGCAACTTGACTGGCAGATGACCAAGCAGCAACCATTATTTTGATTATTTTATTTGACCTTTTTTTGAGTTTTTATTCATTAATTTTCAATATATCAGCCACTATTTTATTTTGATCATTTGTATGCAAATTTAAAGTTTAGGGTTTTAATCATTGAATCTAATTAGGTATGTTGGTCGTTTGATTTGTTAATATTACTTTTAAAATTTAAACCCTTGGGGTTGGATGAGTTGGGAAGAGACTTGAGTAATATCCACAAGGTCCCGGGTTCAACAGCTACCCCAAGGGCTACTTTACCTATCAAAAACAAAGTATTAGTTATGAAATTTGTTTGGGCTCCTCCTATTCCGCTCCTTCCAAATACACCACAAAAGACAAAGAAGGACCATCTTCCAAGCCGGCTTCAAGTCCTTCCGAATGAGGCTGCATCCCCACCCAAGGAGAACCTCGCGGACTGAAGCTGGAATCACCCATCTAATGCCAAAGATGGAGAATACCAAGCTCCATGCATCACTGGCTACCTTGCAATGAACCAAAAGATTATCAATTGTTTCCTTCGCTTCCTTGCACATACAGCACCTACTATGGAAACTGAAAGCCTCTCCTTTTTAGATTATCTGCCATAAGAATAGGCTCCCCAAGCTGCTACCCAACAAAAAAATGTTACTTTTTCGAAATCTTAGACTTCCAAATCAACTGCAACAGGAAAGAAATTGTCTTTCCCCCGCCAAGTGATTACAGAAAAACTAACAGTAAATTTCTTACAGCTATTCAACTTCCAAACCATTCTGTCCTCCCTCTCATCAACAACCTTCCACCTCTCTAAAACCTTAAATAACTCTTCCACCAACTCCCAATCAAAAAAATTCCTCCTGAAACCAAGGCTCCACACCCGATGCACACCCCCCCCCCCCCCAAGTACAAAAATCCTCCACCAAGGCAGACCTGTTAGAGGAAATGTTATGCAAAGGATGGACAGGTTAGTGCTGGAGTTAACCGGGACGTGATTTGTTCGGATCAGGCAAATTTGGAGCCTCTGTTCTGCGCGCCTTTGGCAGTTGCTCTACCAAGCCAGGGGGAAGGCCCAGCTTAGCCAACTGGGGACTCCTGTAGTGAACATGTCAGGATGGGTTATGAGGAATGTCAGGAGACTTTGCAGGACGCTGGGGCTTGCAGCTCATGGTTTTGAGGGGAGGTTGCTGCAACTATTCGTTGATATTGAGGAGAACATAAGAGAAGGTATTATTGTCCCTAGAAAGGATCATTGCTCGACAGAGGAGAAATCTGCTAAGAAACTGACAAGGGAAATGAGGAATCTGGTGTGCACTGTGAACTATGATGGAAGGAAGGAGGCTGGAGATAAGAAGGGGTGGGAACTTGCGGTTGTGGATGATAGATGTCTTTGAAAATTTTATCTTGGAACGTGAAGGGCCTTAATGACCCTGCAAAAGGAACAATGATAAAGGGAGTTTTGAAGAAATGGAGGCCTAACATTGTCTGCCTTCAAGAAACTAAGATAGAGGTGATGTCCGACAGCATTATCAAGAGCATTTGGGGGAGCAGGTGAGTGGAATGGAGATGTTTATCAGCCAACGGGACTGCCAGAGGTGTTGTAGTTATGTGGACTCTAGAATCATGAAGAGGGTGGATCACTGGCTGGAAAATTTTTCTATTTCGTGCAAGCTTGAAATCTTGAAAGGAAAGTGTTAGTGGGGTTTTTACTGGTGTCTACGGGCCCAATTTTGATGCTGAAAGGGGTAGTTTTTGGGAGGATTTGTAGATGGATGTTTCTAATTGGAGTGGTTTGGGGGGTGATTTCAATATTAGCAGGTTTCCTTCGAAAAGGCCAGGGGTGGGAGGATAACTAGAGCGATGAGGGACTTCTCTGTTTTTATTGACAGGAACAATACAGTGGATTTGGCATTGGAGGGAGGTCTTTTTACATGGTGCAGCAATAGAGACCAGCCTACCATGTCCACGTTGGACCGCTTTATAGTCTCTTTGGGATGGGAGGAGCTCTTTCCAAATATTGCTCAGTCATGTTTGCCGAGACCGGTATCAGACCATTCTCCAATTTTGCTAGATTGCGGGGGGTTTTAGATGGGGGAAATCTCCATTTCGGTTTGAGAACAAGTGGTTAAAATCTGAAGTGATTGAACACTTGGTGGAGCAGCTATTGTGTTTTGCTTTTTACAGAAAGTTGAAGCTTTTAAAAGAAGATTTGAAGAGATGGAATGAGCAGGAATTTGGGTTTGTGCAACGGAAGGAGGATATCTTGCACCATATTCATTGTTTGGATAGCAAAGAACAACAGGAGGGGCTGTCAGATGAAGAGAAGATTTATAGAGAGCGGATTAAGGGGGAGTTGGGAGAACTCCTTAAAATGGAAGAGATTTTGTGGCATAAAAAATTAAGGGCATTATGGCTGAGGGAAGGCGACGGTAACACGAAGTTCTTTCATAGGATTGCAAATTCCCACAGGCAATCTTTTCAAGGAATCTGGTGATTGGAGACCGGATATGGATGGCATGGACTTTTCTAACATTTTGATGGAAGAAGTTGGGCTCCTTGAGAGGTCCTTCGAGGAAGGAGAGATCATAGCGACTTTGAATTCTTGTGATGGGAATAAAGCGCCAGGTCCGGATGAGTTTATAGTGACTTTTTATAAACATTGTTGGGAGGTAATCAAGACAGATGATCGCAAATCCTCAAGAAGGAGGAAATCTCTTGGAGGCAAAAATCTCGGGCTATTTGGCTTAAAGAAGGTGATCGCAACACAAAATTTTTTCACAGGACGGCCTCTTCTCATTCTAGAAAGAATAAGATTTCCTCCATTGTTATCGATGATCATGTTCTTTCGGAGGATGGTCCCGTTAGGAGAGGAATTGTTGATTTCTTCTCTAATCTTTATTCAGAGCCGCATAGATGGAGACCGAGGGTGGATGATATGTGCTTGGATAGATTGAACGGGGAGGATTCCTCAAACTTGGAGATTCCATTCTTAGAGGAAGAGGTTGTGAAAGCCTTGGATGCTTGTAATGGGGATAAAGCCCCAGGTCCAGACGGGTTTACAATGGCTTTCTTCAAAAAATGTTGGGATGTCCTAAAAGTGGATATTATGGCAGTCTTTGAGGCCTTTCATAGGGAAGGGAGCTTTGAGAAAAGTCTCAATGCTTCATTCATAGCTCTCATTCCTAAAAAGAATGGCGCCAGTTGCATCAAGGACTTCCGTCCTATTAGTCTTGTTAGCAGTGTTTACAAACTGATAGCAAAGGTCCTTTCTTTAAGGATGAAGAAGGTTATGGGTAGTATCATCTCTTCCAGCCAGTCTGCTTTTGTGGAAGGTCGTCATATCCTAGATGCGGCTCTCATTGCCAATGAATGCATTGATTCTAGGTTAAAGCAGAAAAGGAAAGGGATTGCTTGCAAGTTGGACATTGAAAAGGCTTTTGATCACGTCAACTGGAGCTTCTTGATGAGCATGCTGACTAAGATGGGATTTGGGAGCAAGTGGAGAAAGTGGATCCGTTCGTGTATTTCTACAGTCTCTTTTTCGATTCTTGTCAATGGCTCCCCGGCAGGTTTCTTTCGCTCCTCTAGAGGTTTGAGACAGGGGGACCCTCTCTCCCCATTTCTCTTTGTGATAGTTATGGAGGCTTTGAGCCGTTTTTTGTTCCGGGCCGATGAGATTGGCCTTATCAAAGGCTTCGATTTAGGGGACAGAAGAGGTGGTGGGGTCACTATCTCCCACCTTCTGTTTGCAGACGACACCATTATATTCTGTGACCCTTCGGCGCGTCAGCTTCGTTTTGTGAGATGTATCCTTGTGTGCTTTGAAGCTGTGTCAGGTTTGCGGATCAATCTCTCTAAAAGTAGTATTACTCCGGTTGGGTTGATGCAGGGGCTGGACATGTTAGCTAGCACGTTAGGTTGCAGAGTGGGATGTCTTCCCTTGGTTTATCTGGGACTTCCGCTGGGTGCCCCTATGCGTTCCACTGGGGTTTGGGACCCTGTTGTGGCGAGGTTTTTCAGCAAGCTGGCAGGTTGGAAGGGTCAGCTCCTCTCTAAGGGAGGCAAGCTCACTCTCATCAAAAGCACTTTGGCAAATCTCCCCACCTACTTCATGTCTCTCCTCCTCATGCCAAAGTCTGTTAGTAGGAAGTTAGAGAAAATCCAAAGGGACTTCCTATGGGGCCAAGAAGGGGATCGCAACAAGTTTCATTTAGTGGCTTGGGATAAGATCAAGAAGCCAGTGTTTCTTGGAGGCCTTGGGGTGAAGGACTTGGGCATTTTCAACACAGCTCTCTTGGGTAAATGGCTATGGAGGTTTGCGGAGAGTGAGGGTGAGCTGTGGAGAGAAATCATTATTGCTAAGTATGGGTGTATCAGTGGAGGCTGGTGCTCGGGCAGTGTAGAGGGGCCTCGTGGTTGTGGTCCCTGGGGTTCTATTAGAAGCGGTTGGAGGATCTTCAATGATAAGTGTCGCTTTGTCATTGGGAATGGAGGCCGTGTCAGCTTTTGGGAGGATGTGTGGAATGGAGATGTTCCGCTTAGGGTGAAATTCCCTTCTTTATATAGGCTGGCTACTAACAAGGCGGCTAAAGTATGTGAGTATTTGGAGAGAGCAGGGAACAAGCTTGTCTGGACCCCTCATTTTAGGCGAAACTTTTATGATTGGGAGTTAGATGAAGTGGGCTCCTTTCTTGGCCACATTTGCACTTGCCGAGCCAGGGAAGGGAGGGAGGACATGCGAGTGTGGCTTCCAAATAAGAAGTCTTTCTCAGTCCACTCCTTCTACAATAGTCTGTTCACATCAGATAGCCTTCTCTTCCCTTGGAAGCTCATATGGTTCTCAAAAGCCCCCCCTAAGGCTTCTTTCTTTGCCTGGGAAGCCTCATGGAAAGCCATCTTAACAACGGACAACTTGAAGAAGCGAGGCTTCATTCTGGCTAGTAGATGCTACCTGTGCAAGCAGCAAGAGGAAACGGTGGATCACGTTCTTATCCATTGCCCTTTTTCTTGGAATTGTTGGAACATGATTTTTGCCCTTTTTGGTGTTTCCTGGGTCATATCTGGTACCGTCAAGGATCTTCTCTTGGCTTGGACAGGGTGCAATCTCTCAGAAGAGACTAAAAGCCCTTGGCACCTGGCCCCCGTTTGCTTACTTTGGTGCATTTGGATTGAAAGAAACAAGCGCATCTTCGAAGAAGTGGAGCTTCCCACTCCCATATTCAAAGACTCTTTTCTTCGCTTGTTATTTTTTTGGGCTCAAGAGGCATCCCCTGTCAATGTCTCTTCTTTTGTTGATTTCTTGGGGTCGTTAAGACCTTTGTAAAGTTTTTTGGGGGCTTTTCCCTTTGTTGCCTTTCTTGGGCACATCTTCAATATATATACATCTTTACTTATCAAAAAAAAAAAAGACAGATGTTATGGTAGTGTTTGGTTACTTCCATGAGATGGGTTGTTTCGAGAAGAGTTTGAACGTATCCTTTATTGCTTTGATTCCAAAGAAAGTGGGAGCTCATAATATTAAGGACTTTAAACCTATTAAATTGGTGGGAAGTTTGTATAAGCTTTTAGCTGAAGTTCCCACAATTGTCCAACTAAACAACATGACACAAAAGTCCCTTAGTCATTAATTTTATTCATATAATCTATTTAACATGTCATTTTTATTTTATTTTAATAAATTAATATGTTAAAATACTGGTCAACAAAATTAATATGGAAAAGCAAATAAACAATCACAACCAAAATAAGTTGATAAAAATAACATATAATAGAAATCAATCAATCTAGAATGAATACAACCATTTAATAAAAGTTCTAATTTAAAATATGTATATCCAATTATTCATCACAATTTAAGACAAGAAAAAAATTGAATACTTTCTAAGAAATTGGCTATAAAACATGCAATCCAAAATAGCAACAAGCTCTAGCTTAGTTGGCATCTCTTCTACCTCTCCATGTGTGAGATTGAGGGTTTAAATCCCCTTAAGGGTCAAGTGTGTCTATGTAATTTACCTATAAAAAAAAAAACTGAAATCTAAAACAAAGAAGAACAAAGAAAACAACAACAATGTGCATTAATTAGTAAATTACTATCACTTAACAAAAGATTGTGTATTAATTTAGCATATTTCATGACTAAAACTTTTGTTTGTTCTAGTTTGTTAGTGGTCTTATTGAGTTCTTCATATGCAAAGCATGCAAGCCTCATTTGACTCTTTTAAAATTTGTAATTGAAACATTTTTACTAATACTACGGAAAAATGGGTTAGGGCCTGTTTGGTAATCCCAAATTCAGGTTCAGGCTGGTTCTGAAACAAATATTATTAGCCCGTCCATGTGAAAACAAACTTTAATATGAACTGGTTTCTATTCAGCATTTTGTTTGGTGCCTAAAATCCAAAACAAGCCTAATTGCAACTTTACCATTGGAACTGCACAAGCAACCATGGAAACAATCACCACCATTTTACCCAACCCAGATTCACTACTAAAAGATGTCTCATATCTTCAATGGCTACCCCAACAATGATTGATGGCAATGTTAGATTCTTTTGATGTGCTTGGAGTGGATATGGTAAGAGAGATTGATGGCAATAAAAAATGGAATCCTGGATGGCTGATGATGGCGTTGGATCAATTTCTCAGATCTGAAAAGTCATCTTTACTGCTTTTAGCACAATTTTCACATAATATGAACTCGTGATTGTTGTAGATGTGTGTGTAAAGAGGTGTGTGATGCATTGTCATCACAGTTACATCATCATCGAATCATTAACTTCATCGTCGTCGTCGATCATCACCATTTCCGGAACCAGCCACCATCTTCCCCTTTATGTCGGTAGCCTGGAGTCTCTGACTTCCAAGTTGAACTTATCTGAAAACGAGTTTCCAATCCCTACCAAAGGAGTTGTCATGGCTGATCATCTCATAGAGAGAATGAAAAACCTATTCAAGTGAAAACCACCTCCCCCTTCGAATACATGCGGTCCATTTTTGGGCTCAAATAAGATTTAGTGGGAACCAATTCCTTGATTAAGATGAGGTTACCAAACTAGGGCCTGATATATCAGTTCCATATCTATCTCTAAAAAACAGGTTCTGAGGTTTCCCAAACACCCCCTTAATATCAAATAAATTATAGACTTTATTACAGCATATGGAACAAGAATTCATAACTAGACAGAACTATACCAAGCAAACATAATTATTTAGTTCATATTTTGATCACGTTTCATGGAAGGTGTCATCAAATTAATAAATTGAAAAAAATTCTTCTTTGGAGTCCATGCTTTTAAATGCTCTGGTGTAGGGCAGAATCAGTTGATACTTTAGGGTTGCTAGAAAAATGTTCTCTATTGTTAGTAGAAATTTACTGCACGTTTAGGTTTGGACTATGACAAAATAGTTGGCCTTCGAGATAAAAGTATGTTGCTGAGGCAAATTGGGCGCATGGGCGACTGTCTAGTGCTTTGGGCTCGGGTGGTACTCGCCTACGCATTTTCATTGACTTAAGGTGCACAGGTGAGCATTCATAACAATTATGATTGCAAGATTTTATCCACCGTGAAAATTTAATCATGAAGGAATGAGAAGCATATTTATTATATGAGAGGTTGAAGGTTCAAGTCTCCTAAAGAGGCAAATTGAGCGTGTGTGTGTGTGTGATTTACCTATCAAAAAAAATTAATATGACACCATTTTCATGACCTTACACACTAAGAAGTCAGTTTGCAACACAAATGATGGGCATTGCAACACATCCAATTTAACCACAAAATAGTGGGACAACACAAACTATATAGCCATTCAAATCATAGCAAACAAGTATAAACCAATTCAAATTTTGAGATCTTAAAATATACATTTCAAAGAAACATGTTGAGACACTGAAATAACCAAAGCGTACCTTCTCGGAACTCCATTCATATTTCCGAAAGTGCCATCAGCAGATGGAGGCACAGCAGGAGTCGCAATGTTTGTTCCCACAATCTCTATTTTCATGGGCTTCCCATCTAGCTGAACATTGTTGTACCTCTTGACAGCTGATGAAGCATCTTGTCGTCGTGAGAAGACTACTTCTGCTGTTCCCTAAAGAAAAAAGAATTCTTCTAAACCATATGACATAAGGAATTCTTCAGAAGGCCACATTATGCCAAACTTGAGAAAATACCTTTGATCTCCCACTCCTATCATAATGTATTGAATATCGTTTCAAATCACCAACCTCTGAAAAGAGTTCCTGCAAAACATTTAATTTTATATTAGAAAAGCCAACCAACAAAGTATTGTATACAAATACAATAGACAGTTCACAAACCAAATTCCAACAAATTCATAATTTTCCATAGAGTTCTTAAAATCTATTATTATAAAGGAAAGATGATGATGATGATGATACCTTCTATGAAACTTCAACTGAATCATTTACTACAATGGTAAAAACCAACTATCTTTCACCGTTTTAGCCAAACAACACTATCTACCAATTAAGCCTACTCGATTAACGTTCTTTGTAAATCTAATTTGGACGATTTCACATGATAATCACAATTAAAAAATTCAAGAGGGATAAAGCATGTAAAAAAAAGACAAGTGAAATCAGCTCATTTGACTTTGAAGTGTTTTGCAAGCTGAAGCATTCATAATGCTTTTATCTAACATAGTCATGTGCAAGAGTTGTGTCAAATGCCTCTCAATCCTTCCATTGCCAAACATTGTCACATCTTCAAATAGAAAATTGAAAGGATCCTGCAACATTTATTGAAGGGAAATCTTCCAACTTCATTGCCCTAATATTCCTGACCTAACCATCTCAAACTAAACCATGCCACATGTGACACGACTAAATTGTTGCATACTAAGAAAAATCTATTCCGTTTATCTTAAAACACAAAATATGTATGACTGAATCTCAAAAACAAAAATCATACAACATCTATCTCAATAAATTCGCCAGAGGCAATCCCATATCATACTGCTTATCAAAACTTAACTCTATGTTTGATGCCAGTCAAAAAATCCAAATCTAGAAAAACTGAATCCGATACCTTCACCAAACAATTCTGCCCTGTAGATTTATCCCAAAATATTCGTAGTCCAAATAACGAATCAATCAATTGAACCAATAGAAGACTTAGTAGAGAGAGTGTTCATCAGATACCCCGCAACCTAATACGATACCTCATAAGAAAATCACCTTTATGTCCTCGTTGGAGACACCATAATCTAAGTTTGATATGTAGAGCTTCGTTCCAGTTTCTATAGAAGAGGCTCGACCGCCAACTTGTCCCGGGTACGCCATTGCCTGATCCGTAGCAAACATGTCGTGCTTCCATGCCGAATCTGGCGCCTGAACCCAATGATTTTTACAGAATTGGAACCAAAAACTTCACTTCAGAAAGATGATGATACCGAGAATCATCAATTAGAAATATTCGTACATAAGAAAAACAGATCGATCGAACAGAGAGATTCGATCTAACCTTTGCGGTGGCGTACGGCGCCGTTCGGTTGGCACCACGGTTCGGGATGCGGCGAGAAGGGCCGGGTCCAGATGCTCGACCTCGGCCCCTGAAGTTACCGCCTCCCCCTCCAGATTTCTTGTTATTCTTGATCAGATCATCAAGTGTCATGTCTAAAGCAGCACCAGACATTTTCGGATAACCCAAGGACCTAGCAGATAGGAGGAGAGAAAGATAAATAAGCAAATTTTGATTTTCCAACAGTGTAGGGTTTTGGAATGAGAAGAAGGGAGGGGAAGGAAAGCTAATTTCGGAATCGAATGGAATCGGAAAAGGTTAAAAATGGCTCGGGAAAATCAGAAATAGGAGATCCGAGAGGTCAATAATTGGTGTTTCATATATTTATAGTCAAAGTTACAAAATCAAAACACAAAGGTGTCGTGGTGTAGTTGGTTATCACGTCAGTCTAACACACTGAAGGTCTCCGGTTCGAGTCCGGGCGACGCCACTCAAATCTCTTTTCCATTTTTATTAGAATTGTTCCAATTTAATCACGAATTAATTAAATTTAAATCCAACTTAGTTAACCAAATTAAATAATAATTATTTTATAACAAATTAAATTTCAAGTTGATCATTTTTCAAACAAATGCACACTAGGAATAAGGATATTAAAATTTTAACGTAGATTTTTTAATTTTTAAGTAATATGTCTAACAAAATACACTTCTATCAAATTATTAAATATAAGTTAATCACTGAAAAATTATGTTATCTAATTTCACTTGTTGGGAATTGAAAAATTAATAAAGTAGCATTAAGAATTTATTTTATACATCACTTTTTTAAGTACACACTCAAAACTCCTGTGTCCAAAAACAATTGATATTGTTTATATAAACATATATTTACATAATACTAGCATTGATATGTATTATGTACTGATTTTATAAAAATAAAATTTCAATTAATCAAAATTCTCATACAATTAAATACATAATGAATTTAAAATTTATCTTTTTAATTAATTTTTTTTAAAAGAATTTATTGTTATTATAAAAAAAACACATCTTGTACAATTCTATAATTTTTTAAGATTTTATTATTTGTTATTGTAACATATTTTAATTAAAAAAATCTAGATAGCCAATTTCTTTTATTTTTTTATATTTTCCTCGGCTTCTATTTTTTTCATCTTTTATTATAATTTTTTTAAACAAAGATAGCTAAATCCATCTCAATTACAACTTAAATATTTTACCTCAATTACAAATTATAAAACACATAAGTATGATTGGTATGGTAGATCATTTGAGCGATAAGATTGTCATCTTCCATTAGTTTCTATATTAGGGTAATTACATATATATATATATATATATATATATACACAATTTTTAATATATGATATCATAAAAATAAAAATAAAATTTTGTAATAGCATAGTGAAGGTGTTCATTAGTAAGATTGCACCTCTCCCTAGCACAAGGCCTTTTCCTGGGGCAAGCCCAAGAAGAACAAAGTCGTGCAGGCCAGGCCGTAGGCAGCCCAAAGCGGACAATATTGTGCTGGGTGAAAGTGGGTCATTACAAATACAGTCTGAATCAACAGCTAACTTTAGAGCCAGAGTTACTAACAATGTGCAATGTAAGAAATATTGAAAAAATCTCAAACAAAGTACTAAAATTTAGAGAGATATTAAGCATAAGATTGATATTGAAGTGTACAAGAAAAAAAAAATCAGAAAATAAAGAAAAGGAAAAAGGTTGTTCTTTCTTTGAAGATGAGAGAAATAAATCCATAATGCGCACCCTAGAAAAACAATATACAATAAAATAGATAATTTGTAGATTCCACTACTCGACATTATCTTCCTTCTCTACATAAGAATTAGTCTTTCTAATTATCTCTTTTTTATTCACCTCATAATCAAATCAACCAATTTTCAATAACTGATCATCAGACCACATAGGCGATATAGTAAAAAGAATACAAACGAATTCAATATTCTCTTTCAAAAATTACTCGACGGTTAGAACACACCAACAAAATTATGATAATGTGAGGCACACAAAATTCAAGAGATATAAACGTTGAGAGTAATTAGGAAATTGTGTATTATGGAGTATCTCGAGTAGTTATAAATTTAAATTAATTTTAAATTTTAATTATTAGGCAAGTTATTTTATGGAGAAAAATTGATGTTAGAGAGAAATTGAATTTGTTAGGTGGGGTTAGAGAGACGAGAGATAGAGAAAAGTTGTCTTTTATTTTTTAAATTTTAATTATTGCATAAAATTTAAAAAAATTGACGAATTCATGAAAAAAAAGGTCAATAACTAATAGTTAATAAATTTTTTGAAATAATTATAGTTAATAATATTTTTGAAATAATTATAGTGTTTTAATTAGGGATTTGTTGGGATGGCATTAATTCTTGAAAGTGAATGATTGTGATTGATTTTTACATTTACCAAACTAACACGGGTGATGAGAGATATTTTTAAGTTTCAACTTTTTTTTATGATATTAGCCCAGAAAGAACCAGTGAAATTAGTTTGGTAATGGGGCAAAAGTTCATTACAAAGTCATTATTTTATGTATTATTAATGTAGAGATAAGTATCTAATAAACTTTTTAAATTTTAAAAGAGTTGATTAAGAATAAAGTAAAAGAAGTGTATTTAAGAAATTGAGCTATGTTGGATTAGGGAAAATAAGGAGTGTCACGTCAACCTACATTGTAGTATTATATAGATAAATAGATGTATTTACGAACTTATACATGTATTTATACAAATTTATATTTTTGTATCTATACATATATATACATGCACATACATACACTAACATACATATTTCATATTTATTCATTTATTTACATGCCAATATACATTCAACTCTCTTATAATTAATGTATAAGGAAGATATAAAATTTATTTGTTATTTAATTTTTTTCATACTTTCATTAATCATGTATATATCTATGACTTTTCGTATAAAAAGATCTTATATGTAATTTTTTAACAAAAATTTAATCTTTCATATAAAACACATATAATATTAATGTTCAACTTAAGATTTAAAATAATTAATATTTTTTTGAACCCAAAAATAATTAATAATTTTGACTTCAATTATACAAAATTAATAAATATAATATCATAAATAATATATATATATATGTGTGTGTTATATAACTATTTTATCTCTCTAATAATTAATATAATAAAAAAAAATTTGACAAAAATATTAATCATTAAGAAATAAAATTTTTAATTATCTATCATAAAATTAAGTTGGTCCTTTAAAAGTTTATTAATTATTAAAAATTATTAATTATAAAAAATTCCATTGAATATGGTAACTTACATATACAACAACATGCTACAAAACATCAAAACAGATGGCTTATCAGGGAAATGTAAAGCCAAGCAATAGTATAACTTGCAAGGAAATGTAAAACGTTAACGTTTTGCTTGGAGGCAGAAGAAAAAAAAAGGGCAGAAAAACAAAGGGCCCAACCGGGTTCGAACCGGTGACCTCTTGATCTGCAGTCAAATGCTCTACCACTGAGCTATGGACCCCAATTTGTTATTAAAAGTTGTCGCAAAAGAATTTGTATCTTTATTGTTCGTACATAGTTGCCCACTCAACAAACTTGGCTCGTTTTGGCAAAAACTAGAAGTACTCATTCAACTAAAATTAAAATTCCCAACTCAAATATATATTTTTAATTTTTCATTTTTGGCATAAACTAGAAATATTCATTCAACTAAAATTAAAATTCCCAACTCAAATATATATATATTTGATACAAGATGGAGAAAGATAATTAAATATACATTAATTACGTGAACAGTTAACAGTCGCACTATTAGAAATCGTACTATTTGAATAAAACTTTAGTCCTTCTCAACTTTTTTTTTGATAGAAGATGGAAAATGAGAATTGAATGTACATTAATTACGTAAAGAATTAACAGTCGCACTATTTGAATAGAACCTCAATTCTTCTTAACTCAAATATATTAAATACTGTAAAATTAAAATTTATTTAGAATTAATTTCCATTATAATTCTAAGTTTTAATTTCACAGTGCAAAACATAGGATGAGTTTTATCATCTAACTTAGAAAAATAAAATTTAAATGTTAAGTATGCATATGCTTACTTCACCATATTATTTTACTCTTCTCAACCGCTAAAAATTATAATTGTGAATTGGGCAAAAGTCTCATGAGTAATGCATTGCATTTTAAAAAAAAAAATTAGAGTTTGAATTTTAAAGTCATTTCATAAAATAAATGAATAAGTCAAAGTTACTGTATGCTTACATTAATTAGAATTATTCATAATTTATTATTTATTTAATTAGATTTTAGCCCTTTTTGAAAGATAAAAGTGAAGCTGTAGTTAGTATATATCTTACCATCTTCTTCTTTTTTCCTTTCTTTTTTGGGATGATCATATTACAAGTATTCATAATTTATTTAATTAGTTTTATTCTCCCCCTGAAAGATAAAAAGGGAGTTATATCTAACACATATCTTACTATCTATCTAAACTATTTAATGTACAGTAATTAATCAAAGATTATTCAAAATTTACTTATGAACAAAGGTTTGTAAAGATCATCCAGGGGGTTCTGTAGATGAGTAAATTCACAAATTCATACCTACATATCCCCAATTAACCTAACACCCGGAATAAATAGTTTGAGGTTGTTCCTATTTTTTACAATAATTTTCTTACAATTAGTTTTAAATTATTGATTATTTTATCTTGTGAATATTATTGTCTTTTATTTTTAAAAAGTCACCCATCAATACATATATCTTAAGTCAGCTTAAGCGAACCAAACTAAGAGTAACTCGATCATACTCCCCAAACTTATATCTTGAGTCAGCTTAAGCACACTAAATTAAGAGCAATCCAACCATATTCTCCAAACTTATATTTTGAATTAGCTTAAGCACACCAGACTAAGAGCAACCCAATCATACTCTCCAAAATTCTTCCCTATTTTGTCTAAAATGACCACAACCAGAAATACTCCATAGTTTGGAGAGTTTTGAATTATTTTTTTTATTGAAGATATTAAGGAGTGACTTTCTCTCACCTTTTTATCTTGCTCGCTCTCCTCAAATGTAGGAACAAAAAATGACCTTCTCCACAATAGAGAGTCAATTGGAGAGTCGATCGGCGTAGAAAAGGCTCGAACTTGACACGTTTGCATTTTATTCTCAACGTCTTTACCGTTCGGCCACACTCCCAGATAGTTAGTACATATCTTACTATCTATATAAACTAATTAATAAAAATTATTCAAAATTTAGTTATAAACAAAGGTTTGTAAGGATCATACAGAGGGTTGTGTAGATGAGACCTAACACCCGCAAGGAATAGTTTGAGGTGGTTCTTATTTTCTACAATACTTTTCAATTCTAAATTATTCTATCTTGTGAATATTATTATCCTTTTATTTTTAAAAAGTCACCCATCAATCCATATATACATACAATTTAAGCACATCATTGTGAGAAACATAAAGAAACTATTGTAAAGGATCGACCTCTATGGGATCATAGTAAGAAATAGAGCCAAATTAAAATATTTCAAGTAGAGTAAAGTGATTTGTAACTAACTTGGCTATTCATGCCCCCTCTCGAGAGGGAGTCATAAGTTTAAATCACACTCCAAGCATTATTTTCATTCGATCATGAATTAAATTAAGTTACTTTCTAACATCTAACGCCCATATTTGAAAAACTCGTGTAGTAATATGGTAATTATGTTGGATTACTTTTTAACAGTCCATATTTATTTGAGAAACACGTGTAATAATATGGTTGATTATGTTGGATTACTTTTTAACGCCTATATTTGAGAGACTCTTAATTTCTATGATTGATTATGTTAGTTGATTATAATATATTGTAGTATTCAATTGATTGGTAGATTGTAATTCAAATATTGTCATCCCAATCACTTTCATCAACAAAACAAAAAAATGAGTGAGTTGTATTACAAAAAAATGGTAGATTGTAATTCAAATATTGTCCTACAACCAAGTTGGAGTTGTATCAGTTAGATGGATGCATGCAAAGAGAAAATGAGTGAATTGTACTACAACCATGTTGGAGTTATATCAATTAGAAGTATGCACCCAAAGAGAACATGTTATATCAATGAATTTTTAGCTCAGTTGGTATTACCTGGTCATTTCCAGTAAGAGTGTCAAAGGTTCACTGTCACACAAGGATTGGATAGTTTCCCGCCTTGATCTGGGCTTAAGATTCCGAAGGAGAGTTTCCCTTGACCTGGACAAAATAATAATGCAGCCTTGATCTGGGCTTAAGATTCCGAATTAGAGTTTTCCTTAACCTAGACAAAATAATATTATGTTCCTTGCTTCATTGTATTCAAATTAAATGACTAGAACATGTGTCTGCATAGCAACATATCTCAGCGCAGTCTTGTGACTTGTACTACAACCATATTGGAGTTTATATCAATCAGAAGGATGCACCCAAAAACAACATGTTCTCTACTTCATTGTATTCAAATTAGATGACTAGAACATGTCTGCAAGCAAATTAATTCCATTCAGAGAAATTAGATAAGACGAGCCGCAGAAACTGTTATTACTAAAAACATTGCAAGTAATTAAAATGGCGATCCAAATTTTGTGAGCCTGAAAGATCAATGATCCCAATTTCTAGCCCCGTTCTCTCTAGGAGGATGCCCTATTCTCAAGAGTTCTCATATCTTGCGGATGAGAAGATTGACTCCGTGTTTAGGCTCTAAAAGTAAACCAAACTGAGGGGAATGACAATAGTCAGGGGAGAGGGAGAAAGAGAAGTTGGATAAGATGACAGCAAACATGACCTTCATCTCTAACATTGCTAAGCTCTGGCCAGGACATATGCGTGCCCCAACACCAAATGGTACATATGCTTGCGGAGATTTGCATGCACCACTAATTCCATTAGCAAACCTCTCAGGGTTGAACTTGTCTGCATCAGGTCCCCAGAGTTGGGGATCTCGGTGCAATGCTAGCAGCCAAATCCAGATGTTAACGCCTTTAGGAATCCAGAATTTCCCAAGCTTCACATCTTGCAAGGCCTCCCTTGATATAAATGCCACTCCCGGGTAAAGGCGCAGCATTTCTTGAATCACCATCTTCAACTGCACCAAACCAATGAGATTAATTTAGGACAAAAATCAAACACTCACAAGGCAACAGTCGGCAAATTAAAACTATGCATTTTCAAGGTTGGTCTAGCTGTCACATACCACTTTCATCTTGCCAAGCGTATTAGCATTTGGCATGTGACCTCCACAAACTTCTAGAATCTCAGCACAAGCACGAGCTTGCCATTCAGGATGTGAGGCCAATAGCATTAAGCCCCAAATTGCAGCAATGCCAGTGACTTCAAAGGCAGCAAGGTAAAGATCCTTGCAATTGTCAACTATAAATTGGTCAGGTGATGATGGCCCAAGCTCACCATTCTTGGCACCCTCTATAAGCATTTGTAGCATGTCCCCAGCGCCAGCTGATCCATTACATTTCTTTGCCACATCTAAAATCGAGTGGATCTCTTTCTCTAATCTCCAGAGCTCTCTATTTTTCTTGATAGGAAGATATCTGATTCAAGGGGAGAAAAGTGGGGGAGTGATATTGACAGTATTTATTAGAACCTTCAATTACTTGATATGAGTAAACTATAACCCTTAGATCATATTTACTGGCCATACACACCAAACCTCAGACTATTAGGATAGCAAAGCCGTTAAATCTACATTCCGTCCCAATTGGTGTTATTCAACAGAAGAAGAAAAAATTTCTAGGATTAATGGAAAAGAAATTTAAGGTGCATAATATTCAAGGGAAAGGAATGTGATTCAACACCATGTAGAACAAGTGGCGGGTCCTTGATGACCCGAGGCGACTCGAGAGAAAAAAATTTGACCCGATTTTGGGGTATTTTGGTTTCTTAATTTTGTTCGGATTACTATTAGTAGTTTCTTAATCAGATTAGTAGCAAGAATTAGTAGTTTCCTATTCGGATCAGTAGCCTTTTAGCTCTTTAAATATGATATAAACAGACTTCTATTATTCAGCTTTCAATATTATATCAGATTTCAAATTTAAAGATTTCTTCTCTTGTTGGGTGAATAATTCAAGTGTTACTTGGTTTTCAAGGAATTCAACGTATTTAATTCCTTTCACGTTTAATCCTTTCGTGATGCGTTACAACAACAGCCTTGAACAATAAATCAGTCCCACGCATGATTTTAAGGAGGAAATATTTTGGTCCAGTATTAATAAATTTCGAAGAAAAGAAAGGTGGGGAAGGATGTACCTCAAAAAGGGAAGCCCATTGAGTATGGTTGGCGATACTGAGGCCTTAATAAGAGCTCTACACTTGGGAAATAGTTCACTTCCTATGGAATAGTTACTTCCAAACATGATCCTTGAGAATACATGAGAAGTAAAGTTTCTAACATGCTCATCCACTCTTATGTCTGCAATCCCACTCTCACTTTCAATTACACTCTCCCATGACTTCACTAGCGTTCTTGCAGACTCCACCGCTAAGTTTAACATGTCCTGCAATCAGTCTTTAATCAATCAACTTTACAATAAACATTTAAGAGAAGTAGAAATGTGACCAGTAAATATTGTACCTTAAGTGCCTTCTTATGGGCACTTAAAGGTAAACGTTTTTTAGTTTGTCCACCAACTGCAACCTTTGGTCGTATGGCTGAATCATAAAACGGAGACCCCTTAGCCCGAGCGCTTTCCGTGAGGAGGGTGGTCCCAAGAGATTTTGCACCCCATGGGATTTGAACCCAGGACTTGCACTGAAAAGGCGTTTGTTTATCCTGTTGTTTGCTACCACTCCAGCTAGCCTCTTGGGGTTAAGATATCAAACCTTACTCATATGAAATGAAAATATACCTTAACTTTGTCCATGTAAAGCTCAGGAGCTATGGTTTTTCTTTGGTGGAACCAAACTGCACCATTTGTTGTAATAAGGCCCTTGCCTAATAAAGGCCCCCGGTCTTTCTGTAGATAAGCAGGCTTCCCCAAGTTCAGCGATTTGCAGAGGTTTATTTCCCTTACCAGTTCAGGATCTGTCACATACAACAGAGGAACCCTTCCAAGAGCAAACAAGAAAGTTCTTCCTGACATCATCAATGCATTATTGACATCAAAGTTTCGTAGAAAGGATCAGAGGTCAAGACAAGGTTTCAAACTTCCAATCATCAAGGGACAAGAAATGAAACAAATGAGTTGAAAATGTAAACACTTTTTATGTTTTTTTAGAGCCCTGCAATTGTGACCGTGATAATCTAACATGAAACATCACATACACTTTAAAAAGTAAAAGAAAAAGGACAGAGAACCCTGATAAAATCAGTTTGTTAAAAATTGCATCTTGAAATAAATGAAAATTTCTCTTCTAACTTGCAAAAACCTGCTAGGTCAATAATCATTCATCACATTATCTTTGTTTTTTCAGGGACTTTTAATAGGGACATGCTTGTGTAGGTGTGTCAGTGCTGGCAGTGTGTGCTCCTAATAGGGGTGTCAGTTTTTTACACGACACAAAGTTAACAGATTTTGGTTGAGCATAAATGGATTAAATCATGTTCGAATTTTAATCATGTTAACTTATTTAACACGGCTTAACACATTTAATTATAAAAAAGTCATCAATCAAGGTAATTTGTCTCATATCAAAAGCCTACCACAGTTTGAAACTTTGCAAGACTTTTTTATCAACAGAAGAGATTTGTCACTTTGTTTTGTCCCACATCTAAAATTCACAACCTGAGATATTATTCCATACTTATAAAAAGACCAAAAAAAATTATATAAAAGATTAAAAATTATAATAAACGGATTAATCTTGTCGACAAGTGTAACATGTTTAACAAATGGGTAGTGTTTGGGTTTTGAAACTAGACATAATTAGTTAATCGCGTCGGATTAGAATTGACACACATATTTTCGAATATGTATGTCTTGACATGATAATTTAACACAAATTGACACCCCTAACTTCTTAGTTCACAAATCTCTACCCCCGACATGTAAAGGAAATATGTGCTCGTATATTCATATTGATGAGAAATATACATTATACATACCATATTGATTTGTACACTGCTTGAAATGGGGGAAGAGAATGGAAGAACAGTCAAGTGGTAGGGGATCTTCAAATGTATTGCTTGATGCCTCTGGAAGAGGGACCATTGACATGATCCTCTTAATTTCAGGAATGTTACCCAAGATAAAGGAAGGCTGAGGACACCCAATCCCTTGCCTTTGAAGCTTCAATCGAAGCCTTTCAAGCTTTGTCCACAGCACGTGACATAGACAAATAAAGAGGGAGCATACGAGCAAAACAATACCTGTAGGAAGTAGCACTTCTTCCATTGCTCTTGCTATCAGTAACTTAGGCTCACATTTTATTTATACTAGCATTTCAATGCCATTTTTAGAAAGTGAAATGTTCTCTTTCACTGATATAAAAAAAAACAACAGAAATAAAGCCTTCAAACAGTACTGCCAATATTGGACCCACAATCTGGTACTCCCAAGATGTTAAACTTGGGTTGGGTATTGGAAGTCAAGAAGTTTTTGCTTGGACTAGATCCATTGATGTGGCATCGACCAGACCTATAATATCATGCCATTTGGATATGATGTTTACTTTTGGGAGACATAAAAGTACATCTTACCTACATGGCACGATATGACTGGTCAGGTTCATGGACCAGGTCAATGGACCTAGTTTGTGGAAAAATTTCTCCTGAACCTATCCTTGGCCAATTTAGTATAAATGAAAAAGGAAAAGAAAAATTCACCTGTTATCAACCTCAGATCTCAAGCATCCAGCCAAACTCTCAGTTGAGACACAACAAATGCAATCACATGTGATTGGTAGGTGGCGATTTGATTCCATATGCTAACCTTACCTTTTGATCACGATTCAAGCAACAAATACTTGAGTCTTGAATTTGGCATGTTAGAGAGTACACCACGACGCAGGTGGGGTCACCACTCAATGCACCTAAATAATCTATTTATAATTTGTGGACACCAAATTCCTCTCATGAATTTATCAATACGAATATTGTCAAAAATACAATCCATAAATTGGGTTTGAAGAGCATACTTCAAACCCAACAGTAATTACCTTGTCATGGGTTATACTTCAATTATCAAATGAGCAAGTGTTTTGGTGGGGAGTTTGGTTTTCAGCTTTACTGGCTAAAGATAGGTGTGAAAAGGGATTCGATAGATCTGAAATGTTTGAATCGTGAATATAATATGAAATTTTAGGCAACTAAAAATGACATGTTTAAAATCATTAATTAATGTAATTAAAATGAGGAAACTAAGATGGATGAAAAACATTTCAAATAAAATAAAAAATTAATCCATCGATGAAAAAGGTTAAAGTGACCTTGAAGACCAATTCTCTTCCAATAGCCAGGTCCTCCCTACTTATCTCCCTGTATATATCCATCAGAAGCCTTTATATGCACAGAATCACCTACTTTCTAGGCCTTCACTTCATCTGTAACATATTTCAAGGTGTCTTAGCAACTAACCAAGAACTTTGTAACATGTTTCAAAAAATACTTCAAAAATAGTTCTAAGTAGTATTAAAACTCAGACAATATACTTCAGTACATTGAGTCAACAAAAGTGCCCACCAAAGAAAGGGGGAAAAGAAAAGTGTTAAGGGCACGATTCCGCTCATCGAATCATATCACGGCACGTATACAAACTCAGAACATAGCGCCTGCGCTACCCTTACCAAAGTGGCCTTACATGTAGGTGCAATAAACCACACCGTGGCCCGGTCTGGATCCGTCCAAACCGAGCATAAGCATCCAGCCTCAGGCATGAACAAAGATTGGTGCCAATCACAAACACCAGCCCCAAACAGGCTCCGCAGGAAAGCCAAACGGTTCAGGGGACAGAGCCTCTTGCAGGCTCCTGAACGGGGGCACACACGGGATACGGGGGTCAAGTGGCACGGTGGCTAAGGTATGAGGCCTCTCCAATACTACTTCGCATTAAATAAGAAAGTGACTAGAGGCCACTCCACATTTAATGCAACAGTACTTTGGTCTGATCAAAGATATGGGATTGCGACTTTCATTAATGGTAGCCAAAAGCAATAGCGTATAGGAATTAACATATTTTCCGATTAGCCAAAAGAGCAGGACACGTGACAGAAGGGAAGCGCGCTTACCATCTAAAGAGAACCTGCCATGCACATGTCTCTTAGGTTATATATATGGGACATACATTCCTAGCAAGAAAAAGAGAGAAAAAAAGGTGACAAACACAGAAAGAGAGAAGTCATTACTATGGAAACAAGCATTCAATAAGCTTGAACTCCATTAAAAAGCCTACCATTAAGGTCCTGGGGAGAATTAACTAACCTCCTGATAGTCAGATTCAGGAGGTTACCATTCAAGGCAGATTCAGTTTGTCCCATCCTCTCTTAGCGTCAGCTCATACCTTCTCCCCAAAACCACTTCATCCTGCAGTGTCTATCAGTACATTTATTACTCTGTATCATTCATACCAAACCTTGCCTCTTTCAGTAGGTGATCCCCTTCCGTCTCACAGAAGGGGCAATCTTGTTTGTGAGATTTCCTTACCCACAAAAAGCATAACCAAAAATTAAGAGAATAAACAAATCAGCTTCTCCATATGGACAAGTGCAACCTATAGTATTTCATTTATATAAATGGTCACGGCATATCAGAAATTCTCTCAGGACAAAGCCTTCATAGCAATTATTTAGAAAGGTAAGAGTCACAAAATTCAGACAAATTATTAAGTCTGCCTGCCACCACAAAACCAACAGTTTATAGAGTGAAAAAAAAATTGTGTTTACTTGCACAGGCAAAAATAAGCAACATGGGGTTCCTATTCATATCAAATCAGATCGTCAATACCACACCTCTGAGGTACAATGTCTGTTGTTGGAAAAAAAGAAATTCCTTCTCTGGTCTTTCCATGAACTGGAATTACTGTATCCAAGTGTAGGATTGCAGATGTTGATCTTTCAATATACACTTTTCAGTTTTTTTTTCTTCCTGAAATGGAATTCCAAGAGTATAATTATTAATAACAGAACAATATTGCAAAATTTATCACAAATAAAGCTGCTCAAATTTTAAAAATCAAAATTTTGCAAAAGACAGAAAAACTAGATACAGAAATCAAACATACTAATATGACGAGGCATATTCAAATCAACGGATAATGCTGATCATTTGTCTATGAGTGAAACAATGATGATCATGATCGTGATCATGATAAAAGAAATAGAAAATTGCCAGACATATTATGCATCTCTGCAGTAATATCATCCCTAAACTTCGAGTGTCTTTGTACTATGGTATTTTCTATTATATATTATTAGTATTTTCTATTATATTAGTATTAATTAGTGATCCCGGCTTGGTGAGTCCTTTCTTCCATGATGCACTGTTGGCACCAGTCCTACACTTGTCTCTGTGGACTGAGGAGAAAAGGTGCTCGGCGGGAAGAGGAAGGCATGGAAGGGAGCCACAATGAAGAAGTTCCAGGGGTTACAAAGGAAGCTTCGAGCTTATATTGGTCATGGGTTGAAAACGGGAATTGAACTCTCTGAGATCTAATCTCCCGTTGTTCCTTTAGGCAAAAGATACTAGAGCAATGTTGTATCAGACTACTTGTCTTCTTGTAGTTGGATCTCCAAGTTTTTGGAATGCTCCAAATTCCACTTGAGCATCCAAATCTGGGTCAATACCAGCAAAAACATCTCTGAACAAGGTTCTAGCACCATGCCAAATGTGTCCGAAGAAGAAGAGCAGAGCAAATGACGTCCCGTGTGAATCAGCAAGGACCTCCTTGCAAGGCTAAATACTCCTGGGTGACCAATAGCGAAGTAGTACCGTGAGGGAAGGGTGAAAAGAACCCCATCGAGAAGTGAAATAGAACATGAAACCGTAAGCTCCCAAGCAGTGGGAGGTTGCATGAATATTCTGTTTCTGGATTTTGATTGCATTTAATAAATATTAAATCAGAAAGTTACATGACAAAGAGGATCTTACAGCCTCATCATGGTACAAATTCAGATCCTGTAGTCAATAACATCCACCGTATTCATAAGCAGAGGATGTTGGCAAAACATTAGTTGTACCTAAAATTCTACTGCATATTTCCAACACAAACTCCGTATGTAAATCACGCGTACAAGTTAAAAAGTCCGCAAATTCTATTCTTACACCATGAGCCGACACAGTTCAACATGATACACCCATTCTTCCCACCTTCCCTTCCCAAAAAAAAACAAAAAAAGTGAAACACCTCAACTTGGATCATGTCAATCTTTATCCCTTGTGCAGGAACTTCTCTCTAGTCATGCCACCCGTCAACATTCAAATTTCAGCTAAGCTCATTTTATATACTGTTACTTTCACTGTATCACATGGCTTGTCTTCTGTCTTAGTTACCTCCAACTTGCTATTATACCATGATCAACTGCAACATTCAAATTTCAGCCAAGCTCATATTATAAACTGTTACTTTCACTGTTTCACATGGCTTGTCTTCTGTCTTGGTTACCTCCAACTTGCTATTATACTTTGATCAACTGCATCATGTATAGTGTCTTGTATATTCAGCTAGCTGATTCCTAGCCTGAAGAAATGAAGAATAGCTGCTGTGAATCACCTCATCAAACGTTTGTGAACATTTTTGACTTAAAATATGGTTTCACAATTCAAGATCTATTATTATTAACATAATCAATTGGCAGGTTAAACTATTTCATCCCAGTAGAGTTGCAATTATATGTCCATCTCCCAACTTTTAAATATTTGAGAAAAAAACAAATCTGAGTCGCTGAATCTATGCCTAATGCCCTCTTTCTTGTACTCACCATGATAAAATCCATGAATATTTTGAATCAAGTATTCGAGTCTATTTTTCCTGCCCCTCAAGCATCTTTAGAAGCAGCCAAAATTTTGGCCTGCCCCATACCTGACCTATTGTCAGTAATAATAATCAGGTACACATCCATTGTCACATGAGCATTGAGCTTCCTAGATGTCTTTCATTCCACATTCAAACCGACTAATGTTTAGCTTGAAGTGGATGACCCAAAGATCCATAATTTCTAGTCATTATATCTAATACATGAGTGCCAGTTAAGTGTTTATAGTGTAAAACACTAAACTAACAGTTCAGGAAGAAGCAGAAGTGAGATCCAAGTTTTCTACACGTGAAACAGATAACATAAGCAAAGATGACAGTTTTTTGAATGTTTTATACTTCTGGATTTTGTTAATTTTTTTGGAGAACACGAGACTCTAGTTTTAGTGAGTCTCTTTTGTGTACAGGTTGCCCCCTTGGGCAGCACTTTTAATGAAATACATATACTTATTTCCCCCCACCACCCCCACCCCCCCCACCCCCAAAAAAAAAAAATGGAAAAACAATCCTGCAAAGCAAGCGGCAGATGATAGCTACACAAGAAAAGCTTGGAACTGAAATGCCAAAAAGTTAATGACCTAATGTCCTGATAAAGCAAACGAAAACAATTATAGCAAAAATTAGAAAAGTGACATTACAGATCATTGCCGTCTGTTAGGGGGGAAAGGCACTATAATGTGTTCTCCACATGACACTACTTATCAATAATAAAGTCGGGAGTGAGAAAACACGTGATATGATTGGTGCGTGCATTTCACGAGCCAATACCACGTGCAATCACAAGCCCCCGTGCGTTGCACACGCCAATCAAATCGCGAGTGACGGTCACTTGCGACTGACTGTAGCATTTCTCTAATAAAAAAATGTGTTCTCTCTACATGCCAAATCATAGAAAAATCTCCGGAACATATTTACCATTAGTTGGCAAAGATTAGTGCAGAGATGATAACCTTTACAAGGAGGCTCAGTGAATTCAAATACTTCCATTAGTTGGTTATTGGCATTAACAAACCTAGAACTCAACCATATTCATTGGAAACAGAAAAACCATTCATGATAAAATATGCTTCAACTCGTTGAGCCTTGCCAACTGATATAAATCAGATTCCTGATCTGGGGAAAAAGCAAAGATGAAGAGTAGCTAGTTTTTTCATAGCAAACCAACAGGAAAAAATATTGAGGCAGCATGGTTGGTTATCGTGCATCAATACAGTAAGATTAACATATTAGATTTTTGACAACCACATCTATGATTTAGTTAAAGAGTTAAGACCAGCATTCAGTGGGGGTCAACAAATGATGCAGAAATGTAGATCATTCAAGCTATTGTGTCAGCAACCATCCCAAAATGAAGGCGCTGCAATTCGCATAAATTTGAATTTGTCTATCTTGGAAAACCTAAACCAGGTAAGAAGTTACCTTAAGGATCTAACTAGCAAAACCCATTTGCTCAAATTCCTAACTATCAACATCATGGAAGATTCAAAAAGAAAGAACCCTCCAAGTTTCTAGTAAGGAAGGACTTTAAAGCTGCAGTATAGTTTGAGGTGGGGTAACTGAGAGCACATAAATATTGTCAAAGGGTAGATTTTTAAAGCAGAAAGGTTGTGTGCAACTGGCAAGAGCAATAAAATAAAGTGAATGGCAATCTAAACCAGTTTGGAGGGATCTCAAGTTCTTAACCATGCGTAACTCTCTTCAATACAACCAAGGCATCTTTTGTAACCCAATTTAGATTCTAATCTCAAACTCCCCACCATAAATGCAGCTTCAAGAACCTAAATATTCCACTGCCAAGACCACCACCATCTCCATTACTCAGACACTTCGCAATAAACTATTTGTCATAATAACTCCAATACAATCTCGTAAACAAATAATGCTGCATGTCCATTTTACATATCCCCCACGGAAGAGTTCACATTTCCCAACAAATCCATGATCTCACAAACTTGGTTTTTCCAATTGGACTGTTCGCACATAATATTAAACAGTAAATTTAAACACATCATTAAGATCACACGGACACACCATAAGAATAACCCCAAACAAACAAGGACAACATCACCTACAGGCTACAACAAACCCTTTCTGTAATCCATCACTTCCAGCACAAATATACCATCATTAGGATAAAGCAACAGCTAAATCACAACAAAACTCACAGGCTCGTAGATTCTTTGGCTCTGGTTTGACATCCAAAACCCCAATAAGTCAACATATGACAGTGATTGTGTATGTAAAGGAATACACAAACAGAGAAATAAATGAAACAAATATTGACAGATTAAAAAGTTTTCATTACCGAATCAATCGGCAGTACTTACATCAAAAACATGTAATTAAAAACCATAACAAGAAAACAAAGATACCAAAAGTAGGTGAAAACAAAACACTAATTTCTACCCTAAAATTCCATGGTCGAAAACCTATTCCGAAATTCAAGAACTGGTAAATTTTGTCACCGCCTTAGTCCCCTCTGAGACCGCATGCTTGGCCAATTCACCAGGAAGCACCAGCCTAACAGCAGTCTGAATCTCCCGAGAGGTAATGGTGGGCTTCTTGTTGTACCTGGCGAGCCTGGAGGACTCCTGGGCGAGTTTCTCGAATATGTCGTTAATGAAACTGTTCATGATCCCCATGGCCTTGCTGGAGATCCCAATGTCAGGGTGAACCTGCTTCAGCACCTTGAAGATGTAGATCTTGTACGTCTCAACGCTCTTCTTGGTCCTCTTCTTCTTCTTGTCTCCGGCAGCAGCACCTCCTTCCTTGGGCAACTTCTTGCCCGCCTTCGGCTTCTTCTCCGCCGGAGCCTTCTCGGCCACGGTAGTCTTCTTCTCCTCCGCCGGCTTCTTCTCGGCTGGTTTCTTATCGGCCTTGGGCGCCATCTATACTTTCTAAAAAACGAAGAATTCTAAGAGAGACTTTTAGAGCGATTTAGAGAACCAAATGCTTGAAGACACTGAATGAAGAAACGGAGGTTGCGTTCCCTATTTATAGGAGTTTGTAATTTATTTTGATTGGAAGACTTGGGAGGGCACGGATCGATGACGTGGCCTTACCATTACCGTTTATCGGGGTCCAGGTAAAATGAGGATCGACGGCTTGGAGAGTACGCGTAAAGGATGCGTTTGCGTGGATAGTTGGGCAACGATGTTGACGTGGCGAATTTCTATTGGGGTATTATTATAAGCCGGATCGATGATTTGGACTTGTAAGATTTGAAATTACGAAATTGCTGCGATGGCGCCGATCTGACTCCCATATGCCGCCTCTCCGATTTTATTTTATTTTTAATAATGTTAGTTGTCTCAAATTGTTATGTTAAATTTTATTTTTAAATAAATTATTTAATATTCTATTAATGATCTATTATCAGAGTATATGAGACATAAAATTTAGTATATAAGTTTAAAACACATGATTTTGCTCAATTTTTTAATGGATACAAATTTAGTAAATTAAAATAAATTTTGTTTTATTTTTTTATTAAAATTATTCGATGATCTATATCTTTTTTAAGATTTGAAAAAAAAAATCATTTTAACTACAACATAATATTTAGTCAATTTATATTGTTTATTTGTAAATTAAATGATAAGATACAATTAATTACTTTATAATTAATATTAAATAAGTTAAGAATTTTTAATAATTAATAAATTTTAAAAAAACCAATTTGATTTCATGTTGAATAATTAATAATTTTATAATAATATCAAAAAATAATTTTATTTTTATTTTTATTTTTTAAATAAAAATAATTAATTTAGGACAAATAATGAGTTTGATATAATAGACGCAGGTGACAACAAGTTCGGAAGCATTCTTGTTTTCGAGAAAATGAGTTTGGAATATGACATTCTATCTCATGAAAAAAATTTCATTATACCCAAATCATCGCATCTTGCTGTCAGTTGATATGTCACATGTTGAATTACAATAAATCTTTATATATATAATATACGATCTATTCATTTTTTTCAATAGACCACCAAATATCAGCTATTATCTCATACCCACTTCATTGATATTCTTATATATAAATTATTTAACCCTTGCCATATAATTTCTATAGAGCTTGACCTAAAACCCAACAAAGTCATCAGTGGCATTGACCTGTGTAGGACATTAAAGGATTTAAATTTTTTGACCTGTCATTGACTGATGGCAAATGAAAGACGACAATGCACCCTAGCCATACTGCTAGTGGAAGGAGGGTTAGAGAAACTTCAAAGAGAGTTGAGAGTTGTCATTTTGGGTGTTAAGTTACTTATTTATAATTGTGAACATTGTTTTGGCATTCGTGAATTATAAATCTATTTTAATGACAGGTGTCAAAATAGAGTGTCATTTTAATATTTTAATATTTTTTATTAAAAAATATAATTAAACTTAACGGTTATATAAAATAATCAATTTAAAGAATGAGCAAAAAATAATTAATTAAAAAATAAATAAAATCAACCTTAATTAAAACAAATTATAAATTAAAACAATTAGCTAAATAAATAAATTCACCTTAAATTAACAAAAATAAATAAATAAACTAAAATTAAAACATTCAATTTAAATTACAAAAATTAATTTAATTAAAAATTCAATTTAAATTCTAAATAACAATTAACTTAAAAAAAAAAATTCTTCAATTATAAAAATTAGCTAATAAATAAATTCACCCTAAATTAACAAAATATATAAATAAATAAATAAACTAAAATTAAAACATTCAATTTAAATTTTAACAATTAACTAAAATAAAAACATTTATTTTAAATTAAAATCAATTATATATATAGGCAAATGAGGCACAAAGAATTTCTCTGGATTTCTTTCTCCCCTGTGCCTCTGGATTTCTTCCCTTTTCTCTTTGCGCCTGCGCCTCCTCCTCCTTCCCCTTCCTCTCTACGCCTTCCCCTTTCCCTCTCTCTGTGCCTTCTTCTCCAGATTTGCCATCACCAACCACAAAGTTTAAAGAAAAATTACGAGCAAGGAGCATAAACTTACAACAATTTTTTCGGCAAGCTTTTCTGGCCTTTGGTAAGTCTTTATCTTTCAAAATCTCTGTATTTATAGAATTATTTGGTTAAATAGAGCCGTTAAGAGTGGAAAAATAGAATATGAAAAGCCAAAATGACTTTTTGCAACCTCTCCCTTTTTCTCTCCAGAGTTCGAAAAATTGCCACCCAAGACCATTACTGCCATTTTCCAACCCTCAATGCTACTCCCGTTGGAATGAAAAATTTTGAATTTGGAATGGCATTTTGGCAGTTACAGGCAGTTATAGGGTTGTCACCCCTGATGCCATTCTCCATTGGAGTTGCTCTTAGACATGATTGGATAGTTATGAAAATGGTGGGGAGGGTATTTTATTTTTTTATTTAATGTCTGAGCAAGATCATTTTATATAATTGAATATTTAAAATAATAAAGTGATCATTTTCAATGAGATTATTTTTAATATTAATATAATTTTTTATTTTGTTTCACACACACATATATATTATTTATTTTTGTAATAAAAAATTTAGTTATTTTTTAACAAGAAAAGAGATCCAGAGTTAAAATAGTAGTCTTTATGATACTTTCTTTTATAGAGTTAAATTTTTATTAATCTTGCACTTCTAATTTAATTATATTATAAATATATAAAATTTAAATTATTTTTTTGTAGTGTTAAATTTTTATTAATATTAGATTTCTAATTTTATTATATGACAAATATATAAAATTTGAAGTATTCTTTTTTATTCAATTATAAAGTGATTGCATCAGTGGATTTATAATCGAGTCCGCCTTGTATACGAGGGGGAGGAAACTTGATGAAGTGTGAATAACGATACCTGATATATACTTATGAACATTGAAAATAACAAATTGTTCTGATTTTTAATTTATATATTTAAGAGTATATTTGATATTTAAAAAACAGACAAATTGAAAAAGTGAGATTAATGACTCAATAATTTATTCTTAATTTTTTTTATTTCATAAAATTCCATACAACATATTTCAATATAATTCCATTTAAATGTTTTATTTTTCAGTCCCTATCATCCTATCTAAATCAATTGTCAATTTCAAGACATCTTTTAGCATCTACTCAAATTAAAATTTGAGTCAAAAAACAAAAAAATCATCTATAACAGTTGCATAAACACATTTCAAATCTGCACAAATTCAAACCTAAACTCATGCATTGTTGTTTATTGACACAAATCTGTAATGGTCACTAAGATTTTCTTAGAACCCTTCGACAGATGGAAATGAGAAAGAAGAGAAATGAAAAAGAAAAGTTGCCTTGGCGGGGAGAAAGAGATTGTCTTTGTTTTAACTTTTAACATTACGAAAATTCAACAGTGGATTGTTTTTTAAAATAAAACTATTGATAAAATGATAAGTTTCTAGTAGAGACGTTGGATATGTGCATTTGACGCATGATAGTATTGGGAGTGAATGAGGTTTGGAAGGAGAAAAAAAAACAGTAGAGAGGAAAAAAATTTTAATTTTTGAGGAAGAAGAAAATAAAATGACTTTGAAATAAGGTGATATTTGTTAAAAGATATTTAAATAAAAATTGAAGTGATGGTAGAAGATTATACGATTCAAATAAAATTTTTTATTTAAATTTGAGTTAAATGCCGAAGATGATTTAAGAATAAATTAACTCGATTCTTGAACATTTATCTTGTAATAATGTAATCTTAATAAATTCTTTAAATATATCTAATATAATTATGTAATAATATATTATTTTAATTATATTATGTCATTTATAATATAATTTATTTTATTTAATGAGATATAACATAATATAATTAAAAGAACACACGTGACTCAGAATATCCCCCTATTTCAAAAGTTAAGTGAAAAGTAATCCGTGTAGCCAAACAAATGGACCTTTAACAGCATTTCCTCTGGGACTTCGAAGACTCGACCACTCCCGGACAGCACAACCAGTTTCAACGTTCCAAACATCGTAGGGTATCTCTGCAAAAAACCATGCCCCAGAAAATCCAAACCTGAACAAAACTCTTCATTTCGAAGCCAAAAATGAAGCTACGTCGTCCCCGTCGACCTCTCCCAGGCCCTAATTTCTCAATCAAACTCGCACCCGTCTCCACTATCGCCAGCGCTGAATATCACGATAACGACGAAAAATTCATAGCAATCCTCAGAGACATCGTTCGAGGCAAACAAAGCTGGAAGGTCGCATTCAGCAACACCTTCATATCAGATAATTTGAGGGTACACCACGTCGAGAATGTCTTGGTCCAAACCCTAGACGACCCGAGGTTAGCATTACGCTTCTTCAACTTCTTAGGTCTTCACAAAAACTTCAATCACTCCACGGCGTCTTTTTGCATTTTAGTCCACGCTTTGGTTCAGTCCAATCTCTTTTGGCCTGCTTCTTCGATCTTGCAAACGCTACTTCTTCGTACATCGAATCCCAGACAAAATTTTGAATCTTTTGTAGATTCTTATAGAAAATGCAAATTTTCTTCAACTTTAGGGTTTGATTTGTTGATTCAGGCGTACGTGCAGAACAACAGAGTGCTGGATGCTATTGTGATTTTGAGACTAATGAGGGAGTGTAGATTGTTGCCTGAAGTCAGGACTTTTAGTGCCGTCTTGAATGCGTTAATTAGAAGTAGGCGGTTCAGTATGGTCTTGGATTTGTTTGTTGAGACTGTAAATTCGGGTGTTCAGCCTGATGTTTATACATACACGGCGGTGGTTCGAAGTTTGTGTGAATTGAAGGATTTTGATATGGCAAGAGAAATGATACGTTCTATGGAGTCAAATGGATGCGAACCTACCGTTGTGATATATAATGTCTTGATTCATGGCCTTTGCAAGAACCACAAAGCTTTGGAGGCAGTTGAGGTTAAGAATTTGTTGGGTTCCGGTGCATTGAAGTCTGATGTTGTTACCTATTGTACATTAGTACTTGGTTTGTGCAAAGTGCAAGAATTTGACGTTGCCCAAGAATTAATGAGTGAGATGTTTGAGTTAGGGTTTGTTCCAAGTGAGGCGGCTGTCTCATGTCTTGTTGAGGGTCTGAGGAGGAAGGGAAATGTTGTGGATGCTCATGATTTGGTTAATAAGGCGGGGAAGCTTGGGGTATTACCTAATTTATTTGTATATAACGCGTTGATTAATTCTTTGTGCAAAGATGGAAAATTGGAAGAAGCTGAATTACTTTTCACAAGCATGGGAAAGCAAGGATTGTTGCCAAATGATGTCACATATTCTGTGATGATTGATTCATTTTGTAAAAGGGGAAAATTGGATATAGCATCTTCTTTCCTTGGTAAAATGACAGAGGCGGGGTTAAAAGCAACTGTGTTTCCCTACAATTCTCTGATAAGTGGACATTGCAAGTTTGGTAATTTGAGCATGGCAGAGACTCTCTTTAACAGTATGATTAAGAAAGGGTTGGCACCTACTGTTATAACGTATACTTCACTAATAAGTGGATACTGCAGGGAAGGAGAATTGCATAAAGCATTCAGGCTCTATCATGAGATGACTGGGAAAGGCATTTCCTGCTAATACTTACACCTACACTGCACTTATTTCTGGCCTTTGTCGTGCGAATATGATGGCTGAAGCAAGCAAGTTGTTTGATGAAATGGCGGAACAGAATGTCAGTCCAAATGAAGTTACCTATAATGTTATGATTGATGGGTACTGTAGGGATGGTAACACAGTTAGAGCCTTTGAATTGCTTGATGAGATGGTGGAGAGGGGACTTGTACCAGATACACATACCTATAGGCCTCTGATAGGTGGGCTTTGTTTGACAGGTAGGGTGTCTGAAGCCAAGGAATTCGTGGATGACCTTCACAAAGAGCAGCAAAAGTTAAATGAGATGTGTTTAAGTGCTCTTCTTCATGGCTACTGCAAGGAAGGAAGATTGAAGGATGCACTTCATGCTTGCAGTGAGATGGTGGAAAGAGGAGTTAACATGGATCTCGTGTGTTATGCTATACTTATATATGGAACTGTAAAACATCATAATACAAAGAGACTATTGAATCTCTTGAAGGAAATGCATGATAATGGATTGAGGCCTGATAATGTAATGTATACTAATCTGATTGATGCATATGGCAGAACAGGAAATTTTAAAAAGGCATTTGGGTTTTGGGATATTATGGTTAGTGAAGGTTGCATCCCAAATGTTGTGACATATACTGCCATGATAAATAACTTATGTAAGGCAGGATTTGTGGATAAAGCTGAGCTTCTTTGCAAGGAAATGCTTGCTGGTGGCTCCCTTCCAAATCATATTACATATGGTTGTTTCCTTGATTGCCTTACAAAAGAAGGATACATGGAGAAAGCTGTACAGTTGCATAATGCAATGCTTAAAGGGTTCTTAGCAAACACAGTCACATATAATATACTTATTCGGGGTTTCTGCAAATTGGACAGAATTCAGGAAGCTGCTGATATCCTAATTGAAATGATGAATAACAGTATTTTTCCAGATTGTATAAGCTATTCAACAATTATTTATAAGTACTGTAGGATGGGTGATTTACAGGAAGCCATAAAGCTCTGGGACACCATGCTGAACAAGGGTCTAAATCCTGATACGGTGGCATATAATTTTTTGATATATGGTTGCTGCGTTGCTGGAGAACTCACCAAGGCTTTTGAATTGCAAGATGACATGATTAGAAAGGGTTTGAAGCCAAATCGGGCTACATATACTACTCTCATTCATGGAACTTGCTCGATGAGTTCAGTCCTGTCTACTGGTGGTTAGTAACATTTCAAGGATCATTTGTATTTTATTTGTTATAGAAGAAACATGGTCTGGGTTTGAGGAACCTTGACTCGTGGATAATTTTGGCATCCAACCAAAACAATGATAGTTCAGGTCACAATTAAGCTGGGGGGTCATGCACCAAGCATACATCTTGATTGCTACTTGGGAAATAATTGACATTTTCCCTGTACATTAACCCAATTTTGTAAAATATAAGTTTGAATGGGAATGTAGCATATGATTGAAGGATGGCCAACTGCACGCTGACAGAAGCCTTTGTTGGATTGCTCATTAACAACATGGAATAAACCCTTGAAACTTAGTGCTCCCCATTTGGGCCGTAGAGTTGATGTAAACATTTCTTTTACTTTATTATTGTTGCAAATATAGTCTTTTTGCATGTGAAACAAATTCTTTTGGTTTAGTTGCGCACTGCACTCCTTTAAATAGTTATCATAGGATGGTTGGTGGATTTTCCGATTCTTTCTTGTCAAGCATTTCATATAGATGCTGCCTTTTACAAACAGCTAAGCACTTGGAGGGTTGAACTGGTCGGTGCCCCCCCCCCCCCCCCCGGGCTCTCAAGTTTCTTATCTTTTATTTTCTTATTTTCATTATTCTGATTCTTCATTCTTATATGGGAATTTCCTGTTGTGTATTATTTGCCATGCATTCTCTAGTATAAGTTCATTTTCTTAAAATAATTTTGAGTGGACATTTCTTTCATCAGGATATTTATCTGATTTTAATTCTGTTTGCGGACCCTGCCTCAGTGGTTTCTCTTAGGATGCTGATTGCAGCATTTTGAAATGTAGAAGCCGTGTAGGTACAGCGTTGTCTTACTTTTGAAAAGCTCTTAGGGGTCAGAACTATGATTCGTCCAGAACTGCATAGTAGATCAATTTCATGTCTTCGTTGATTTTATTTTTTGGATTTATCTTTTGCAGGAGATTAGTAATTGGTTAAATTACTTGTAATCTCCCATGCTACCATGCTACTAGTTGCTTAGGTGGTTAAGCTCTTCTGATGATGCTTGCAGACAATGTAGGATAGGACCGGTCTATAGATTTTGGACATTAGTTGTTGCCTTTGCAATATCTATTTTATATTAAGTGACTTATAAGGGTGACATGCAGCTGAAGGTCCAAGACCCTCTGTTGGAAGGTTTCATCAATATTATTTGTGTTGGAAAAATAAATGACAGGAATTACGGAAGCAAAATGTTCATCTGAAAAGCCTGAAGATGGAGCGCATGCTAGAAGGTTTATAGAGCTTGCATGAGGTTTTACTTTCTCTCTTATCCTAGTAGATAGATGCTTCAATTGTTTCTCAAATAAGCCTCACTCTCACACTGAGTGTGCGCTGCAATTTTATATACCTTCATCACCAGAAAGACCTCCGTGTTATGAGCTTCTGAGTTAACTCCTCATTGGCTATGATTCGAAGATGACACTTCCATTACTTCAAGTAGATTCCTAAAGGTATATTTCTATTGAAATTTGAAAGGAAAAAGTGGGAGAGAATGCACATGGAGCTTAACAAATATATTTCCATTGGAACCAAATTATAATGCAGAATCGTTGACTTTCCCCTGATCGCATGAGCTTCATGTGTTAGTGGTTGGCTGATTACAAAAGGGACTGCAAATCACAGATAATGTGTGTGTGTGTGTATATAGAATTAATATTTTTTATTACATTAACTTCTTCTCAACATTGTTCACTTTTGATGTCGCTTCTGCCGGTGGTTGGAGTTGATGTTTCTAATCATGCAGAATGTATAATTAGCCAAAGAATGAAAACAAAGCAAGCCAAGGATCAGACCTCTTGGAGCATTTTCAATCCTAAAAGTAATTTGAGTCAGGTTTCGCTATTCTTCTAGCTCTATTTAAGAGAAGATTTGAAAAAGTCATAATATTGAACATGTTTTAACATGCCATTAGAGCATACAATTTTATATCTCCTGCTATTTTACAGGTAGCAACTCTTTTGATAGCTGTTCTTAGACCTTGAAACCAACCACAATTACAATCTAAAAATGGCAGAATGATATCCTCTTTTTCTGAATTGGGAACTACTAAAAAGGTCAAATATCCATTTCCAAAGTTGTAAAAACAAACCAAAAGGCGTTAATCCAGCCCCAGCAAAAGATGCACAACAGACTGTAGATGAGACATAAGTTTCACGAAACAGATCATAAAATGTGGCTCAGTCACAGAATTTGTTCTAGATAAAGATGAACGTAACATAAAACTTGAACAACAAACCAATATCATATCTTAACCAGGGTTCCTGTCCCACAAACATTAACATTTCCCTTAAGCAAAGCAAAGAGTGCAATGGATTCCATTGCAAGACCAGAGATTTTTTATTTAAGTAGCTCGGCTTCTGATAACATCAAGACCCATCTCAGTTGGATCAGTTGCTTGCAGCTCTACCTGAATACCATCTAGTTCCATCTTGAATCTATCCTTGGAACTTGCATAGATCATCTTGCTTCTCACTGGTGATGTATCTGGCGACCTTTGAAAAATAAATAGAAACAAAATAAGAAGCAATTGTAAGAGTGAGGATCTTACGAAGGACGACGACAATTTGTGACATATAACATTACCATGCAATGAAGAAAATCCTGCTTTTCTGGCAATTCTCTGCAGTCACAAAGTCAAAATCATATACTGCATATCGACACTCATCAGCTGGAAGGCTTGCTGTAAAATCCTCATAGCTTTGAGCTGGCTCACCAACCTTCTCCACAACAACCTGCTTTTGCTCCTCTTCAATCTTAAATACTATGAAACGATAAGTTCTTTTTGCCTTCAACTCCAGAAACTTTAGCTTGCAGTCATCATGCACAGCCATTCCTGATGCTGCATTAGCCTGGAAGAAGATGAATACGAAAACCATTATGGAATTGTGACTACATATAATCTCCCACGTGGTTTCTAGGTATACTACAAAATCACCTTCCAGTTTGTATGCAAAACTAATTTCCTTTAGGATTTGTTTCGGCCAACATTTGCCTCATTTTGTCTCATTCCTTTAAAAAAGGAGTGAAGAAGAAATAATGACACTACAGGACACTTCTGACAAAATTAATGAATTAACTGGGTAGGGAAGAGCAAAGGTTGCACCACCAATTCACCTCCATGGGGCGTCAGTTTGTCGCTTAAAGTAATCCATTGTCGTTCTACTTTTTCTTATTTTTTATTATTATTAATAATTCTATTTTTTTTTTTTGTGTCGGTTTTTTTTGGGGGGGGGGGGGGGCAACAAAATTCATCTCTGCTATCCATTATATCCTACATAATTATTTTAGTTTAATGTACTTCTCCAACAGTTTTTTGGAAAGGAGAGCCATGGAATTCAGACAAGACTATGATGTCCTAAAGCTTATAATATATGACCCTTTCTTTTATTCAGTAATTATGACAATGTCATGACAATATAAATAGTTTTAGAATCCAAGCATTATGCTCGACTATCACTAGAACTCCATACATCATCTAATAATTATGATAATGCCTTAACAAGCAGAGAAAAATAATGTACAGCTATAAAAAAAAAAATTTGTAAAACTATCCAAATAAATCAGTGCTTCAAAAGTCAGCCAATTGAATTGGTCGACCCAGCCTCCATATCAGGTCACTAAACATTTAACCTGCTTAATACAAGCACTCTAGACACTAATGGAAAAATATTGAATTTTCTTTGTTAAAGAAAATCCCACTTGTCGCATGCCTTGTTTCCAAACCGTAACTTCTTCACCATATGAAGTAGAGATGCTTCTAAAGAGGAGCCGTGTTTACATCCAACGTATTTAGACACAACATTCCTTTTGACACTCCTAAAATCTTGTTGGACAAGGCCAACAAACATCAAAAACATTTTCCAAAAGAAATTTAACATTGTACACATGACCAAAACAAACTAAGCATACAACATAAACCTCAAGCTTCCAGGCATGGATAAAGAATATGATTATGAATACGAACCAGCGGCAGTAACACATCAAAAACTAATGTATATGACATACGTTGAGCTTCTGCAACTGTTGATTCAGAAATTTGAAGAACCCAATCAATATTATACATTTTTCCATTAAAAAACCCATATGCATATAAAATCATGAAGTTATAATTGTGATGTTCTTCTTGTGTCCTACATTTTTATCATTCCCTGCATTAACATGCCTTTGTCATGCTGTGTCCACACCCTTAGTACATTGTCTTCAACTTGACATTTGATTTCAGTTTGCTGTGTAACTGAGGATAATAAAGGAGGATTCAATCTCTGACTGTATTTAAGAGATCATTTCTTATCCTCCCCCCCGCGCGGCCATCCAAAAGTACAAAATAAACATTTGGATACCTTACCTAAAAGCTTAATTTTCCCGGTGTGTTTCATAGCATCATTACGGTTGAAAGGACCAGTATTAACAGATTGAAGCCACAGGCAGGTTGGCCCTGTGAACTGGCAGCCAGACAAGCAACCAGTCCAAGTCACAACATAAAATTGGGTCATCTAAATTTTTTTGCGGCATATTTGCCACAAGCATACAATATAACTACACAAATTCCAACAGTCACAACATCTCTGTTCAGCTTTTGCAAACAAACCACCAGCTTGCAGCATCCCTAACTACTCGGTTAGTGTCTCACTTAATGAATCACATGTTCTCCAAAACTTTACTATTCCTGAGCTAAGGTTCAGTGATTCATGCCATTTGGACAAGCAAGATATGGAGACGGGGGCTTGCCTCCTGGTTCACTTCTACCTATGTAATGATGCTCATGACTGCCTATCTCTAATGGATTTCCTTTCCTGATTGGATTTTATTCGCAGGTCATATCCATGACACTATCATATTGTCTATAAAAGATAAGATAGAGAATAAGCTTGCAGAGAATTGAATCCTTAACCTCACAGGTACCATAAGTAAACTCTAATCTCAAAAGACAACAATTTCTACGACAATATTGGTTCCAAGGATAGATATATTTCAACACCACCAAAAAACTAGTCTTGAGACATAACTAGCAGGCTGAAGGATTTTTTTAAACATTTTCTTTCCTTCTTTTTGTTAATATGGCAATGGAGTACTTTTACAATTTTTTTTGGTTTCTTTTTTGTCAATATGGCAGTCACCAACATATACAAATCTGCAAATCGGTTGGACATTGAAATTAGCGACAAAATCAAGTCTGGACAGAAACATGCACTGAACCAATCAAACAAATATTTCCTGATAGTCGTCGATTTTTCACAAATTAATCATGAAACAAACAAAATCGAAGCTACACATGGATACTACTCAACATTCAACACACACAAACCCAAAAAATCTGCAAAAGACTAGTCTCGTATTAATCAGAAATCCAAATAATTAACATTCATAGGCAACATAAAAAAAAAAAAAAACATTCCCTGTGAACTCACATCACTAAGCACCGAATCCAAGTGAAATCATACCATCAACTCCAACAAAAAAGATGTGACAACTATATATCTTAATCAACATCACATTCAGATATCCATACTGGAAACTAGTTCAAATTAGATCAACGAGCTAAGTAATAACCGTAAACTGTTAGTCAAACATATATCAAAGGAAGTATCTAGGGTTTTTTCTTCTCAAACCATCGACATCATAGATCAAACACAAAGATACATACGATTTCTAATAGAAGTGCATATACATATACAGTTACATAAAAGTACACACACAAAGCGCATAAAAAAAAAAGTATTATTAAAATTTAAAAAAAAAATTCCGTAGCAAAGAAAAACTGCACGAAAAAGATGAACAGACTCACCATGGTGTAGAAATATAATCGGAAAAGATCGGAGGCGAATGAACAGATATGGAGAGAGAAAACTAAGGCAACAGCTAAATATATATAGAGAGAGAGAAAGAGATAGGCAACAGCTAAATATATATATATAGAGAGAGAAGAGAATCCGATAACTCTCTCACAGGTAACAGAGCACTCTGCAATTCGCCTTTATTCGGTGGCTACCCTCTATAAATATCAAGGTGGTGCTCATACATCGCTGCGAGCGAGAAAGTATGTCGGGCCAATGAGAACAAGACACGTAGTGTAAGTTGAAATGTCTGATATGCCCCGCGAAGTTAGTCCAGTTCACAATGGTTTTTTTAATTTGGCTTCTTCAAACATTAATTAGCAAATTGTATTTTGGGTTAATCAATAATTCTAGAAGACCTGAACCTGGTTTTCTATTTAATTTTCATGATTAATAACCTTCACTAAATCAACTATTGAACAATTGTAATCTGGGTAGATTAACTTACCAGGCTTTAAAGATAAAAGCATTATGTTTTTAATAAATTCACAAAAAAAATTTTAAAACAATAATTACCATCATGTGCTATCTCGATATTTTCTTTGCATCGACCAAATTATAGGTTACGTATAATCCGATATATTAATTATTTAACTAATGTAAAGCTAGTTTTGTAATAGTTTGCTGGGCTCGTCTTTACAATATATATATATATATATATATATATTACATTGTTACATTCATGTAATTTTGTAATTTTTACTTTATTGTAATTTTATAATTTTTACTTTATTTTAAATATTTACAATTTTATTACGACTCGATGTGTGTGTGTATATATATATATATATATATATATATATATTACATTGTCACATTCATGTAATTTTTGCTTTATTTTAAATATTTACAATTTTATTATGACTCGATGTAAATAATAAAATAACAATAGCTGTACCACGTGTGGTGATCATATGACCTCTTGATTATTTTCTAGTCTTTATTATATATGGAGGCAATGACTTGTTCCTCACCACATTCAACTTAATCAATGGATTGGGCCTTTACAAATATGTTCGAGGCCCATGTGAACAATTGGGTCAGAAATTAAAAAATAAATAAAATAAAAATTGTGCAAAAAATATGTTATTTTTGAAATAAACCTCTCTTATTTCGGAAAAAAAGACCAAAAATGAAGGAAAATGGAAGTTTTGGTCCTTTTTTTTTTTGGCAGGGGAAAAATGAGAGAGACCAATTTTTTAAAAATAAAAATAAAAAGGGAGAGGAATTTTTTTTTTTAACTTAATAAGGTGGGTAGATATGCTGAATCTCGAATCTTATATATAAAATGAAATGTCTTTGTCATCTTGAATAAAATCAAATCCGAATTGCATATATAAAATGAGATGATTTTATCATCTTAAATGAAATTTTGATCTCGATATCTCTTGGTTAATTTTGTGCATTAAAATAATTTCAATACTCAAGAGTTTTGAAAATCACAAATGAAAAAATTTTAAAGTTATAAAAAAACACAATTTAAGTTCAACCCTTAGGCATTATTAATTTAAGTTAAAAAAAAAAAGAAGTCACTGAGTTTTGTAAAATGCATGTCAAAGCAACTTTCGTGGCAACTCAAATCTTGACTTAAATTTATATATGAGTCAAAATTAACAAAAATCTTCTATGCTTACTCAAATCTAAACCCAAAATTCTAATTCTAATGCACCAAAATTTAATAGAAGAATTTTAAACAATAAATTATATTTACATGTTTTAAGATTTTTGATAATTATACTGATTTTTTCTAAAATTTTTGAAATTACACTGACTTCTCATATTATATCTGACAATATATAAATACCTTATCTGATTAATATTTTTCTTCAAAATACCAAAACTACTCATTTTATGTTTTTAATTTTTGATAATTTTTTAGTTTTTCTTTTATTTTTTAAATAAATATTGATTAAAACGTTAAATTTAATTTTATAAAAAATAAAAAGTATCTTTTAAACAAGTTAGAAAAAATTGAAAAAATGTAAATAAATAAAAGAAAAAATACTAAAAAGTCTCTAAAATAAAAATTCAATCCAAAAAGTCCACGATACATTTTTTTTTCTATGTAAAAGATTCAAAAACTAAAATTTTAATACAAAAAAGTCCAATTATTAACTTTCATCTTAACACCATTAAAAATATTAATAATTCGATTAAAATAACTTTTAATATACATTTTACAAAATACAAAATAGTTGATAAAATAAATTATTCAATCTAAAAAAATATATAATTTTTATTTATTTATTTAAATGTTCTAAAAAAGAAAATTTCACTTTATAAAATATTATGATTCTTTTAAATTGAAGAAGTTATTTTATATATTTTATTTTCTAAAATGTATCTTGAATGTTATTTTAGTCTAATGAATAATATTTTTTAACAATATTGAGATAAAAGTTAATAATTAAACTTTCTTGTATTAATTTTTTTTTTTATTTTTTCGATAAAAAAATGTATCAAAATTTTTTTGAATTAAAAATTTTATTTTAAGAATTTTTTAATATTTCTTTTAAATATATTATCAAGTAAAAGAAAAAAAAGTATAATTTTAAAAATTTTAAATAAACTCGGTATAATGATGATCATAGAAAATGACACGCATGAGATTGGACTTTATTTATTTATTTTTAATAACGTGAAATTCTCTTATGGACGCAACTTAACGACAGTGTCCTTAGTCAAGCGTTACTCTTAAAAGATAAGTCTCAGATGCACCAAACTGTCTATTAATCTCATGCATTAAATAAATCACGAATTCTCACAACAACAAAAAAAAATCGAATCCACACCAAATAGTTTTCGTAGTACTTCGAGACCTTAATCCTTATCAATTGTACTACGTCACTTATAAGTGGGTGTTTGGTAACCAAGCTTATGTGCAGGACAGTTCAATTCTAGTGTACTATAGTATGCCATATTGCAATTATATTTGGTTTGAAAAGTTCAAACATTTGGTCGGGCAAGTTGTAATAATGTAGACGTGGACGTGGTTCTAATCAGATTACGTGCCATATGTACTTTGGCGATATGAATTTGATTGCCCAACACCCATTATCCCAACATTTGTCGGCCAAGTTTAACACGCTAGTCTTGAAATAGGCCTACAGTCATTCGCAATCAATATGTTTCTTGGTACATGTGTTTGTAACATATATTGTATATGTATATTTACATGAACGTGAAATTCACAAATGTGTATATATATAAATATATGTATTGTCAATCATTCTAGTTTATATATTAATGTCAACAGTGTCAGATGAGGTATAAAATACACTCCACTATATTTATTAAGAACAATTCTACTTATAAAAGTTGTTTTAGCTTATATTAAAATTAAAATTTAAAAGTGCTATAATATCAAAAAAAAAAAAAACTAACATTATTCTTCTTAATTATCATTATTTTTTATTTATTTTTGGATATTCAGTTATCATTGTAGTTTGAGTATTGGAATAAAAAAAGTTTAGTCAAATTTGAATTGTGCATTTAATATAATCTGAATCGTTGAGATACATAATAATTATTAAAACAAAAGTTATATATATATATGAAAAAATATTTGACTCGGATCAAATTTTAAGAGCACGGATAACTAACCGTTGGAACACTGTTTTAAAACTAAGCTATTAAAATATAACTATAGTAAACTTCATTGACTTAACCGTTGAAACTCTTCTAAGGGATGAAGCATCACCATCCAAACAACCCATAAGAGTTCTAGTTTAAATATAAATAAAACTCTATTAAATATATAAAATATTCATAAATATTTTTAATGATTTCTTTCAAATACAACTACACACACACACGCATACAAGGAGCGAACCAGGAATTTATTTGAGGGGGGAAAAATTTGTTATTGATGTTCAATAATAAACTTTTATATTAAAGAAGTAAAAATTAATATTAATTGTAATTTTTTTTTGATAAATAATCAAATTTATTGATATTCAAGAACTTGCAAACTAGGTAAAAAAATATGACAAAAAAAGAGATACTCAAAAAATTCATATTTTTCTTAGGGAAGAAAGTGAGAATAGAACTTATATTTTTTATTAAAAGAAATCATAAGTTATCAACTAAACTAGTTCTAATTAGTGACTAAGATACAATTTTCATTGCTAATAATAAAAGAAATTTTTTTATGTAATTTTATTTTAAAAATCAAATATCAAGATTAAAATGGGTATAGGGAGTAAACAAAGCCCAAATATTATTCTCCTGGAGTTTTTGACGGATCCTACATTTTTACTCTAATTTTACTAATTTTTAAATTACTATTTATTCATTAAATTTTACTTTTAATAATATTATTTATATCTAAAATATAATTATAATTATTTAACATATATTTATACAAAACTTAATTATTTAAAATTTTAAAGGTTATTGTCATTTTAGGGTCCAAAAAAGGTGATGGTGTAATACAAGAAGTAGGATTAAACTATCACATAATAATTTTTTTTAATAATATTTTATCATATTTTTTTAATAAATTATAATAAAAATGATATGACATTATTTAAAATAAATAAATAATCATATCAATAAGTCAGTCACATTCAAAAAAAAAAATTTAATTATAATGATTAAGAAAGTTTATTAAACAATGAGTAATGCTATATTTATTAAAATTATTTATATAAATGAGTTGTCGGTGTTGATTTCTTATCCTATTATGATATCAGATAAAATTCATTTATGTCAAATTTTTAAAGAATTTTCCCAAATTACAGTACTCAGTATGACGTGGCAAAATTTAAACCCATTCTCGCTTCCCATTGGTTTATTTTGAACTACACGGATCAACGCACAAATGACCCATCACCGTCAATTTAATAACTTATCAACCGTCAGCATCAATCGTTACACAAATCAGGTGCGTTTAAGACTGCTGTATAAATACCACGTCAACACGTCCCATCAAAGCCCGGAATGCTTGCTCGGACATAGAGATCGGCGATCGATTTTTATTCCTATTATTGCGGGGTAAAGTTGTCATTTCGCCTTTGATTTTTTCTGTTTCTCCGGTTAGACACGCAGGCGTGAGAGATGGAGACCACCGGAAAAGTGAAGAAGGGTGCCGGAGGAAGGAAGGGTGGTGGCCCGAAGAAGAAGCCGGTGTCCCGGTCCGTGAAAGCTGGCCTGCAGTTTCCGGTCGGCAGGATTGGCCGTTATCTGAAGAAGGGACGGTATGCGCAGCGTGTCGGAACCGGTGCTCCGGTTTACTTGGCCGCCGTGCTTGAATACCTAGCTGCCGAAGTAAATTCTTATTCCATTACAATCTCCACATATAAATATAAATCTGACCATATCTGTGCATGTCTCTATATTCGTCTACTTCAGATCTGTGATTATTTATCGCTAGATCTTGTCTGGTTCATTTTCTCGTTAGGGCTTTGTTTACTATGTTTTTATTTGTATGGAGGTCTGCGTTAAATTTGGGGGGTTTTGCTCTATTTCGCCGGGGAATGCAGGGATGAAGACGAATTAAGTTTTTTCGTATTTGATATTTTGTTGTTTGACAAGTTCAACCGAATCAGTCCTTATTTCTGCTTCTTTTTTTCTCTCAAATTTCCGCCATAAAATATGATATTTACGTTCTGTGGACCAAATTTCAACTCAAAATCAGTTTTTCCTTTCAATTACTGCTTTAAACCCCTGTTAAGAAAATCTTATAATGACAATTAACTGAATTTAGGGTTAATTGAGATTTTCAAAGAAACGGAAATGTTATTAATTACAATGCTGTTTTCTTTTGTTCTAATCTGCTTCATCAGTTTCAAACAGAGGATGAATGTGAATTTTGGATGTGTGTGTGGCTTTCTGTCCCTAAGACCGGTTGTTTGGATGCAGGTATTAGAGTTGGCTGGAAATGCTGCTCGTGATAACAAGAAGAACAGGATAATCCCAAGGCATGTTCTGTTGGCTGTGAGGAACGACGAAGAGCTTGGAAAGTTGCTTGCTGGTGTGACAATTGCTCATGGTGGAGTCCTCCCCAACATCAACCCTGTTCTCTTGCCTAAGAAGACTGCCGCCAAGGAACCAAAATCTCCTACCAAGGCCACCAAATCCCCTAGGAAGGCTGCTTAGGTTTTTTCCTTTCCCAATTACAGTTGTTATCTCCTTCCCCTCTGTATGTAATTTTGGGATTAGAGTTTGTTTTGTTGCTGTTCAGGGACATTGGTAGATAACTTTTTAGTTCTTTGACTGTCCATGAGCTTTATTTAGGATTTTATATTATTGGTTCAATGGGTGAAACCTTTGGTTTCTATTATTTGGCCAATTATTAATGGTAGTGAAATCTTCTTCTCATGTTGGGGTGTCTTGATGTGCATTTTTGTGATTCTCACTTGATTGATTTAATGGTTTTATGAGGTTTGCATCTGAGTGGTGCTTTGCTTTTGGGGTATTGTTTTTAGCTTTTTGGTGGGTTGCTGTGCTTTATAAAGATTGTAAGGACTAAGCACAATGATGAAGGAATGATCTTTTGCTTTCATTGTCAAGCAATTTCAGCATCACATTTTTGCTTGCCCCTCGGTGACTCCTTTCTACAATTGAATTGCATTGCTTCCTTAGAACAATCTTCCTCTGCCCTTATCACACTTTTGTAGACTGCAGTCGATTTAGTGACTCCTTTTGTAAACTTAACTCGTTTGGTGCCCTTTGCCAATTTATTCCTTTGTCGAGCAGACTTCATTCTTTAATTGAGACTCCTTCCCTTCTGGAAAAAAATTACCTTGGATGAACTTTTACTTCCATTTTCAAGCAATTTTTCAGCATCACATGTTTGGTTTTATTCTTTTATTTCTTGTCTTGTCCTCTGTCTAATTCTTCATTTTTGATCGTTGTGGTGTAGGAGTATATGGTATGAATTAGTGAGGGAGAGCATGCTGAGTGATGGAAAGGTCAAGGCGTTGGCAAAAGCAACCTATGCTTGTTATTTCTTTTACTTTGTGTAAAGAGAGGTTGATGGAGCTTGTAAAGCAGAGGCATCAGATTCTTTTGCTGGAGAAAAGGATGCATTTTGAGAAATTCTTTATTTAAACATCGAGAGAACTTGGGAAGGAGAGGCATCAAATTCTATCTTCCTTGGGGCATTTCCATGGTTACTCAAATTTGAGTTTTGAATTTTTTCCTCTTCCCTCTATATATTTTACTCGAATCAGTTTTAAAAATACACTCATTAAGACCACCTTTATTTCGGCTAATTTTGGTTAGTGTTTTAAAATCTATTTTATGATTTTCAAAAATTTAATTCGTGTTTGGTTAGGATTTTCAAAGATTGTTTCAGAAACTAATTTTGAAAATTCATCTTCCCTCTTCCATCTCTCTATCTCCTCCCAGCATTACCCACCATCCATGGCAAACTCATCCATTTTTCATCGCAATTCTTCATTGACCTCTGAGTACAACTACCAAGCACGGTCACCTAGAGAGGGTGTCGGGCGTCATTGCTCTATTGTTCTTGTTATTGTTTGGAGAGGGAGAGAGAGAGAGGAGGCGATTGTCGATGAAGCTTGGTGATCACGGTAGTGGCTTCCAGTGGGTGTTAGTGGTGTATGTCGGTGAGGTGGTGGTGCTGTATTGTGATGGAGGTGGGTGGTGGTTTTTGTGGATATCTGATTGAGAGGGAGTGAGATATGATTTTTGTGAGTTTATTTGACTTTAATAATAAAAATTTTGAATTAACACGTGCTGATATTAATATGTAAAAAAACTAATTTTTTTTTTATTTTTAATTATATCCAAACACATTTTATATTTTTTTTGTAAATTCAAATTATCACATCCAAATGCATTTTTATAATTTTTTAAAAATTAATTACAAAATTCTAAAATATATTTAAAAAACATTTTTTTCTTCCTTTATTTCTCTCTCCAAACCTCTTTCACTCTTGAGAGAGAGAGAGAGAGAGAGAGTAGAAGAACTCTCAAACCCTTGAAAGAAGTTTATAAGAGTTTAAAAAATCATATCTTATATAAGTTTGCATTTTCTTGTGAAAACTCTTCTGTGCAGCACCCATAGGGAACTCAAGAACTCAAAAGGACAATTAATAATATAATTATGGAGACATGTCATAATATATGTACATATATAATTATTTTATTTCTTTAACAATTAATATTATAATAAATTTTTCTAAAAAAAATATTAATTATTAAACAATAGAATTATTAATTATAATCCATGGAACCAAGTTGGTTTCTTAAAAAATTATTAATTATTAGAGATTATTAACTTATTGAATATTATTAATTATAAGAGAGGTGACAGTATACTCAACTATCTTATAATTAATAGATATGAAAAAGGGAGAGATAATTTATTAATTATTAAAATTTTTATACATTTATTAATAAAAAATTATTTCATACATGTATATGAATTTCAACTCAAAAAGAGATCTTATATGCGATTTTTCAAAGATTTTTCGGTATTATATATATATATATATGTATATATAATGTTCAATTTCAAGCATACAAAAATTCATATGTCTTTTTGAACTAAAGAAATTATATATTTCCCATGCTTACTTGTGTTATAATTTTTCTCATTCATAATACTTTTGAGTACAATTAAAGTATAATTCACAAATATAATTATCAAGATTTATCATAAATGAGATATATATATATATATATAAATATATATACACACAAGTACATGTATAAATATTTTGTCTCTCTAATAATTAATATTATAAAGAATTTTTTTAAAAAAATATTAATTATTAAGTAACACTTAACTACTATTTTGTGCTTATTTCAATCCAATACACAACCAATTGTTTCCACGACATAAGCTAATGGCATACATAGAGCAAGTAGCCCAAATGAAACAAACTGTAGAACCATTTGTTTGCCAGGCTGTTGATAAGATAATTTAACATGAACTACAAGTTTCTGAAAGAAGAAACTATACAGAATAAGTAGATGAAGATGCATCACAAACCAAAAGTTAATATATTTAGAGATATAACAAGAACCAGCAACAGACAACATTATAAATTCTAGATGTACCATCTTTATCAAAGGCTAGCTCCAACTCACTTTCACCTCTCCCCCCTTCTGGACAAAAGAAACTCAATACTCCATGCAGTTTGATTTAGAAGTCTCTTTCAATGATGAATAGCCATAGAAAATGGGCACAGCCCCCTCTTCAGTCCATCCAACGACCAACCGCAGCAAATCACACCATTGTACACAAAGGTGCTTCCAATTGATTGCCAAAAAGTCTTCCAAGTGTTCTGTATATTTTCCTTCAACAAAATAAAGGGAACACTGTTATGTAGCTCGATGTGGGGGGCAGAGGTTGGCTATTGGATAAACCAAAGAGGAGCAAAACCTAAGTTGTATGCCCTCTTCACTTATTCACCGACCCTCAGACTTCACCAGCTGTGAGAAGACCTTACTCATTGAAACGTCCGAAAGATCACCCACACTCGACACTTCAGCTGAAGCACTTGTATCAACATGATTGAAGTCGGTGACTGGTGGAGATAGCTTGCCGATGACATTAGTACTGTTCTCTTCAGGATCATTTGGAAGAACTGCCTCTTGGAGTTGAAGTGCATACTCCAGATTCCACAAGACATCTCCCATAGAAGGCCTGTCGACACCAAAGTCAGCTAAGCATTTCTCTGCTGTTTCTCCAAACTTCCTCAGAGAATCTGATCTTATTTTTCCCACAAGGCTAGGATCTATGATTTGCTCTAACTGCCCCCTCTTCTGCCACTTCATTGCCCATTCAGCCAAGTTCACCATCTCCCTTGGTAGGGATGGATCTATTACAGGCCTTGCACATAGGACTTCAAACAAAACCACACCAAATGAATACACATCTGATTTCTCTGTCAACTGTTGCCTTCGGAAGTATTCGGGATCGAGATACCCAAAACTCCCTTTCACTGCTGTGCTTACATGGGTCTGATCAATCTCAGGTCCCGCCTTTGAAAGCCCAAAATCAGCAACTTTGGCCATGAGATTCTCATCAAGCAATATGTTTGCAGACTTCACATCCCGATGAATAACTGCTTTTGCATAGCCAGTGTGAAGGTAGTGGAGTCCTCTGGCTGCCCCAATGCATATCTCAAGCCTCGCCTTCCAACTCAAGCTGGGAAGATTCGAGCCATATAGATGACTCTTGAGGGTTCCATTCTCCATATATTCATAAATCAAAATCATCTCATTCTTTTCATCACAGTACCCAATCAATGAAACCAGATGGCGGTGGCGGAACTGAGATAGCATCTCAATTTCAGTTCGGAACTCTGCAAAACCTTGTTGGGACCGGGGATTACCCCTCTTAACAGCCACTTCTGTGCGATCACTCAAGACCCCCTTGTAAACTTTCCCAAAACCACCTTTTCCAATTTCCCAACTCTCATCAAAGTTATTTGTTGCCTCTTGAACTGTCATGAAAGGAAGGCGATAACAAAAGTTCTCGACACTAATGGTTGTTCCATTAGAGTATTTACTTCCTCTAGTGTGAGAAGTTCCTCCATTTATGGATAAAGGAACCCATGTCTTTGAATGGCCAAGACGTTCAAATTTTCTTCTCCTCCACATCAAAAGGAGGATGACCGCTAAAACCACAGCAACAAACACCCCAATGCTCACTCCCACTATCACAGCCACATTCTTCTTTGATTTTGGGATAGAGGAAGATGCCACGGAGCCCAACCTGCTGAGGCTGCCCATGGAATTGTTCATCTTCATAATCTCCAGTCCATTTAGAATAGCATTAGGGTAAACTTGTTTAATCGATGATGGGCCAATACTAACGCGAAGAGTGCTTTTATCAGCTAATGGCGTGACAAAATCCATATAATATGCAGTGGCCAGAATGTTAAGCGTTACAGTACTCAAATCAAGGTCTGGAGCAACATTCCAAGAATCAATGTAAACATTAAAATAAAGCTGGTTAGGAGATGTACTCACTATATCACAAAAGTGAAACCGAACGAAGTACTGAAACCCCAGATCCACATTGAATTTCCATGTCACATTGAAATTGCTGCTGGGATTGTCTGCTGAGTTCATCTCACTGGCAGTTCCATAGACAGTATCAGGAGCAATATCTGGAGTTGCCCCACCGGCAGGATACTTAACAGCTCCAATGTTTGATACATTTGTGGCAAGATTCTTTTCTACTAAAAAACTTTGATCAGGAACCCAAGTGCGCGATAGAGTATCATTCTGAGGCAAGACAGTTGGTCCTCCCATATTCACCCTAGCCACCGTCTCCAGCGCCTGCTGTGACAACAAGCCTTGGAATTTCCCGGCCGGGTTAACCAAAGAGGCATCATCTGTGATGAGCATATCAGGGGCTGAAACAACTTCCAAGGCATTCAAGAAGGCAACAGAATTGTTTGAAGGGGTGAAGGTGATTACAAGGGTGCTTGATGTCACATTTACCGAGAATTCCTTAACAGAAGTGCTATTAGGATTGAAAGAACCGAGTAATACATAATCTTGGGCAGAAACAGAGAAATTTGCAGAGCTCAAATTGTAATTCCCATAAACAAATGGGAAGAAATAAAGGCGGATCCAGTGCCGCCCGCTCTGGCTTATTGAAAAACTGTACTTGGAGGTTCCAGTAAAAATTCTTGCTGTTCGATGGAGAGGCGAAAAGTTGGTTGGTGTTATAGAATTTGAAGAGGTATTGGCCAAAATGTTATCTGGGGTTGAAAGGAATTTTGAAGCCAAGTTATCAGCCACGAAAACGCGATTCCCCAACGTAGTGTTGGCAGGTGAGCCACAGTCTATAAGGTAATTGTCTGGTGGATTAAATCCACTAGAAAGGCATAACAAAGGCAATATGAATGAAACCCAGATGGACAATTGAAATATTGCACAACCCATCATACAATTATAATAGAGCAACAAACATGGGTTCTTTGAGCTCAGTTGGAGCTGAAATTTAGGGTTCTTTTACAGGTAACCACAATTCAGAAACTGAAGCTTTCAAACACAAAAACAAAGAATCAAAAACCATTAAAGAACAGTGAACAAAGAAGAGAAAAGGGGGCACCTTTTTAGATCATGTGAGCTCCATTATAGAGAAACCCAGATATGTAATCGCCAAGAAAAAGGCAAATCGGATGCGTCTTTCTAGTGTTTCTCTTACATGTACAGTTTGGAGGCAAATAGGAGGGATAAACAAAATCGGTGATACTATATATACATATATCTATATGTGTTTATGTAGAGAGAGAGAGAGAGAGAGAGAGAGAGAGAGAGAGAGAGTAAAATATTCAAAATGTAATGGTAATGAAGCCAAATAAGTTTTGGAGGGCTGACTTTTTCTGGTTGAGTTCATATTTGATGAATCCATCTGCTGCTGTGAAAAACGAACACAGACGAAGACAGAAGTAACAGGAAATATTTATTCGTTTGAGTAACGGGTGACGGTCAGCGAATGCATGTGAATTTCACGTGTCCTTATATTAATTTCCAATAAAAAAAACTGATATTATTATTCTTGAACTTATTATTATTATTGTTTTTTTTATACAATTAATGTGGGAGAAAAAATCTTATCTAGTGAAAAGATGTTGGTATTGTTACATGTACCAACATTGTATTCTTTCTAATAACAACTCTGGACAAGAATCAATCCATGCCACAATCTAAATGTATAGCTTCATCAATTTTTAATTAGGTTTATCTAAATTTGATACATCTTTAAAGTTAGGGTTTTAAAAGAATTGAGTCGAGTAGTGAATAACTTGAGTTATTAATTTTTCAAGTCAATTTTAAATAAGCATCGATCGAGATTTTTCAGTCCAAACTTAATGAATTAATTAATTTTAAAATATGTTTAAATTTAACTTATTTATTTTACGAATCAATGTCAATAAATTTTAAGCAAGTTGATCACAAATAACTTGTTTCATGTTATAATCTTATTTGGAGTAGTGTATAGTGTGTGTGTATAAACACACACACATACAAAGATTAATTTTCATCTAGTACTAGTAGTAAGAATTAAATTCAGCCCATCCATCTCTTTAAATAGAATGTCAACACTTTTGGCCCTTTATTTTGGATAGTATTTTAGAATTGATTTTTTGACAATTGTTTTAAAATTTTAAATTTTATTTGAATACTCTTTTAAAAAACTACTCGACAAATGGACATAATTTAAGTAACTAAGCGAATATTTAATTTTTTTGGAAATCAAAAAATGGTTCCCAAAATACTCTTTAACTGGGTTTATCTAAGTTTTTAAAGTTTCAGTTTGCAACTCCAACGACATTTAGATTTAGGCGTTTAACATACGGGTAGATGTAAAACTTACCTTCAAACAAAAAGTGAGTGTGTTCTCAGAGTTTTAGAATAATAATAGTATTTTTTTAAAAAAATAAAAATCAAAAGTATCTTCACATGGTGTACATGACATATTGGATTTTTACATATCACATCATAATTTGGTATACAGCTAATATTAAAGTATTAACCAACTAGGGTTAGGTTGGGAGGTCATAGCTTTTACTTTCACTCTTCTTATCTAGAAAAAGTGTAGTTTATTTCTTCTTCTATGTTTTGGGCTGACTCCATCTCTGTAATTATTGGGTTGTTGGTTTTTAGAATTCGAAATTGAGAGACTCGTGTAGACTTATAAATTAATAATATGTAATTATAAACTTATTGATTTTTCAGCATCCATACTTCAGAGATTCCTAATAACTTGTAGTGACGATTGTATAACACATCTTGAATCTATCAGCCAAAAAAAAAGAGAAAAAAAAAAAGCTATAATAGAACAAGATTACATCATTTGGTAACTTTTTAGTAAATTTTTTATTATAAAAAGAGTAATACTGTTCTTACCTTAACATTTTACCAAAAAAATTCACCTGCTGATGTGGTTGTTCTTAATGTTAGTGAATTTAGCCTCTTGGTGCTAGTCATATCAAGTGAATCAAAGATGCTTAATTAACTAGCCCTAAAAGACTTAATTAACTAGCACCTGAACAGTCACGTCAGCAAGGTAAAAAAATTTGATAAAATTTTATAGTATGAATAGCATTACTCTTATATAAAAAAGGTAATATTAGTGAGTTTTAAAAACTCAAATATTTAAAATTGACTCTTAAAAAAGTAGTGTTAGGCAAAACAATCCATCAATCGGTTTCCTGTAAATCTTCTAGTTCTTTGAAAACGTCAGTGCAACGCCTAGTTATTATATTAATAGGATCTTACTGATGAAGCCGGAAGCCCCACCCAATACTAACGGGAATTGATGACTCCAACCATGCACATTCAACGAAAAGGTTAAGGTAGTCTTTACACAATGTTTCCAAAGTCAAAAGAAGAAATAGCATGCGTGCAAGACTATGTTAATTCGTGATAGGGTTATTAATCGGATCCCAATTTGAATTCAATTCAATTATTTTGAATTTGGTACACATTTATTTGATCCCCTAATTTGATATATATATATATATATATATATTCTTTTGACTAAATTTCTTTTTTCGTGAGAGTCAGATTCATTCTTTATGTTTTAACTGTAAAAGATCGGCGCATAAGAAACTCAAACTTCGAAATGTTTAAATCTTATTCTCAACATTTTTATCGTAACTACGTCTCCAAGTAGTGATAAATTTATTATTTAAATAAATCAAATATTGACTGAAGTGATATAATATAGTGGACTAATCTGGATTGATAATTTATGATTTTTTTAAAACAAAAAATATGAATTCTATTCTCACTTCATCTAATTTGGAGATTGTATAATTTTTTGTGAATTTATAAAGGAATGAATGATTATACAATATACCTTTTGTTGATTAAGAATTAATAATAAATAATAATATATATTTTAATTAATTTCAAGGGTAGAAAATTGAATAAGAGCATTTTCAAGATGTTATTCAATTTTTTTTCTTTTAAAATAGTGCTAAAGTAAATTATGTGACAATTTAAAGAATTATATTTTGTCTAAAAAATTGAAATATCTTCAAGAGACTTTTCAAATTATAATATTTTATTACTTTTATTCATTTTAATATTATTAGGTTTTGTTTCATATTTTGAATTTCTACTAAAATTAAAGTTTGAGTGCCTCAAAATTTTTTGTAATTTTATTTATAATTTTAAATTTTAAAATTCAATTTCATGTAAATTTAAATTGAAATAAAAAATTTAAAATTTTAGGGGTCATGCCCACCCAAGTTGTTGTATATCCATTAATGAAGGTGGGTGGGGCAGTTGGTCCCCAAATACTATAAAAATCTATGACTCTAAAATGGTATCAATTAACATTCAATATCCGTTTGAAATTTTTTTTTTTTTTTGGGCATTTGTATTTATAAAAATTGACTCAAAAACTGGTCACTTCTTTAAATACATAAAAATACAGTAGAAGAACAAAGCCTAAACCCTCGCAAAAGAAAACCTCACCCTCTTTGTTTATACGTGCAAGAAAGAATGTGATAGCTGCATACACCACATTATACACGAAACCGTGTATAAGACGGGAGAAATGGGTCTGGACACTGCCTATTGAGAGAGACAGAGAGAGAGATATTTATATATATATATATATATATATCATTGAGTATACAAGATATATAAAAATATCCATATGTTAGACCCAGAAAATAATCAAAGATTTATTGAAAGAAATTAATTCTTACTGTATAATCAAAAGGATGAATTCTGAATTAAGGAAAAACAATGAAACAAGGATGGAAAATGAATTAGAGTTAAGTATCAAAAACAAAGTTGTCTCGATAAACGTGTAATCAAAGCTTTTATATAAACAAACCAAAGATAGGAAATTATAATCCAGCACTCACGGCCACTGCTACGGCTACCACTGCTTTTCCTTGTTTCTTTTGACTTGCGGCATCACAGCTTGGCACGCACACCGCCCACATGCATCCTTTTATATATATATATATATAGATAAAAAAAAATATGTCTACTTCTAATATTATTAGGATTTATAATCTTATTTGAATTAATAATACCACTTTCACTAAAATAAAGACTCTTAGTCTCATTAGGAATAAAACAAATCAAATCCTACCACTTTCAAGACTCAACTTTAAAAATCCAACTAAAACTATAGTAACTTAGTTTAATTGACTTACATTGTCCTCCCTTAAACCAAGGTCTTTCAAGCTTCACCATGCCAAATAACCTCTTCAACTTAAAAAAGGAATTTATTTTGAGCAATTTTGTAAAAATATCTACAACTTGTTCTTCAGAATGACAAAAATCAAGTTGGATCTCCTTGTCATTCACAAGTCACGAATGAAGTGAAACTTGATATCAATGTGCTTGCTTTTCCCTATGAAAAATTAGATTCTTCATCAATGTAATAGCCGACTTGTTATCACAAAATATTGTTGTAGGGTCATCCTGCTTGTGTTATAGAATATCAAGCATTCGCCGTAACCTAAACTGCTTGAGTAGCAGTATTTCCTGTTGCAATATACTCTATCTCTGCTGATGAAAGAGCAACAACTTGCTGCTTTTTAGAAAATTAAGAAAATACACCAAAACTAAGATGAAAGACATATCCTGAAGTACTCTTTCGCATCTCAGTATCACATATCCAATCACTATCTGTATATCCAACAAGTTCCAAACTGTTAGAGGATGAATAAAAAATACAATTACTTTGCGTACTTCGAATGTATTGCAAAATCCGTTTAGTAGCTTGCAAGTGAGATTGATGTAGAGTCTCCATAAATCTACTAATCAACCCAACATCAAATACAATATCTGGCCTAGTAGAAGTCAAATATCTCAAGTTTCTTACCAATCTTTTAAAGTAGGTTAGATTCACAAGATTACCTATACCATCTCTCACCTCAACTGGAGTCAAAATTAGATTGGACTTATCTATCCTGAACCTTTTCAAATTTCATGTAATTTTAAATTAAAATAAAAAATTTAAAATTTTAGGGGTCATGCCCACCCTAGTTGTTGTATATCTATTAATGAAGATGGGTGGGGCAGTTGGTCCCCAAATATTATAAAAATCTATAACCTAAAATGGTATCAATTAACATTCAATATCCATTTGAGAACTTTTTTTTTTGGGGGGGGCTTTTGTATTTATAAAAATTGATTCAAAAACTGGTCACTTCTTTAAATACATAGAAATACATTAGAAGAACAAAGCCTAAACCCTCGCAAAAGAAAACCTCACCCTCTTTGTTTATGCGTGCAAGAAAGAATGTGATAGCTGCATACACCACATTATACACGAAACCGTGTATAAGACGGAAGAAATGGGTCTGGACACTGCCTATTGAGATATATATATCAATGAGTATACAAGATATATAGAAATATCCATACGAAAAAGAAATGTTTGTGACCTTCGGACTAGGACATTCAAATGTCTAGTCCAACCAAGTGTACTGTGACAGATTTCTTAAGATAATATATAATTTTTTTTGAGAACAATAATGGGTATGAAAAAATTATATATCCAGGTGTATGTGGACACACGCGGTTAACTCAAAATTTGGGTTGTGATGTCAAAAGAGATGATTTTGTTATTTTGAATGGGACTTCGGTCCCATATGTTGGATAATTATCCTGAATTCTTAATGTTCCGTTTGTGAGAAAAAAGTATTTTACCTAATTTTGTTTGGATAATTTTGCATCTTTAGTTGTTTATCCGATCGAAGAATTGCTTCTTGTCTAAACAGAAAAGGCTTTCTTGAGGACACGCAGAGCAATTTCAACACCAGTTTGTTTCGAACTTACCAATTTGATTTTCTTGCTAATTTCGTTCACTTGTCAGTTTGGTTCTCTTGTCAGTTTCATTAATTTGTCTATGTAAGAGGTTTATTATTGTAGAGTTGAAGAATTTTGAAAGGTGTGCCATTTTGTGAATTGTCATCGCGTGTAATGAAAATTTTGAGTTTACGAGTGTTTCACTCTTGTTAATTTGGGTCGCGAGTGTTTCACTTTTGTAATTTTTTTGATATATAATAAATTAATCATTGTTAGCCATCAATATGAACATCTTGTCAAATCAAATATATTATTTGTCTTCTTTATTTATTTTTACATATTTAAAATTAATTCACTGTATAATCTGATAACTTTCACACGAAACTAACATAATAACAAAATAATTAAAAATGAACAAAATATCAATGGCAGCATTATATGAGCTTGCTAATCATACATTAAGGCACTATTTAATAAGCCCCAACTCTCAAGTGACCCAACAATCCAACAAAACCCAAATAAATTAATATAAACATACAAGTTGAAAAATAAATAAGAGTAGGCAAAGCGAAGTCAACTTGGTTAAAAAAAGAAGTTCTATGTAAATGGTTCTGAAATTGCCGCTTTCCAAGTAACAAACAAGCTGTCTTTGATATATTATCTGGCTGAGATTAATATATATTGAAGCTTGGCTGACCTAATGACCTTCTTCATTAACTTCTTAAACAAACCCCTAAACACAAAAATAAGTGACATTTGTTGCAAGAATAGTCAGATCAATATTTTTTTGATTTTTCTTTTTTCTTTTTTAGTTGGAGAAAGGAGGCAAAAAAAAAAAAAAAGTTTTCAACACAAGTCGTGCATTTTTTTAAAGCTTTCTGACTAAAAAACGTCACGCATCTTTCCAAAAAAAATATTTATATATTCGATGATAAGACTATATACATCACGCAAAATTTTTACAAGCTTTAAGTCTAAAAATTAAGAACATGTAGCTTGTAACATTATGATTATCCGTCTTTACTTAAAAAGAAGATTAAGAGTTTTTTTTTATGTTTTAAGTTGAATATTATATTTATATTTTTATGAAAAATTAAAATGTCTTTAAGAAGTTACATATAAGATTTTTTTCTTTTGTATTAAAAATCATTTACATATAATTAACACTTATTAGTTAATGAAAATTTAAGAAAAATTTATAATTAATATATATTTATAGTATCTGTTTATTAATTATAAAAGAGTTGACTGTATATAAGTTATGTTGATAAAACTTCTTTCTTAATTTTTTTTTGGTTAAAGTGGCCTCTTAGAGGATGCCTATTTAGTGTAACATGAGTTCAAAAAAAAAAAAAGTTTAAAGTGGGATTGAAAATCTTGAATAAAAATAGCATGGATTGAAAAAAAAAAAAAAAAAAACTCACGAAAAAAAGGGTTGGTTTATGGACACGACAATGTATCATTTTAATAATATTTTATCATATATATATATATTATGTTTTAATAAAAAAATAAATCATATTACATATCTTATGATACTATTAAAAAAAAATTACATTATCACATTATCATAACCTTGCCGACTTATGGAAAGACTTGAGACACTTGGCCATTATGCAACAAGAATCCAAACAATCAGCATCAAAGGTTGATGAGTCTGGTAAAAAGACATCCCAACTTGGTGGACAAAGTGGGTCAATTTCTATTGAAGAAAACGCTTGAAAAGGTGTCACAAGTCAAGTCAGCTGGTAAGTTACAATGACATTTTTGTCATGTTGCTGGACTTGCAATTTCCATCATCTCACAAAAATTGTGTTGAGAGAGGATTATAACTCAACGAACCTCCTTGGATCACTATTGATTTATGGCATTAATAGCAAAAATATAACCACAAGTAATAAATTAAATTGATAAAAATTAAAGTCTAAATAACCGATTTTGTAAAAAAAATAATTTAATTTTTCTATCTAATAATAAAAAAATTGAATATATTTAGTTTAGAATTTTTTTTTTTTTACTTTTTCTTTTTATTTATTAAGTTAGCTGCAATCAAAATATAAAAACTCCTTACTCCTCGCTCTCAATTTAGAAATACAATATAATGAATTGAAATAAAAATAAATTTAAAATTTTCACTTTACACTCTAAAAGCTTTCATATTGGAATTTAGTTTTACACTCGAATTTTTATACACAATGGAGGGGGTGAACAACGAGCAAACTTTTAAAAAATAAGGAAAAATGGACTTCAATATTTAAATTTCACAAATCTTTGACGGTCAATTGTAAGAAAAAAAGAAAAGAAAAAGACCCAATCCTTTAATTTTCACAAACATTAAAGGGTTAGTTTTTTAGAAGAAAAAAATAAATATTTTTTAATATTACATATAACAAATATTAATTTTAAAATTTCAATGGAGTCAATTGACCCATTCGGGGGGTCCGCCCAGGGTGAAGCAGTGGCAATTTTATTGTTGGATGTGAGCCCGTTGAACTTTGAACTATCCACCGTAGGTTGCCATTACGGACTACCTCATCTACTTGGGCTCTAGCCCTCCATGGAAGCCCCGAAAGTCTAAATACAATGACAGAAAGAAGAGGACACTCTGGTAAACAAACACAATATTCTTCTTTAAAAGGGCGAAATCTCTAAAGAGACTCCTTGGAGGCCTGACCCAGAGAAATCTCCTTTGGTGGATTTTGCACGCACATCTACTCAACACGTGAAAAGAGTTATCATGGACTTGTGCATCGGATTGAATTCTACACCCAAATCTGAGTGGAGACCTATTTGTGCACCTGCACTTGGGTAGCAAGCTCAAAGACTCGGAGACTTTAAAGAGTATATCTTGAAGTTTTTTTTAAATGAGCTATTCTTGGGGTTGAATATACTTCTTTAGTCTTTACAATCTACATTTGATCTATTTTAATGGGCTTATTAATTATTTGGACCACTTTAACTTTTCTCGAGAGTTTACGTCAATATTAAAGTTTGATAACTCGATATCGATTCTTCACCACTATAAAAATTAAAAAGAAAAAAGTTACTTATCAAAACAGAGTTAGAGGAAAATGTTAAAGACAATCCTTCTCTTCTCTGTTTCCATTTTTTTTTTTTGTTGGTTGTATAACATAGAAGAACCAAGACTCCAATATGTTTCTTGCTTCAACCTGCAGTAAATGTGGTCTGAGTCCAGATAAAAGAAGTGAAAAACCAATACATACAACAATTATGAGATGAAATAAGTGGCAGACTAATACACGCGCGCATATAAATATATATATATATATATATATATATATTTTCAGCCATCTTAGGTAAAAAAAGGCATGTGAAAGTGTCACAGCCAAAATAATAGTAGAAGTCAAATTTAAAGTTTCTTCTCTTCACTACAGTTGACTGGTTTTACTTGACGACTTTAATTGAAACTAATGTTGACAGCATATTATTTTTCAATCTGGAGTGAATTCTGTTGTCATCTGTCAAAGGAGATTCTGGTTGGACTTGTCTTTGATCCACAAATGCCGATTGGGCTTCTCTCTGAGAATCTTTTTGACGGGTAGGGTGCATCGGGGTGTGTTCTTTTAAGAATATTACGATGTTTATTAAACTCATAATATACATGATATAATATTATTAAAAAAATATATTGGTAGAAGAATGTATCGTTTAAGTAGCATAGTTACGGACATGAGACGATGATATGGACACACAAACACATTATTTTTTTAAAAATAAGACACAGACGTTAAAAACATGTTAAATATACATAAGTTTTTTTATATTTTTTATATGCCCATATAATAAAAAAACTAATGTTATTTCAATTAAAATTGGCATAGAACTACATAAATTTTAAAAATATTATTAAAATAATAAAGTCATTAAATAAAAAATAAAGAACTTTTTTATTTAATCATCAACATTTATGATTTAACTGTCTGGACACGTGTCTGAAAAATATCCAAAAGTGTTAGTACTTGACATAAATACGTGAGTCAAAATAAAATGTCTGTGTTTCGAAGCGTACAATCCTATTAAAGAATTTTCCAAACACTCTTATTCGTGAAAACCCAAAACTTCTAATGTATTAAATAAATAATCAATGCATCATTTATTAAAAAAAGTAATCGACTAGATCAACAAGTTAAATAATTTAAAATTTATTAAAACTGTATTTTTTTATATAAATTATTAAAATAAATTTAATATTTTTAAAAAGTCTCAAATTCACCCCTTTAAATTGTTCATTATTTAATCGATCTCCAGTTATTTTTAAACTGTAATCCCTTGATTTTAATAGAGTTTTTTTAAATTAATTATTTTTTTCATCTTCACCTTGTACATATCATTTATTGTTGCAGAATTAACTCAAAGGAAAAATAACATTAGCTAATACTGATAAATAGATAATTCCCTTCGTCGTCTCGAATTAAAAGTTCCTTATTTCATTTTAAAATGTCCCATAATAAGAGTTCTGTTTAAAAAATTAATATATAAATAATTATAAAAATTTCAAATTACCTTCACAAACTTAATATGAATGTACTACTCAATATGAATGAATATTACTTTTAGAAATTTATCTTTTAATCAAGTATAAAAGTATTAAATAATTATTCAAAATAAAAAATTAATTTTTTCAAAAAGAATTATTAATTCGAAACGGAGGGAATAACATTATACACCAACACATATTCCCCAATAAGATTTTTTGAGTGAAAGCACGCGCCGGGATGGCGGTGTAGAAAATTTTGAAGATCGAGAGGACGCGTCTAAACTGAGCCGTGGCTCAAAGATTTGGTACAGGTTGGGCATTGGGTCTGAATTTGAACGGATTGGTCCCCTGCTCTCTCAACTCTCTCTGACCCATCATCACAAACACAGAAGATCAGTAGCTCTCCAATCTTCTCACAGATCTGACTTGCGCCCCCGCTCGTTCTGGTAAACGCCCCCCCCTCTCTATCTCTCTCTCTCTATATATACACACATACACACACTGTATCTGTATGTCGGCTTGTCTCTAATCTTTTCCAAAGAAATAAAATCATATAATCGGATTTTAGGGTTTGGAACGCTAACTGGTCTCGAGTTCTAGCAAATGAACCAGATTTTAGTAGTTAGGGCTCTGAGCGGATGGAAGGCCTTTCGTTTTCTTTCAGTACTGTGTATATATATATATATATATATATATGTAGATTAGGTTTATTTTGTTGTTTGTGATTGTTCTGTGTGTGGGAAGGTATTTGAAACCGTTCAAAAATTATATATATATAGATATATATATGTATGTAGCTTTACTATCTTGAAGCTTCATGAGAAAACTTGTTACTATTTTTTGGTCTTGTAGTTTGCAATCAAGTTCAAGCACACATTGTCTATGGTAAAGAGTAACCGCTCAAAATTTATTGATTTATATATGACACAAAAAAACTGTTTTAAGGTGTTGTAATTGTGCCGATACATAAATGGGGCTGTAGGTGAATTTATAACTCTTAAGTGGGTTGGTGGTTATGGGTATGTAGCAAAAAAGCAGATAAGTTCGGTTCTAGCATTGCCCAAAATAGATGTTCCTAGTGTTTCTTCGTGAATGCATTTGTTTGAAGATATCTGACAGCAATACTATGGCAAGGTAAACAGATCTGATCTAATTAGCAGATTATTGGGGTTCATGTCAGGTCATACTTTTGGATGTGTCTCTGACTCTCCTCTTCAAAATATTGTGTGAGGATATATATTATATGTTGTAGACAGCTTGATACATATACTCAACTCAACCAAGTATTATCCCACCTAGATGGGGTCGGCTACATTGAATCCCATTTCACCACTTTGTTCTATCTAAAACTTGATATAGGTTAGTGTTTTTGGGGTTCAAGAAAAATAAAAGAATGCTTTCAGTTAGATTCTGTTTATAATCAATGCAAAAATACAACAATCAGACAGAATTTTGTAAAAAAGAAATGCCCAAACATCAATTTTTTTTTTTGGAAATTTGAGCTCTGAACTGATGTTATGTCAAGTAATTCTGAAGTCACGCCAACCTTAGTCACTAATACCTTCTTTTTTGGGAACTTTTGAATGACCTAAATTGAAGTTGGAAAATTTTCTAGTAGATAAGTTAAAAAAGTCACTGAAAAAACTTGGGGTTTCTGTGTTTGATAAGAACCTATAAGGTCTTTAGGCATCTTTAGAGTGAAATTACTATTAACCCCACTATATATGTAAGTTATTTCGTAGTCTAGAAATGAATATGATATGTGGACTTTTGGCATTTGGAATTGGCTCGATAACCTATTTGGTTAGTGGCCGACTTTGGGACACTCGAGTTTCTACTTCCCCCTAACATCCTGTTTGGAATTTTTGGGAAAAAAGAAAAGAAATGATAATTTAAAATTGAAAAGAAAAGAAAAGAAAAGAAAAAAAGGTATTCATATTTACTTTGTTTGAATGTTCATGAGAGAGATAAAAAGAAAATTATTATCTCTTGTTTGAATAGGGCTGTGAATGATTGGTGTCGAGCCGAGCAGTGGGTTGTTCAAGCTCGGCTTGTTAATTTTTTTGAGTTGATCTCGAATGAGCCTATAATCGAGCCGATCGCGAGTAGCTTGATCTTTTATATAGTATTAGACTATTTTTGACTTAACGAGCCGCGTTCAATAAATTAATGAGCCTTAAAATATGTTCAAGTTTGGTTTGTTTATCTTGTGAACCGATCTCGAACGAGCTTTTAACCGAGCCGAGTTCGAATAACTTGACTCGTTTTACAGCCTTATGTTTGAATAGTCAAAAGGAAATAAAAGAAAAGAAAGTTTATATAACTATTTGACAATTATACCCTTTAAATTTGACAATTGCCCTAATTTTTAATTATTGCATTTAAAGGCATTTTTGGTATTTTAAAAACTTTCAGTAAATGAATCTTTTTTTCTCTCCAAATCTCTCCACCTATGGAGAGATCGGAGACGCGGCCTAATCACTTAAACTCTCTGTTGCCCAGAAATGTACCTAAGAAGGTGGGTGATTAGGGTATTTGGCAAATGATGAATATTTTTCAATATATTTAAAGTAAGCAAAAATAATCAATAAAATAAATGAGAGAGTAGAGAGAGTTACATCGAGATTTTTATGAGACAAGCTCCCCGCTTGAGATTTTTAATATATGAACTCCTTGCAGGTAGAGATCGGACCTTTACAACTTGAGCTCCTTGCTCTTTAACCTAGCAAAATCCTTTTTTTTTCCACACAAGAGTAACCTACCCTCAAAATTTCACAACAATGAGAATATAAAGCTTTACACTAAGGTTTACTCTCTTTCTAGTACTAATTTGGTATAATGAAGATTACTCTTTAATGATTGATCAACAAATACTTGAGTATTTATGAGTAGAACTTTGCGATCAAGAATAAACAATAAATAAGATCTCAAGTCAAATTGAATGTTTAGAATGTTAAGAGTATGTAAAAGTTCACAATGACATCTCAACTCATGCACTTAAATAAAACTAATTTTTAATTTTCATCTTAGTGAAAGAAAATGACTTATGAATAGAATCACCATGCCATCTATATGACTTACTCCTATACTAATAAATATAAAGTATGTGTAGTATTTCGTTCATGTTTTTGTTTTGTGTGGCATAGTCATCCGTGTTCTAGGTAAAATTGTTCTGCAACTACGGAGGTACAATTCATTTTTTGGAAGCATGAGGCATGAACTGTTTGTTGTCAAGGTCTTGAACTTTCTGTTGAATCAAAGTTATTAGCTATATTGGAGTTCAAAACGATTAATTTGTGGCATTCAAAGCTTTATTTTATGATTTTGGGTTGCGATTTGTAGTGTGGAAGTAGCTTGTGACAGTTCATAATATTACATGCAATCTGGACCTTTTGATGCTGTATCCATATGCATTTTATTTCGAGGCTCATTAGGAGCGAGTCCTAGTGACTTATTAAAGTAACCTTGTCTTATTTTATTTCATCCTTCTTTGGGGGGGGGGGGGGGGGGGGAAGGAAAGAGTTTCCATTATTTGTTAGGCATGAAAGGGGAAGGGAAAGGGAAAATGATGTAGCAGAAGGCTCAAACTAGGATGCTCCTGCATCAGAAAGGAGAAGAGAGGGGGAGTGTTTCCCTCTAGAACAATCATTTCTTTTCTTTCCAGAAGTGGACAGAAAGAGAGGAAACCCTTCTTTTACTTTTTTGCCCTTGAAACAATACCCTCATGATAATATGCAAGGACATAGTGGTAAAATAATTTAATACCCTTCTATTTCCATCCCCTTTTCTTTTCACCAGGTTTCTTTTTTGTAATGACTTTTTATTCAGCAAAAGTTAATTTTTTTTCATTTGACATAATCATATTTCTTTCTGTATACTGGTGTTTGGAAAATTATGGATACTTTGGTTTATATTTATGTACAATTGTCTATATATTTTGTGTATATGTGTATTATATTTATAAGAAGTAAAGCATTACCCTTTTTTTTGATAAGTAAAAAGTATATATAAGAAGCCCAAGAAGGGTAAAAGCCCCAAAGCATTACATCGTCGTTAAAGACGTCAAAAAGTCAACAAAAGAAAAAACATGAACAGGGGAAGCCTCTTTGGCCCAAAAAAATAATAAACGCAAAAAGGTCTCTTTAAGATAAGAAGTAGGAAGCTCCCGATTTTCAAAGAACCGATTGTTCCTTTCAATCCAAAGGCACCATAAGAGGCAAATGGGGGCCAGTCTCCAAATTCTCTTAATTTCTTTAGGAAGGATACATCCTTCCCACGCCAATAAGATATCCTTGACGGAGCCTGACATGACCTATGAGAAGCCAAAAAGGCAAAAATAAGGTTCTAACAGCTCCAAGGGACATGACAGTGAAGAAGAGTGTGCTCCACGCGCTCCTCATTGTTCTTACAAAAATAACATCTGCTAGCCATGTGGAAACCTCTTCTCTTCATATTATTTGCAGTTAAAATAGCCTTCCAAGAAGCTTCCCAAGCAAAGAAGGAGGCTTTGGAAGGGGCTGTTGAATGCCAAGTGAGCTTCCAAGGAAGGGAGGACCATTAGAATCGAACAAACTCTTATAAAAAGAGCTAACCGAAAAGGAAGCCTTATCCGGCATCCAAATTCGCTTGTCTTTTCTATCATCTGCAGCCCGAAAAGTGTTGATGTGACCTAAAAAGGAGGCCACCTCCTCGAGCTCCCAATCAAAGAAGTTTCTTCTAAAAGATGGAGCCCAAACAAAAGTATTCCCAATGCTCACCACATACTCACTAACCCAAGCCGATTTGTTGGTAGCCAAACTATAAAGTCTTGGAAATAACGTCTTCAGAGGCACAGCCCCACTCCAAGCATCATCCCAAAAATGCACTCGGTCACCCTTTCCGATAACAAATCTACATCTATCGTTAAAAACTCTCCATTTTCTTCTGATGTATCCCCAGAGACCACAACCCATTGGACCTTCAACGTTGCCCGAACACCATCCCCCATAATCACTCCCATACTTGGACATTATGACCTCCTTCCAAAGAGCTGTGTCGCTTTCACCAAAATTCCATAACCATTTTCCTAAGAGGGCTGAATTGAAAATACACAAGTCCTTCACTCCTAGGCCCCCTAGAGACAGCGGCTTCTTGATTTTATCCCACGCTACTAGATGAATTTTCCTGCAGTCTCCCTCATGACCCCAGAGAAAGTCCCTTTGAATTTTCTCCAGCTGTTTACTCACTGTCTTCGGGATCGGGAAGAGGGACATGAAATAGGTGGGGAGGTTGGCCAAAACGCTTTTAACGAGGATGAGCCTGCCTCCTTTAGAAAGGAATTGGCCTTTTCAACCTGAAAGCTTGCTGTGAAATCTCTCAATCACAGGGTCCCAAACCCCAATGGATTTTGCATGAGCTCCCAACGGAAGACCTACGTAAGTCGAGGGGAAACAACCCACTTTGCATCCCAGAGTGCTTGCAAGGAGCTCCATCTTCTGAATTGCCCCTACTGGAGTGATACTGCTTTTAGCAAGATTGATCCTCAGCCTTGACACAGCTTCAAAACACACAAGAATGCATCTGATGAAGCGAAGCTGACGCATTATGGGATCACAAGAAATGATGGTATCGTCGGCGAATAAAAGATGGGAAACGACTATGCATCCACCCTTTCCTGCTCCCCCTGAAAGCCTTTGATGAGACCAACTTCCTCGGCCCGGCACATGAAGGGACTCAAAGCCTCCATAGTAATCATAAAAAGAAAAGGGGATAGGGGATCCCCCTGTCTCAATCCTCTAGACGAACGGAAGAATCTTGCAGGGGATCCGTTGACAAGGACCGAGAAGGAAACTGTGGATATGCATGACTGGATCCATTTCCTCCACTTACCTCCAAAACCCATCTGACCAACATGCCCATCAAGAAGCTCCAGTTAATATTATCAAAAGCCTTCTCGATATCCAACTTGCAAACCAGCCTTTTTCTTTTCTGCTTTATCCTGGAATCAATACATTCATTTGCAATAAGAGTTGCAGCCAGAATCTGTCTACCCTCTACAAAAGCGTTTTGACTTGGAGAGATGATGTTTCCCATAACCTTCTTCAACCTTAAGGAAAGAACCTTAGCGATCAGCTTATAAACACTGCTTACCAGACTTATAGGGCGAAAATCCTTAATGTTAGCAGTTCCCTCCTTTTTAGGGATGATGGCAATGAAAGAAGCATCGAGGCTTCGCTCAAAGCTCCCCTCCCTATGGAAGCTTCTAAACACTGCATCACATCCTCTTTCAGCATAGTCCAACATTTCTTAAAGAAGGCCATAGTGAACCCATCTGGGCCTGGAGCCTTATCCCCGTTGCATGCCTCTAAGGCCCTAACACTTCATCCTCCAAGAAGGGCGACTCCAGGTTAGAAGCTTCTTCCCCATTCAGGCTTTTCAAAAGGATATCCTCCACACCAGGCCTCCAACTCCGCGGCTCTGAGTAAAGACTAGAGAAGAAATCAGCAATGCCCCTTCTGATTGGCTCCTCCTTAGTGAGGACTTGATCATTGATAACAATAGAGGAAATTCTGTTCTTCCTATGGTGAGAAGAAGCCATTCTGTGGAAAAACTTGGTGTTGCGGTAGCTCGCTTTAAGCTATACAGCCCTAGATTTTTGCCTCCAAGAAATTTCCTCCATCTTAAGGATCTGCGGAATTTGGCCCTTTAGACCTTCTCTCTCCACTCTTTTTTCAGCAGAGATGGATCCCAACTGATCTTCCTTGTCCAGTTTCATCAGCTTAGTCAAAACAGATTGCTTCTGATCCTGGATAAGAACAAAGACCTCACGGTTCCATTTTTTAAGGTCTTCTTTAAGAAGTTTCAGCTTTCTGGCAATGCAAAAACTTGGAGACCCTGTCACAGCATAAGCTTCCCACCAATTTCTCACTCGATCCACAAAACCTTCGCTTTCCAGCCACATGTTTTCAAACTTAAAGGGGCTCTTTTCTGCCTTAAACTGGCCACAGGACAGCATAATCGAGTGATGATCAGAACAAGGCCGCGGGAGGCATTTTTGTAAAAGTCCTGGAAAATTATCCTCCCATTGATACGACACCAGAAATCTATCCAATTTGGACATAGCTGACTGCTGCCCTCCTCTAGACCATGTGAATCTTCCTCTCTCCGACAGCAAGTCCACAAGACTGTGAGAGTTGATAAACTCATTAAAACTTCTCATCGCCAAGGTTAGTCTTCCACCCCTTACTCTCTCATCTAGGTTACGCACAACATTAAAATCCCCCCCAAAGCACCAGGGGATTTGCCAGGAAGGGATCACAGTCTGCAGCTCATCCCAGAAAGCACTTCTAACACCATCAACAACTGGCCCATACACACCTACAAAAACCCCATACCAGAGAATTAGTAACCAAGCTGAATTTACTGGAAATGGAAAAATCTCCCACTCTGTGCTCAATACCGGTGATCAATCTGGAGTCCCAGGCTACCAAAATCCCTCCTGCAGAGCCCTGGGCGTCCAAAGCAACCCACTCAATCCATCTGGGACCCCAAATAAATCGAACAACTCTCCTTGTGATATTTTCCATTTTGGTTTCCTGAAAACAGATTACAGTTGGTCTCCAAACATTCAATAAGCCTTTGATAACCGCACGCTTGTCTGGGTCATTTAACCCTCTCACATTCCAAGACAAGATTTTTACATTCATAGGACAAGGAAAGTTAGAATCTGTCAGTGCCTTCTACCAAGGCCACCGCCAATTTGCTGCCCTCATAATTGACCGAGCAGGATAACTCCTTCATAACTCTCTTCATCCTTTTTGCTGATTTTAGCTCCTTATCTTTCTCCGAAGCATTACTTGAACAAGGTCGAGAATTACTCAGTACTATGTCTCTAAATAAGTCCATCAATCAATCCTCAAAACCAGAGCAGGGGACCCCCAGCAACTTGCTGACCTTCCCCAATTCCCTGAGAACCCATCCGTCAGATAACTTCTATTGATGGCTGTATAGATCGGATTGGACACTCCTATTCATTCGGGGACAAATCAATCTGATAGCCTTCCGGTAAAACAACAACAAGTGGGTTGGAGTCGCTCTCATTTTCTGCGATTTCCTGTTGCCTCAGAACCATCCCCCCCCCCCCCCCCTGGTTTGCTAGGCTGAGCGGCATGTCCTGGCCTGAAACCAGTTCGTCTTCTGCTGCGTAGGAGCTTCCTGCGGTTGTGTCGATTTGGAGAACATCCTCACAGAAGCTTCTCTCCAAATACTGGATTAACTCGTGTTCGTCCAGTAAACTGCTATGGTCAGAGTCTTGCGATTCTGAAAAATCACCTGCTTGATCTGCTAGAGTCTCCTCTCGTTCGTTCTCCTTTTTCTTTCCCTTTGCTGCTTCCCTGTTGTCCTCTGTATTGCAAATATCCCCAGTGTCGTTTCTTCTGTTGGCAGCCGAGAGAATAACGGCTGAAGAGGGAACTGTTATTTGCTTTCTTGTAGAAGGATTAGTCCCCAACGTGGGCTCTGTGTTCTTGGAAGATATTAAAGGCCCACTATTGTTATATTGGCCCCCCAAGCTAGGCTCCATTGCAGCGTGTTGGGCCTTACTGCGCCAGCCCATGAGAAAGCCATCTTTTTGAACTTGTAAATTCTTCTCCTTATGCAAGCCCTCCCGTACCGACCCCCTAGGCCTGACAGTGAGGCCCAAACCTCTTCTAAAACTAGAAGCCGCGTGAGTCTGGCCCAGCCTAGCAGGCCCATCACGGAGCTTGGGTCTATTGGCCCTCACTGAGCCCCACAACCTCCTTTCTTCTGGGCCTTTCTTATTATGTTTTTGATCCATACCCCTCGGCCCAACTCGTCCACTAAAATGCCCGACGCCCAAAATGTCTCTCATTCTCCATCCTTCTGGATGGTTCCTATTCACCAGCGTCCATCGAGATTGCGATTCAAGATTTGAATCACCTGTGCGAGGAGGGAGTACGGACTGACGACGGCGATTGATGTCAGTGTCATACTGCCGAAGACGTCGAGGGTCAGGTCTGTGACTAGGTAAGGAAGCTGATTGGCGAAGGCTTCTGGTGTCGGGGCCGTGCTGTCGCTGTTGACGTGTGTTAGTACCGACTCTGCCAGTTGTACGCGCTCTAGTCGAGTGGGGGTGCAACACTGCCTTTCCGGCCTTTCCGCTCATCGTTGCCACCACCGGACGGCATGAGACATCCTCGAAGCACACTGGTCCAGCTTCCAACCAGATCGGAAGAAGGAAAGATCTCCTACCACACCTGATGCGAAGCGAGGCGGGGATGTGCTCCGGTCGGCTTCTGACCAGCAACTTGGCCCATCGCAGGTGGCGACGCACGGCTGTGTCCTCGTCGAGGGCCACAAACTGACCACAGTAGTCCCCCATGGCACGGAAGACCTCCGAGCTCCATAGAAAAGCTGGTAGCCCCATAATCCGAACCCATATCAAACTGTCCTCTTCGTTGTCCTTCCCCAAGCAATAGCCTGACTGAGACCATGGCAGTAGAGTCACTGTTAAGCCTTCGAAGAGCCAATCTCTCCGTTTGAGTATCCGGTTGGCTTCCTCTACCGTCGGCATCTCGAAAAGAAACCAAGCTCCATTTAAATCCAGAACCTGTAACCCTGCTTGAACCCCCCAGTTTTTGAGAGCCCAGGTTTTGATTTTTGACGTGCTTGGAACTGGGGTATTCAGGTCACCAACTCTACCTATTAAGCATCTTCGAAGGTGTTTCAGGCGGCTTTCGCAAGAATCCAGGTGGACCTCAATGTCTTCAGAGGTGTTAGCTGGTTTCGTTTCCACCGACACAGGGTCTGCCGGCCACCCTTTAATTCGACAAACCTCCAGGTATGATCCTCTGGGTATTGGAGTGGGTTTGGGTTTAGATAGTCCGATCGACCGGAAAGCTTGAGCATATAAAGACCACCCCCTTCTTGTTCATCTTCCGGCAGCAGTAATAGACGAACCCCTTCGTGGGAGTGACCCTTGAGCCTTAGAAAACTCCCTTTCAGATTATTACCTATCGACAGGATAATGCTTCTGTTGTTCCTGTGCAAACTGATTGGAAGCACAACTCTACGACTTCCTGTTGAGATAGCGTCCAGTGTGTATTGCATATCCATTCGAGCTCTCCTCTGTACACCCATATTCTTCGGACTACCCTTGATCCCCTTTCCACTATCTGAAACCTTTCTACTGGCAATTCCAAGTCCTGGATTACATCAAAGGATTTTTTACCGATTTGTGCAAACATTTTCGTATAGTAGTGTGCATATGCATTACCTTTTAATGGGAAGTTATAACTAATATATCTTTTTGATGTATCACATACAAGGAAAGGGTAAAATATGATGTCATGTTCTTTAGAACTTGAAAATGAGTAGAAAAACCTGAACTTGTTAAATCTTGTAATGTTGGATGATTTTGTTATCAATTTGGAGGTGGGAGTAGGTACATGTAGAATTGATTTGTTATCTTAGCATCATGGTGATTAATATGCTGTATTCTTGAGTAGTTGGGGGTGGGTCTTGGTATCTAGTTTTATGCTTGACATGCTGCTTGTAGTCTACCTCTCTCATGTGTTTGTTTCAATTGTGTGATTTTCTTTCGTTTCTGTTTTTCTGCTTACTTTCTGCCTCTTGTGTTTCTGTGTGTGCACTAATGCATGTGTATTGTTGCAGATTTTTATGTTTTTGACTGACCGATCCAGTCATGTTATCTTTTTCAGATTATAGGTTAATTAGGCACAGAGGAAAGCTTCAAAAGCAGAAATTTTCTGTCAATCCAATTTGAGGAGGAGGAAAAGCTTCTCTTTGGCTGGAACCAATATCCTGCGTGACCTTTTGACATTTCTGCAATGTCAGGGTTGCTTAATGTATTGTCCTTTGCATAACCTATTTATTCACATATTTATGTTGGGAGTTGTAGCCTTGTAGTTGTTTGATCCTTATTTTATTTTCCTTTCAATGAGTACTAGGCTACTAGCATATTTGGTGCGTTTGGCAGTAATCATCGGTTTCTTTTCTTATCTTTCCATTGCCTTGCTTTCTCCTACATTTTGTATATCAAATGTTATCGGGTTGTGATGTATGTTTAAGTGTTCTTTTAGTCAATGAAATGGTGAATCTTTTTGCATGTCATGACCATGGTGGCTTTATGACCTGGGAATTATGTGGCCATTTAAATGACGTGTTCAACATTATTTTGGCATAAATAAATATTGAAAAGAAAAGAAACACACGTTCCTTTGGAATCCTTCTGTATTTTTTTTATGGTTTTTGGATAAGTCAAGTCTATGAAGCATGGAAACTCTATTTTGGCTCTTGTGTCCGTGTTCGGACATTGACACTCTTGGACACGTTTTAGACATGTGTCGGGTACTTGAAAAAAGAGTGTTTATTTTTTTTCTTGAATTTTGGGCACTTTTTTTTTTTTTTTTAGTTTTTTTGATTTTTTCTTCTTTTTCTCTTCTCCTTGGTTCTTTTTTTGGTTATATACCATAGTTAGCACAATTTGCTCCCTCCTTAGCGAATTACGAATTAGAATTGCACGATCCAAAACATGGATCATTAGTGATTTGGAACACAAGATTTGGCGTTCCAATTTAAAATATTAGTAGTCTCCAAAAAATCATACAACATACAAGAAAATACATATACACATCACTGAAATTTTATTTTATAATTGCTTGGATTCGTTGAAATTTTTCTGGTGTATAAATATACATACGAATATTATTATAAATACAATCAAAAAATGTATTTCGTTCCAAATAAACGTATTTCGTTCCAATGAAGCAAGTGGAACCATACCTCTTGAGCAATTTTCAACGGATAAGAAGATGATTATTAACTCCTGTTTTCCTTAAATACGCAGCAGTAACTGACCCCTCACAATCAAATCATCTCTTATCAAAGTCTTTCCATAAGCAGTTGTCCACCAGAAGAAAGTTGCTTTGGAAGGAACCTTAGCTTTCTAAGCACATTTCCAAGGAAAAGAAACATCCAAAGAGGCCACCAACTGTTACAGAAAGATGTGACATCGAACCTACCTGCCTTTGAGGTCTTCCATCGAATGTCATTCCCTTTTCCTCTCTGTATCTCTGGTCAATATAATGTTTCCGAATACTCCACCACTGCCTCTATCTCCCCATCATTCATGAATCTATGAAGCTGAACCACCCAATATACTCTATTTACTATCACTTCTGTGATTATCTGCAAATGACACTTCTTTGCCAACACGAGCCTGAACAACTGAGGACAAGAGACTCTGAAGGAAGCCTTTTGGCACTGTTCATTATGCTAGCATAATCAATGAAGGTTTTGCAATATATGTGATGCTTATGAGTTATGATATATGTCTGTCATATCTGTCCCTATGTTCGATTGAGCCATTTTGCCTTTGAAAGTAAGAATGTGTTAATTCATGAATCGAGGAAATCCAAATATATTAAAGGACCAATCTCCATCCCCATAAAATGATAAATTTACTTTGGCGTGACTTACATGATCCGACAACATTATGGAATATAGACCTTGGACCTTGTATTATTGAAGAAATTTCAAGCTCCAGGTAGAAACTAAACAAATAATATGTTCTACTTTTAAATCAGCACTAATAATCATGCAAATATGTAATACAACGATTTCAGACATAAAATTTTCAGATCATCTACATTCTTAAGGTTCCGCTTGAATAATCCAGTTGTAAACGAGGTTGAATTCTAATCCAAACAAAACACTGCAGGAGTTTCTCTTGCACATACAGTGATTTAAGGATCACCACTTCCTTGCGAAGACGTGATTAGCTGTCAGGATATTGCCTTAAATGGTTGAAAAAGGAGCATGAGATTTCTAAATTTGAGTGGCAGGAAGGAGTCTCTGGCAATGCCTGGCAGGGATATGTTATGGTAGCTCCTTGAGAATGAATTTTGATATTTATTAATCTTTAACTTGTGTGGTGTGCATATCATATTAATTTAATGGAGGAGTTATAGAACCTGATTTTTATTTTTTTTATAAATATTCTATTGTCAAATCCATGGGAAATGCATGAAGTGAGTTAAACAAATTTGACCCTTAACGTTTTACATTGCTCCAATATTGTTGTTTCTTTTCATAGCACTCTTAGATTTCTGGCTAAGCATTTCATGAAGGGTGATTGGCATGCAACATGTTTCCCAAATGTCATGCTTGTGATTGCCATCACGAAGATAACACTTTTCATAAAGGGGAGGACTAGAAGACACCTTAGAGATACATTTGAACAGTTGGATGTTCACTTTCTAGTTACACTTGATTGCCCATGCTTCATTTTTGTTATTAGTCTTGCCTTTTTTATATGTCATTTGTTTGACCTCAGGTTTGGTTTAATCACTTGTACCGTTAGTGATATGATTTTAATGGTCATATGTGTAGTTCTGTTGCTGCTTTAATGTGTTTCTTGTAAATTTATTACATTTCTGGCTGCAGTCATCTCTAAACGGATCGGCTTCAAATCTTCCGGACAGCTCTGGCCGATCTTTTGCCACATCTTTCTCTGCTCAATCTGGTGCGGCCTCCCCTGTTTTTCATCACACCGGTTAGTGGATTTTGCTGGAGTGTTACTCTATATTTTCTCCAAAATTAACATGGAACTGAAGCTTACTTTGACAGGAACAGTTCAAGGGCTGCACAACATTCATGGAAGCTTTAATGTTCCCAACATGCCGGGCACACTTGCATCTAGAAATTCGACAATAAATAATATTCCTTCAAGTGGGGTTCAACAACCTACTGGAAGCCTCTCTAGTGGACGATTTGCATCGAACAATCTCCCTGTCGCTCTTCTGCAGGTATTTGTATCTATTTGCACAGTACATGTAATAATTATTTATTTTTTAGTGACCACAGTATATATTTGCAGTTATGAACTCTCTCTACTGTGTTTTGCTTTTGATTTGCAGTTATCTCATGGTAACTCGCATGGGCATTCTGGGGTGACAAATAGAGGTGGTATGGGTGTTGTTGGAAGTCCTGGATTTAGTAGTAACACCAATGGAGTAGGTGGTTCTATTTCTGGGATTCTTCCAACCTCTGCAGCAATTGGTAACCGGAGTGCTGTTCCAGGGTTGGGAGTTTCTCCAATTTTGGGAAATGCAGGTTCTCGGATTACAAGCTCAATGGGAAACGTAGTTGGCGGGAATAACATTGGGAGGAGCATAAGTTCTGGAGGAGGATTATCTGTGCCTGGTCTTACTTCTCGTCTAAATCTAACTGCTAACAGTGGTTCTGGAAATTTAAGTGTGCAAGGTCCAAATAGATTAATGAGTGGTGTGCTTCAACAAGGTATATTACTTTGAACTGGCAACCCTTTGTCTGCTTTATGATTCCTTTGTTTTTGTCTTTAAATACCATTGATTCGCAGGAACTCAGAAGACCTGATAAAATAACACCATTTTGATGTGAATAAAATGGTAGATATTTTCTCTTGTAATTAACATTAGATTTTTCCAATGTCAGTCTGGCACAGGATTTTTTGTGTCAGGATGTCTTGAATCAAATTGATATTGCTAGTAGCTTTTTGAGGTGGTTTAAGTTTTCTTGTTGCATATTTTTCAACCACCCGTGGACTACAATTCGGAGCTATATCTTCCATTAGCTGATCCATGTCCCTTCCATCCCTGTTCTCACGATTCATATATAACCTGTCCTCGATAATATATTGTTCTGATTGAATACCTTCTGCCTCATGGGAAAAAAGTGGTTATTGAGGCAAATTAAGCTGTAACAAAACCTATTGTCTCTGTATTTTGAAAAATGCTAGTCCGGGATGGGATTTTTGTGTCCAGGTGACCCGAATCAAATTGATATTGCTAGTAGCTTTCTGAGGTGGTTGAAGTTCTGTCCTTGTTGCATATATTTAAGCCACCCATGGACTACAATTTGGAGCTATATCTTCCATTAGTTGGTCCCTGTTCCTTCCATTTCTGTTTTTCCATTCATGTAGATTTTGTTCTTGATAAGTTATTGTTCCGTGCAGATTATGATTTGTAATATTTTCTGCCTCATGGGAAAGGGTGGCTATTAAGACAAATTAAGCTGTAACAAAACCTATTCTCTATGCATTATGAAATTTACTAGGTCTGGATCGTAATATTTTTCTGCCTTTGTGGGGGCTATGGGTTTTTTTGTATAAATATTATCGGGGTATTCTAGCTTGTGGGTAAGATTCTTGCTTTGCCAGTTGGATGCCTAGCTATTAGTCTCTTCTAATTGGATGCCATCGACTACTCAACTCAACAAAGCCTTGTCCTAATTATTTGTGGTCGGCTACACGAAGCATGTCTCGCCAATTCTTCTCTAAGACCATTCCTTCAGTTAGACTACACATTATTATATCTTTTTTAACTACCTCTACCAAAGTTATTTTAGGTCGCCCCTATCATGATCCTCAATATGAACCATGCCACTCTTTGTTGTATCCAATTGTATGTCCTTTCTAATTAAATTTTGATAACTGGTTCTTACTTTAAAATTTCTTATTATTTTCTCTGTAATGGTGAAGGTGGATAATGTACTGATTTACTAGGTAATGCTTCTGCTATGGAAATGACATTTTCTGGGTTCAGCTTCTCCACAGGTGATTTCTATGCTAGGAAATTCTTATCCTACTGCTGGTGGCCCGCTATCTCAAAGCCATGTCCAAGCAGTGAATAATCTCAGCTCTATGGGAATGTTGAATGATGTGAATGGCAATGACAGTTCCCCTTTTGATATAAATGATTTTCCTCAGCTGACCAGTCGTCCCAGTTCTGCTGGAGGGCCGCAAGGACAATTGGGTAATTTCCTTTTGCTTTCAGAATGTTTTCTTTTGGTGTTTGCCCCTGCAATTAGATGATTGCCTAAACCGAAAAATTTCAGGTTCACTTCGAAAACAGTCTCTTGGTGTTAGTCCTATTGCTCAACAAAATCAAGAGTTCAGCATCCAAAATGAGGATTTTCCGGCTTTACCAGGATTCAAAGGTGCTCATGCTTAATTATTTTTTTTGAACTAGTTTATGTTATGATGCATTTTAAGCCAAATATTTGATGTAAGTTATACATGTAACAAAGTGTTATTATCATAATTTTTTAATTCCTTTGTTTGGTGAAATGGCCAAGTCGTAAAGAACAATTTTTTTTGAATCATTTGTTGCAGTGGTGCATAAATTGTATCTAGCACTACTTATTAAAAAAAAAAGGTTCTAGCACTAAGCATTATGAATTATACATTTCATGAAATTTTAGGGGGGTGAGGTAAATTATGTATGCTTATCGTGTTGAATGGTTGTGCCTTGGTTTTTTGTTTTAAATTTTTTCCCGTCCCCGTCCCCGTTCTCCTTTGATGCATGATAATATGTGATGTCATTTAATTACTGATAAAAAAATGTGATGTCATTTAATACAAAAAATTTACAATTTTTTTGCAGAATATGTAAAAAACTTCAAAAAAGCTATGAAAACCTGTGTAACATACACTTGCATGGGGTTGGTTGAACTTGATGTTTTTTGGTTCATGGGACTTGTGTTTTGTTTATTAACTGCAGTTAATTATAGAAGTTTCTTTACATTTTTGAGAATATTATTTGTGCTTTATTTATGTATGTTTTCTTTGCACGTGCTTTATTTATGTATGTTTGTTATATGCCATATGTCATTTGAAGTAGTAATGACTTACATGATTGGGTGCTTATAATTTTATTAGATCAAGGAAAGGTTTGCGGCATTGCTTTCTTAAGCATTCTGTTTGTTTTATTTGTGGCCACATACAATCAATTCAATTCGAAGAGTTGTTTTCAAAGCTTAAATTGGTTTTCTTTTTCTTTTTGATACGTAAAGTAAGCTTAAATTGGTTTTCGAAATTGTTATGATGATTTATGCAACCCAAGTGGGAGAATATAAGAATTTTGTCAAGATGTGTGCAAGCTTATTATATTTTGTGATTGTGGGAAGCTGAATTGATTGGAATGTTTGATTGGTTGTTAGTAGATCAGATAAATTAGTAGATCAGATAAATTCAAATTATTGGCTGTGATCACATTAATCCATAGAGCATGGTGCACCTTAGCTACATGTGATCACATAGGACTTTAGTATGGATTTTATCAATATTTGTGGGCCTATTTGTCACAGTCCTTTATGGGTTAAGATTTAAGTTATAAATGTAGGGGTTGGTCTCTAGTGTTGCTCAATTTTTAGCTGCAGTTGCCTCATTAGATTCGGTAGCAACAAGGCAAGAGAAGAGAGTAAAAGACATCCCTAATTGTTTACTGTAGAACACATCAAATTCATATCAGGCCTGTCTCACGGATACAGGTACACAACAAATTTCAACTAAATAGTTGATATACATGCTTATGATTCGAACATGAGATTGTCAAAATTTAATCTTACAGAGATGTCTGATGGATTATTAAGAATTTGATGTTTAAATGAGGTGGTAAAGGATCGGGTGTGTGTTATTTGTTGACAATTTTAAGCAGTTGAGATTTTGTGAACAACTGCTGTGCAAAATGTTATATAATGTCTGATTCATGTCAAGTAGTCCTTGTTGCTTTGAGAATTTTTAATCCACGGCTTGTTTAGAGGTATTTATGTCACCAAGTGTTAAAGATTACAAATTGACTTGGTATTCTCCTAAACATTTAACTGAAGTCTGAAGATTATGATATCTTGGTGGCATTATGAGCAACTCCACAATTTGGAGTTTTGCCACCACCCCCCAACCCAAAGGAAAAAAGAAGACAGTTAACACAGGAAGAATGTAGTTTTTATATAACTAAGGACTGAGGACTGAATGTTTCAAGGCAGTTCTGTTGTATAGTAACCTCACTAACAGTAGCTTCTTGATTGCATTAGAACTATATGATTCTTTTGTTGTACGTATAGAGTCTATAGACCCAAATAATCCTAAAAGGACTCTCACCATTTGAAATCATGACAATTCTTTTATTCATCTTGATTGATCAGATCATTTGTTCACAATGGCACATTGCGGGTATATGAAGTTTGTCAGAAGTCAGGTTTTTTTAAGCTCTATCCAGCTTTTGTGGTGGAAAGACTTTTGACAGGCTTAATAGACATCTAATAGCCTACATAATTACATTCATGTCACTACTCTTTAGGAGTTGGGCCCTTTTTAATCGGCTACATTTTAACCACACACCGTTGACTAAGCTTTTAGATTTTGCCCAGGTGGTAATGCTGATTATGCCATGGATTTGCACCAGAAAGAACAACCTCATGACAACACAATGTCTATGATGCAGTCTCAGCACTTCTCTGTGAGCACTAACTAGTGAAAGATTTGTACAGTTGTCAATATTCCAGTAGTCTCGTGATGATTTGTGCTCTTGAATTTGGCCTTATTCTTCCATCTTACGTTGGGCAGATGGGGAGGTCTGCTGGATTCAACTTCGGAGGATCATATTCATCTCATCGTCCACAGCAGCAGCAGCAGCAGCAGCAGCAGCAACAGCAACAGCAACATGCTCCATCAGTCAGCGGTAGTGGAGTCTCCTTTTCAAATGTAAACAATCAAGATCTTCTCCATTTACATGGCTCAGATATGTTCCCGTCATCACATTCAAGCTATCACTCACAGGTGTGCTAATATGTTGTCTTTAATGGTTCATTCCAATGTAACCAATGCGTGTATGGACACCACAAAGGAATTTGTTTCCTTTTCCCTCATGGCATTTATTGGTCATTTTTTTTTCTTTCAATTTTTCTATGCCAGTCGATGGATTGACCGAAAGACCACCCTTCCATTCCCCAACACTGGAAGGTGCCACTCTGATAGGTGTCGCTGATGCCCAAAAAATTTGGCTTTGATCCCTGGACTGGAAGCTTCTCAACACCTGCTCCATACCATATCATCATTGGAGCTTATTCATTACAATGCATACATAGAAAATGTTTTTTTAACTAGCATAACTGATGTCCTTAATAAAACTCAATTTAAATATCATGGCTGGGGGAGCAGACTGATTTGAGTGGCTACATGGAACAAAATGATAGTTGTTTTATTATTTTAAATTTTTCCATGAAAAAATTTATTCTTCCTTTGGTGGCCAATTGTTGCAATCAATTAGGCATTCTTGTAAGTCAGTACTGTCTTGTCCATGGAAGCACCATGAATTGTAAATATGTCAGTCTAACATCTTCAATGGTCTCATATTGTTGCAGACCAGTGGACCACCTGGCATAGGGTTAAGACCTCTTAACTCTCCAAATGCGATTTCTGGCATGGAATCATATGACCAGCTTATCCAGCAGTACCAACAGCACCAGACTCAATCCCAGTTCCGCCTGCAGCAAATGTCTGCTGTAAATCAGTCATATAGGGATCAGGGAATGAAGTCCATGCAGGCTGCACAAGCTCCTCCGGACCCATTTGGTTTGCTTGGTTTATTAAGCGTAATAAGGATGAGCAATCCACATCTATCATCCCTTGCACTTGGAATTGATTTGACAACACTTGGGTTGAATTTGAACTCTACAGAAAATCTTCACAAGACTTTTGGTTCCCCGTGGTCTGATGAGCCTGCCAAGGGAGACCCAGAGTTCACTGTGCCACAATGTTATTATGCTCAACAACCACCTGCTCTAAATGTGAGCTACTCTTTCTTCTTGTTTCAGTCTGCTCCTGTTAGTTTTTTTTTTTTTTTTTGCTTAAATATTTGTTGGGTTGGATGCAGAAAGCATATTTCTCGAAGTTCCCATTGGACACATTGTTTTATATTTTTTATAGGTACATCTCTTGATTCGGCCTCTGTTAGTCTCTCCTTGTTAATTTTATGACTGGAAACTTATTTCAATATTTTTCATTGTTCTAATGCAGCATGCCAAAAGATGAAGCCCAGTTATATGCTGCAAATGAACTGTATGGTCTCTTTTCTTCATGAACTGTATTCTATATTTTGTGCGTCTGTGTGTGTGTGTGCATCTTTTTTTTCCTGCTGCATGTTTATCCACCTCAAAAATCAAATGCAATTTATGAAGGATACTTGTGTTACATTTTGAAAATTTGAAGGCTCTCTTTTTGATACTCGTGTTACATTTGGAAATTTGAAGGCACTTCAAAAGGACTGTATGCGTTCTGCAGTCAGTCCATACTAACCTGTAATGGTGGGTTGCAATTTTGCTAAGAGCAGTATTACACCAATTGCTTGCAGGTACAACAGAGGTTGGTTCTATCACAGAGAGCTCCGACTTTGGTTTATGAGAGTGGCCAACATGGAGCCACTTGTTAAGACGAATGCATATGAGAGAGGATCTTATATCTGTTTTGATCCAAACACGTGGGAAACGATCCGCAAGGTTTGGATTAATCTACACCTGTTCATTTGGTTTGTTTTTGTTTCCATCCAATGGATGGTTACTGATTTTAGTCCCCCTGAATGGATCACAATCTTGCTGCAGGATAATTTTGTTCTCCACTATGAAATGTTGGAAAAAAGACCATCTCTATCTCAACATTAACAAATATTCAGAGTCTACAATGTAAAGTTTCAATTTAATTGTAGAACACAAGTCAGTTTGCCGCTTTACTGTTCCTCCAATTTGGCCATTGTAAGCAATTCTTGCACCAATCTTGTTTCAGTTATATTAGCTATGAGAAACTAGATTTTTGTTTCAGTTATATTAGCTATGAGAAACTAGATTTTGGTGATAATAATCAAGACTCTAGATATCAATGCAAAAGGAGAGAATAGTTGATGGGAATTTTTTTTTCTCTCTCTTTCCCTACAAGGTTAGAATAGGCAGTGGACTTCACTGGGATTCACAGGGTCAGGCACCTGATACAAAACTGGCTTTGCACTTTTGATTAAGATAAGGTGTTTAGTGCGCCACCTGATACAAATTGGCTCTGCACTTTTGATTAAGATAAAAGGTGTTCAGTGTGCTGTCTTTTGTATTTTCATGTTATCATGTTAAAGCCATGCAGTATGGGGATTTTTGTTGGTGGATATATATATATATATATATATATTATTTTATTGATTTTAACCCTTTTGAAAATTCTGATTGTAGACTGAAGTCCAAAGTGCAGTGAAAAACCAGTTCTAAAAACAAATATATATTTGCAGTGAAAAACCAGATATGTTCCCTCTTTCTTCTTTAAGAGCCTGTCACCCGATTAGGTGCACGTTGCAGTAGCCATGTTTGGTGTTTTGCTAAGCAAAATGCTACCTGCATGATATCTTTGCTTTTTGGCCCACGCCAGTGGCTTGGGCCACTAATTTTCCACTTCTGTGCGAAGCTGTCTTGGGCAGCTTTGTAAACTAAGCTTTTGTGTTGGATTTTTATTCCCATATTTACCCTCTACATTATTCACAAATTACATAATATGCCATTTTCCATCTCTCCCATTTTACCTTTTCACCTTATGATCTCTGTATCCCCCCATTCCATATGCAATATTACTATCCTATAGTATATTTTATATATTTTTACTATAATTTAATTCATATAATATTAATGTAATGAATAAATATAAGATTATGTACTGAATAAGTTTAGATGTATTATTCTAATTTGTAATTTCTTGATCCATTGCACATGAATAAATATAATATTATGTACTCAGTAAGTTTAGATGTATTATACTAATTTGTAATTTCCTGATCCATTGCATTTTGTCCTTGTTAGTCTTCTTGTGGTACCAAAGTGCCCCAGTACAACTTGATGTTGTGGTACACTGATACACAAAAAGAATGTACATCGAATCCTTCAAGCATGAAGAACTTTGAAATAATGTCAAATGCTTGTTTGCTGTGTTATATGATCTGAAGCTTCCTATAGATGTTAGCATGCTTTCATGATCTAAAGAAACAAATAAGCTTTGTACCCGAATAATGCAAGATGCATGTTTAGAGAGGTGCAACTCATTGCATCATTTTGCCTTGGGTGAGAAAAGTGTGATGAACTTTGATGTTGTAGTTGTGCTCATTCCGCGCCAGCGCCCACTCTGTAAGATTGGGACAACCTTGTGGCTTTTCTAATTTTATCTCCAACATGAAAAAGGTAAAACCAAAAGCATTGTTTGATCTATTTTTCTCTCTATCCTATCTAAAGCCCTTGAATCAGTGACTGCATATCTTGTTAAAGTTTTTATTGTAGTGTTATGGTTTGGAGGTGAATTTACTTCAGTGCCTTGGATTATTTGTCTGTCTCGACTCTGTAGTAGTAGCTAGGGGGCGATAGCCACTCTCTTGATGTTGTGTATGCTTTGCGCGTACTCTTGTGTGCCCTTGGTATTGGATATATTTTTTATTCATTAGAAAGGGGAAATTAGTATTATTATTGTTAATTTTAAATTTTCATATGGAAAAGAGACGAAAAAAGTTTTTTTTTCTTCTGTGGATCAGAAAGTTGAGAAACATTGAACAGGCAATGTCAAAGTGTTGCTGCTGTATTGAATCAAATCATCTGTTAGATGTTTTTTGATTGCATTTGATTGTTATGTTAACGAATTTCAGTCATTGTTCTGCTAGCTGTTTAACAGGGAAACTATTTGTGTTTTGTCTCCCTGTTCAGTTAAAGAAGATTAGGGTGCCTCTATAAACATAGAGTGAAGAAATACATGCAAAAGTTGCAAAACATTTGTAGGTTTTACATATCCTATTACAAGGGTAGGGGCTGAGCCCTTTTCACATTGCTTTGATGGATACAAACTACACCTGAGATGTATACTGTATGAGTCCTAAAGATATTCCCGCAGCCAATTTGATTATCAGAGGCAAACCTTTTCTTTTGTGATGAGGTTGAATCAAGTTTTCACCTATTCTGCAGGAGCACATGAAAAAAGAATGAATATATGGACATTTTCAACTCACTTAGCCTCAAAGTTGCTGCTCAGGCCCAGAGGATTATGATATGTAAGTTATTTTCTTGTTATTGGTTATACAATATGGAACCTTACCAGAAAAAGTTATTATTTGAGGTAGCTATGAGAAGAGGGAAAAGAAAAAATGGTATGAGATTACAGTAAGGAAATGTTTGATTGGCAGGAATTGAAGGGAGGAATGAGAATCTCAATTCTATTCTGCTTGATTTTCATGTTTGGGGCAAGCTGTTGTTGATGAGAATTTGATTCCTCCATGAACACGTTTGTCACAATTATTTCATTCTCAATCAGGGGGTTGTAATCTCATTTCTTTTCTGTGTAAATCAAAACATCAATATTAGATAGATTGATTGCATAATTAGTTACCTAAAAATTCACAATTTGGTAAATTTCCAAGAAATTTAGGGATGGGTACATAACGAACAAGATACAAAGTTAATGGGTTTATGTTGAAGATAAATGAGTTTGTGTCAAATAGATCACATGTTTAAGATAATTAATAAATAGGTGGTTTTTGAGTTGTAGTAATGTCAACTCTTGATACAATTTAACATGTTTAAATAAAAAAAGATCACGAGTTAAAATAATTAATAATTTGTCTCATATCGAAAGGTGACAAATGTTACGGTGATTTTTTCAATTATAAAAGAGGTTTCTTTTTTGTTTTGTCAAATATTTAAAATTTATCAAATTTTGGAGATTATTTTACACTTATAAAAAAACAAGTAACTTTTATTTATCAAAAGATTAAAACTTAAATTAAATGGGTTAATTGTGTTGATAAGTGTGGCTTGTTTAATAAATGAGTGTTTAAGTTTTGAATTTTGACATAATTAGATGATTAGTTAATTATGTCAAGTTAGAGTTGACTTATATTTTTGAATATATATGGTGAACATGAAATGTTAACTCGAATTGACAAATGTAATTCAAATGGCTGTCCAAAGAAGATTATATGGGCCAACTGGGGCTAGCTCAGTTAGGAGGAAGGAGATGTGTGGCTTATTCATCCCTTCTTAGGTTGGGTGGGGAGTTGTATTCCAGGACCCATAATTTTATTTTTTATTACAGTGATGGTATTACATTATATGTTTTGCAAACTTTAAAGTTCAAACTTTTGAACTTTCCAACGTACAAAATATCAAGAAATCAAATATCACATAACTTCAAGGTTCTTGTACTTGTTTGACAGTAGTTGGTCTTTTCAAGAGGTTTAGAATTGAGGGATTCTCGCGAGACTGGAATTAACACGTAATTGGCAAAAAAGAAAAAGAAAAAGAAAAAGAAAAAGATTATGTGAATTGAAATAAAAAATAAAGAAAGTGGAAGTGAAGATGACAGTAGTAGTTTTAAGGCAGTGCCAGCAGCATTTGGACGACTTTCATGGTTTTCATGAGTTTTAAGGTGTCATGATATCATGGGGACTACTATTAAAAATAGCATGTTCCTAGCTAGATTCATTACTAAAATGGAAGTTAAGAAAGCTGTGCTAAATTTAATCTTGTCTGCTACTGAAGGCTGCACTGGAAGCACTTTCAGCAACCTTCAATAGCTACTGGCAAAAATATATTACAAGTCTGTTAATTCAAGGTTTGTTATATTTGGAAAATTGTATATGACAATGGCGTCTCTGTTGTCCTTCTGAGTTCTGACCTTTTAGGTCGAGGAGGGGGAGGGAGTTGTGTTTTGAAAGATTTTTTTGGAAAACAGAAGGTTTTTGAATGTGAGTAGAATCAAGATTCAGTTTGCAAGAGCAAGGTGAGCACGATTCATACTGTCCAGGAACACCTGTTCAGTAATAAATTCTCGTCATAGTACTGCATTCAGTGAGGGTGAGTTTTAAAACAACGATAAAGTTATTTCTATTGTGACTTAAAGGTCGCGGGGTTGAGTCATGAAAACAAATTATTTACTTGTAAGGTAAGGCAGCGCACGTTTAACACTCCTTAGACCCACAGTGACAGGAGGGTTTGTCCAGTGACAACCAGGTGCTTTCCAGTAACATCAAAGCTGCACTTTTGTACTTACCGTCTTGAGTTGAATTTTTCCTTTTTTCTTTTTGGTGCAATTGGAAGACTTGAACCCATATTGTCAACTACAATTCTACAAAGGTTACAAATTACCACTAGGTCAAGATATTTCTGGAGGACTCTGAGGAACAAAAACCATTTACAGTTTGACCTCTGGTTATGGTTCAAGAAAGCTGCATTCATCTATGAGCAATTCGTACTAAAGTTGAACACATTTGTTAGTTCTACATATGCTGTACAAGTGCATGGATTCTGCTCTTTTCGCATATCTTTAAGAGCTTTAAGCTTCTATAGATACAATTGCACCTAGATAATAACAATATGTGCCAATCTCATGCTCTGGTTAAGGTACTTAAAAAGTAGTCCCATCCTCAAGTACACGGCACATTCATGTTGTTGAGCATGACATCAAGCTCTTCCATGTCCATGTCTGGTACCGCATCTGGCTGATTAGTATTCCCAGCATTTGCACTCACCGGAATATGTTCTTCAATTGAATCTGGCTCTGCATGATTGTTGGCCTGATTAAACTGATTTGTAATCTCTCGCACTTATACCCACTGAATCGTCTTCTCCCTCTTGCATTGGCTTATTATGGACATTAAGCTCTGGTGGCATAACCACTGGTTCTGTGCTCATGTTTACTGATACACTCTCATTTTGAAGGTTTTGACTCCCATTCTCCCCTTGATGAGTCCCACCTAATTCTAGTGCTGTTGCTTGTCCTTCGTCGGGCGTTGGTTTTCTTCGGGCCAAGAAATATACAAGAGCAGCAACAACAAATATTATGACCAAAGGTATGCCCACAGCCAACCCTATGATCATTGCTGTCCTTTTCCCCTTGTGCTGATTTAAACTTGGGTTTTCATTTACTCTGCATAGGGAAAGCACAATTTAGAATCCTCTATATATATATATATGAAGTTTTTTATTGCCTTAAATGATGTGACAGTGCATGGGCGATGAACCTAACTTACTTGTATGTTAATTTCTTGTTGTTGACTATGCTAGTGGGAATCTCGCCAGAAAAGTCATTATCAGCAAGGTTACTATGGCAAAAGAGAAAAATGAAGTTGAGATTAATTTCAAAAATGTTTATGTAGACTTCCTAGAAGATTCAACTTTACCTTCTGCCATATATTTTAGTGTCAGCAATTACTTACAGTAGCTTTAGATTTGGCAGGTTTCCAAGGAACTCTGGGATTGATCCATGGAGATTGTTATTACTAAGATCTCTGAAACAAGAACAAAGAAAAAATGTTCCCTTCTAGTATAAGAAAATATGAAACGAAAGGCTTTTCACTTGGTGGATGATTTACATGGTTTCAAGGGCTTGCATTTGGCTGAATTCTGGGAGAAGACCTTCCAGATGATACCCTGAGAGATATCTGCAACAAGTTTATATATAAGTTGATTAAAATTTATAAAATCTAATGGGTTGAAATATCATCAATAATTCAGTTGTTATTCCCGAGGATCATTCAGTCCTATGGGGTGTGGACTCATAACTCAAAGAGACCACTTGTTAATGTGAATTAGTAAATTTCTGCAGCTTACTGCACCATTGTGTTGTGGATTCAATTTTAGTATCCTAGACACAATGATTGATCTAGGACCATCCATTTTATGGGTCTTCTACTTTCTAAGGCTATACATCAATAATCTTACAGTGCATTTACTCTTGGAGAATCACTGCCAGTGCAACCCAACCACTGCCATACTGTGTCATTTGGAAGACATGGTTCTCCAGTCCATCCTCCTAGCTGCTGGAAGGTGCTTATGAAGACTGCTAGTCCATCCACTGCTTGAACAAATCACAAACCTTAATCGCTCACACACACACACATATATAAACATATATATATATATATATATATATATATAGAGAGAGAGAGAGAGAGAGAGAGAGAGAGAGAGAGAGAGAGAGAGAGAGAGAGAGAGAGAGATGTTAATGCTTACCGTCGTCTTGTGATGTTCCAGTAGTGACAAGAGGGTCACTGGCAATATATACTTCAATGGCACTGATGATAGGCGGTAATGTGGATTTTGACGTTGGACGTAATTCTACGGTCAAGGTTGCCAATGGTTGGACAATGGCCACTGCTCCAGTACAGTTCTGGTACTCAGGGCTGGTTGTTAACATGAACTCATTGTCCAAATAAAAGTCAAATGATCTAGTTTCATTGATCTCCAATACCATTAACTCAGTTAAATACACTTCAATGTAGCTGAGGCTATTGGTTTTACTAATTCTGAAAGGCAGAGTGATGATGTCCACTGGATTTGGAGCCTCAACCGCATCCAGTATTGCTGAGTCAGGAGGATACTCATAGGTTGTATAGTAGAGTACTCCATTATATTTACTTCTGTTAACTAGACCTGGTGGAGTTGCTGGTCCCCATATTCTGTTGTATCCGTCAACAGGGTACCTGAATGATAGCAATTTACAAGCAATTAAATACTTTGGGGGTATACCATCTTGGACTGATTTTGGTGATTTTAGTTTTTAACTTATCCATGTGTTTTCTAGGGCTAGCTCAGTGCGGAAGACTCTCGTCACTGCAAGGTCTACTTTGAGACATACCATCTTGGAATGATTTTGGTGTTCGAGTACTTTGATGTTGGAGTTTTTAACTAATCCATGTCTTCTAGGGCTAGCCAAGTGTAGAAGGTTCTTAACGCTACGAGTCTGGAGAGGATTATATATATGTAGTCTTATCCTGTAAGGGGAGAAACTATTTCTATGATTCGAGTATGTGACCTCCAGGTCGCAACTGTGGCACTAAGACCCACCCTCTGACCCATGTCTTTTAGAATCAAAATTTTCGAACCCATGTAATTTTTTTTGCTTATTTTCCCAACTCATGTTGGAAATAATGGGCATCCCTTCAAGAATTGTCTTTAACCAAAAATATAGGCAAGAATAGTCTTTTTAAGTATCTCTTCAAAAGAGCATTTTGGCTTAAAATACAGTCTCATATTTAGCAATAAATTATTTCAAACTTAAAAAATTCATCAGATTTAAAAGAGACCCCTAGAATTTTTTCAAGTGATGCCTTTTTTAAGACATGGGTTTGAAAAAAAAATCAAACCAACGCGGGTTTAAAAAATAAGATCAAATAAATGTGGGTTTAATAAAAGAACTGTCAAATAGATATATAGTATCATACCCAATGATCCAATAAGTAGCTCCATAATTGTAACGGTAGCTGTTGAGCCAGGCCAAGTCTCTATTCATTTCTCTGTACATTGTATCAGGTAGTGGCCATGCTTCCAAAGAGGAAATAAAGGGAAACTGGTTGTCCCAAGTACGAGCCAAACACACACTAATGTTATCTCCCTTGCTTGGATAAATCACTTCATAGTAAAGTGCATCTGTGAGGGAACTCACAACAGTCATCCACTTATTTCCATCAATCTCAAGATCAAAGGTTGGTGGCTTTGAGAGCCCATCATAGTTGCCATAGTGAAAGGTGGCTCTGATGAAATATCTGGCTGTGTTACTTACAGGCAATGTGTAACAATTCTTGTTCTGTTGTTTGAAGACTCGAAGTGTGTTTAGCAGCTGCAATGTAGTGTAGCTCTTGATTGAAACCTGTTTGTTTTCGCCTGTCTTGATGAATTTGTCATCTGTCTGCCAAATGATTCCGTTTGCAGCTGTGTAGCTGGTTCCTGATCCGCAGTCGATGCTCAGCCATGTCCATGTATCTAGTTGTGGCATTTTGATGACCTTTTATTATTAATCATGTGAAATCTTATAACTTATAATCAGCTTGTCACCTAACGTTGTTTGAGTTTTTACTAGATTGATGGTGAATTGCAATCTCAAAGGAAACACAATAACATATGTTCTGTTGAATCATTTTGGTTGATGTGGTAGTAATAAGAATATGCAACTACCTTTTTATTTTTTATTTTCCTTTTAACTGGATTCAAATATGCAGTAACACTAATGTCATCAAGAACGATGAGCTCTAACTCAATTGGTATTATTACGTGGCCATCACATCTAGAGAGGTCAAGGATTCAAGTCTCGAGAGAGGCATGGGGGATGAGGTAGGGTGTTTGGGTAGAGTTTCTAACCTTGACTGGGCTTAGGATTCTCGGGAGAGAGTCTCCCCTTAACCAAAAAAATTATCCTCAACAAGCTGGTTGCTACAATTGGATAGAAAAAATCTTTGAAAGCATGCAAATAACTGATGATCCTTCAATGAATATCCACTGAATTCTAATGTAATTTTGTAGCCAAATTAGACAAGATTACCTTGAGAGTGAGCTTTTAGAGCAAAGAAAACCAAAAACAGCAATACCCTTTTCTCCATTGAAGCTCTTCTTTTGTTTCTGTTAATGGAATTTACACGGCCAGTTTAAATGGACATCAGTTGCAGAGAAAATCAAAGGTTTATTTCTTGTTATTTTCAAACAGGAATTGAATATTTTGATAATCCCAGAGGCTTATGTTTGTCATTATCCATATGGTCCAAAGTGAACCAAGGCTAGCACTTTTTTTTTTTTTTTTTTATAATAATGTGGTGTAGGCACATTCAGTTTTGTGCTGATAAGACGATTATTTGATATATCTGATGATTCTGATGTGATTAATGGTGTACTTAGCTGTGTAGTTTGGATGGTTGATCTGCAATTTGCATTGTCTTGATGAAATATTATTGAGCAGCTCATGGCAGCACCCAAGGCTCCTAAATCTTGTTTTGCTAATGAAGGTTCTAAGCAAGTTTCTTTCAACCGCTGCGTGTCAGTTAAGCTAAGAAGCCGCAATGAAGTTCTTGATCTTGTCACTTCTTGTAAATTTTTGCACAGCGTTAAATAGTCCACATCTCAGCACTCAGTAAAGGAGTGGTGTTCACATGATTGGAGGTTGAAGGAGGACAGAACAAGGACATTTGGTTGAGGAAATTGGGAATGATTTAGGCCTCCCATTTCCCTCACCATCAATGAATTATGAAATTTCTGTCTGCATCTTGTTTGAAACAGAATGGGGATAACAAGTTGGGATTGGTTGCCAAATTTAAGAACATGACAAGAAGATAAAATGTTCCAAAACTTCCAGCTGACTATGGTTAAAAGAGCAGTTCGATGCACGAAGCTCCCGCCACTTTGAGATCTGTATCTGTATCTATAAGAAATAATTTTTGAGTAATACTACATATTCCCAATTTATATATCCAGGTGTATTTGCAATGTGATATGTCAGTATCTAGTAGTTTTGGAAATCAAATCATGTGAGACCCAAAAATACTACAAGATGCGACATCAAATCGGAGATACAAATAAGGGACACACAACATTTTCCATTACTTTTAGGTGACCATATATGAAAAAGTTTAAAAAGAGTTTGGAGAGCCATCCATGAAATTCAAATATTCTCAATACCAAATTATATAACTAAATCTAAAGCAAAATATCTGGGACCTTTTAATCCTGTTGACCTCTAGTTTTCTTTATCATGTGTCATACATCTTACCACGTTTCTAGCAATAACGGATTCAGAAAATATAATTAAGGGGTAAAAGTGTAAATATTAAAATTTAGAGTGATTTATATGAATATATAATTTTTTTTTTTTGGGGGGGGGGGCACATATATATACATTTTTATTATAAAAAAACTAATAAAATAGATGATAAAAAATATAATTTCAAAATCTTTTGGGGCAGGCCCCTTAGCCCTCCCTTGATCCGCTTCTACTTAGCATGGATAAAAAGATTATTACCTAACATATATGTTACTGTCACGGGGTAATTTTTTGCTTGGCAACAATGTTACCCCAATGATGGCGTTGCCTGTAACCAACCCGCAATACACTAGGCAGTACACACACAAAGTAAACACAATACACACACAACATACTTTTATAGAAAAAACACTCCCAAACCTTTATATTGATCTCAATCAGATTACAAAGGAATACAAATCCGACTAAAGGCTCTTTGCCTCTATTTCAAGAACTAGGTGTGCTTAAATACACAAAGAAGATGGAGACTGACACCCCCAACCGCCCTAGGGTTTTGCTAGACAAATCTAGATGTACCACATAAGGGTATAACAATTGCTAACAACTACCCATGCCTTGCTGCCACGCCCGCAAAGCTGTCACCTTTATAGAGGAGTTGAAACTGTAGCTATCCACTTGCTTCATGGGGGAGAACTGCCTGCCAACAGCTTGTAACTTGCCGTGCCAACACATTTCACTCACATATGTTGCATATACATACATGTCTGATGTGTACATAACTAGTCCAACTTGTCCACGTCTCAAAAAGACACAATTAGAGCAAATCACCCACATTCATAGTGGGCTGCACCCATGTCATGCATTCAACTGCTTGCATGCTGGGGTGCATCTATGACACTCATTTAGACAACCTTTAGCTGGCATAGTCATTCCCATAAATGCCAATTTAATTTAGCTACTACGTCATACCGAGTCCAGCCACAATACCACCATTGAGTCATGCCCTATGTTCCACCCCAATCCTTGTAAACAATCGAGTAGGCAACACTGATTGTCCATAGGGCTTGTGCAAGCCATGCCGTGCCAAGACTTATCTAGACATGTTGCTCTCATGCCTTGGGGTGGTAGGGGAGGAAGACCACTTATATATGTTTTAGCAACAATTGCCTAGACTAACGGGATGCGATACAATCCCTTGCAACACCAGAACTCGGATGGGGGAGACCAACCCTCCATATATATATATTAAAGTACAAATCCTTGGACTGACAAGAACAACTATGCTTTCTTGCATAAGGTCACCAGCCCACCTTGCTTGTCTGACTTAGACCATGCCTTTATATAAGGTGTAACCAAGTATGTCCATGATGGCTAAGCTTACTTAGGATCTAACAGTTATCATGTTCAAAACTTAAAAACTTCCTTCTGTCATGTCCCGTCAAGTTGGACGAAGGCTATGCCCTGTAGGTGCCACTTAAACGTTTACATGGAGCATCCACACTGCACGACATGTCTGCAAGGCACGACTTGCAGAGACTTCTAAAGTAACCTAGAGTTGTATATTTATGTAAGAATTCTATAATGATTCCGTAAGAAAGTGGAACATTCTGGATATTCACTTGTAGCCTATAAAAGGATGGGATCTCATTTGTCACCAACCAACCTCCAAACAAACCAATTGTAAGAATTTCCTCTTTGATCAATACAAACTTCATCCCTATTATGTAGAGGGCCTTCTAAGAAGGGCTAGGGACCTATGAATGATAAAAACACAGCAAACATGATGAAATGAAGAATTACTGTTACAAATACAACAAGCACTTCTAAATTTTTGTTCACTTATTATTTTATTGGATTGCATAATTTGAGAAAATCTACCATTTGTACAGGAGATGGCCAGTTTCTGGCTTAGCCATCTTTATCCAACCCACCTAATCCGGTATGATTGAATTCGGTCAATAAGGCAAGAAAACTGATGTCATTGATGAGGTCAAACTTGCCAAAACTGAGTCAATTAACATGATTGAAGCAAGGGAAGCCATCAAGACTGTTGTATTTCATGACATAAAGGAGGTAAATTGGCTCTATGAAGATGAGGGAGACAAAGTTTTGGCGTCGTCAGAACAAAATCTTGGAAAAAGTTTGTGAGGAAATTGGGAATCTTTGATGATAGAAGTAGTTTGTTGAATACACTGATACCCTTTCAAATAATATATACTAACATTGACTCTTGCTATGCATAATTGTTACGAAAATAAAGTTATATGTTACAGATAAATTTGTACTTAAAATATAATTTTTTTAATTGTATTGAATTTTATTTTTTAATGTTACTAATTCAAATTATATGGTAATGATTATCCTCGACAAGGGAAAAAAAGAGAAAGGATAGTTAGCCCGTTTATTAGAAAACTTGTTAAATTCAAGCCAAATTTTAACACCTAATTAGTAAATTCCTATAATCATCACATCAATCCAATCAAACATTATCTTTTTTTTAATGACGCTAAATGTAGTCTCATTCTAATTAAACTCCTAACGAATTGAAGAGATTCAAATAAAGACTACCAACAAAATTTTAAAACTATTCTTATTATATATTTGAAATAGATAATATAATTAATTGTGACACAGAACAATCCTCCATATAACCATACCCCCATTAGTGATTAATATATATCATTCCACCCTCACTAAAAGTAACCTTGCTTCAGAGACCATTAACCACTTCTTACAAATCAAATTTGAAAAACCCAACAATGAGAGGGGTGTCCAACCTATGTCATCTATGGACCATCATCTCCATGTATATATGCATGTAAATAAGTACTATTGTACAGGGAAACATCAATGTCAAAATAGATATACAGAAATATATATATATATATATCTATTCAAACAGTATAAAATAAAACATAGGAAAATAAAAAATTAATAAAGCAATGGTTTAGTTTGAAGGTCAGTACTTTTTAACTCTGCCAATTCTATCTGTTAAAGAAGTCTGAATTTTAATAAAAATCAATAATTTACATCGCCCAAATCAATCGCCCAAATCAAATCTAAAACAACTTACACAGCAGGTCTGCATGTCTCTACCAATGAATACATCACAGGCAAACCCATATTAGAGCAACTCCAAATGGTGAGTTAAATAGAGTTATTAAAGATAAAATTTGGTAGATTAGTAAAAAATTAATATTTCAATAGTAGTTTTTACCCTCTCAAAATTTGACTGAAGTCAAATACTTTACTAAATATAACTTTTATTTTGGGTATACTGCCATCCACTTTAATGTTTCAGATGAATGGTTCAGATTTGATGGTATTTTTTTTCTTCTTATTTTTAATGATTAAAAATGATGATTAGAAGGAAGAATGATAGTTTTACTAAAAAATAACATTTCACTATTAGAGTAGAAATGTTAAAAAATGACTTTTTAATATTGTAGCACTGCTAAAATCTAGTTTTGGTAAAGATTAAAGTAACTTTTAACATTGGAGTTGGTCTTAATTAGTTACAGAAAATATCTATTGAATGTACCCATATGATAGAGACATGTGGAGCAAAGGATAAGCCTTCAATATGCTAACCCATTTTGCTAAGCAGTATCCATATGTTTACCTCAACTAGTGTGTACAGTAACAGAGAATACCTTAGTATGGTGACAGAGGAAGTCGCTGATCGAGTGAGAAGTGAGATCCTACTTTGATTTGCATCCACTAAGTTGAAATTTTCTTTGGATTGTATAATTAGGAAAGTAACTTGGGAGAGGGGAAATGGGAACTAAAGGAAAAAGGAAAAAAAATTAATTGAATAATTTTATTTTTGGAAACGAAAAAAAAGGGAAGAAAGTATCAAAGTAAAAATATATATATATATATATATTTTATTTTATTTTAAATTTCATTGAAAATAAAGTAGAGATGAAGAAAAGTGTAGATTATCACTTTCGTAGACCATGTCATCACTGTTGGATCAGACCTCTGCATCGTGATGGCCGAGCAGATCGCAAAAAAATAAAAAAAACACAGAAAGAGTGCCACATAGGCACTACATTGTAATAATATACAACATAGATATAGATAGATAGATAGATAGATACATAAATAGATACATTTGATGTTACAGGGTGCACGACAACATGCATAAATATTTTGAGATATTTGGGCATAATCTCTTGTTTTGCTAACTGTTACAAGATACATTATACATTGATACATTGGTGTTACAGTGTTCACAAAAACACGCATTAGATTTTTTGGGATCTCTGGGGGCATAGTTTTTTTTTTGGTTAACCGTTGCAATATGATTATCATGTTGGGAGTTAGAAGTTTCACATGAGCGGTCCAACTCGAGCTCCGGTTTAAATTTTTAACACTTCGAACTTAGGAGACAGCATCAATGAAAACTGCACTTTGAATTTGGTCAACTCTCCCTCTTGGTGAGTTTCAGTCTCCTCGCTTCTTTCTTTCTTATTCACTATAACAATAGATCATAGAGAGAAGGGTTTAAATTACTTGTTAGCCTTGGTTTGTTCAATTTTGTTTTTGATTCTCTTTTTTGAGTGTGATTTGTCGGTGTCCTTCCAAGATATAGGAGAATGTTTTTTGGATTGGGAGCTAGAGGAGATGGATGGGTTGATGGCCCGTTTGAATAAGGTGGAGTCGATTGGATGGCATAAAATAAAGAGGAAATGGTGATAGAAATTTTACTGTACGCTCTTTTTATAGGAAATTGGTGGGAGGAAAAGATATATCCTTCCCTTGGAAGTCTAGAGTGCCCAAAAAAAATGCTTTTTCTGCTTGGGAAGAGGTTTGGGACGCCATCCTTAGAGAGGATAATCTTAAAAGGAGAGATTATTACCTTTCTACTCGATGCCCACTATGAAAAGGGGAAGAAGGGACAACGAACAATCTCAACACACCCCCTCGAACACAGGGGCTGGATGAAGCGCAGCACACTGGAGAGACAAGCCCACACCTGGCTCTGATACCATATTAGAAGGCCCAAGCACGAAACCTCCTTAAAACCCAGGTGTTAAGGAGAGGAGGTACTTGAACTTATAACATGCCCAGAGGGGCTTCGAATGGGCGATGTGGGACATTCCGAACAAATATACCATCTTCTTGTAAGGTTGCAAGGGACGTTTGGAACTTGTATTTTCCCATCTTGGATTATCATGGGTCATGCCGGCAAAAGCGAAATATCTTTTTTTGAGTTGGAGATGTAGAAGAGTTAGAAAGGAGTTGAGAATTGCATGGAGAATGGGCCCATTTGTCTTATTTGATGTCTCTGGCGGAAAAGAAATAGAAAGAATTTTTGATGGAATGGAATCTCCTCCATGGAAGGTGAAAGAAGGTTTTTTGAATCCCTTGTTTTTTTTGGATTAGGGAAGAACTCTCTATTTATTTAGATAGGCAAATGATTTTTTTGGGGACTTTAGGCTATAGTTATTGTAACATAAATATCTTGGGGTTATGCCATTCTTGGGCTCCATTGTTTATATAAATTACTTTTACTGATAGCATATATATATATATATATGTTACTGTGTTAGCATGGATAGAAGGATTGTTACCTAACATATATGTTGCCATGTTCAGAACTTGAAAACTGCCTTCACTCACAAGCACCGAATTGAATGAATACTTAGCTAAAGAAAAAAGAAATCTATGACCTGTGACCTGCATATCACAATGGAGTAACCTTACCATTGTGTCAAAGCCCATTCTTAAACACACAATGTAAATCCATCAGTATAAAGACCCTATTGGCAGATGTGTTGATCGCCTATTCTAAGAATATTTTTACTGTTTTTTTTTCTCTTTCTTTAATCAGAAGATGATAATGGACGACACAATACAGAAAGTCTCCTCTAAGTTTACTTCACATTTTACACTTATGAAAGGACAAATAACTTTTCCATCTAAAAAATTAAAAATTAAATTAAATTAAATTAAACAGATTAATCATGTTTATACATGGAATTTGTACCCTTCGATAATCTCTAACCAACTGTATTACCACACAACTGTGAGCGTTTCATGGCTTCCAGTTCCTAATGCTCCCTATCTGTTAACACTCACAATGGAATATATATATATATATATATATATATATATATATATATATATTTTCTCTTATTGTTAAGAACAGTAACAATGACAAAAAGTTAAAAACAACTTTCATTTACATTAGAGCTTATCTTTTGTAATTTTCGTTTATTTCATTTTCTATTTTACAGGGGTTTTTATATTATTTTTAAGGTATAATTTTCAAATTTCGTAGCAACATTCAATTTGCTGGTGATTGCAGCTACACCTTGGCCCAATTTGCTCTGTTTGCTGTCAAATTACCCATATTTTTCTGGGATAATGATGATTGTTCTGTTTGTCAATAGACTGATTCTTAAGGATGTCAATCTAAAAACTTGGGATACCATGGGTTTTTTAAGTAATCATGAACCCGAACTTGATAATTCATTATCAACTAATCTGGTATAGGTTGAAGCGGGCAATCCCCCATTGACATGATGTGTTATGTACAGGTTGAAGCGGGTAGTGTCCCATTGACATTACATGTTATGACTGGATGTCAGAAATGTTCTTACAATGTTCGTTACATTCTTCTTCTTAAGGAGGGGGAGGAGGTCTTTCTAAGAAGGGTTTGGGACCTAAAAAAGTAACAACACAACAAACATGATGAAATGAAGAAGAATGAATGTGAGGCACCGGAGGAAGGACTGATGAAATGCTGCCAGAAGTAGGAGAAATAAGTCTCCAGTTAAATGATGGAAGAGTAGAGGGAAAAGTAGGTTCAAGTCTCTACAAGGGCAATGGGACGGGAGGTTATATTGGAAGGATATTAATACCATCGACTGTAACAATTGGCTAGGCTTTAAAAAAAACAAGTAATCTGGTTCAGGTGACCAAAACATTAGATGAGAAAGGAACTAGCATCGACTCAGGTGTATACACATGGAAGATAGTTTATAGAAAGGAAAGAAATCCAGTATGCCTAAAGCAAAAAAGGTTTTGGCATAGGAAGTTTTTCAAATTGCATACATTTTCTTATACTCATTGTTCAGAACCTCGGAATCTGACATCACTGACATTGACCAGGACCGTGACCTACTGTTGTGAGAGGTCTTCCGGATGCTCTTCAAATTAGAGGCCTCAATCCGATGCATAATTACCCAATAGCACATTGTACCCAAAGTTGTAGCCATTATTGTTGTTCCTATAATTGTTACCCCAATTGCCAGCCACTTCTCATGCTTGCCAACCACAATGAATGACAGTGCCAAGAATGCCACTGAAATAAGCACACAAGCCAACCACATTAGCTTGTTTATAATTGCCATCATCTGCTTCTTTGCCTTGCTTTCTATGACCACAACTGAAGTTTGCACCACCACAACGGCAAGAGAAATGAAGAGGGCAATAGAATCAAAGACAAAGAAGATCAGAAATGGGGCCTCTGGTGCAATATTTGCTTCCCCAAGGGAAAGCCCCGGGGGGATGTTGTTTGGGTCATCAACATATTGGCCAGGGACAGTAAAAATGGCTGCAAAGGCAACGGTGGCGATGAGGACAGCAACAACAGTAGTGGAGTTGATTGCATTATTAAGACCTTCGGCATGCATTTTGTTGAGGCGCTTGGCAATGCCTTGCACGCGTTTTCTAGTTTGACGAGTGTGTTCTAGCTGGTTATGGACTTCATGCTTTATGTCACTCACAGTTTGTTTCAATTCCCGGGCTGGATTTGTTGCTTGTGGCTTGATGGCCCTGACACTTTGAACCCCATGCTCTTGCAAGATGACTGCAATTTCAGCTTGCCCAGTTTTCTCTGCGGTATCTAGGGCAGTTTCATTAGACCTGTTAACAGCTTTTGTGTCGGTTTCATGCTGCCCTAACAGCATCTTAACAATCTGCAGAAACAGGACAAAGTTACATCAGTTCTCCCCATCATCCAACTCTTAAGATATGATTTCTTTCAGCAGTTTTGGCAGTGAATTTCATCAATGAATAAGGGGAAATTTCATGTTCAATCCAAAAGAACAACAAGAAATGGTGGCCATATACACACAATAGGCTATATATCTCAAGTGATAGCTGTAGAGAAGCACAGAAACTTCTATATTGTAGGCTATTATGCTGGGATATAAAAGGTGAATATGCATCTGTTATGCAACAAGTTTCACTTTGATGCTCATTTTGGTTTTAGGTGAAACAGATATGAATAATAATTGTGGAAAGCTCAAATTATGCATCATGTTCTAGAAAACCCATACTATCTGATGAAATATGAACAGGAAAAATTATATTCCTCTTGAGGGATCTCTCACTAATACCTAATGCAAGGTTCAGAATTGTGTATTGTACAAGAAAACGAAAAGAAAAATATATGTAAAAGTATAGCAAAAAAGGCTGAATAAAGGCATCATAAAATTGTTTAGACAAAACAAAAATTCTAACTGAAAGAACTTACTTTCAGTGAAGCAAAAGCCTAGTACCGGACAATTACAAGAATCAGGCTAAGCTTCATACTATTAAGTCCATGACTGGATTTGAAAAATTAGGAGGCCAGAGCATGGCAGTTCTGTTAACAATTGTTTGCATTTAGCTCATTGTTTCTTTCTGTTTATTTTTATTTAGATTGTGTTTGTTAAGCTGAAAAATAGAACTCTAATACTCCTTCCGTTCCATTTTAAAGTCCCTTTTCTGAAAATTAACTTTTTAACGAGACATTTAATGCTTTCACACTTGAGTAGGTAGCATAGTCTTACAACAATACTTTTACACTAGTTATTATAATAGATCAAATTGGAAAAAAAAGAGTAATTTGAAAACTTCATTATACTTTATGCATTGGCTTTTCAAATTAGATTTTTATTTTAAGACACGAAAAAAGAAAAAAAGAAATTTTGGGACATGAAAAATGAAAAATGAACTCTTAAACTGTGTGACATGTGTGTGATGACTTTTATATATTTTTTTATAATATAATAAATTTTACGTAAATTTAGAAAATATTAAAATTATAAAAATCATCCCATCATGTTCATGAATTAATTTCTCCTTAAAACTGGAACAGAGAGTAATGAGGTTTTTGAATGAAAGACTGTCTTCTGTTAGCTTTTAGGGCACCTATTAATTACTTTACAACTTTCCAGTGGACTAGGAATCAAGTTTGTGTTGCTTTTCTTTTGATGACTAAGTTCAATGCATGAGATAAATAGGTACATATAGCCAACCAATATCCAGAAAGTTGGTATCATGCATTCCACTCTGAAAAGATAGTATTCGCTGTTAACTTTTTAGTGAACAATAAAATTCAACAAAATTTTCTTTTGGCTTTTATCTCAACTTTCCACTGTACTGGCACTCTCTAGTTGTAGTGCTTTTCTTTTGTTGTTTAAGTGCATTGTAGCAAGTAAACAGGTGCAAATAGCCTGAGAAGCATGGACACCGATACCCCGGACATGAATATAATACGATATGAATATGATATTTTTTTTAAAAATAAGATATGAATATATCATAAACACATTAAATATATTATATTTTTATATGACTATATATTAAAAATTTAATATTATTTCAATTAAAATAAAAATAAAAATATATAAATTATAAAAATATATTATTAAGATATTAAAATAATAAAGTCATTAAATAAAAAATTAAGAATTTCATTGTTTAAACATCAATATTCTTAATTTAAGTTTCAGAATAAATTTACTAACTATTATATAGAATATGTATATATATAACCCAAAAAAAATAATATAGAAGAGGAGGAGAAAAAGAAAAATATTATCCACAAAAAAAAAATTAAAAAATGTGTTCAAAACATGTTCATAATGCATCTGAATTTTTCTTTTTTGAAAAAGTTAAACACTTTTTTTGTATATTCGAAAAGTATTCGAGAGTGTAGTATGCGACATGGATACATGAACCAAAATAAATTATATGTACTTCATAGCATATAGTTAACAAATATCCTAAAAAACAGAATTTAGGGAGAAATTGGTCTTATGCCTTCTACTCAATCAAATATCAGAAAAACAATCACAATCAACAATGAAGGAAGAAAGGCCAATTTACCTGAGCCCTTCCTTTCCTGGTTGCAATATGCAATGCTGTGTTGCCCTTAGTATCAACCATATTTATCAATGAAGGATCGGTCTTAATCAGCTCCTCCACCACCTCCAGATTCTGTCCCTTCACCGCCATGTGAAGTGCAGTCTGCCCCTTCTTATCATTCCTTGTCGCAATCCCTGGCTCTTTCCCTAAAAGGGCCCTCAAGACCTCCACATGCCCATTTCTTGCCGCAGAGTGCAAGGCTGTTTTCCCATTACTTCTAGCTATGGTGGCTAGGCTGCTCTCCAATTCCAATAGAAAATTCACCACCTCTATATGCCCTTGTGTCGCGGCCGTATGCAAAGCCGTGGTGTTTAATATATCCACGGTCATTGAGAGCTCTGGATGAGCCTCCATGAGCACCTTCACTACCTCTGCAACATGCCAAAATACAACCCATTGTCATCTCCAAAAACCAGTTTTATCACAAAAGCAAACAGAGACTTGTGATTATGTATGAAGACATACCTAAATCTCCTTGCTTAGCAGCAATGTGCAATGCATCAAAGCCATTTCTTGCTTTGATCCCGGCAGCTGCAAGATCATAGTATTTGATCATCTCCTTAACCAAACCAACATAACCATATTCTGCAGCAACATAGAGGGCTGTTTCACCAGCTTGGTTTTGCCTTGACAATGATTCTTCCATTTCTTCATCCTTGGTACCCGTTAGGATATCCATTGCTACATCAAGATGCCCTGCTCTTGCCGCCGAATGCAACGGAGTATCGTCACGCTTCCCGGTTAATTGTTTCGTCATCTTTTTCCGGCTTGTGGTCTGCTTCCCTGCTGGTACCTCCATTGAATTCAACGGCAGAAAATCCCCCTCTCTTTGTGCTAATAAAAAATACAAATTCTTTTTTTCCTCCCCTCGAAAACCCAGATCAACAATCTCATTTTCAATATGAAACAATCAATATTTATTCAAAGCAACCCCAAAAGAACTCATCGCATGCGAAAATTTGGAATTTGATTTCCTCCTCCCTTGTCTTGTTTTGCATCTCCTGAATCCCAAATCAATGGCCTGTTTACAACAATTTATCACAGTTCAAAGCTTTTTCACACATGCCTAAATTTTACATTCTATCAATCCATCTTCGACCCATGATAATCATACAATAATAGAACTTTATTTACATACAAGATTCTATCTTACAAACCATCAAAACAATCTGTCTTTTGTTTTTTTTAATGTTTGTTTCTTTTCCTCAATGGATTACAACCAAAAAAGATTGAATTACATATACATTCAAAGAGAAAGATAAGAAAAGAAAAAGGCACAATATTTACCAGGATATGAAGAAAGGTGCACCTTTTGCTCTTCTTCATCAGAAACCAAAGAACCCATGTTCATATCTGTGTATATATATTTTATCTTTCTATATATATATATATATATATATATATATTCGAAGAGCTGTTTCTGTGATCAAAACACCCTGTAAATTGATTTGAGAGATTGGACCAACCCAAGTTTAGAGCTCTTTCTTTATATTGGAACGAAGATAGGTGAAGAAAAGGGACAAATGCTATTGGTTAAGGAGGGGACGACATGAAAGGCACATGTATGTAACAGGAGTTTTTATATATACAAATCTGCATCACACCCACAGCTCTAAATTAAGAAAAGAAACCAAAACTAAAACCAATAAAGGAGGGCCTTTTGTAAAGTTGATGATATGATGATGGTTCAGCTGAGAAATTAAAATTTTAACATATAACAATTAAGGGAAAAGAAAAAGCTAAAAACCAGCAAATGAAACAACGGTAATACCAGAAATACGCGCGGTGAATTACGGAGGGTGGCGAATGGCGATAGAAGGTTTTTTGGAGTTAAATTGTAATGTGTGTATGCGGCGCTATGATGCGCGTGGTCCTGGAAGTCCAGACACGACAAAAGGCGGTTTGGTGTTAAGAAATTTAAATAGTGATTCGGGTGAACACAGCGCTAAGGCACTGAATTGGTTTAGTGGGCCCACCCATTAGAAAATAACGGTGATTGATGTGCTAAAGCCTATCCTTTGCCGTCCATACATTATGCGAGTGGAAAAAAATTCTTGTGGTAAGATAATTACATGGTAATGGAAATTAATGTACCATGATATTATTTATATCATATGTATTTATGTATCGAATATGTATTAATTTTTTTGTATTATTTTATCATTATTTTTTTGCTCGTTATTAATAATTGTCCCGTTAGTCATGTTACTCATAATTGTCCTAGATACAATAATGAAGGGAAAAAAGTCTAAAGTTTAACGTAAAAATGTGAGCGTGAAGTCGATTGTGAGTGTTGAGAATGACACTTTTACTACTCTGGATGGGACTGTAATTTGATATTTGAAATATATTCTTCTAATTTTTGTTTCTGTCCCTTTCAAATTTAAATTTTTTTACACGTTATCCTTATCTTAATCTTAATTTGATTCATTTAACGAAACTTATAATAATTTTGAAATTTGTTTAATAGAGACCAATTTTTTTTTGAGAATGTTGTTCTTTGATTAGATTTTTTGTCTAATTTGTAAACTCTTCGATATTAATTAATTTAGTTACTTAAAATTATTTTTAATTAATAATAAATTTTTAATTTTTAAATAAAGAATTTTTTTGATCTCATTTTCTCGTTCTTAGAAATAAAGTGATGGACCCATATGAATTTATTATAATATGACCCATCACCTATTATTTAGATATAAAAAAAATTTGTTATATATACCATTACTCAATTTTTTACCCTTCAAATAGTAGAATGGGATGCATCTCTTTCACCCCACCCCTACTTTTTACTTTCATTATCACTTCTTTTCATCTTATATATGCTCAGTTTAATAAACGGTGAATTACATTGACATTTTTTGAGATTTTTGACAATTATAGTGATATTTTTTATTTTACCTAATAATATATAAATACCTCCCTTTAAACAATTTTTTTTTCTTCAAAATGACAAAACTATTCCTTTTATATATATATATATATTTTTTTTAATTTTGGCCAATTTTTATTTTCATTTTTCAAATACATATTGATAAAAATCTTAAATTTATTTTTATATAAAATAAAAATAAGTTATTTAACTTAAATTTATTTTAAAATAAAATACTAAAAAAATATTTTTAAAAAGTTAGAAAAAAATAGGTCAAAATTAAAAAAATGTAAAAATAAATAAATAAATAAAAGGTTAATTTAATCATTTTGAAGAAAAAAATTTACTAGGAGGAGGTATTTGCATATTGTTATATAAAATAAGAAATGTCAGTTTAATTTCAAAAACCTTTCAGAGGTTAGTGTAATTTATCCTTTAATAAATTATGAAGTTATTACTTATTAATCAACCTTGATTAGACTACTTTTAGGTGGTAGAGTAAAACTTTGGATTTTCAACTAAGAAAACAAAGGTTTAACTATTAGGGCAACCTCTGTGTAAACATTATATAAAAAATTAGATTTTTATTCAATTCATTCATTGTTAGGTCCTGCTTTTTTTTAAAAAAAAAAAAAAAATCAACTAATAATAGTCTTTAAATTTTTGAAAAATGTTACTCCCAATTAAAAATTTTAAAAAATTACTTTTACAAATTAGTGTGATGACTGATTTTTGAAATTATCATATTAATTTGTAAATTGTGACCAAAGGTTAAGATACTTGAAAATCAATGGCGGATACAACAAAAAAGTGGGAGAATTATCATACGGCCGCCCTTCAAAAATTTGGGAAATCAATTTTTTTATCTCTTATTTCGATGCAACACGAAATCGTAATAAGAATTGAACAAGTTTACATCACATTTTTATAAAAATGTTTAAAAAATTAAGAGTTGTATTTTTAAAAATTTTCACACTTTCATAGAAGTTCCTTAGATTATACTTTTCATCCCCAAGTTCTTTTTCTAGATCCACCATTGTTAAAAGACAAATGAGGTATTATGACATTAATTAATATTTAATAAAAAAAGTTTATAAATTTTTTAATTTGTACAACACAACTTTAAATTTTTTTAAGCTTTATTGATAGCATAATTAACTTTAATAGTGGTGGCCATGTAGGTGACTCAATCTTAGTAGTATGATCAATTATTGGGTTTGAGTAAGTGGACAATTTTGATTCTTTTGCATAGCTAGATCAATGGCCAAGGTGGAGCTCATATGGATCCCCACTAGAAGCTCTCAAGGAAATGCTTTTTAAATGGACATCATCAAGGCAATTTTATATGGCAAAAGTGATTTACAAATAGATGTTTCATACACAATTATGAGACAATGATACTTTTTAAATTATAAGACATAATAATAGTCCTTTATTTTAATATGATAGAATGAATGTTACTTGAAACGTGACTTATTATGATGTGTGGAATAAAACGAGAACGTAAATCGTCACTTGTTATAAAATATAGTATGTTTGGATTAAATTTCTTTAAATCACTTTGTTAGAACAAAATACGTTTATTTGAAACGTAATATGCTTTTTAATTGTATTTGTAAATATATATATATATATATATATATATATATTGAAAAAATTCTAACGAATCTAAGCCATTATAAAATAAAAATTTCAATGATGAATATGTGTATTTTCATATTATTGTATGATTTTATAGTTTTTGATATTTTAGATTGAAATGTTAAATTTTATATTTCAAATCGCAAAAGAATCATATTTTAAATCTTACGATCAAATTCAAAATTCATTAAAAAGGAACGAATTGCGATAACTATGAATAAAACTTAAATATGTCACGTCATTTTGTATAAAAATTATTTAAAATATTCTTTTAAATAATAAGTGTTTAGAGTTAGTTTTTCTACAATGCAAAAGTACATTTGCAAGATTGTTTTTTTTTTTGAATAAAAATTATTTAAAATATTCTTTTAAATAATAAGTGTATAGAGTTACTTTTTCTACAATGCAAAAGTACATTTGCGAGATTGTTTTTTTTGAAAGAAATGATAGAATATTTTTAGAGAAAGATAATGCCCTAAAGTGGAGGAAAGTTCTACAAAACTTCAGAAAAAATATATGAGTAAACAACCTAGAATATTCCCACTCTCCACTATAAATTAAGAAGGTTGAGAGAATCAAACAAGCCACAAAACGAGACAAAAGAATTTCAAAGCAGAAAACTTGATAACATGAAGAAGAAGAAGAAATATAACTGCAGCAAATTCATAATGCACGAGGGATTGAACTAAATATGTCACGTAATTTTATATAAAAATTATTTAAAATATTCTTTTATATAGCAGGTGTTTAGAGTTAGTTTTCTACATGCACAATTACATTTGCGAGACTACTTTTTTGTTATTGAAATAAATAGTAAAATATTATTAAAAAAATATAATGTTTTAAGGAGTACAGAAAAAAGAGGAGAATGCTATAGATTCTCCTCAAAAGGAACATTAAAAGACAAGAAAGTGAAGGAAAGGTCTACAAAATTTCAAAAAAAAACATGAGGAAACAACCTAGAACATTCTCACCCCTCCACTATAAATCAAGGAGAGAGAATCAAACAAACTAAGGCAATAAAAATCCCAAAGTAGAAAATCACTTTGTGTAATATACGTTTATATATACACATTGAAAAAATTCTAACGAATCTGAGAAAATAAAAATTTCATGTATTTTCTTATTATTGTATGATTTTGACGTTTTTGACGAATGAATCACATTTTAAATCTTGCGATTCAATTCACAATTCGTTAAAGGAACAAATTGCAATAACTATAGACAAAACTTAAATATGTTATGTTATTTCGTATAAAGATTATTTAAAATATTTTTAAAAATTATTTAAAATATTCTTTTATATAGTAGGTGTTTAGGGTTAGTTTTCTCCAATGCACAAGTACGTTTGCGGGATGTCTTTTTTTGCAAATGTACTTTTTATACATTTTGAAAAATAATATTAAAACAAAAATAATTTTAAACATGTGCCACTGTTATCATTACTTCCTGTGTTGGGAAGCACTACTGGCGAATCTAAAAGTTTTAGTTAAAAGAAACCAAATTACCGGTATAAAAATTTAGAGAGATTCATATAAATATATAAAAGTTTAAGGAGACCAAATTTTATTTTGTTAAAATTTCTAATAAAATTAGTGATAAAAAATACAAATCCAGTTTTGGGTAGAAAAATTACCAAGATTATTGGTAAAATAATATAATAATTGAATTTTTGGGGGCAAAGTCCTATTTTGATAAAAATTTCTATCAAAATTAGGAATAAAACATACAATATCAGAATTTTGGAAGGAGCCATGACCCCCTTTTGTCAGCACTAATAGTAGGCATCCATAAAACATCAAATTAGGAAAAATAATTAAGGATGAATATTTAGTTTGATTTGTTAAAAATTCAATATACATGTGTAGTAGTAAAACAAAGTTTGAAAAAAGTTTGGTAAATTAAAATACGATTTGTGGTAAAATTAAAATTAAGACATCATATGTAACTCGTCTTGATTATATAAAAGTAAAAATAAGTTTGTATATTATTTTGTTAATGTTAACAATAACATCCTTTAATTTCATGTAAGAAGCTTATGTAAATTTGATAAAATTTTAATTATATATATATATATAAATATTCTTTTTGATTCTTTATTGACTTGCAATGTTTTGTATTTTTATATATAAATTTGTATTGATTATTAAAAGTTTATTAAATAAAATAAATAAAAGATTTATAATTAAATAAGTCATCCCTAAGAAAAGCTTTTCTTTTCCTTATATTATGATTAATCACACACTTATGATAAGAATCCACATAATCTCACATAGTTAAGATTCATCAATGGGGATCATCTATTGATTATTGTTAATTCAATTCCTTTCTTGAAATCTAAGAGCAATCGTTATTTGTTATCTATTCAAATTCAAGCATGTGATATCATTCCATTTTTATCATATATATATAATTATATATATAAATCAAAAACTTCATTCAATGATCAATGATTGCATTATGTGAATCGGTGACGCGATGAAGGCAGGAACAGGGACAGGGCTGACCAACGCCAAAAGGGTGGGGGCCAGGGTCGGCTAAGTGTTGGGGTCCACGCGGGCTAGACCGCGAGTGTTTTTTGGACAGACTCCAAGCACGCCCACGTTACGCAAACTCAACACTCTTTGAAAGGACAAAAAGCAGGCCATTCCATTTGGTTTTTCAGCAATCTGGCCCACGCGTTTTTTTTTTCTTTTTCTTCCAAGAAAGAATAATGTTCTAATATCTGTCCTCCATTTATAAGGAGTGGAATTCGGTAGTGGTGAGATGTGATGACGAGTCTCAATTTTTTGTGAGAGAATAAATACATATTTAAATGAACGTAGACATATTTATAGATCTATATATATATATATATGTATGTATTTTGTTGAGAAAATGAGTTTAGAGCAAGTAATTTTAGTTAATTTTGAATTAAAATAAAAATGAGTTTTACATATTATTTAAGGTGAGTTTTACATACTAGAAATATGTTATCTTGTACGAAAAGATTAAGAATATTTATTAAGTTATTCAAAATTATTAAAAAATGAATAAGAAATTGACATCAAACATTATCATTTGAATATAATAACAAAAGTTTATGAAAAACTTATATCACAAATTGGCTGGGCACAAAGCAAACTTTAAGTGAGTATGTATATAGTTATCACTTTAAGTGAGTATGTATATAGTTACCGTGTTTGGATCCAAGGGACACTCCACTTTTGTATAAGGAAGAAGACCCAACTCATGGTAGGTTTACCACAGATACGCATGCAACTGGGTTGAGGTTGGACTTGGACCTTGGATTTTCTGTATATATATATATATATATATATATATATATATATTTTAAAGAAAATTTTTTAAAATAATTTTTTATTTAAATTATATTTTCAAAACATTGATGTATCTAGTTATAGTCTAACGAATAAAAAAACGATGTCATTTTGATAAGTGTTTTGAAATTTGATTGAAAAGTTATCTTCTTTAATGAACAGTTGCGTCTCTTCAAATTGATGCGCCAATTCATCATGAACATAAGCACCTGTTAGCTTTATATTTGTACAGAATAATTACGAATGCTTTATAAAAATCCTATGCCCCTCTTGATAGACAATTATCCAAGGACCAGTAAACATCACTACAAGGAGTATAATTTGTCTTACATACAAAGTGTAATACACTATCCTCGATCACCCTTATATTTCGGTTTTACATACTTTACTGTAAGTTAGTAACTATTCATTTCAAATAATTATTTGCAAGTTCGATTTTATACTGTATTCAATTAATTCTGTTTTTTCATAAAACAATTTTCTAGTTTTTCCAATTTTAATTGTTTCGAATTTAACAAATTAGTTTCGATTTTTGATTTAAACATGTTTTTCTATGTAAAATTGATACCTATTTTCTAACATATATATATATATATATATATATTTAAGACATCTTATCTCAATTGTGTTACCTCTTAATATATTCTTTTATAAAAATGAGATTTATCATCCCTTGTGAAACATGGGTTCTAAGTTGAGCCATTTATTTTTATTCTATTAATGTGTATGTTTATTTCAAAGGCATAGTACACGTACTAAATGGATAATTGGGTCCTCACATTAAGCCATGATGACACAAATCCAACGTACGCGCTATAAGAGGAGCGTACTAAAATAGTGAAAACCAACAAATAATGAAATACCCCCAATATATGTATATGATTATATGCATGTATGTATTGTTCTGTCCAATGCTCTATAAATGGTGGGAACCAACAAATACTGAAATACACCCCCCATATATATATATATATATATATATATATTGTTCTGTCCAATGTTCTGTCCAATATATATAGATTACATATTGTAGATAATGAGATCCCAACTATAATCCAAACCACTGAAACCAACAATGTGCCTTAATTTCAGCTGAGGACATCCCCTCAAATTTTTATTTATTAATACACCCTTATTATATTTGCCTTCTCTTTATTTTTTTTTTGAGAATCTCATTATTTTTATTTTTGTATAATCTCATTATAGAGATGCTGATACATAATTGAATTTCGTATTATTTTTAAACTCGTGTAATTATTCATTCATATCTGACTGATTTAGTTTATAAACTTGAATGTTTTCACATTAATAAAAATGAATGAAACGTTCAAAATTATTCAACTTCTTATCATTGTATCACCGATATAAGATGGGTATGAATGTTTTTGCTACAAAATGATGATAATTTTTTGAATTTTTTTTTTGTAAAATAATTTTTTTTTATTGCTTAAAATTTTTTACATACGTACTTTTTACATGAAAGTATTTGAAAACTAAGGTTAAAGAATGCTATGATCAATCACAGAAGTCGTAAACTTATAATTTAATTGGTGTGTATAATTTACACATTAATATCATACATGTGTGTGAGTTATACGTATTAATTAAATTACGAATTTTTAAACTCTATTTTTAAACAAAGGCTATATATAAATGTGTGTATATACTATATGGGAGCGAGCTACGCACCTACCAGAAAAAACAAGGACAACAAATATTCTGGCAACGAGCCTGCAACCGGAATCAGCCGCCGCACGTGCACACTTCACGTGGAGCCGAAACATTACGGGCCCAGAAATGCCTCGATCCAAGTCACTGCACATATAGCGTCGCAGTGGGTTGGTTGTTGTCATTCTCATTTCTCAGACTCGTCCCACTGCGGCACCATCTTTCTATACCATTTTGTGTATATAAGTTAGGACCCATGAGCTTTCACCTTACCATTTGCCTTTCTTTGTTTTGTTTTATTTTATTTTTTAAATATTTCTTATACCCACGCCCTGTTTTTTTTCACTTAGTTTTTTTTATACCCATATCAATTATTTTTTAATTATTTTCAATACTTGTGTAGATTTTACAAAATTTTCTAAGAAAAAAGTCATTTCAAAAAACCTTTTTCTCATCCCAATAAATATCTTTTGAAAAGATGATTTTTTTTGAATTTAAAATCTACATAAGTGTAAAAAATAAGTAGAAAACATAAATATTAAAAAAAATAACAACGATGAGGTCAAAAACTCTTTCAACCCATAAGGTGAAATAAGTAATATTATTGTTATATATATATATATATATATATATATATAGTTGTTATAATTATAATGGAGCACATTTTTAAGTTGGAAATCACATCATCCACACTAGTTTAAGTAGTATGCATACAGATAAATAATTAATTAATTAATTACAGACAAGCTACTTGACAGTGAAATTTGCATTAACTTGTTTTCTATTGACCTGTTGACTCATCCACTGAAGATTGCTTTCACACTCAGCACGCATCATTTTTTATTCACAGAGGTGCTAAAAGGCCATTTTCCTAGTCAAAGCAAAGCAGTTTAGTCCAGGCAGTGCAGGCTATATGTCTCTCTCTCTTCCAGCCTGGTATCAGTGTCTTTACATATAATGATCCATCAAACAGCTATATTGTGGAAAATGGATTGAAAGATCGAAGATTGTACTGTAGGCTTAAAGTTTATATTTGAAAGCTGCTTACACTCGTGAACTGGTGTGCAAATACTTTGATTACAAAAACTCAATTATTATGTAGGATGGCAATATCTTCAATTCTCAAGATTTGTCACAAGTGAAAATTTTCCCTGTGTACTTGCCAAGAACAATCTCCAACTTAAATATATAAACACTTCAATTACATAAACACAGAATCATAAAGCACTGTTTTTAACTACATAAATTCACAGTGAAATATGCAATTACTTTTCCTGTATTCAGAGCTTCTTAATTTTTCTCTCTAGCTCTAGGCTCCATAGTTCATAAGTTGCTTCCATGGAAAATTTTAGGCAGCCAACTAGAAGGCTGCTGTATAACCAACCAGAATTCCCCTGCATATCCCATTGTTTCCATGCTGTGCCTCATTCATCTCCGCAGGGGTGGGGCATTTTGCAGGAGCCAAAATACTCATTTAACTCCTTAAATAGTGTTTTGGCTACTCAAATGGCTCTATCCACCATACATGCACTCCAAATATGAATGGCTAAAATGAGAATTCATTTTTATATTTTAATATATTTTGAATTTTAAAAATATAAATTTGATTTTGGCTATGAACAGCATTGTCTGTTTCCATCCCATCAAAATTTGGCTCCTCTCTCTCTCTCTCTCTCTCTCTCTCTCTCTCTCTCTCTCTCACTCTTCTCACAATAGCTATATATGAATCTTCAAATCTTTGGGAGCCATTTTGGCTACCCAGATGGATTCCCTGTCAGAGTGCAAAAATTGAGAGTTGGGAAGCCAAAATGACAGTTAGGCATTTGACTCCTGAAATGGATCCTTTGAAGTTGCTCTTAAAATGTGAGAAGCTTCAGGATCGTGAAGGACCAACCACTCCAACATGGTGGTGATGCCAAATAAAGGCAGCATTAAGGTGGTGCATGTGCCCTACCCAAGTGGTCAGCCCCCCAACAAAAAAACAGAAGAGGAAGTTCAACTCCTTTGTTCTTTAGGGGTTGGAAAGTCCATTCATATATACAAGATGAGTGTTAAGGGTGCATTTCATACAGCTCCAAAACACCCAAACAGCATCTTCAAGAGTTTTCATAAAGATTATACATTAAGGTCAACATATTCTTTTGAACATAATAAAAACAGAGTTTTCCACACCTCAAGTTTTACAAGGAATTTTTTACACAAGTCATTATAATTATGTCAACAATAACTATCATTTAGCCTTCTAGAATGCCCCCTATACTAACAAGAGTTGACAACAACTCATCAACCAAACTTAAGTAAATGCATGACAAGGCAGGTGCAGTTAAAATTAGAATGGTATGGATAAGTTGACTGCAAGGTAATGTAATTACCTCTTTTCATAGCTTTCTCTTTCATTCACTCCACCAACTCTTTTGAATTGGAGACTTTTGAGATGTATCACCCATTTTGACTCTTGATTCCTTTCCACAAGCAATTGTAAATATCTTTCTTTTTCTCTGAATATAAGCTACAGTTTTGTGGACCCCTACAAGCAACTAAATACACAAACTAATCAACTTGCAAATCTAGAAGGAGAAGAAAAGAGTACAAGTGACTTTGAAAAAGAAGTGGCACCACCAAGAAAATAAACAATTCTATGATTGTATCCAAAAATGATCCATAACTGTAATTTCTTTCTTCTTCTTCTTCTTTTTTTTTTCAATGGCAAGAATTATCATTTCAAGTCAATATTCATAATACTACATCGACAACGACAAAAACGACGATGCCAACAACAAGTAACAATTGACATCATTTCTTTTTTTACTTTTGTGCCAGCCATAAAAAAATGAATTCTTAACCCATCATTCCTTTCAAATTGTGCTTAAAAAGCTTTCATAGGATACTGATAGTTCGCTATAATTAACTACATTTTATTGTGTTAATATCATATCACCAGGTTAATGATTTCACTGCCAGAACATGAGACATTGATTACTGGCTTTCACTTATGAAAACAAATCATATAGGACTATAAGATATTGGGGGATTACTGTTATAAGGAGTATGTAAATCTTTGGTTCTAAAGTGGAGCAGGTAAAATCTCAGCAAAACGTCAAACTAATCATTTAGGGTTGGCTACACAAATGCTCTTTCACCCCTATGTAAAAAGTCCATTATACAAAGTATTGTTCACACGTTAGCCCATGCCTTTCATATTAATCAAGCAATATTTTTACCTCACAAGCCTAAAAAGAGTACTCCCAGTGCAAAAGGCTCCTGTCAATATAGAGTTTGAGAAGGATAAGTTGTGGACCTCCTTGCACCAAGGCCTACCCTCATTTTTACCTCACAAATCAAAAAATTCTAAATCTACCCACTACGCTGGAAATCTTTCACCATCATACAGACTCCTAACATAAAATCAGTATGAATTAGAATGACATGGATGATTTAAACTACAGATACATATTGCTAGTTTGACGATTCTATGGCTAAAACATTACAACAACTCACTGATACAAGCAAGATGATCCACATTTAATCTTCCACCACACATACTAAAAAAAAATCAGTGGGTCCTATTTTTGACTAAGAATCAATTTAGATAATGTATCCATGGACGGAGGTGTTACAGAAAGATTGTCTCTAATCCAAAAAAAAAGTCTATTATATTATGTTTCTCATAGGTGGGCTATCTAAAAGCCATCTGTGACTTAATCCTAAAAGACTATTGACTTTGACTCCAAAGGCAGATGCTTGCCGTCAATAATAACAATAAGTCTTCCCAACTATTTAATTAGCCCTCCTAGTTTGATTTTGCACATATCAACCGCTTCCATTCTTTCATAAAGATGTCCCCATCGTCATCAAATTTGTCAAACCAGTGATTGGTACCTCCACCCCCAAAGCAAATGTGAAAGGTTTGAGAATTGGAACAAAAAGTGTGTACTGTATGAAAAAAATGATTCTCAATACTATTTTCAGCTCAAGAAAATATTGGCATATAGCAATCAGATATATCCTTCTGTAGCATCTCCAGTTCCAGAAAAATGTTATCCAAACTACATATTTGTAAGCATCAAGGTCAGTCAAATACTTAAACAACAATCCAACTTGTAGCCAATAATTTTTTTTTTAATATTTGGCAGATAATCTACATATTAGGTTTACTAGCAGCTCATGTTCTGCCTTCCATGATTCCTACGGGGCCCCCGGTTAGATTTAATAAAAAAATTAATCACTACTAATTTAATTGACTTGCATACTCATGCAAAAACTTAGTAAAAATGAGTAATACTCTGACGAGACAGGACGTGCACAATGCAATTCAAGCATTTTAATCTAAGAATCTGCATGGCAGTGCATGCAAAGCTCCATATGAATGAGTGGCAATCAAAGTAAAGACTCCTTCAAAACTACAATCCATCCCTAAGTTTCATATGGCATGCAATATTGTGGTTTAGGACCACTATTTTGTAATACATATCCCACTAAGCATGGCTTGCATCTAACTGAGTGCACATAATATAAAATAACTGACACTTATTTGGACAATTTATAATATTTTTCCAACAGTAAAAAGGTAGGGCTGCAATTCGAATAGGCCAGGTTCGGATTGAATCATGTGCAAGCCCAATCCAAACTTTAAAGCAGTCAATCCGAGACTGACCTTGAATCTGAAGAATCCGACCCGAATTAAAATCTTTAATATTGGATTCAACTCGAGCCCGGCCCAAACTCGATTATTTATTCCAATTTTTAAATTTTATTCACAATTTCTTTCATAAATTAATGTCACTTTTCCTATTTTAATTATATACTAAAAGATCTAATAATTTCTCTCAATTTTTCCTCCTAAAAGAAACCAAAAACCATTAAAATAATTAGTTTAACATAATTTAATTTTAAAAAAATGTTAAAGGTAAATAAGTTTTTGAAATTAGAAAAATATAAATGGTAATTCTTATAAGAAATTAATAATGGTGGTTAATTAAAGTATAAAAAAATATAATATATAAATATTGAATTCAGATTCGGATTCGACTCGGGTTTTCAAAGTTTCAACCCAAGCCCAACTCAAATTTAGATCAGACTTGAGTTCTTTTGCGTAAGCCCAACTCCAAGTGTGAAAAATAAAACTCAAGTCTTAAAAAATTTGGACCAGACTTGAATTAGTCCGCCTAAGTTTCATCCTATAAAAAGAGACCTTCTTTAGTAGCAGACTTCAAGAATTTTTGTCCTAGAGGGCATCCTAGGTGTGAGGAACTGAATTAACGGGTAACTCCTTATACAGGTCACTGTAGTGTATGTAACATTAGGCATGGCTACATAGCACAGGCACTGTCATACATGGCCCAGCTTCCATAAATGATTTTGTCTTGATTAGACTTGAACACGTCTCAATATTCATGCATACTCTGATAAATACAAACAAACATAGACATACACATAGCTGGAGATATAAATATGCCAAACCAACCAGGTGCGCGGGCGCGCACAGAATAGCAAAGTCATGTGCACCCGTGAATGGTACCTGAGAATAACTCTTGAAATTATTATAAATAAATTCCAGTAAATATCATAAAAGGGAACTACACAAGTTTTAACACATTTTGGCCTGAATGAAAAAGGCATGTGGTGAAGCCATGTTTTGACATTAAAATAGTAAGAAAAATGATTCATACATTTGCATAATCACGTCTGTATAACCACCATCAAAACCATGAAATGCAGAGTGATGACAACCTTGATTAATTAGCATTCATGACTTCCATTAGATAACCTTTGCAGCTTCTAGCATTAACTTATAGAGAGCGAATCCTCCTTGATGGCAGCCAGGCATTTTAGATGCAATGCTCTCCAAATCATTCTGATACATAGGAAAACCGGTTAGTAGTAATGTCATATAGCAACAAAAAGTTGAAACTATATCAGCATCTATATTATTACACAAAGCTAACTCAAAGACTTTCTTCCCAATAAACCCCAGAACTAAAAGTTTTCCTCAAGTTCCAGATAAAAATTAATGAGCATAATAGTAACTTAAAATCTCAAGCATTCCAGTAGTGTTAAAAAATCCAGATTAATGCTGTGCATGGCCAGCACAGAAACTAAAAGGGAAAAGGGAAAAAGGAAAAAGGAAAAAAGAAGGAAAGAAAGGAGAAAAGAAACCACAATCACCAACCCACCAAAAACACAACCACAAATACCTTTACCACCAACCTAACACAAAATCCACACTCACCCGTATTAACCCCTATCCACCACTATTTTACCATTGCTGTCACCGCACACCTCCAACAGCACAACACACTGCACTAGCAACCCAAAACAAATCAGTCTTTCACTATCATTGCCACTACTGCTGTACATGCATAATGTTTTTGACAGAGAACAGGACAACAGCACTCGAGTTAAAGTTCATGAAAATTAACCACGTGATGGCACCTCAAGGAAAAACTAACATATAAACTAACCATTGAAAAAGTATAAAGCTGTGTTGATTCATATCCATCTTGTGCACTAGCATACAGTTGTTGAATTTCCTTTGACTGAAGACCGCATTTGATGAAGAAAAAAGCAGCTGGTCTAACATTCAACACCCTACGGGATATACCAATAAAGACTGGATTGCACTGCATTATAATAAAATGATTAACATTAGATTTGTTTTAGAACATGTTAAATACGATCAACAAACAAATAGTCCAAGTATCAAGTTTCAATTCAGCCCTTCCTCTGATGATCAAATCATATATATAAATCACTAAAGGTCATCAGAAAAAGAGTTCCCTTCAACTGCAGAAGTTTATTACAGCAACATACACGGTAAAAAGAAGTGACTAAAAATTGCAGACTAAAGAATCAATCATTTCAAGAGGGATTCACCAAAACTAGTATACTTGGGAACAGTACAATAAAGCTTCTAAATGCACCAGCATCTTTTGGTGGGGGGAAATTCAATTGTCAATCAACTAAAGTTGCTTCTAGAGAAATATATCAAAGTAAGGTGGAAATATGGAAAGAAAGCAAACCAATGACCCCAATACGCCAAGATTTCCACCGAGTATAGAAGCAGTGCAAATTTAAATTATTTGAATGAACATGAACTCTGTATTTGATCAATTCAAATGACAAGAAAATTATAATAGAGAGATTTTACGAACCAGACTGAAAGGTATATCAAGCCACCCAATGGGAAGACCAGTAAATAACTATGCCATTGGTAGCTGGCAAAATACTCAAGACCAGCATGCCTAATTTTCCTCTTCACTTAGATATGCAATTCCATAAGTAAATACTAACTGTTCAAATATTTAAGCTGTGGTCGTACTTGTATATATTCACAAGGATAAATTTCCCTGGATATGCGTTGTGGTGTTTTCATATGCATATTCACTTGTAACCAATTTTCAATAGGTACCAAATTCTCTGGCTGTAGTAGTGATCTAATCTAGGATGACCCTATCCAAAAAACAAGGAGGAACTATATCTATCATCTATATGTTGAAGACACTTGGAGAATTTTGAGAAAACTAAATGGAAAAGAATGTGTAGTCCCCTAGGAAGCACGGACACGGATACGACACGGACACGCGGACACGACATTTTTCAAAAAAATAAGACACAGATACGTTGAATATGAATATTTTATATGCCTATATAATAAAAATTAAATACTACTTCAATCAAAATTGACATAAAAATACGCAAATCACATAAATATTATTAATATATCAAAATAAAAAAGTCAATGAATATTTAAGAATTTTATTTAATAATTAACATTCATGATTCAAATTTCAAAACAAATTTGTTAACTATTATATATATATATATATTTGTGTGTATAAAAAATAGTGGAGAAGAAGAAGAGAAAAATAAAAAAAAAATTCCAAAATAAAAGGTAAAAAATTCCAAAAAACGTGTCCAAAATTTAGAAAAATTAAACACTTTTTTTTCTCGTGTCCGTATCCGACACAGATACATGAGGCAAAATAAAGTGTCTGTATTTCATAAGTAGTCCCACACATCAACTAACCAAGAATAGCATAATAAGGAATGTTGAGCCATTAAAAAAAATAGAGACATCAGATCAATAGGGACCAACAAAAAAGGAAACATAATCACAAATCAAATGCATAGGCAGCTCTATCACCAATCTTGTTTTTCAAAATTTTTGGGCAAGGAAATGAAGTGGGATGGTTAATCCTATTTGTTGGAAGATCTAATGAAACTTCTTCAACAACATAAAATGGAAAAAAAAAAAATGTGGTCCACTTGCCTCTATATGAAAACAATTATCGAAGATGCATGTAAAGAAGATCATATGGTAGCCACATATCTGACATATAGAAGAATCAAGTTTCAAGAAGAGTCTAAGGAAGATGAAAGAGACGTTCGAAGAACCAATTAGCATGTAGAATGAAGATTTCCAGCAAATGTTGGGGAACACCTAGAGAAGCTTCAGCATGATTTGGTGGGGTGTGATGAGGTTAAATTTTCTTTGGTTGGTTTGGAAAAAGGTTTGTTCTACTTTGAGGGAAGGCAGGGTAGGCATTAGGAACATTGTTTAATATGGTGCTTTTAGGGAAATTGGAATTGAAGGTTTGCAATAGAACCAGATAGGTTATGGCGTAGACTTGTTGAGTAAATGTGGGTAAATTGAATGTATGGCTTTATTATCAGGTGGAGTTATGGAAATCCATTTCGAGAGGCAGGGAAACTTTTGCTAACTTTATCCATTTTAAGGTGGGCGATGGTAATCAGGTGCAGTTGTGACAAGATCTTTAGTGTGGGGATAATTTTCTGATAGATGCGTACCTGCTGTCTTTCATCTTGTGATAAAAAAGGATGGATGGATGGATGGATGGCTGATTTCATGTAGTGGAAGGAGAATGTGATTGTGTGCGAGTGCATGCAAAGCTCCTTAGGAGCATTTGGGGTAGCAGATGGGTAGAGTAGAGGTGTTTGGCTGCACGGGGCACAGCTGGGGGCATCTTGCTATTATGGGATTCTAGAAGACTCAAGGGCCTGTATCATTGGGCACACAGGTTTTCTTTATCATGTAAATTCAGTTTGATTGCACCTGACTTGCGCTGATTCAGCCCCATCCTTAGCATCAATGTTGTCTCAAGAACAAGGATCAAAATTTCGTTTCGTAGTGTTGTTTCGGTCACCTAGAAAATAGGAAATATTTCGGAAATGTTTTTCGGAAACATAGTGAAAATGATGAAAAAAATTAAAATGTATAAAACACTTAGAAACATAAAGTAAAATATATGAATATGTGAAGATATATATTATAATTAATTGAAAATATTTTACTGGTACACGTCCATTCACACAAGAAGATACTAGGGACGAAATTAAAAAAAAAAACATAAATGTTAATTAGTCATTAATACCAAATAACTCTTTACTTATTAAAAACTAGTATAAAAGATTTAAAGCTAATTTGTTTATGTAATATGAATTTATTATATATTTTCTACAAACAATGCAAAATTATTATAAACCATAAAATAATAAATATATATTGTCTAATATCCATGGATTAGACAATTTGACACAAGTTACATATAATATGATAAGTAAAAATAATGTAATTTAAGCCTATTATAATTAGTAACTAAGTGTTAAAATAAATTATTTATCTACATTTTATTTATACTATTTTTACTTTTCATTGTCTACTGTTTTTGAGGAAAAATAGAAATATTTTCTTATAATTTTAGGTTTTAATCTTTCAGTATTTTTCATTTAAAAAACAAATGAATATTATTTTTTACCAATTTCTAGAAGTATTGTTGATACCAAAAAAATGTTTCCACTAGTTTCGGTATGTTTCCATTAGTTTCGGTACGTTTCTACAGGAAACAACTTTGTTTCCACGGAAACGTGTGAATTTCGATATTCCATTGATGTTTCGTTTCAGGTTCACTAGAAAATAGAAATGTTTCGGCCGTTTCGATGGAAACGAAACGAAATTTTGATCCCTTGCTCAAGAACCACTGTACCCATTCCCATATTGCCTGTTTTTGTTAGCTCAGGCAACCTTAGAGCTAAACTCCACTCTGTGTTTCTCCCAAACACCTTTTCTGCACTGCCTGAACTCCTCTACCAACTGCTAGTCTCAAAGAGTCGATCCTCTTCCTTGTCCATCTCAGCAAGCACTGTACCATTTTCGGACTCACCATCTTCTTCACTTATCGATCGCAATGATCGCCCTGTTTGTGCTTGTCGTCACACTTGTCATTCCACCATTTCTGGCTTCAACCCCTTTGTTGCACTCACTCATTCTCCTTAACGCAAACCTCCCCCTTGCAGTACTTTGCCATCTCCACCTTGCTCTCTGTCGCCGATCCTTTTCCTTTCCCGATATGCAACCCACCTATTTGAGGGCCTCTTCCCAGCATTCTGTCGACTTGGGCTTGTTCAACAGGTTGGGCCTCTTTTAATCCTGCAAAATAAACCTCCTCACCTAGGCCTTTCTGTACGACCATACGAATCACTGAATCTACCCTCATTTCTCTCCTTTGCCTAGCCCAAATCTTCCCTTTCACCCTTCTTTCTTCGAGGATAACGAAAATTATGGGAAAGATTATCTCAAATAGCTAGAATGCCTTTGTGTGAGTGTGGAGAGGGGGGAAAGAAGAGTGGAAAATTTAATATGTTGACTCGAGGAGGAAACGAAAAGAGATGAGTTTGGTGTGCAAGTTGGATATAGAAAAAGCCTATGATTATGTCAATTGGGGCTTCTTCTATTCTTTCTAACAAAGATGGGGTTCAGAGAAAGGTGGAGGAGGTGGATTCAGGCATGTATATCTTTAGTTTCATTCTCAGTGCTTGTTAATGAATCTCTAGCAAGTTACTTTCAGTCTTTATGTGGGTTAAGACAAGGAGATTCTTTATCTCCTTTCTTATTTGTGATTGTGATGGAAGCATTTAGTAAATTGTTGGGAAAAGCGGTTTTAGGGGGGGGGGGGGGTTATGTCCAGGGGCAGAGGTGGGGATGAAATGTTAAATCTTTTTTTGGTTTGTACTGGTTTTTCATTTGGTGATTGGCATGGTGGCTGAGTCTAGTTCAATGAAGTTAGGTTCCGTTTCGTCCTCTGATATTGTCAATATGCAAATTATTACTATTAAGTTGAATGGGTCTAATTATTTGTAGTGGGCACAAGCAATGAAAGTAGCCTTGGGTGGTCGAAGGAAGTTAAAGTATGTTCTACATGGTCCTCCATCTAAGGATGGTAAGGAATATGAGTGGGAATCATAAAATTATGTTGTTATGTCTTGGTTGTGGTATAGCATGAAATCATCTGTGAATTCTAATGTTTTGTTCTTGTCTATTGCTAAGGATATTTGGAAAGCAGTCCGTGAAATGTATTCAATGGAGCAAAATATCTCTCATGTTTATGATTTTGATGTGTATCAAAGTTTGTTTCTCCTTCAGCAAAATGATAAACTAGTTAGTGAATATTGCAACACCTTCAAGGGTTTATTAGATGAGTTGAATTAGTATCACCCACTGACTATCGATATCGAGGTTCTCAAAAAGCAGTGCAAGGAGTTTTATGTATCTAAGTTTCTTTCTGGTCAGTCTGTCAAAGCTCAAATTTTAAGCTCCAGATAGTAGTATTCCTTCGTTGAGTAACTAGAGTGCTTCAAGCTTGCTACTGGGTCCTTGATTATAACAGAGACTTCAAGTAAGGATAATTATGCTTTTGTGGCTTCTACTAGGTTGTGTAGCCTTGGTGCACCCGGTCTGGCGGGTGGTGGCCTTGGCCGGTGGCAGCAGCATGGTACACATATGGAGCCTCCAGATCCCACATTGCCTAGTGTCACAAGGTCAAAATCCGAACCAAATTTTTTCGCTTGTGCAGGCATCAAGACCGCTGCCTTGACGAAGCCAACCCCACAACCCTAAAGTAGGCTGCAAGCCCTAAAAGAGGCTTACAACACTGTTTTGCACAGTTCAATTAACACACAGAAACTAAGGCACATGCACACACAAAGAACACAGCCATTATAAGAAACACTCTTCCCAACCTTTTATTCAATACACTCTCAAATGAATACAAAGGACACCCGACTAAGGGTTACAAAACCAGACTCTCCCACTCAGATTCGTCTTCCACACCTCTATGTATACACTTCTATGCCTCTGCAACCCCAACATGCATGCATTATATAGGTAGCCATGCACAACTGTCTGGCAGTTGACACTCCCAACTGCCAAAGGGTTTGCTGGCACCAACCAGCCACTGCCACACACTCTGCAAATACATACACACGCACATATACATTGACAGAATATATAAAGCTGTCATGGTGTCTGTGTAATGCACATGACAGTGCAGTTGACACCCCCAACTGCTAGGGTTTGTCAAAAACAACAGCACACAGCCACCTGTCCTAACAGTTGACACCCCCAATTGCTAGGGCTGTCTGAAGCCACCGATCTGCGCCACATATGTGCAAGCAGTTCATATCACTGCTGCACTCAATGCTAGCACTTGGATCAACGCGCCAGCATAGCATGGCAGTTCCCCTTGTCTGCCCTTAGACAGCCTTGTCTTGTGCTAGACTAGCAACCGCCCCTGCAACTACCTTGTCCTTGCTACAGCCCCACCTGTGTGTCTACCACGAGCTAAGTCCACACACAAACTGCTGCACCAAGGTCTGCACTAACCACAAGTCTCAATGCCAAGCCACGCCCCCACATGTCTTGGATCTTCCTTAGCCGCATAGGACACTCACCCATGGACGCCTCAAGGAGGTACTCTCCCCCATATATGTCTTATGAAGATTTGTCACTCTGACAAGAGTGAATACAACTGCTTGCAGAACCAGGACCTCCTCCTATGTGCATTAGTCTTGCCAAAGGCAAACAATGCACCAAAGTGTTCACAAAGTGCGACCTTGACTCTTGCTGTCAAAGGCATGCACATCAACTGCACCAACTGCTAGATTGTCTAAGTATTCGTCCAATACTTAGAACATCTTCAACATATCCACAAGGATGCCCATGACAGGCCACCCTTATCTTGGCCTTGGAATTGGTTAAGGCTCACCAACTTAGCCAACTTCGGAATGTCATTCCGCTTCCTGAATCCCATTCCACTCCTGAATGTTATTCCAATGGCATAGCATGCCTCCCCCCATGTCAAGCCCTCAAGGCATGGCATGCCTCCCCATGCCCATACCGCCGTGTCAAGTAGAAAAAGGTCTAACACCTAGTGACTACAGTTCTAACAGCTATATGTAGCACCAATTACCCCCTGGAGGTGCTGGGCTTGTCACAATCTTGGCCAACACCCTCTCATTCAACCTTTTTTTGTCTCAATGTCTCAGATCTCATAAATGCATTCATCACCTTTTTCTGTCTCGTCACCATCCATCTCAACATTCTTATTTAAGTTAAATATATTATGGACATACTGCTTTTTGATTGCCTAGCATTCCATAGCATTAGGCATAACTAGCCATCTTCAGTGATCTCCCCTGATTTAAAGAGGTATTCATTAATCCAACACCACCTTGAAATTATGAAATCCACTTCACTCTAGTTGCACGAGTAAAGTTCTCTCCAAACTCCAAAAGGACTGATCCAACATAACAAAAATGACAACTTTCAGAACTATATATCTTCACTACTTTGATTGATGTCATCATAATTATACTAAAACAAGTAAATGACATAGAAGGATGATTTCATATACAAATCAGTGATTTAACTTACCAGGGACGCTGCAGGTACTCCAATTTCTTCAACTACTTCACGAATAATGCTGTCAAACATCTCCTGTGAAACCTTTCTGTTAATAAGCTCAAAGTTGTTCAAGTCTTTGTCATAGTGATGGGATACTATTCCAACTTCTTGGGGCTGTCAACCATCAGAGAAGTATATATGAACCATTAAATCCAAAAAAAAAGGCATATTTGCCAAACAAAAAAGATAAACAAGGACAGAAAACTGTTTACAATCACTTAATTGACACTAATACATATAAACAATACTTCTAGGTGAGCAGAGAACAAAATGCGCCCAAATTTAGAAAGTCCAAAGCAGCATTGCATGCCAGAATGAACTGGCCAAAGCCCTGAATTGTACAGGCAACAAAGAATAAATCTCTCTGTGCGATTTCTAAGAGGTGAAAAGTCTGCAATTAGCATAAATTTTCATAAGCAAGTGAAAGTTTGAAAGCCTATGGGGAAAAAAGGCATTAACTAGGGCTGGTACTGTAACACCCGCAACTAATAAATGGGGTAATATGTATGGAAACTTTTTTGGACAAATATCATTATCTATATACACGAGCAACATGTGACAGAGTTTACGTAATGTAATAGAAACCGACTTAATGAAAGACCATTAAAAAAAAAAATTGCATAGGTAATATGGTAAGATTATGAATTAATCAACCAAAAAATTGGTCATTTTTCCAGTTAAGATTACGCTTCAATGTAGAGTTAAAATTTGACCAAACCATACGTAAAACTAATGCAACCGACTGCTAATAAGGTAGGGAAAATTTTACAGCAAATATTACGAATTATTTAATTAAAGGATTAATAAATAAATACCGGTACATATGATTTGCACATTATGAGAGAAGGCAAGACACGCACATTATGGGTGTATATATGCAAGTGAATACACGTATACTATAAATGCATGTAGATACATGAAAGTGAGAAGCTTTGAACATAGGATTCTAATAATCACTCCCATCAACCATAGTAGCCATCTCCCACCATTAAATCTTGTCAAAAAAAGATTCCCTCTATGATATATATGAATGAAGATATATGCAAATGAGGAGCTTTGAGCATAAGATTCCAACAAACCCATGTGAACAAAGCAAGCCTACCATAGTAGCCATTTCCCACCATTAAATCTTGTCTAGAAAAGATGCCCCCAACAATGAAAATTTTAGCTATAAGTACATGCATAGGCAAGCTTAGCAAATCACATTAAGTGAGGAAAGGAGTGAAATTGGTGAAGGAAGGAGGAGTTACAAGCATAGATAGTAAGAGAAGGAAAAGAAATGAGGAAATCTACCAAACAAGGTAAGAACACTCTTCTTCTAATTCCTTTAAATCTATATAGTTTTTTAGTCAATTTCATGTACACATGGTGATATATAGAAGTGATTTGAATTGGGATTGGAGAGATTAGAATGAATCCCGTAGCTAATCCGAAAACCGCTAGTAAAACTAGTTCAACTTTGGAAGGCCATAACTTAATCAATTTAAGTTCAAACCGAGTGAAATTTGGGTTTAAATTGAAGCTTTAGATGTCTAGTTTATGTTAAAATTGGTCTTACACGTAAACTCCAAGCCGATTTGGATTTATGAATTTTTAAAGTAAAGTGGTCATTGAAAATGGGGTTAATGTAAAACAATCCACTTTCAAACTATCATATCTCTTCCAATTCTTTAAATTAAATTCTGAAATTTTGTAGGGATGTATATTTATGTCTTAGCTTTGATTTGATATATTATAAGAATCATTTGGCCGTAAAATGAATTGGATATAGTGATTTTACCAAAACTATCCAGATTCTAATATTAGTGAATTGATTGGCTTATATCTTAAACTATAGGTGAGATTTTTGGGTGATTCCAAATCTCAATAAAACTAGACTCAAGATGTAATATTTTTGAAAATTTTCATTAGAAATTGAATTTGAACACTAGGGGTATTGCCTAGGAAATTGTGGAAAATCTGGACTTTCATGGTTACTGTCCACCCAAGATTGCTTCATTTTTCCTTCCACCTTCCTAATGGTTTAGTTTACGTCATAACCACACATAGTTAGGGACACTAAACAAAACTTAAACATATTTTTTGTGGCCTTGGGTATGTATGTTATACAATGAGATTCTATTGGGTATAATAAAATCAGTAATGAAACCCATTTAACAAATAAAACTCATAAAGTATAGGTTCTTAAGAAATATAGCATTAAAATAGCATTTAATAAATGTTAATCGCCTTCATAGGACCTGAAAAGACTAAGGAGCATCCAAGAGGGACTAATTAGTTAAGTATCAAGTAAAGGTGAGTAACTTCTGAACCTTGAAATTGAGACTTTCCATTAAATACTAGTTTCTTACAGTTTTATAATATTACATGCGGTTCCTTTCAGCTCTTTTCAGCGTTATAACGTATTTCAGATTATTATACTAAATGTTTCAACTATATGATAGTTTTTAGAATACCGAGTTGAATCTTTGAATTGCATATCTTTAAGAAGCATCTCTTTAAATGGTTTATAGCATGAATAACTAAAGAATGATTTGCAAGCATATTTTTAGCATGAAATTATACGCCATAAAATGTTCATGACAAATAGTCATGCCTAGTTGGAGGGTTAAGCCATATTCATGACATAGTCATGCTCGATTGGGGACTTAAGCCAGACTGTGTAAGCCTAAAGCTCTAGATTACACTTAGTCGCCCTAGGCGACTACTCAAGATAAAGTTAAAGAAAAACTGGCATATATGATTTCATTGTACATTTTATAGATACAAGTTCATGTTATATGTATATGATTATAAATGCTGGTAGTTTCAGTACAAATCTTTTACCTTTTATCCATAAAAGTTTATGAAAAGAGGTTTTTCTAAAAACCTCACTAAAAGTTCATAAAGCTCACAAGGTTTTTATCCTATACATTTTAGGTGGAGTTTCAGATAATGTAGCCTGAAGGAAGAGAGTTTAATTACAGCACTTTTGAAAGATTGATAATTTCGGCTAGAGTAGTACCTTTTGTAAGTTGTAATATTCAAACACTATTGTTTAATGTAACGTGTAGTTATGTTCAATTATGATTCAGTTTCCGCTACTTTATGAAGTATGAATGTATAGAATGTAAATACCAGATAAGAGGCATTCGGTTTGTCACCTCATTAACATACCACATGAGAGTTAGTATATTAATAAGGTGCCTAATTAGCCAGTCATTATCCCTAATCCGCACAGGGTGGTTTTGGGATGTGACAGGTACCGCCAATATAGGGTGCTAGGAGGGTAGATTAGGTAGAAATCTAACCTTTGCCCTTTTTTGCATGGAGAGGCTGCCCTTACAGACTTGAACACAAGTTGTCAGGTTTCATAACTCAATATTTTACCAATACACCAAAAATGTCCCCTTTTGAAATCCTATGAGCGTCTATTATTGTGTGAATCATAGATTGGATACCTCTGGATGGCCTCCTGGGAAAACAAAGTGTCCAGGAAATTCCCCGACATTATTACTTCTTTGCAGCACAAGTATCCTCTTGTCAGATGTCTCTACAATTGCAGCATTACCCACTGGACTTGAGGTGTGTTGACACTGTCTACAATCATCTAAAAACAAACAAAGGCATGATATTTAGGATAGATCTTTGCTGAATCGCATAATAGTAGCTAAAAAGATCAAGGCAATCATAGAATCAGCAATCTTAGCTGATTCAAGCTGTCCTCAAAACATTAAGTGGCACAATTTTAAATAGTAGGACCTAGTGTTTTCTATCCTGACCAACATTATTTGTTAACATGATAGTCTTTTATTGCATGATTTTTTTGGCCAAAAGTTAGGAATTCAACTAACTGGTTTGAGTTTTATCCTGCAAAAAGGGACTTACTGAATACTTCAAAAAAATGTTTATAATTCTAAGGACACTACAAGATGCAAGACAACATGTGTCTACATCAAATCTTATTGGCACATTTGGTGCAGAAGCATATTCTAAGTAGTTTCAAATTAAATCATTACGATATAAATATCAATTCTAGCCAGTAGATACAATGGATGGTCCCAGCAAAGAATCTAAGCTTACACAGCAACTTAATTTGACACAATGAGCCTCTGTAATAGTAACAAACTACGAGTGAACCAAAACAAACTCCATTCAATACAACGAAGCATTACCCAATCAACTCAAGTGGATGGAAGCAACTTCATCTTATTAATGATGCAATTGTGCCATACAAGAGATTTAGAAAAGCAAACCTTGTTTGGAAAAGAAAAACTATAAATATCCATGCATAAAATACTTCACCTGTGCATAGAACTATCATCAGAATATAAATGTGGAAGTGTAATCTAGCCCCACAAGCTGATAAAATGAGGGATGGCCAACTAAGATATGGTCTGGTCAAGTCAACTGGACAGTTATTGTAGGTAGAGGGACAATAGTAGAAAACTATTTGAAGTTACATAAATTGAAGCTATGACTCCAAAGAGTGGATCAGGATGCACAATCCCAGAATAATTTGGATAAAGTTGGACTACGATGAATGATCTCGATGACTGATGGCATATTGACACGTGGGAAGAATTAAGATAAAACAAATGCTTAAAAAAAATTATAATCTGGCTGTGCACGGATCAGATCATGAATCTTCCTATCCATCTAATTGATGAGATTGTATCCAATTATTTATTAACTTTGTAAATTTAGTCCTACATCAAATAGGTTGTTTTTGGAAATAAAAATATGATTCGTGTTGATGAGAGGTAAAGTGGGGGAGTGGGTCGTGCCTAAGTGGCAATGACATGTAGGATAACTAGGATTCCTGAGGTAATGGAGCAGGGTGAAATTTGAGGCAATCTAAGACCATGACATTGCATAAGAGCCACACTATTGCCATGCGTCGAGCTCAAGTAGTCTCTTAAAATCTGCCCCTAGCTCCAAGGCGGCCAATCAGTCATGGAATGGCAGGGTAAGTGCCAAGTATACTATGGAGACCGAGGAAAACATGAGCCAAGCAGAAGAACTAAAGATGAATTTGCATAGAGAGCTCGGCTTAACTTCAATGAAGGAGCTGTTCTCAGGATCAACTTGAAAGTACTCCTTGTTTTGGTTCAGAGATAAGGTACAACGTACATTAGCTGACATGAGGACTGACATATCATCCCGATAAGGACAATGTAGCCATATTATTGGATTATGTGTCAGAAAAAAACAGGATGGCATGGCTTCCATGTGGCATCTTGATCCAAATTAGCACCAATTGGAGACACATGGCAAGGTAATCGCCCAGTAAGCCAGGTACCCAAAACTTGTTAATAATCCAAGTCCCAATATGATATAACAAATAAAAAATATGTAGATTTTCATAAGAATTTATGTATCTAAATTTAGTCTAGTTATATATCCAAATAGCAGTAGATTCATGTCAAACTCTACATTGAAAAATCTGTTGTGTTACTAATAGAACCAGATTTGGTTGATTATTAAACAGCTTGGAATCAGATACCAATAACCTTGTTTAGCTTTTGGCCCATTAATAATCTAAGCTGGAATTTGACAGCCAGGTATGAGGACATATCAAATATTAGATTTCTGACTGCACTCAGAGCAGGTGACTTCTTAGAAATGATAGGAAATGACTTGCAAATCTGCTGCAATACCGATTAAGTAATAGCATCAAGAATGATATAGATTATTAAGCAAGGCCTATTAAATGCTAGAGCAAAGAATGTGCCCATTGCATGATCGCTCTAGCAAAGAATGTGTTTGCACTTTAAACAGATGGTTGCAAAATCGCAGTTTCACCAGTAATCTAAAAAATAACAGAAACTAAAGACTAAGCCATCAAGTGCTCACTGTTGGCTTGTCGGGCATTTCTGAATATGCCATATAGCAATGTGTGACAACTTACAAGACACAAACAGAAAAGGGATCACTGGAGGATCTTTCTGGGCAAAATCTGGCACCTCATCGAGGTTTAAGGCACCTGCTAACACATATCTAATAAGGGTGGCTACTCTGTGTAGTGTGTACAAAGTCTAGATTCACTTCTCAAGGAAAAAGAAAATGCCCATAGTACAAAGTATAATGATTTAAGAAACTTTACCTTCTGATGGAACAAGAAACTTTTCCCACAAAGGACTTAAATTTGTCCCTACAAAGGTCCTGGGTAGTAAAATAACCCAAAATAAAAAATAAAAAAATAAATCATTATTGTGGTGGAAAAGCATAATGAGAAAAAATAACAAAGTTACAAGTAAAAAAATGCTATAATGAAATTCATAAATTCAGTCATGGTTCGAGAAAAAATTGCAGTATTCATTTTTTCAGCCATTAACTCGATTTGAAGTTCAGATGGACATGTGCCAGGTGACACCAAATATCGGATAGACACATTATTTGGGGAGGAGCTGTTTGTATAGAAGATCCCTCAACTGCAAAACATAAGCCCATGAATATAAAAAATAAATAGGATGATGACGGGGAGATGAAAACTTGGTCAATCTTGAATAGTAGTTTGACACTTTGCTAAAATGGCTTTGGAGAATAGGGGAGATGAAGGTTTGGAGAAAGATGATCAAGGCAACTGAAAGTATGAAGGGTCAGTGGCTCTAGAGGTTGCAGGTCCTAGGCTAAACTCTGCTTCATCAAGGAAATTGAATAGTGGTATGCAATAGGATGATGGTTCAGATATTGGAAAGCCATTTGATGTGGATAGATTTCTCTCCTATCAGAATTTCCCATTTTAACTAAATAAATGCAGATAGTGGCATTATTTGTTCAGATTGGAAAGTGGAGCCACACGAGCTCCTGTGCATTCACTTGATAACATTATCGTGGATCCATCTCATGTAATATGAAGCACAGTGGTTTCTTTTCCTTTGCAGTTCAGGATCTTTCTCAGTCAAATACTTCACATTATTAGTTGGAGCAGGTGAGAACCCAGTGCTATCAAATTTCATTTTAGAAAACTCCGGTTCCTTCTTAACTTACACTTGTAATATATATTGCAGCCACTGATAAAATTTTGATAATGGACCATTTGACCACCTAAAAGGCCATTACCCATTGTTGGTCCAGCCAACAAAGAGTTGTTGGAAGGTTTGCACTGGATGCAAATTAACGTTCAGCATTATTTGTACATGATGGCAGCCTTTGGACTCAAACCTGCTTTCTCATGCCTTGCAACTCAAGCCTTTACCATTACACCAAGCAAGGGCTCCCTAATAGATCTTTCAAAATTTGGGTGCAATGAAGCACTTGATTTTCAAAAGCTAAGTGAATCCCATTGGATTTTTGCTCTGTGAATCAGATCTAGGTAAGACTCCAGGCTGCTTGGGGCTTATCTTGGGCCAATTCCCTCTATGCTAGATCAGGTGCAATGCTTGTTTAGCAAGGGTTCACATTCACAAGGAAATCTCTTACTTCTTTACAGTACTTTGGTCTCTTTGAAAGAGAAATGTAGGCTTCCTTAGTAGTCCGAACTGTACATTGATGATGTAAAGAGTATGGTTGTATTGCTACTGTCTTTTTATGTGCAGGGGTTTATGCTGGGCAATAATTTTGTTATGGATTTTCCAGTTATTCCTCTTCTAGTTGCTCAATTACCTGCCATCAGTGATGCCTTTCTACCAGCAACTAGACCTGCACCTTGACTGCTACAGGTTTACCCAAGGAGGCCAAAAGCTAACAAAGACCAATCTGATCATATACCTCTTCAATTTTATGATTCATTTACAAGACCCAAGCTCCAGTCCGAGGCTCCTCCTTTCGAGGATTTTGTATTTGCACTAAGAAAAGGTAGCCTTGTGCACTAGGATTGCCCTTTACTAAGAAAAGGTGGTGGTGGTGAAAACAAAAGAAGCTTTCATTCTCCATTAAGAGTTATGATTCCGATTGCTTCATTTCTTGGTAATGTGCTCCATCATTTGGATTTGCTGCAACTTTAGATTACTGTTTTCTTATTTACCACTTGACAAACGTCAAAACCGCTTCCACCAAGCTCTAGGGAAACAAACATATTATAGGTGTTTGGATGGTGTCTAGAAAGGTATATAATACTTAATAGTTTGTGAGAATTTTCAAGCAGATGCTAAATTGTTTCCTAAAGGAATCTAAACAAAGATAATAAAATGATAAATAATAAATATAATCAAACTCCTCTGAAAGCTGAAGTAACCAAGTGCCAAGGTATGACAGGCAGACCAAAAGAGTTGGGAAGTTGTTCTAATCATGCGTGCACACAAAACAAAACCAAAAAAAAAAAAGAGGAAGTGGATGAGTTCACATGCCCAAGTAAGAAATCCATAAGCTTGGCGACTAAGCCTGAAAGAATAATGGCCTGTTTGGTAGAAGGGAGAAAGGAGGACGATGAAAGGATCGTGCATTGTTTAGTGACTCAGTTTGATGCACTATACTAATTTATACTTAACCAGTCAATTAACAGGGTTTGAATATCCCAGTGGAATTAAATCAGTCAAATGTGTTTAATATAGAATTCTGTCCTTTTTATTTTAAAATGACATCATTTCCTTTCTGAGCTTTTTCAACAGGACATGGGATCATTTCCAGAATTTCTTATGATGAGGTCACTCTTACATCAGATTTCCCTTTTTTTTTTTGTTGGGGGAGGGGGGCTAATTTTAGATCAAGGATTTGTGCCTTCAGTGCCATGGAAAACAAACTAAAAAATTTCATTTTCACATGACATCCTACAACCTTAATTTGTAAAAGTTACTTTCATGTCTATCTACAATTCACATCAGTAAATTATATGAGGCTGCTTAAGCATTGACAACGAACGCTACTTGGTTGCTAATTTAGCATTTTAAATGTCATATTATGCAGTAAATAAATTCCAGAACAAATTCATATTGCTTATTAACTAACCTCTATATTTGAGGTAGTGCAAGAGTTGATGATGGATATTACTTTTCCTTAGGCATAATGGAGAATTAAATTGTAGATTAGCAAAAGAAAACAAATGAACATTGTCTAAGAGACCAAAACCTTTCTGACAAGATAGTGGCAGAATATAATTCCATCACAAAGTTAGACTATAATCCAATTTTGGTTACTTTTCTACAAGAGAGATGGATTTATGTATTCAGAAAATAAATGAGTTCCAAAGAACAAGGATACTACAGGCCCCCTAATCCACTATAATTCCTCATGGAATGCTACTAAATGTGATTAAAAGTATACAGTATGAAAACTTTCATGACACAAAATTCTGTAATGAGAACAATAAATTATGTTTGTCATTTTGCATTACCACATGCACACACACACACACAAACAGAGGAGAGAGAGAGAGAGAGAGAGAGAGAGAGAGAGAGAACCTATAATCTGTCAAGCCAAGGTGAAGGCATACATGGGACTGTAGATTGGAATCACTCCCACCATGCAAGATGTGTCCTCCATACTGTATGTAAAATAATCAGTTAATTAGTTGACAAGAGATAATCAATTCATCAAGGAAACATGTAAAAAAGTATGCAAGGTAACTCATGTTTTATTACATATTTTGATTTATAAATGCTTTTAATACTTATATGCACAAGCCCACAAATTTCTATATTTCTGATCACCACATCAACTGCATTCATCTAATTTGTTGCATTACTAAGAAGCAGCAACACTTCTAAATGGAAGCCTTGATTGTGTCAGACACACATGTTGGAATATGTCTTTAAATATTAATAGGCTTTATCTATGAAGCACAAACACTCTATTTTGCCTCATGTATTAATGTCGGACACATGTCGAACACATGAAATGTCTAATTTTTCGGAATTTCATACATGATCCAGACAGTCCTAATGTTGTGTTGGCAAATCCAATTTCTTGGGTTAGGTCAATTCACCGGGAGGATCATCCTCCCAATTTGAATTTTTCCCTAGAAGTTTCAACCTTGTTGACCATAGGATTTTGAGAATAAGGAACTCCCCTTCTCCGTGTTCTTCATAGGTAAGCACTGTATAACATCTTAAATGAAAAGGGGAAAAAAAACATAAAAGGTATTATGTCATTCCAGAAGATGATGAGTCGATGAACAATGAGCTGATAATGGTGAAAGGGGAGACTACTGACAATGGTACTGTGCCTTCACAGCTGCATCAACCTTTAGATGACCATTTGTTCAGAAAGCCTTCAACTACAATTAAAATCTGAAATATATAACCTCTCTTTATACACTTAAAGAACACACAATAAGTAAAATTCCTAATTTCGTATTCTAGTATCTTTTTTGAAAAGGAGTAAATACATGTTTCTTTTTTCTTTCCTTCTTTTTTCTTTCTCCATAAAAGAAAACCATTAAGTGTTTTCTTCCCATCCAATTTGGACTGAAAAGAAAATAACAATGAAAAATGTTATCCACATGATACATATTAATTAATTTATTTTTTTACATATAAAAGCAATCAATTTCATTTACAATTCATATTGTAGCTATACATAGAGAGTGATTAGAACATGTTAACAATAAGAAAAGGCCAATTTGGAATTTCATTGCAAAAGCCTTCTTTGGACCTTATTAATCATCTTTTGGTTTTGAGTCGAGTATTACATGTTTTCTTTATGTTATTATGCTACAGCTTCTGTTTTATTTACGTTTTCTACTGTTCTATTAAGACAAGAATTTGTATAAAAGATTTCAAATTTGGTCGGTTTGGACTATGGTGGTGGCTCATGAATTTTATTTCATTACTGAAAATGCCTGGTCGTATAATTTGTATTACTTATTTGAGGACCACTTTGGTCTTTCGATATGCTTTCATCGGTTTCTTTCCCATTTTAAAGTCCTACAACTTGGAGAAATTTTAATAAGTAACTGCAAGATAACATAAAACAATTGAATGCAACTGAAAGGTGCAATTATGCAAGGAACAAGTGCACCAAGCCTTTTCATTTTTCAATAGGGCCTTTGTGTACAGATGTAAGGAGCTTTCTACCCAACCCAAGTGATTTTTAAACTTTTGTCTCAAATCAGGGATGTTTTAGACTTATTTCCAAAACTCATGTTCTTCAATGAAAGTGTTTTTATAAACATGCTTTTAAACGTAGATGTGTGTTTGAACCATGCCTTTAAACTTAGAAGCATGTTTGCAAGACACGCTTTTCTTGTGGTTATAATGTGGTTCTTTAAAAGCATTACTGCCAAATATACCTCTATTTTTAGTTCAATGAAAGCATGTCTTCAAAACACACTTTTGAGTTTAAAATCATGTTTTAAACAACTTTTATTCAACATGTGTTTAGAAAATAAGTTTAAAACCACCCTAGTTTGAGAAAAAAGGTTCAAAAATCATGTCGATTAGAATTAAAAAAAATTATATAAAAAAAACTCAATAGAAATAGCCAACAATTTTTTTTAATCCAAAAATTCAAAGTTCCTAAATTTGGAGTCCTAATCTTAATAGAAATAGCCAACAACTGGTTTTTAATCCAATCAAGCTCAGTTTAGACAATTTGTTGATTTCCAACAGCTTTTAAGTCTTTTCAGTTTTGAGTGATTGTGTGATGTAATCCTAACCTTGTAGGAATTCCTAAAGGATTCAGGGTGAAATCCTAGAATATACTTCTACTTCTTCTTCTCTATGATCAAATTTTGTTAATTTGTTTGCAACTAACCCCTATTTTATTTAGTTTTTCATAACAAAATCCTAATTTTGCGACCCTAAACCTTATCGCACCCTTTTGGCTTTTACTGTAACACTTCTAACCAGAATTAGTTAATGTCTGAAAATTCCAACAACATATTCTCAGCAATTTTAGCAACTTATCACATTTAAAGCCAAGCCTACTTTAATTCTTTCCTTTTATAAATCCTACAACCTTTTCTTCAACCCTTTAAACCCTAATCCTACAATCCTATCCATAATTAGTTAATGTCTGAGAATTCCAACAACAAATTCTCAGCAATTTTAGCATCTTATCACATTTAAAGGCAAACCTACTTTAATTCTTTCACTTTATAAATCCAACCTTTTCTTCAACACTTTAAACCCTAATCCTATAAGTTTTTTGTAACCTTAATCTGTCTTAAATCAAATTATCAAAAGTGATATCATGATTATTTTTTTCAGTTCAATCCTTTATTAGAAAGCTATATGGTTTCTTTCCACCAGCTAAAAACTGAATTTAATTCTATCCATACTTATTACTAAGTAAATGTAATATTATACCTCGGTAAATTTAAAAATAAGAACTTTAGTATTGAATATTAAAATACGATGGAGGGATTTCATTGACAATTTTATGAGAAAATAAGTATATTCATAAATTGTTCTAAGACACATTCTAAATATCTATTTTTTATTTAAAAATATTTTAAAAGTTGAGGCATCATAAGAATACATGACATAGTGCTCGATATAATTAAATATATAAGTTGATACAAGGGTTTTTCATTCGTAAATATGCATATAATAGAGGGATCACCAAACCTCCCGAGTTTAGCTTGGATGGAAAGCCTCAATGGTGTAATACCTTGAGGTCTTAGGTTCAAGTCCCGATTTACCCGATGTGTGAGGCTTAGGGATGGTTGTGCAAATCCGTGGTTTACCAGGCCAATACACTCTACAGCCAGAGGTTCCTCATCATCAAAATAAACAATAATAAAGGAATCACCACAGATTGTCACCATCCTGTTATCATCATCTTGTTGTGGTGACACCAAAAGAATCTGACTAAAACTATGAAGCCCAATTGGCAAAAGCTGCATTTTTAGGTCATGGCACTCCCTAGCTTATTTGTTGAATATTAACAATGTTATATGACATCTAAAGCTCATCATGGCTGTTCATACAACATTATGCTGTCCAAATAGAAACAATCCATTTGTCACGAAAAAAAAACACTTAAATTGGATGAGTCTACACAAAGTAACATAACAAAATTATGCAAAAGTGAATGCATGAAATAAACTTGGACAACAATGAAAATTGACATACCCTGAACTTGTTCCCATTGAACAATGATGAGCTTTGTAGAATCCTCTGGTCCCATGTCTAACAAAACAATATAAAATTAAAACACACATACAAAATTTAGGAAGCATCGAAAGGCACATAGGAAATCTAAATAATTCATTTTGTTTTGCAAAGCATACACAAGTTGTTGATGAGATAAGATGCATCACTTCAGTCAACAAAGTGAAAATGAGGTTGGTTGTAGGATTTTTTTTTTTATAGGCAATACACACACATACCCACTATGTCCCAATTTGGACTCCAACCCTCATCCTCCTCTTTGGGAGGTGGACGAAATATAGCTCAAGCTGACGCTTGGTAGCATTGTAGGAAGATGAAAACATGAAGGCTTTAGGACCATATGGCTTTCATATAAAGTCATGTACATGCAAATGATGAAATGAAAATCATACATGAAGCTTAGTTTACTAGCATAAGGAAACTTTCATGAGATTAGAGAGAACATTTATTTTTGTAGGATCATAGTGAAAAATGTATTAAGGAAGATGAAAATAGGAAACGCTTTAGGATCAAATGGTATTCGTATCTAGGCCTGGTAGTTTTAGTGAACAATGCTATGTCTTGCTAACAAAATAAATTTGTTTAACAAGATCATAAAAACCAAATGTTTGATAAATGGCGAAAAAGCATTTTAGTACTACTTATAAAAATAAAGGGAATTTTAATGTTGTATAAATTGTTATGGTATCAATGACATACAATGAAACTTTAGGAGAAAGCAAATATAAAATGACAAGACTATTTTTTTATAGGCAAGTGGCGTTTGGGGTTGGAGTTGAACTTGTCCCCAAGCCTCCTCCCAACTCATCTAACCCGAAGGGGTAAGCAACAATCAAGACTTAAAACAATAAGCAAGCGAAGGAACGAGACTCAAATCTCGCAGGAGGAGCTTAGGGTCGAGCCGGCCCAGTCCGCTCTGTCACTGTTGGAGCACAACATCTGTCACTTGAAGATGAGTTCCTCCTTGCACATAAAAACCCATTAAGCAATATTGGAAAATCCATTTGGAGTTATGCCAAGAAGGTTAAGGATTCTGATGGAAAAGTTAAGAGAGAAGACAAAGAAGAAAGATCTTTATATGACTTATGTAAAATTGGAGAAATACTACGATAAGGTACCGAGACAATATGGTGGGATTTATTAAAACATAAGTTTGAGTCACAAATAAATATATCAACATGATAATGGACACATATGATGCAATAATAATTATCGTAAGAAATACTGTCAAAGATACATCATACAAGTGAATTCTCAATCATATATATCAAGATCAACATTAAGCCCTATCTTTTTGCCTTAATTATGAATGAATTGACTAAAAAACTTCAAATGAGGTTCTATGATATATGTTATTTGTTAATGACATTGTTTTACCAGGTAAAACTAAATTATAAATAAATGCTAATTAGAGTTTGGAGATAAGTTCTAAAGTAAAACAGTTTAATATAAGTAGAAGTAAAATTAAATATATAATGTAATTTTAGTAAAATTAAGAATGCAAATGGTAACATAATGAAGATTGAAGGTCAATAAACACTAAGCTCGATCATTCATAAGGAAGAAGTTAAAATTAGAGGAGGATGGATCAAGAGGAGGAGTATTTTGAGCATACAGTCTGATCAAAGTATACAGATAACACTAAAAGAGAAATTGTATAAGACTATAATTCGATCAATCATGCTTTATGGAATAAAATGTTAAGCAGTTAATAAATAATACGTTCATAAAATGAGCATAACTGAAATGAAGAAGTTTTGACTGGATATGTGGAAAGACAAGAAAAAATAAAGTTAGAACTAAACACATTCATGAGAAGGTTGAATCAGCATCAGTTCAAGTAAAAACAGAAATTTTTTTTACTAAGATTGTTCAGCCATTTGCAATGAAGGCCAATTACTACACTAGTGAGAAAGAGTAACGTAATTCACATTAATGGTAGTGGTAGGGAGGAGGAAGACCAAAATTGGCATTGGTAAGGAAAATGTGGTAGTTGTGTAGTTTAAGTAAAGTTATAGCCGTAGATACAGACTTTGTTGAGTTGATTTAGATCAATGCTAGCCTCCCCCCCCCCCCCCCCCCCCTCCTTCTCCCCCCCTCCCCTCCCCCTCCCTCTCTCCACCCAAAAAAGACCAGTGATGTGAACCAAACTTCTTTCTCATTTTAAATCCAAATGAACCCTCACTTTTTTTTTCATTATTTTCAAGAATGCTATTGTCACTCCAGCTTCGTGATTTTCCAAGTAGGCATGTCAGAAACTCATTGCAAAGTGGGATGTTTTAAGAAAGAAAAATTTGAAAATAATATTAGATATGTAGGAAATTGAATAAGTTATCTTTATCATGTAGTTGTCTTTTAGGGACTTCTGTTATTTATATTGAAAATGCCGTGTGGCTTGAGCAAGAGAAGCGCGATTACAATAATTGTGTGCAAACACGAGGATTGGTGCTTTCCCTCTCTCATGTAGGACTAAAGAATCTTGGCTGCCTCAAAACCGTCATTTTCTCCCTTTTTCTTATATTTTATTTAATGTTACATTTAGGAAAGGAGGCAGGAATTTATGTTAGGAGGGAAAAAAATTTCACTTAACATTCGACTATAAATTTAAAAATCAAAGAAGTATAAAAAGTTAATATTAATTAATAATATTTTTTATAAGTAAATAAACAAAAGGACGTAGTCCAAGGATCCAATCAAAGAAAAAGACACTCAAAATTCTTTAGGCTGTGCAGAAAAATTCCAAAAAAAAATGATAATAGTTCTATTAGTAAGTCAAAAAATGACAAAGTGTGAAACATTTTAACGTAGGGAGGCATAAACTTAAATTAAAGGGGGTATACTTAATTTCTTTTTTGAAAATTATAAAAAAATTCAAATAAAAAACTGAGGGGCAATTGCCCTCTAAGCCCATGGCCGCTCCGTCCCTGGTTCCGTTGATTTTGGGCTGAGAACCTAACTGGCAATTGTAATAAACAATTGCAAAAAAAGTATCATTTCAAGTCTTTCGTAAGACTTACTGGATTGATTCGATTCCAATGATTCGTTAAATTTAGCAAAATGACAATGGGACCTAAGGTAATATACGGGAGACGCAACAAATGTTACTAAAGAAAGAAAGACAATCCAATTCTCACCTCTGAAATGGAGTTTTCCAAGTTAATGTCCGTATGGGGAATCCTGTCGTATAATTCATCGAAAACCACTGACACCTTTATTCAACATTCACAAAATAAAAAATAAAAATAAAGATTCGAAATGAATTAGTAATTCAATACTGCGAATTTGCCATATATATATATATATACACACGCACACATACATGTGTATATGTCTGATAATGGCATGAAAAGTCGAACCTGTGATGGAGAGAGGCCAGAGGGGCACGATAGAAGAAGCTTGAATGAAGGGCGATCCCGAGCGTCGACCTCAGTAATCGGACCTGGTTTTGTCTTCTCCATTACAGCAGTTCTCGTGCGCCACTGCTTGCCCTCTCTCCGTCTCAACATATATATATATATATACTGGGCGTGCCATGAAGAACTTTCCCAAGCTACGGCGGCGCCAAAGAGATGACGTGGCATTAATTTAAGTTAATGGGATTGTGCCATGTTAAGACTACTTAATTTTAGATCGAGATTTGATGTATAAATTTGAAAGGAGACTGGTCGGCTCTAAATACGGCATAAAGATTCTCTTTTTTTCTGTCACGTTGTGTTTATAAATTTGAAAGAACACTATTTAACTTCAAACGAGGGATAAATTTTTTTTTTTATTTATGTTCGTGTCATATTTGTATATAAATTTAAAAAGATAATACTTAATGTATCGAGAATCTCTTCATATTTATTAGAGGTGATAAATGTTATTTAAATATGTCAACTTGTCTTGACTTATTTATTAATTAATAAATATGAATAACTCATTTAGTTAGCAAGTCATAAACGAATTAGGTAATAAGAAAATCGTCAAATTTAGTAAATAAATACTGATTGAATATGAGTATTCGATGAGTTAAGAATGAAAAATAACAAAATAGTATATATATATATATATTTATTTGAGAAAGAACAAAATAATAAAATATATATAATATAAAGCTATGACAATTAATGAATACTTCATAAACAATTTGGGAATTATAAAACTCAAAATTCACTCTCTCACTCTAAAAATTGATGAACTCTAAATTATTTAAAAATACTAATGAGTGATTTTATATAATTATACATGACATATATATATATAGTGTATATATGTATACAATATATATATATTATAATATATATACAATACATATATACATAATGCTGTAATACAATGCAAATTTTAATACTTATATTTTTTATCTCACTTAACTCCAATGTTTGAACAGGCGATTGTTTAAGCTAGGATTTTTTTATTCAGCCAATATTTTTTTGAAACAAATTTTCTACTCACAAGCACTTTCATATTTATTTCTTAAAATTGGTTTAAATCTTACTTGTAAAATGAATTTTCTCAAATTGTGGGGACTAATTTTTTTTTTCTCTCAAATTAAAGGAAAAACATTACAAAATTTGTTCAAATATTATATATATATATATATAAAATTTATAGGTAAATTATACTGACTTTTCTTAAAATTTATGACAATTACACTGACATCTTTTGAAATTTTTGAAATTATACTAACCTCCCTTACCTTATAAAATAATATATAAATATCTTATTACAGTCAATTTATTTATTCAAAATGATAAAACTATCAATTTCATATTTTTTTTTCAATTTTTTAAATCTTGAACAATTTTTTTTTCATTTTTCAAATAAATATTGATACAAAACTTTAAATTTATTTTTATATAAAATGAAATTAAGTTATTTATCTTATTTTAAATAAAAAATTTAAAAAATCTTTTAAAAAAATTTAGAATAAGTTGGTCAAAATTAGAAAAATGTAAAAATAAATAAATAAAAGAGACAGTTTCGTCATCTTAAAAAAAAAATTGATAGGAGAGAAGTATTTATATATTATTTTCAAGAAATCCAAAGTAAAACAATTATTGTGATTATTTAAAAATAATATTTCTTCTATTAAAGTGAAAAAAATAACGGGTTGAATTCGAATTGACGTCGAGTATGTGACCCAACTCATATAATTACGGGTTAAATATAGATTTAATTCGTTTTGACCCGACTCATTTTCAACTCATCTATTTTGCCAAGCCTAGTATCTATACATGTGTCACAATCATAATGTGACACATATAATTACATGTATATTATGTAATTATTTATTTTTAAATAAAAAATAAAAAATAAGTAAAATAAAGAATACATGTGTATTTTATACGTGACAGATTATAATTGTGACACATACATGAATAGAAAGAGATTCATCTTACTTAGTTTTGGGTCCAAGCATTATTCAATTTAAAAAATATAATATTATTTTTTATTACTGCGATGTTATTACATTACATGTATTACAAACTTTTGAACTTTATAATATAAAATAATATAAGAATTTACATATCAACTATTATAACAACGTCTCGAGTTTGTGTTCGAGTTCAAGTTCTCTTTGTGTCAACAGTTCGCAATTAGACATTAAAGAATGTATCTAACTATCATAAAAAATAAAACTTGATCTGATACGCATAAATTAACTTAAAATATCTCTCACCGATCCATTAAAAAAAAAAAAACTATTATCACATAACACACTCTAATGTAGAATATGAGACAAAAGGTCCACCCCAATCTTGTAAGTAGGAGAGACAAACTAACCTTATTGTATTTTCATAAAAATTATGGATCTAAAGAACAACAACAGTAATAAGAGAAGAAGAAAAAAACTAAGAAATGTTGTATCATATATTTTCTCAGTGTTATTTTATTTTAATTTTTTTGGTTTTGTGGATTTCCGGAGCTTTGTCTGACTAGTCCTATAAGTACAACAAGCCCATCTCTTGCTACAACATATAATTATTGGAGCTTCGGCCCGGGGTGACCCAAGAGGTTTTTTTGTTTTGTTTTTTGTAATACATAAAATTTGGACACAAGACTTTGAGATTAATAAGATACGTATTCTGTCGCTCACTGCTGCTCGAGAGTGTCACAAAATTATCAATCTAAAATCTGACCTATGTTGCCTTTGACTCTTCTTTTTCTTCTATTTACTTTTTTGTACTAATGGTTACATGCTAATGGTAAAATAAAAATTTGAGTAGTGGATGTATGAATTGATATAGAATAGAATTCGAAGAAGAAAAAAACTAATCCAAATTGATTCAACCGAAAAATATCAGTTCGTGTTAGATCGGGCTTAACAGTTCGTGATTCTAGTTTCGATTTTCTTTTTTCATAATCGTATAAGATTGAATCAATTCCGATTTTACTACAATCCGACCCACGTGCACCCCTAATTGTTCTAAAATTTAAAAAATGTGATTTTTTATCCCTCTTTTTTATAATTTTTTTTAAATCAAAAATTTCCCTCTTAATTTTTTTTTTCATAATTCAACAAAAGACTCCTTAAATTCTAACTTTATATTTTTCTCTTTTAAATCTGTAGTTTAGATCTACGGTATCTGCCGTTGATTGTGATCACCATGATGTGTTTGGACCGTGAAAGGTTTGGTCATTAAAATGATAAAGATTAGAAGATTTGTGGTGTACACTCTGATTTCAATTGATTTTGACATGGCATAATCAAGCCACCGACATAACTTTCTTCCCGGGCTGAATTTAAAGTCATCTCTTTACACACAACACCAACAAGAAAACGATTCTTCAACCAACACATTTTTGTGATGGCTCTGACAAGAGCTGATTTAATGCTCTCTGTGAGATGTCGGTTGGAAATTGGTTTGAGAAGAGAATGTCTTTTTCTTTTTCCTTTTATTTGAAAGGAAACATAGAGTTAACTATTGTAGAATGAAAAAAATCATGTCATTGTTCAATGGGAACAATTGAATTTGGACCTAACTTGTCACATTAGTTTTGAAAAAGCCTATATTAAATTGGAAATGATGTGAGAATTAAAATTCACATCGACCTCCATAAATAATATACGAGTACAAAAAATAAAACTCAGTCTAAAACTAAAAAAGATATACATAAATGTCTTTTTATGTATCCTTAAGATGTTAATTTTAAGAATAATTCAACATGATTTCTTAGAATCTTATTATAGAATTCATCCAAATGCAAAGGTGTTTCCATTAATCTGTAAATTACATAACTTTATAAAATCTTTCATTGAAAAGATAAATATAAATATCTTTCTATGTATCATTAATATTAATCAATATACAGTTGCTTTATTCGATCAACATTTTGACATCTTTTTTTTTTTTGTCAATGAAATTGTATTATACATTTCAAGAACGGAGCCAGAAATTTAATTGAGATGGAACAAACTTTATTTTTAATGTTAAATCATAAATTTTAAAATTAAATAAATTATAAATTTTAATAATATTATTAATAATTAACTAAATTTATTAATATAAATGAATTTATAAATTAGATAACAAGTTCAATTAAAGAAAGACGTTATAAAAAATTAGATTATATTAAAAAATATTTTTAAAAAATTAAATTAAAATAAGAATAAAATATGAAAATTTTAAATTTGCTAGTTCCATCCCTGATACATTCATTATTCATTAAGTTATAAATCCACGAGAATCTTGATTCTATTCTAACGGACTGCAACAAGCCAACACTTCAACATGGTAATTATTTTGTCATTATAAACAGACAAAAGCCAGTTGCTAGTGAAGTCCCAGCTCACCATTTTCTTCATAGGCTAGCCAGTTTTATTTTTTATTTTACCTTTATCTTACTTTTCTATTAAGATGCATGTCATACCAACACTCTTATCACTTTGTTACAAAATGATTTTAGTTATAAAAATCCTTTTTGAAAGTCTAGAGTATTCAAGACTATGTCTTATTTGAGTGCTACAAGTATTTATTTTTTATATAATTGACGTGAGTCTGATTTTCGTCTTTACATTGTTGTATTAAAAAAAAGTATAGGCCATTCAACTTTTTACTTTCAATTAATTTTCCAATCCACCAATTAATACAATATTATAGGTGCAAGTTAATGAGCGAAATACATTGTAGAAAATGATTTTTTCCCTAAGAAATTGATTTAATAGAGATAATAAAATAATATATGATAATGTATGATCTAATTAAGAAAATGATTTTAAATAGAATATTATGAGGGGATATGATTTACGTATCTGATCCTAAATAATTGAAAAATAATTTTATTGAGTTAAGTTGTGTACATGATTATCACAATTCCTTTCTATTTTATGTCGAAGTAAATAATGGGAGAAGAATGAGATTCAAACCCAACGTCTGGACCTATTTATATGTTTTAGTATTAATTTTGTAATTTGAATTTCTAATCGAGTTGCCAAAACCCCTTTTGTACTGCATTGGTTCTGCAAATCGAAAAAAAAAAGTTCCAGTGATAAAGGCAACATGGAAAAACTATATATATCAGTTTCAAACACGTGATAAATAATGTCATGATGATTCTCAAATTTAAAATATAAGCCACACATCAGAATATGATTTGTATATTATTTTATTGTATTTTCTACTTTAAAATATAAGTCTCATATCAAAATGTTATTGTATGATTATAAAATTTCTCCATACTATCGTAAACCTAACTAATGGGTGACTTTAAGAGTTTTTTTCGAAAAGAGGGGAATCATGATCATCCAACTGTGTGGTGCAAACATTGAATGAAATTACAAGCTGACCAAAAAAGCTGTTACATGGGTACATTTATGGGGTTGTTGGGAGGCTTTTTCATGGACCAGTTCGTAGTCTCATGACAGATCAAAGCCCTTTTATTGTTCATTTTTTTAAAGGTTCATCAAAACTAGGATACACTAATTGCTGCTTGTAAAAGCACTTTATTGAGTTCTGGCTATACTTCTGAAAAAAGAAAAAACATTTTTGCAATTTGAATTCAGCTATTGTTCAAAACAAGTTGGACAATGAGCTAGGGATAATATCTATGGTTGAAGTATTTATGAATAATTCAAAGAATTTTGCAGGATAAATTGACATGTCTTCAATGTTTCAAAAACTTGATCATGATATATGCAATGTGATTATAACACACTCCATTGATGATGATTATTTGATTATTATTATTATTATGACACAATGACATCTAAGCACTCCCATTACGAGTCAATTTTTTTCCTTTTTGAATATAATTATGTTATTTAAGATAAAGGTGGACCATAAATGTGAGACAGAGACTAAGGGAAGCAAGAGCGGAGACATGTACAGGTTGGATAAGGAGGCTATAGCCCCCAAATTTTAAAAAAAATTATATGTAATATTATCTTTAATTTTGAGAAAATAAATTTTCCTTTTGGGTGTTGCAACATAAAAAAAACACGTAAATCTTTACATGAAAAAAAAATTTCCCAAAAAAATTCTTGCCCTTCGCAAATTTTTTTTTTTTTTGGCCCCATCTTTAAAAACAAGTTGATCCATCTGAAATAGAAAAATCTATTTTTTCATACAAATAACTTTGGTTGGAGTCGTTTGTGTTATTTTTATTTATCAAGAACAAAGGCAATAAGTGATGTTGGTGTGGTAAGATTTCTTTTATGACCATTTAGAAGGGTGTTTTCAAAATATAGGGGATGTTACGAGGGTTAATCATGGGGTAAAGTGTAATTTTATTTTAAAAATATTTGCACATTCAAATAATATTATTGTAACTATTGCTGTTGACCAATATATATATAGTTAATAAGGAAAAAAAATTCATTGGTAAGATAGAATAAAAAAATTTCATAATCATATATATCAGTTTCAGACATGCGACATAAATAATGTCATAATAATTTTCTAAATGAAGAAATTTTTTCATATGACTTTATTCTTGAACTTTTTTCCGTTAATACTAGCCTCCTCTCTCTCTCTCTCTCTCACACACACACAGACACACACACGGATTAGATGTATCAAGGCTTTAACCATTAAAAGTCGTTAATCTTGTTTATACACTTAATTTGGTTTGGCAACAATCAATAGTGAAAGCCTTGTCTTCTAGTTATGTCTTTCATGGGCAAATGATTGCATAATCCCAGAGTCATGCAGACCAAATTTACAATTTTTCTTCTTTTAATTTTTTATAAAAATCTAATCAATTATTCAGATTAATCGTATTAATCTTTGATAAATCTCCCTCCCTGATTTTTAAGAAGACTTAAACCCTGTTCTCCTCTTTTAAAATGAACGCATAATACCATTCATTCACTTATCCGTTTCGGCCATAACTACTCTTTTCTACATTAGGCATTTTAGAGATCAATGAGATCTGTACAAGAGATGAACTAAAGTGGGGATGACCATGTGGCCTATCAGTATCAGTGGGGGCCTGGGGGCAATAAAGACCAGGACATATGCTATGTCAGGTTAATGAAAATCGTCTTTAATTCAAAAATCTTCCATTAAAGTTATTTGGTCCTCCAAAATATGTAATTAATGGCCCTAATAGTAGTTTTTTTAGAGTTAAATGAGTGACCAAAACCCACATCCTTAATCTTATCTTTATTTTCATCAAGAGACAATGCTATGTTATGAAATTTTTTTATTAATCCTAGTAGTAGAGCCCTGTTAGTTCAATCTGTCTTGACTCTTCTTTCGAAAAAAAAAATATTGAATATTTTTGAACCAATACTCTTAACGGTGAAATTCGATGAACTACACATAAAAATAACATATTTTTTTACATGTAACTACTGATCTCACCGTTGGCTGTATATCCCTCTATGATTGTTTTTGTTGGCTTGCTCTGATGAGCTTTGCCACTTGTCTTTGCTTGATTTGCTCTATAATGCAGGAAATTATGCCTCCCTTGTAGTCTTATTGTGTAGTTATAGAAATCTACTTACCCCAAAAAAACACAAAACATGTTCATCTTAATTAAGTGAAACTTGGTTTGCAGACAATATGCTACTTAGGAGGTTCTACTTTAATTCAAAATTGACATCTTCCTACCCCCTTTATCTCCTCACTCAATATATCCGTTAAAGTCCACTCTACTAGACTGCTATACCATACCAAAACAACCTTTTTTTGGAAACTATTTTTCCTAAACAATGTTACTGATAAGTTTGAGAAACGCAAGTAGCGGCGGATCTAGATGATACAGTTGGAGGGAGAAAATTTAAAATAGTCTCTTATAAAAATAAGAAAAATAACTTTGGGGAGGGAGGCAACTCCTAAAATTTAAAAAATCTCTAAAGGATGAAAAACTAATATTTAATTTTTCTTTTTGGGAGGGGGGAGGGGGCACATAGCCCTCACTACGCATGAGAGGCCGGTACAAGTAGTGTTCTAGTAGCATTTTTAGTCCATTCCCATATGACGAGAGGGGGAAGAATTATTGAGTGATCCTAGAGGAACTCTAATAATAAAGGTTATTTTAGTCATGTTAAAAGCTAAATTTTGATAGTACTATAATACTAAAAAATTATTTTTTTATATTTTTGCTCTAATGATAAAATATTATTTTTGATAGAACTATCATTTTTCTTTTTAACTAAAACTGTAGTTAATTTGAACATTAAAATAAGAAAAAATCTTAGTCAAATTTGGATCGTATATTTGGAATAATCTGGACCGTTGAGATTGATGGTAACTATTAAAACAAAAGTCATATTTGAAAAAACATTTGACTCGGTCAGATTTTGAGAGTATGAATAACCAACCGTTAGAATACTATTTGAGAGGTAAGCTACTAAAATATAACTATAACAGTTCCAATGACTCAACTGTTGGAATTTCTCTTTAAGATCATAAAAGTTGAGCCTTGTGTATGAAAAGCACATAAATTTTTTTAATAGACTGACACACTGTGACTGTGTGCCACTTAATAGCGTGATACTATGTATTCGCTAAAATAAATAAGTTTTAAATTGTGTTCAAGTTCGGTTTGTTTATTTTTTGAGTTAATCTTGAACGAATTTTTAATTGAGTCGATCATAAGTTGAGTTTAAGTAACTTAATTTTTTTATATAGTATTAAATTATTTTTAACTTAACGAGTTGAACTCAATAAATTAATAAACTTTAAAATATATTCAAACTTAACTTATTTATTTTGTAAACTAATCTTAAACAGACCTATAACTAAACTGATCACAAGCCAAATTTAAATCACTCAGCTAATTTTACAGCCCCACAAATGGAAAAGTGCACGAGAGAATAAATTCCAAAAAAGAGAGAAAAGGTTATAATGTTCAAAATAATTAATGACTACTTACATATTTTGATAATGTAGATAAACTATTGAGATGTAACTGCATAATTTAAAATATATTATTATTATTATTATACATATGGGCCACTTTGAAAAGTTGTTTTAAGGCAGATGGCTATAATAATTATTGAGATTATAATGGTCACATGTGCAAGTTTGATACCACATGAAATGATTCACGTGAAACCAACCCCACCCAACTAAAAATAGGTAAAGACATATAATTAAGAATAAGGGCCCTTGCCCCTTTTTTGGTATGAGATCATCAAGGACGGAATTAGAAAAATTATTACGGTGTGGTTAAAATTTTTTAATAGACTAAAATTTTAAAATAAAAAATAAAAAAAATAATGAGTAAAGATTAAGTTGGATCAAAATTTTTAAAAATAGTTTAAAATTTTTAGTAAAATAAATAAAAATTAGATTGAGCTCAACACAGCACCATCTACTTCTGCCCAGGGAGATCATGCATGGTTTCCTCGTAATGCTTACTAGGTTTTTCTTCTTTTAATTTTTTTTTTTCAAAGAATAATCCTTTCAATCTTTTTCAAAGAAATTTTATAATTTTATTGGTACGTGCAGGCTCCATCACTTGCTCACCTAACATAATCGCCTTAATGAAATTGCAAAAATCTGGCAATCCCGAGCGACAAAATGATGCATGACTTCAATAGGTACGCCCTGCCCTACCAATGGCTTTCCCACTTATATGGTTTACATTGAGTTTGCCATAATTTAGAATTAATGAATGGTATTCTGTTTGGATTTTGATGGGCCCCAAAAAAACAGGTGTTCATTGACCTTAATTAGTAATGGTTTAATCATCGAAGCAAACCGATTAGCTAGTAATGTAGTGGACCAATTATCACAAGCATGTCTCATTTACTAGACATGACCTGTAAGCTGCAACTACTTCAAGGGTACTATCAGACAATGACTCATGATAGGTGATGTGAAATTGTCACGTGAAAACTTTGGTTGTTCGGTTCAAATTGAATTAGGTTAGGATTATTTTTATTAAATTATTTATTTATTTTTAAAAAATAATTAATTTTTTTTTCCTGATTTTAAATATTTTTTAAAAATTTATATGAATAAAAAAATACTCACTAAATAATAATAAAATTAAAATCAAATCATTTGTATGTTATAAAATTGATTTTGACTTTTTAAAAATTGGCGTGGAAATAGTAACAAAGTTGTATATATAGACAGGATTTTTTTCATTACCATAAATAAATAAAAAACTTGCCTTGTAAGCCTCTTTAGTCCAACCTGATTTGGGTTATCGGGGGTTTGTCATGATGCCCTTGCACCCTTCCTTTTTTGTGCATTTTGTTGATGGTATTTGCCTTGCTGAAAAAAAAAAACTTGGGTAACATATGAGGCTGATTATTACACATATTATGGAAGAGAAAAATTAATTAATTATCTTTATTTTTTATAAAAAAGTTACAAAAAAGAGACATTTTTAAGTTCAAAACTAGATAGATACATGATAATTTACATAGGACACAATGACGGAAACAACCAGAGTGCCTAATCAGCAACAGATTCGTTTTGGTTGGGAGTGTCTTTATTTCAAAAAAGAATAATGTTTTGACCGTTTTCTTTTTTTTTTTTTTAGTTTTCTAATTGTATTCACATTAGTATTAATAGTTTCTTATTCTGCAAGTACAAATAATAAATAGTTTCTTAATTATACTAATAGAAGAGTTAGTACCTTATTAGAATTAATAACTTTACCTCTATAAATATAAGGTATTGAATCTCTTACTATTCAGCTTATTAATAATTTTCAATTGGGTGATGAGCTCCTTTTATTCTTAGTTTTTAAGAAACTAACAATAAAAAATTGAAATGTGTGGGGATATATATGTGTATATGTCTAGCACTGTTAAATTTAAATAAGTTAACATTCAACGACCATGTCCATTTCTTTTAAAAAATAAAATAAAAAAATATTGAAGTGTGCGGAGATATATATATATATATATATGTGTGTGTGTATATATATATCTAGCACTATTTACTACGCTCCTCTTGAATCATGTATCCTAATGTATTATTTTTGACATGTGAACGGTGGATACAAACATGTCAATATTTATAATGAGGAATAATTACTCAATAAGAGAATAAATTCTTAAAATTCAAAATCTAAATAATGAAATAATGAAAGTCTATTATATCATAGTTATAGGCAAAGAAAACTACTAAGTTAACTACAAAACTACAACTATAATGCTAATCCTAATAAAACTAGAAAAATTTTAGAAATTCTAAAAAAATATAAAAGTTAGAACTTTTTTTTACAATTGAGTTCAAAATTTGAAAACATGATAAGGTAAGAAGAAGATATAAACAAACGATGTCATAATCCTAAATTCTTACGCAAAGTACGTAATTGAAGAATATAGGACCATCGACCTATTCAAGATCGCAAAGTCCTATCTTTTGACATATGCGACTTAATTCAAACCTCAGTTCAGCTCAAGCACACACACATCAATATAATTTCCTCCTCCCCTACCATTACACTAAAAAAATTAATTTTAAAAAGATGAAGCAAAATTACTTTCAAAAAATAGTAAAAATGTTTAATTGAAATCCTAAATTCATGCATGAATTTGGCCAAAGTCTGCCTTTACTTGTAGAATAAGTAGCGATTTGAACTAGTATTCCTCGGTAATTTGACTTTGATTTGGGTTTTTTTCTTTTTTATTATTGCATGAATTCTTCTACTACTTTTTTTATTACAATAATTATTTGTTATAACTATTGTTTCTCAATTTAGAAATACTCATAGAAGTTTTTTTTTTGTATTTCTGAAAATGTTTTAAAATATTATATTACTTAAAATGGTATAAAATCAGAAAATATATATTATTGTGATATGGGTGTATCAAGAATGATTGATTAGGTTTGTTCTAGGTTAGATCACGATTGTCTAGCTACAACTGTCCAATAGCTATTTGATAACTCTATTCTTTCTTCAAAAATTAGGTGCTTTTGTGTTAAATTTAGTAAATTTAAAGTCTTTTATATTCTACACTCTCATTTTTTGCTGGTAAAAAAAATTGTATTCTTCTAATTAACATAATATATACAAACAAAAGAAATTATATATATGTATTTAATTATGTGTGTATTTTCATGTAAATATGGAGAAAATTGCATGTTATAACATTGAATGAACTGAGATTTGACAGGCTACATAAAATTCAATTTAGTTAACAAACCTGTCTGGTGTCATTTCTTTGTTAGTTCAAGTGCATGGACACAAGGAAGGTCGTGCCATGGCCAGCTGCAAATTACCCTCTCCCATTCCAAAAAAAAATGGAAGAACAAAGAAAAATCTTTCCATCCTCCCTCCTTTTGTAAACTTTTTGTGTGAATTTAATTACTCCATCACATTCAATCATATTAATGAATTTTTTTTTGATAATTCGGTATTTGATCATTCGGATTGACTAATTAGAGAGGCAAATATGTCTGATTAAAGTTGGAATAGCATCCTGTATAAATTAGTCGTAAGAAAAAATATAGTTTCAACCTAGTGACTTTGAAAGATAAATCTCTTAATTATTATCTATCGCTCACTTGACTACTCTCTCGCAATTCATGTTAATGAATTATTTGACATTAAAAAAAATAAAAAAAAACATTTTTATTATCTATAATTGATTTGATTTATTAATTGTTTGATCAAGATACTCAAGTTGACACAAAAATTTCAATTTTGATTATTCATGTTATGCAACTAGGGCGAGCAACATGTGGCTTTGAAGAAAAACATACAACCACATTCTTTTTGAAGACTGTTGGGGCTAGGTGCCAGTTGTGATATTAAAGTCCCTCGTCATAAGAACTTTAATTGCATGCAGACACATGAGCACGTACAGAGTCATAATTGACAAAATAATTTCAACAACAGAGAGAGAAAGATACAATATATATTTATGCTTCTTTCTTTTCCTAAAAAAAAAAAAAAATCAACAATAAGAACTTATAATTTTTTACTTATGAAAAAACAGGAAAAAAAAACCCTATTACCACAATGAGCAAATAGGGTTTGATCTGAAAAGAAAAATTAATCATGATCTAGAATGATCTTTAATTTCTTACCTATTCTTCTGGAATTTTGAAGGTACTTGGATCTTCATTTTGGATCCAACCATACTTCTCCATGTAAGGGTTGGTTAGGTTTTCTGGTGGGTAGCTGCCAATGCAATCCTCCCACACATTTGGATCCCCCAAGTCCCTCATCACCTCCCACAAACAACTGTTGCACTTGAAACCTGCCCCAAAGCTGATCATAAACACTTTATCACCTTTCTTCAATCTCTTCTTGGCCTCCATGTACCCCAAAACATACCAAAGGCTGCTAGCTGATGTGTTACCAAATCTGTGCAGTGTCATTCTTGCTGGCTCTAGATCATACTCACTCAGATTAAGGTTCTGTCCGATGCCGTCAATGACGGCCTTTCCACCGGTGTGGACGCAGAAGTGATCCACACCTGTCTTTAAATTAATGACCGGTCTACCCCGTCCTTTCGCGGAGCTTTGATACATTTTCTGTACGAGCAGTGATACCGAGAAACGAAGTAGTTCTCGTACTGGCAATATTTTGGGAGAAATTTCTTTCAGATTGTCCACAAAAGCTCTTGTAGCAGCTTTTGGGAGGTTCTTGCCGAGGTGAAACCCAACTCGGCCTTGCTCGTCTTCCTTCTGCACGCAGCAACCAGTATGCTTCATCTTTCCCACCGTGGTGCGTCCGAACCAGGCACTTCAATTTGAACATGGCCTTTTGCTTTAAATCCACTTTGTTTGTCAAAAGAATTGCACACCCACCTGACCTAAACAAACAATTAGCAAGAATCATCGATCTATCGTTGCCGGAATACCAGTTCGGGCTCAAAGACTCCGACGTCACAACCAGAGCATACAAATTCTTGCGAGCCTTAAAGATGTTCTGCACCAGATTGACTGAAATGAGGCTCGCACTACATCCCATTCCAGTGAGATTGTATGATTTAATGTTATCTCTCATCTTGTAACGATTGATGATCCTGGAAGCCAAAGAAGGGACAGCAGCGAGCATCGATATATTCACGACAAGCACATCGATTTCTGAAGGAGAAATGGCTGATCTTGCTAAGAGTTTTTCGATGCTGTCGTTGAAGAATTCATCCATCTCTGAGATCCCATCATGGTGTGTGGGACATTCTTCTCGGCCACAGAAGACATTTCTTGGGGCGTAGGTTTGTTCACCAATGCCAGAGCTGACAATGGCTTTCAAGAGGAACTTGTACTCGTTGAGACCCAGATTCTTGTTTCTCTTGATAATTTCACCGCTAAACTCTGTGCTGACCATTCTGTCATCGCTTGGCTTGAAGCACTGGTAGTCCAGTATGTAGCAGCACTGATGCCTTCTTTGATCAACAAAGTTGAATAGCTTGAAGAAGAGACAGAAGAGAGGGAGAATATACAGTAACATGAAAACCATATCCTTTAGAGAGAGAGAGAGAGAGAGAGAAAAGAGGGGTTGTTTTATAAGTTGAACCTTTGTTTTTGATGGGACTTTTAGATCAAACAGATACAGATTGTATAAAAAGGGTGCAACAAATTAAGTTGCACATGTGACCATGATTTAAGACATCTCCATCGCTCAACTCCCACCAACTAATGGGTGCATGACTTCTTCACAACCTTTATTAAAACTCACAAGAAATTATTTATCTGTCACTTTATTTAAAATTTTTTTATAATTTTAATATCTTGTAAAATTTACTGTAATAAAGTTGGAGGAGTGGCTTTCCCAGATTTAAGAGAGGCAAGCTGTGTGGTAGAAGGATTTGTAAAAGATAAAGTCATAAAGGAAGCCTAATTGTCAGTACGACAAAAAATTCTTTATTACATTTGAATCATTATATTATATAATTAAATGATATATTATGTGTAATTACAATAAATTCATATGATTTAACTCTTGAGACGACACTGAATATCAACTTCTTAGTATGACTCAGAGGCCAACTGTTTTGAAATGTAATTTATATAACTTTCAATTGCATTGCATCCCACTCATGCTTTTTACAAGACATCTTTTATTGAAAATTTAAGTCAGATAGGTATTGTATCTTTAAAGAAATGTCTCTTTGACTTAAAATATAGAAACATATACATATAAAGTTATTTAAAGAGATTGTCACTTTACCTCCCTATCTAATGTATTTTAATGCAACGATGGATTTAAATTATTGACATAAGAGATGTGAAAGTACAACTTTATTAGGCATCAAAGTAGAGACCAAAAAAAAGTTAGGTGCAATAATAAATAGGAAAGTGCTACGTATTGACCCCACGAACAGTGGTGAAAGGGACTGGCTTCAAGTGCTTTATGTAACATGTCTAAATATTGATAATCTTAAGAGGTTGATTAAGTAGTAGTAAAGTTATTCGGACGTTAGTGTCTCATGAAGTATCAGGTTTAAGATTCGACTATTACTAGAAAATATTATATCAACTTCTTTGGGATCACGCCTGCAGACACAAGTCTGAGTTTAACTGACCTGTCTTAAGGGACGTTTGACGTGAGTCTTGGAATTAGTCAGTACAATTGCGTCGCTACATCTAGTTATAAAAAAAAGTCTAAGCATTTGATGTAGGTTTGAATACCTGCTATTCTGTCCACCGTAATTTAGATGGTGCTTGTATTGTAAGATTGATGCACTTGTCCATAATTTGTCTCTCAATCTTACTTTGATAAATAGTAATAGGCATCGATCCTGAAATCGTGAAAAATAGACGATAGAATTTGTCATCTTTAAAAATAATGTTACGTATTACTTGTTCCGTCAGCTTATTTTTTTACTCCCGAACATAAAATGTATGTTGGACAAACTAAAATAAATACATTCAAGTTTCATACTTGGTATGTAAAAGTGAAAAAACTGGGGTGATAAAATTTATTATATAAATCAATTTAATAAATAACATTGAAAGAAATAACTCCAAGATGAGGCCTACAGTCAACAGAGTCCACTGTTCCATATATTGGTAAATTAGGTGGTTGCTAAGTGTTAGCCCCTTCAGGGCTTGACAAGGCATGGTAAGCCTTAATCAATGCCAAGGCCAAGGTAGGGGCGACTTATTATGGGTACCTTTACTTAAGATTTTGTTGTCTTGATGGATACTTTCTGATCAGTTGGTGCAGTTTGTGTGCATGCCTTAGGCAGCAAAGGCCAAGGCAGTACACTTCGACAATACTTGGCACGCACAAACAACCTTTGGCGAGGTATATACGCACAGGGGGAGAATCTCGACTCTACAAGTAGTTGTGTCTACTCATGTCAGCTTGATGAATTATCCTAAGACATATATAGGGAGAGTACCTCCCTAGGCACCCATGGGCAAGTAACCCATGTGGCCAAAAACCTGAATCTGTTTTACATCAAATTATCAAAAGTGATATCATGATTATTTTTTTCAGTTCAATCCTATATTAGAAAGCTATATGGTTTCTTTCCAACAGCTAAAAACTGAATTTAATTCTATCCATACTTATAAGTAAATGTAATATTATACCTTAGTAAATTTAAAAATAAGAACTTTAGTATTGAATGTTAAAATACGATGGAGGGATTTCATTGACAATTTTATGAGAAAATAAGTATATTCATAAATTGTTCTAAGACACATTCTACATATCTATTTTTTATTTAAAAATATTTCAAAAGTTGAGGCATCATAAGAATGCATGACATAGTGCTCGATATAATTAAATATATAAGTTGATACAAGGGTTTTTCATTTGTAAATATGCATATAATAGAGGGATCACCAAACCTCCCGAGGTTGGCTTGGATGGAAAGCCTCAATGGTGTAATACCTTGAGGTCTTAGGTTCAAGTCCCGATTTACCCGATATATGAGGCGTAGGGATGGTTGTGCAAATCTGTGGTTACCAGGCCAGTACACTCTACAGCCGGGGGTTCCTCGTCATCAAAAGAAACAATAATAAAGGAATCACCACAGATTGTCACCATCCTGTTATCACCATCTTGTTGTGGTGACACCAAAAGAATCTGACTAAAACTACGAAGCCCAATTGGCAAAAGCTGCATTTTGTGGGTCATGGCACTCCCTAGCTTATTTGTTGAATGTTAACAATGTTATATGACATCTAAAGCTCATCATGGCTATTCATACAACATTATGCTGTCCAAATAGAAACAATCCATTGGTCATAAAAAAAAACACGTAAATTGGATGAGTCTACACAAAGTAACATAATGAAATTATGCAAAAGTGAATGCATGAAATAAACTTGGACAGCAATGAAAATTGACATACCCTGAACTTGTTCCCATTGAACAATGATGAGCTTTGTAGAATCCTCGGTCCCATGTCTAACAAAACAATATAAAATTAAAACACACATACGAAATTTAGGAAGCGTCGAAAGGCACATAGGAAATCTAAATAATTCATTTTGTTTTGCAAAGCATACACAAGCTGTTGATGAGATATTAAGATGCATCGCTTCAGTCAACAAAGTGAAAATGAGGTTGGTTGTAGGATTTTTTTTTTTTTTTATAGGTAATACACACACATACCCACTATGTCCCAATTTGGACTTCCTCCTCTTTGGGAGGTGGACGAAATATAGCTCAAGCTAACGCTTTGTAGCAAGGAAGATGAAAATATGAAGACTTTAGGACCATATGGCTTTCATATAAAGTCATGTACATGCAAATGATGAAATGAAAATCATACATGAAGCTAAGTTTACTAGCATAAGGAAACTTTCATGAGATTAGCAGAGAACATTTTTTTTTGTAGGATCATAGTGAAAAATGTATTAAGGAAGATGAAAATAGGAAACACATTAGGATCAAATGGTATTCGTATCTAGGCCTGGTAGTTTTAGTGAACAATGCTATGTCTTGCTAACAAAATAAAATTGTTTAACAAGATCATAAAAACCAAATGTTTGACAAATGGAGAAAAATCATTTTAGTAACACTTATAAAAATAAAGGGAATTTTAATGTTGTATAAATTGTTATGGTATCAATGACATACAATGAAACTTTAGGAGAAAGAAAATAAGCAATGACCAAGACTATTTTTTTTATAAGTAAGTGGCATTTGGGGTGGGAGTTGAGCTTGTCCCCAAGCCTCCTCCCAACTCATCTAACCCTAAGGGGTAAGCAATAATCAAGACTTAAAACAATAAGCAAGGGAAGGAACGAGAGTCAAATCTCGCAGGAGGAGCTTAGGGTCGAGCTGGCCCAGTCCGTTCCGCCACTGTTGGAGCACCACATCCATCACTTGAAGATGAGTTCCGCCTTGCACATACAAACCCATTAAGCAATATTGGAAAATCCATTTGGAGTTATGCCAAGAAGGTTAAGGATACTGATGGAAAAGTTAAGAGAGAAGAAGAAGAAGAAAGATCTTTATATGACTTCTGTGAAATTGGGGAAATACTACAATAAGGTACCGAGACAACATGGTGGGTTTTATTAAAACATAAGTTTGAGTCACAAAGAAATATATCAACATGATAATGGACACATATGATGCAATAATAATTATCGTAAGAAATACTGTCAGATACATCAAACAAGTGAATTCTCAATCATATATATCAAGATCAACATTAAGCCCTATCTTTTTGCCTTAATCATGAATGAATTGACTAAAAAAACTTCAAATGAGGTTCTATGATGTATGTTATTTGTTAATGACATTGTTTTACCAGGTAAAACTAAGTAAATAAATGCTAATTAGAGTTTGGAGAGAAGTTCTAAGTCAAAACAGTTTGATATAAGTAGGAGTAAAATTAAATATATAACGTAATTTTAGTAAAATTAAGAATGCAAATGGTAACATAATGAAGATTGAAGGTCAATAAACACTAAGCTCGATCATTCATAAGGATTGAAAAAGATAAAATTAGAGGAGGATGGATCAAGCGGAGGAGTATTTTGAGCATACAGTCTGATCAAAGTATACAGATAATGCTAAAAGAGAAATTGTACAAGACTATAATTCGATCAATCATGCTTTATGGAATAAAATGTTAAGCAGTTAATAAATAATACGTTCATAAAATGAGCATAACTGAAATGAAAGAAGTTTTGAATGGATATGTAGGAAAGACAAGAAAAAATAAAGTTAGAACTAAACACATTATTGAGAAGGTTGAATCAGCATCAGTTCAAGAATGCTATTGTCACACGAGCTTCGTGATTTTCCAAGTAGGCATGTCAGAAACTCATTGCAGTGTGGGATGTTTTAAGAAAGAAAATTTTGAAAATAAGATTAGATATGTAGGAAATTGAATAAGTCATCTTTATATTGTAGTTGTCTTTTAGGGACTTCTGTTATTTATTTTGAAAATGCCATGTGGCTTGAGCTAGAGAAGCGTGATTACAATAATTGTGTGCAAACACGAGGATTGGTGCTATCCCTCTCTGATGTAGGACTGAGGGGCAATTGCCCTCTAAGCCCATGGCGGCTCCTTCCCTGGTTCCGTTGATTTTGGGCTGAGAACCTAACTGGCAATTGTAATAAACAATTGCAAATAAAGTATCATTTCAAGTCTTTCGTAAGACTTACTGTATTGATTCGATTCCAATGATTTGTTAAATTTAGCAAAATGACAATGGGACCGAAGGTAATATACGGGAGACACAACAAATCTGACTACAGAAAGAAAGACAATCCAATTCTTACCTCAGAAATGGAGTTTTCCAAGTTAATGTCCGTACGGGGAATCCTGTCGTATAATTCATCAAAAACCACTGACACCTTTATTCAACATTCACAAAAGAGAAAAATAAAAATAAAGATTCGAAATGAATTAGCAATTCAATACTGCGAATTTGCCATATATATATATATATATATATATACACACACACACACACACACACACGCACACATACATATGTGTAGATGTCTGGTAATGGCATTAAAAGTCGAACCTGTGATGAAGAGAGGCCAGAGGGGCACGATAGAAGAAGCTTGAATGAAGGGCGATCCTGAGCGTTGACCTCAGTAATCGGACCTGGTTTTGTCTTCTCCATTACAGCAGTTATCGTGCGCCACTGCTTGCCCTCTCTCTCTCTCTCAACATATATATACTGGGCGTGCCATGAAGAACTTTCCGAGCTACGGCGAGCCAAAGAGATGACGTGGCATTAATGTGAAGTTAATGGAATTGCGCCATGTTAATACTACTTAATTTGAGATCGAGATTTGATGTATAAATTTGAAAAGACACTGCTCGTCGGCTCTAAATATGGTATAAAGATTCTCTTTTTATCTGTCACGTTTTGTTTATAAATTTGAAAAAACACTGTTTGACTCCAAATAAGATATAAAACTTTTTTCTTTTATTTATGTACATGTCATATTGTGTGTATAAATTTAAAAAGACTCTACTTAACTTCAAACAAGGCATTAAAAACCTCTTCATATCTATATATGTATTACAATCATAATGTGATACGTATACAATCACAAGTATATTATATAATTATTTATTTTTAAATAAAAAATAAAAATTAAGTAAAATAAAAAATACATTTGTATTGCATATTATGATTGTGATACATATATGAATAAAAAAAGTTTCCTCCTACCTACTTTGAATCTAAACATTATTCAATTTGAAAAATATAATATATTTTTTTTATTACAGATACATTATTACATTACATGTATTACAAACTTTTGAACTTTATAATATACAATAATATAAGAATTCACATATCAACTATTATAACGTCTTAAGTTTGAGTTCGAGTTCTTTTTGCATTGATATTTGGTAACAAAAATTTAAAGAGTGAGTTTAATTGATATGCATAAATTAACCTTAAATTACCATTAGCTCCTACAAACAATCAAAAAAGCTAATGGTAAAATAAAAATTTGAATAGCAGATGTATGAATTAATATAGAATAGAACTTAGAAAAAAAAAAACTGATCCAAATTGATCCAGCCAAAAAATATCAGTTCGTGTTAAATCGGTCCAACAGTTCATGATTTTAGTTTCGATTTTTTTCATAATCATATAAAGTTAAATCAATTTCGATTTTACTACAATTCGTCCCAATACACTCCTAATTGTCTCAAGATTTTAAAAATGTGATTTTTTATCTCTCCTTTTTATAATTTTTTTTAAATTAAAAATTTCTCTCGTAATTTTTTTTTTCATAATTCAACAAAAGACTCCTTAAATTTAATTTTATATTTTTCTGTCCTAAATCTTTAGTTTAGATCCGCAGCATCTATCATTGATTGTGATCACCATGATGTGTTTGGACCGTAAAAGGTTTGGTCATTAAAATGACAAAGATTAGAAGATTTGTGGTTACACTCTGATTTCAATTGATTTTGACGTGGCATAATCAAGTTACCGACATGATTTTCTTCCCGTACTGATTTTAAAGTCATCTCTTTACACACAACACCAATAAAAAAAACGATTCTTGAACCAACGTTGTGATGGCTCTGACAGGAGCTGATTTAATGCTTTCTGTGGGATGTCGGTTGGAAATTGGTTTGAGAAGAGAATGTCTTTTTCTTTTTGGAAGAAAACATAGAGTTAACTATGATAGAATGAAAAAAAATCATGTCATTGTTCAATGGGAACAATTGAATTTGGACCTAACTTGTCACATTAGTTTTGAAAAAACCTATATTAAATTGGCAATGGTGTGAGAATCAAAATTCAACTTACCCTAGCTCTCATCTCGACAGTCAAATATCTATAAAAGAAAATCTTACGGTAATAGAGTCTTTACCTAGTCTTAAAATATAAGTTTACTATTTTAGAATAGTTTTAGTTTTATTATAATAACTTTTTAATTAGTAAAATTAGATTTTAATTTTGTTTGTAGTTTTTTCTTTTCTTTGTCAACAAAAAATATATTATACAATTATTACTTTACAAACTTATACGAATCTTTCAATTTTATATTCTTAGAAACCCAACAAAATATCACTAGTACAATGACAAAACTCAGTCTAAAACTAAAAAAGAAAAAATAAACTACACATCGACTTTCATAAATGATATACAAGTACAAAAATAAAACTCAGTCTAAAACTACAAAAAAATATATATAAATGTCTTTCTATGTATCATTAATATGTCAATTTTAAGAATAATTCAACATGATTTCTTAGGAATCTTATTACTGAATTCATCCAAATGCAAAGGTGTTTTAATTAATCTGTAAATTACATCACTTTCTAAAATCTTTTATTGAAAATATAAATATAAATGTATTTTTATGTATCATTAATATTCCTATAATTAATATACCACTGCTTTATTCCATCAAAATTTCGACATCTTTTTATTTTTATTTTTGTCAACGAAAGTGTATTATACATTCTAAGAACGGAGTCAGAAATTTAATTGAGATGGAACAAACTTTACCCTAAATGTTAAATCATAAATTTTAATATTAATTAATAATATTATTAGCATCTAACTAAATTTATTAATATAAATGAGTTTATAAATTAGACATCAAGTCCAATCAAAAAAAGGTGCTATAAAAAATTAGACTATATTACAAAATATTTTTAAAAAATTAACAAAAATTTCATTAAAGGGATCAAATTAAAATTAAAATTGAAATAAAATATGAAAACTTTAAATTTGCTAGTTACGTCCATGATACATTCATTACTCAGTACGTTATAAATCTACAAGAATCTTCATTCTCCATCTTGAAAAACCTAACCGACTGCAACAAGTCAACACTTCAACATGGTAATAATTTTCTCATTATAAACAGACAAAAGCCAGTTGCTAGTGAAGTCCCAGCTCACCATTTTCTTCATAGGCTAGCCAGTTTTGTTTTTTATTTTTTATTTTACCTTTATCTCACTTTTCTATTAAGATGCATGTCATACCAACACTCTTTATCACTTTGTTACAAAAGGATTTTAGTTATAAAAATAGTTTTTGAAAGTCTAGACTATTCAAGATTGTTGTCTTATTTGAGTGTTCTAAGTGTTCGCCTTTTATATAATTAACGTAAGTTCGATTTTGTCCTGACATTGTTGTATTAAAAAAAAAGTATAGGCCGTTCCACATTTTTCTTTTAATTAATTTTCCAATCCACCAATTAATACAATATTATAAGTGCAAGTTAATGAGTGGGATACATAGTAGAAAATGATTTTTTTTCCTAAGAAATTGATTTTGATAGAGATAATAAAAAAATATATGATGATACATGATCTAATTAACAAAATCATTTTAAATAGAGTATTATGAGGAGACATGATTTACGTATCCGATCCTAAATAATTGGAAAATGGTTTTATTGAGTTAAATTGTATACATGATTATCATAGTTCCTTTTTGTTTTCTGTCAAAGTAAATAATGGGAGAAGAATGAGATTCAAACCCAACTTCTAGACCTAATTATATGTTTTAGTATCAATTTTGTAATTTGAATTTCTAATCGAGTTGCCAAAACCCTTTTTGTATTGCATTGGCTCTGCAAATTGATAAAAAAAAAGTCTAGTTATAAAGACAACATAGAAAAACTCCGTGATTATACATATCGATTTTAAATACGTGACAAATAATGTCACAATGATTCTCATATTTAAAATATAAGCCACACATCAGAATATGATTTGTATATTATTCTTTACTTTAAAATATAAGTTTTATATCAAAATATTATTGCATGACCATAAATTTTTTTCATACTACCTTATCCAACCCAACTAATGGGTGAGGTTAAGATTTTTTTCGAAAAGAGGGGAATCATGATCATCCAACTGTGTGGTGCATACATTGAATGAAATTGCAAGCTAGCCAAAAAAGCTTTACATGGGTACATTTATGGCGTTGTTGGGAGGCTTTTTTATGGACCAGTTCATAGTCTCATGACGATCAAAGCCCTTTTATTGTTCATTTTTTTAAAGGTAAAACAAAAGTAGGATACACTAATTGCTGCTTGTAAAAGCACTTTATTGGGTTGCACTTGCACCTTTATTTGAAAATATTTCAAGAGGGGAATCATGATCATCCAACTGTGTGGTGCATACATTGAATGAAATTACAAGCTGGCCAAAAAAGCTTTACATGGGTACATTTATGGCGTTGTTGGGAGGCTTTTTTATGGACCAGTTCATAGTCTCATGACGATCAAAGCCCTTTTATTGTTCATTTTTTTAAAGGTAAAACAAAAGTAGGATACACTAATTGCTGCTTGTAAAAGCACTTTATTGGGTTGCACTTGCACCTTTATTTGAAAATATTTCAAGAGGGGAATCATGATCATCCAACTGTGTGGTGCATACATTGAATGAAATTACAAGCTGGCCAAAAAAGCTTTACATGGGTACATTTATGGTGTTGTTGGGAGGCTTTTTTATGGACCAGTTCATAGTCTCATGACAGATCAAAGCCCTTTTATTGTTCATTTTTTTGAAGGATCATCAAAAGTAGGATACACTAATTGTTGCTTGTAAAAGCACTTTATTGGGTTGCACTTAGCACCTTTATTTGATAATATTTCTTTTTATTGTTGGTCAATTAAACTAAACTCATAAATTTTAAGAAATTTTTTAATTTGATTTGAATCTTAATAATATTTAGAATTTTTTTGAGTAGTCTTAATGGTAGTTAGACTAATATTCTAATGAGAGTTAGTATTCTTATCATGGTTAAATAAGATATATCAATTTGTATATAATTAGATGTCCTAATCAATAGAGGACTTAGAGTCAATGTTATATATATATATATATATATATATATATATATATGTGAGTCTCTATCACATTGAGTGGTAAGCCACAAAAATAATAAGTAGTGGTCGAAAAAAGAGGCCGAGAGCTTGCATCGTCAAAGTGTGTGTGTTTATGTAGCAAGCCAAAAATTGTGGCTACCATAATTGTGTGTCCCTATAGATCTGAGAGTCATGGGAGGTTATGCTAATATATTTGTGAGTGTAAGGTTTTATACTGCTTAAATAAAATAATAGAAGTTTACTTTGTATTTGAAGAATGAAACAATTCCATATTTTTGTTTTTTATTTTTATTTTTCCTACTTTGTTTCTTTTTAGTTTTACAATTGGTATCGGAGCGATTTTAAATCTTACATATGGTATCAAAATAATTTTTGGGTCCTACATTTGGTATCATAGCCAGTTACCATATTGATGTAACTTATCAGAATCAATTACGATATTGAGATTATTGGAAGAGCCAGTTATAATCTTGGGGTAACTTATTAAAGCCAAGTTTGATCTTGGAAGAGCTAGTTACGATCTTGGGGGTAATTTATTAGAGTATTGTCTCGATATTGGGAAGCTGTGAAAAACTAAAGTTTGGTCTTGTTTTTGGATTATTACAGAGAACTGTAGTTCTCATTTTACTTAAAATTGCGATCTTGAGTGGTTTGTTGAAGAGTTGTTCGATTGAAATTCGATGGTTGTTTGGATAAGAAAAAATATCTTGCGGTGGTACAAATACTTGTGAAACAAAAAAAAAAAAAAAAATTCTAGTTTAATCGATAGGGAGGCCAACTTGATTAGATTAAAGGAAAAAAAGGGGACGTCGAAATCAATTTTGGGACAAATTTAAGTACGTGATTTAAATAAATTGTTGATTTGAAATTATGGAGAAAGTTTTGGATAATGGACAAAAGTTTGAGATTTTACGAGTATGTGGTCAGAATATTGATGAGTGATTATATCATGTTACACTCTATCTCAATGCTTGTAATGTATTTAAGGTATTAGATATTACATTGAAGTGTTTATCAAAAGAACTTTATGAGAAAAAAGTTAAATGGTTATACCAGATAATAAGGAAGACAATACATTGGGCACATTAGAATAATTTTGTTTGCACACAAAGCTATCCACCACCGCATAAGTTTTGGTTTGATTTTATTTCGGCATATAAAAATAAACTATGGAACGGTTATGAACCCCTCATAGACAGATATTGGGTGCTTGATTTTGAAAGAGATAAGTTTGATGAAAGTAAAGAGATTTATGGTGCAAAATTATTTTTAGAATTAATTTTAATTTGAGATGATTTATATAATATGTTGAATTTAGATTCATATGATATAAAAGAGAGACAGAGACTAGGAGAATTATTTATTGACCTGCTACCAAATGTACCTATCAGATGACCTTTTGTTCATGTGGTTCTGGTTCATTGGCTAGGGACCAATGGTCTCAGCTCAATGAATAATAACCCTAGAGACAATCGGAGTGGTCAGGCTATTAATAGAGGGATATATAGCTTAGATTTCAATATCATATTAATAGAGGGATGGAAAAGAGTGAAAGTGATGGTTAATATGAGCGTAAACAAGGGTTTATTTAGTTGGCAATCTTGTTTCATCCCCGTATCAAAATTGGTATGATTACAATCAGCATATGGATGAATGATGATGCATCCCTTGTACTTTTGGCGATTTACATGTGTGTTATTTTTTATTTATCAAGGCTTTAACCATTAAAAGTCGTTAATCTTGTTTATACACTTAATTTGGTTTGGCAACAATCAATAGTGAAAGCCTTGTCGTCTAGTTATGTCTTTGATGGGCAAACGATTGCATAATCCCAGTCATGCAGACCAAATTTACAATTTTTCTTCTTTTATTTTTGATAAAAATCTAATCAATTATTAAAATCAATTGTAGTAATCTAATAAATTTCCCTCCCCTTATTTTTAAGAAGACTTAAACCCCACTCTCCTCTTTTAGAATGAACGCATAATATCATTAAGTCACTATCCATTTAGGCCATAACTACTCTTTTCTACATGAGGCATTTTAGAGATCAATGAGATCTGTACAAGAGATGAGCTAAAGTGGGGATGACCATGTGGCCTATCAGTATCAGTGGGGGCCTGGGGGCAATAAAGACCAGAACATATGCTATGTCAGGTTAATGAAAATCCTCTCTAATTCAAAAATCTTCCATTAAAGTTATTTGGTCCTCCAAAATATGTAATTAATGGCCCTAATATTAGTTTTTTTAGAGCTAAATGAGTTACCAAAACCCACATCCTTAATCTTATCTTTATTTTCATCAAAAGACAATGTTTTGTTTTGGAAAATTTTTGTTAATTCTAGTGATAGAGCTTAACTAGTCGAGTCTGTCTTGACTCTTCTTTCTAAAAAATATATTAGATATTCTTAGATCAACACTCTTAATAGTGAAATTAATGACCACACAAAAAAATAACACATTTTTGTACATATAACTATTGATCTCACCCGTTAATTGTATATCCCTCTATGACTGTTTTTGTTGACTTTCTTTGCTTGGCTTGCTCTGATGAGCTTTGCCACTTGTCTTGCTTGATTTGCTCTATAATGCAGGAAATTATGCCTCCCTTGTAGTCTTATTGTGTAGTTATAGAAATCAACTTACCCCAAAAAAAACAAAACATGTTCATCTTAATTAAGTGAAACTTGGTTTGCAGACAATATGCTACTTAGGAGGTTCTACTTTAATTCAAAATTGACATCTTCCTACCCCCTTTCTCTCCTCACTCTATATATCTGTTAAAGTCCACTCTACTAGACTGATATACCTTACAAAAACAACTTTTTTTTGGAAACTATTTTTCCTAAACGATGTTATTAATAAGTTTGAGAAATGCGAGTAGTGGCAGATCTAGATGATACAGTTGGAGGTATAAAATTTAAAATAGTCTCCCATAGAAATAGGAAAAATGATTTTGGGAAGGGAGGCAAGTCCTAAAATTAAAAAAATCTCTATCGAGAATAAGGATGAAAAATTAATTTTTAATTTTTTTTTTTGGGAGTGGGGAAGGGGCACATAGCCCTCACTAGGCATGAGAGGCCGGTACAAGTAGTGGTCTAGTAGCATTTTTAGTCCATTCCCACATGAGGGGAGGGGGAAGAATTATTGAGTGGTCGTAGAACAACTCTAAATGATAAAAGTTATTTTAGTTATATTAAAACCAAATTTCGATAGTACTATAATACCAAAAAATTATTATTTTTATACTTTTGCTCTAATAATGAAATGTTATTTTTGACAAAATTATCATTCTTCTTTTTAACTATAATTATAGTTAATTTGAACATTGAAATAAGAAAAAATCTTAGTCAAATCTGGATCGTGTATTTGGAATAATCTGGATCATTGAGATAAATGATAACTATTAAAACAAAAGTCATATTTGAAAAAATATTTGACTCGGTCAAATTTTGAGAGTATGAATAACCAATCGTTAGAGTATTGTTTTAGAGCCGAGCTACTAAAATATAACTACAACAACTCCAATGACTTAACTATTGGAGTTTCTCCTACGTTTGGTACGCAGGAATGGAGGCAGGAATGGAATGAGTATTCCTGCCCCCATTCCATTCCTGCGTTTGGTATGCTTAAACATGATGGAATGACCATTCCATTTAGAATGGCTATTCCACTTAATACAGGAATAAGCATTCCTTGACAAAACCTAAGGAATGCCCATTCCATTCCTAACGGAATGACCATCCATCTCTACAGTTTACGACTACAAGTACAATTAATTTTCTTATAATTAATAAACTTGGTAGATGAAAAATTTATTAATTATTGGAATTAATAATTATAAATTTTCTTATACTTTTATTAATAAAAAAAATATTTTATACATGTACATGAATTACAATATATTTAACTCTAATTTAAATAAAATTATAAATAAATTTGCCAAAAATATTATAAATAGGATATATATATATATATAAATATATGTATAATTATTTTAATTTTTTAATAATTAATATTATAAAAGATATATTTTTAAAAAATATAATTATTAATTATTTATCATAAAACTAATTATATTTCTTAAAAATTTATTAATTTATAAATATTATTAATTTATTAAATATTAATTATAAGAAGTTAATTTGTACGTGAAACTAGGATGACTATATAAGTTTTTTTTTTTTTTTTCTAATAAAACAAATGCAGGTTGAATTAACTTTTTTTTTGGCCAATAAAACAAATGCAAGTTGATTTTTTTTTTCCCAATAAGTTTTTTTTTTTTACAATAAAAAAATGTAGATTGAACGTTTTTTTTTTCATTACTGGGTATCCAAACAAAAGAATAGAATTAATTATTTTCATTCCATTCCAACAATTTGATGGTTCAAACCAAACACAAGAATAAAATTATCATTCCATTACTAGGTATTCAGCCAAACAAAAGAATGGAATAATTATTCCTATTTCATTCCTACTCTGTTCCATTCCTGATGCTATTCCATTCCTGTCCTATTCTATTCCAGCGTACCAAACGTAGCCTTAGAGACATAAAAGTTGAGCCATATGTATGAAAAGCACAAATTTTTTTTTAATGGACTAACACACTGTGTCTGTGTGTCATTTTAATAGTGTGATACCATATATTCGTTAAAATAAATGAGTTTCAAATTATGTTCAAGTTCAGTTTATTTATTTTTTGAGCTGATCTTGAACAAGTCTTTAATCGAGTCGATCACAAGTCAAACTTGAGTAATTTGATTTTTTTTATATAATATTAGACTATTTTTAACTTAACGAGTCGAACTCAATAAATTAATGAATCTCAAAATATATTCAAATTTAATTTGTTTATCTTGCAAACCGATCTCGAACGAATCTATAATCAAACTGATCACAAGTCAAATTTGAATTACTCGACTTGTTTTACGGCCCCACAAATGAAAAAGTGCAAGAGAACAAATTCCAAAAAAAAGAGAGAGAAAAGATTATAATGTTCGAAATAATTAACGACTACTTACATATTTCGATAATGTAGATAAACTATTGAGATGTAACTGCATAATTTAAAATATATTATTGCTATATATACGGGCCACTTTGAAAAGTTGTTGAAGGAAGATGGCCACAATAATTATTAAGATTATAATGGTCACATGGGCAAGTGATACCACATGAAATGATTCACATGAAACCAACCCCACCCAACGAAAAATAAATAAAGATGTATAATTAAGGATAAGGGTCCTTGTCTCTTATTTGGTCCGAGATCATCAAAGAAAGAATGGAATTAGAAAAATTATTAGAGTGGGATAAAAAAAAATTAGTCTAACTAAAATTTTAGAATAAAAAATAAAAAAAATAATAGATAAAAATTAAGTGAGGCCAAAAATTTTAAGAATAATCTAAAGTTTTTAGTGAAATAAAAAAAAATTAATAAATAAAAATTGGATTAAACCCATCAGAGTATAATGTACTTTCGTCCTAGGAGATCATGCATGGTTCGCTTGTAATGTTTGCAAGGTTTTTTTTTTTTATTTTTTTTTTCAAAATATAATGCTTGTACGTGTGGGCTCCGTTACGTGCTCGCTTAACATATACGCGTTAATGAAATAGCAAAAATCTGACATCCCGAGCGACAAAATGGGGCATGACTTCAATAGGTATGCCCTGCCCTACCAATGGCTTTCCCACTTATATGGTTTACATTGAGTTTGCCATAATTTAGAATTAATGAATGGTATTCTGGTTGGATTTTGATGGGCCCCAAAAAAACAGGTGTCCATTGACCTTAATTAATAATGGTTTAATCATCAAAGCAAACCGATTTGTTAGCATGTAGTGGACCAATTGTCACAAGCATGTATCATTTACTAGACAAGACCTGTAAGCTGCAACTACTTCAAGGGTACTATTAGACTTTGGTTGTTCGGTTGAAATTTTATTAGGTGAGGATTATTTTTATTAAATTATTTATTTATTTTAAAAAAAAAATTAATTAATTTTTATTCCAAGTTTAAATATTTTTTTAGAATTTATATGAATAAAAAAATACTTACCAAACAATAATCAAATTATCTGTATTTTATAAAATTAATTTTAATTTTTTTAAATTGACTTGGAAATAGTAAGAAAGTTGTATATATAGACAGATTTTCTCCATTACCATAGATAAATAACTTGCCTTGTAAGCCTCTTTAGTCCAACCTGATTTGGGTTATTGGGGGGTTTGTCATGATGCCTTTGCACCCTTCCTTTTTTGTGCATTTTGTTAATGGTTTTTTTGTAAGTTCTTTTTGTACTAGTTTGTTGTCAATAAAATATTATTTTCCTTGCTGATAAAATAAATAAAAATACTTGGGTAACATATGAGACTGATTATTACACATGTTATGGAAGAGAAAAATTAATTAATTCTCTTTATTTTTTTTATAAAAAAGCTACAAAAAGAGACATTTTAAGTTAAAAGAAGGTAATTTACATAAGATGCAAAGATAGAAACAACCAGAGTGCCCAGTTAACCAAGGGTTCATTCTAGTTGGAAGTGTCTATATTTCAAAAAAGAATAATGTTTTGACCTTCTTCTTTTTTTATTTTTTTTAGTTTTTTAATTGTGTTCAGATTAGTATTAGTAATTTCTTATTCTGCAAGTACAAATAATTAATAGTTTCTTAATTATACTAATAAAGGGAGTTAGTAGTTTATTAAAATTAATAACTTTACCTCTATAAATATAATGCTTTGAACCTCTTACTATTCAGCTTATTAATAATTTTTAATTGGGTGATGAGCTCCTTTTATTCTTAGTTTCTAATAAACTAACAATAAAAAATTGAAGTGTGTGAGGATATATATATGTGTAGCACCCTTGAATTTAAAAAAGTTAACATTCTACGACCATGTCCATTTTTTTTAAAAAATATAATAAAAAAATATTGAAGTGTGTGGGCATATATGTGTATATGTCTAGCACTATTTACTACACTCCTGAATCTTGTATCCTGATGTATTATTTTTGATGTCAATGATGGATACAAACACGACAATATTTATAATGGAGAATAATTACCCAATAAGTGAATAAATTTTTAAAATTTAAAATAATGAAATAATGAAAACTTATTACATCATAGTTATAGGCAAAGGAAACTACTAAGTTGACTAGAAAACTATAACTACAATACTAATCCTAATAAGACTAGGAAAATTTTGAAAATTCAAATAAAATATAAAAATTGAAACTTTTTTACAATTGAGCCTAAAATTTGAAAACATGATAAGATAAGAAGAAGATATAAACAAACGACGTCATAATCCGAAATTCTTACGTAAAGTACGTAATTGAAGAAATATAGGACCATCGACTTATTTAAGATGACAAAGTCCTCTCTTTCAACAGATGCGACTCGAATTCAAAGCTCAACTCAGATCAAGCGCACCCACATAGGTATAATTTCCTCCTCTCCAACCATTACACTAAAAAAAAGTTGATTTTAAAAAGATGAAGCAAAATTACTTTAAAAAGTAGTAAAAATGTTCAATTGAAATCCTAAATGCATGCATGAATTTGGCCAAAGTCTGCCTTTACTTGTAGAATAAGTAGCGATTTGAACTAGGTTTTCTCGGTAATTTGACTTTGATTTGGGTTTTTTTCTTTTCTATTATTGCATGAATTCTTCTACTACTTTTTTTTTTTATTACAATAATTATTTGTTATAACTATTGTTTCTCAATTTAGAAATACTCATAGAAGTTTTTTTTTTTTTTTTGTATTTCTGAAAATGTTTTAAAATATTATACTACTTAAAATGGTATAAAATCAGAAAATATATATCATTGCGATATGGATGTATCAAGAATGATTGATTAGGTTTGTTCTAGGTTAGGTCAGGATTGTCTTGCTACAATTGTCCAAGTAAATAGCTATTTGATAACTCTATTCTTTCTTCAAAAATTAGGTCCTTTTTTATGTTAAATTTAGTAAATTTAAATTCTTTTATATCCTACACTCTCATTTCTTTCGCTGCTAAAAAGAATTGTATTCTTCTAATTAACATAATATATACAAACAAAAGAAATTATATATATGTATTTAATTATGTGTGTGTATTTTTCATGTAAATATGGAGGAAATTGCATGTTAAAACATTGAATGAACTGAGATTTGCCGGCTACATAAAATTCAATTTAGTTAACAAACCTGTCTGGTATCATTTATTTGTTAGTTCAAGTGCATGGACACAAGGAAGGTCGTGCCATGGCCAGCTGTAAATTACCCTCTCCCATTCAGAAAAAAAGAAAAGAAAAGGAAGAACAAAGAAAAATCTTTCCATCCTCCCTCCTTTTGAAATTTGTACGAATTTAATTACTCGATCACATTCAATCATATTAATGAGTTTTTTTTGATAACTCAGTATTTGATCATTCGGATCGACTAATCAGGGAGGCAGATACGCCCGATTAAAGTTAAAGCAATATCCCGTATAAATTAGTCACAAGAAAAAATATAGTTTCGACCAGGTGACATTGAGAGACAAACTCATTAATTATTATCTATCACCTATTTGACCGCTCCAATGGAGTTCATGTTAATGAATTATTTGACATTAAAAAGATTAAAAAAAAATCATTTTTATTATCTATAATTGATTTGATTTATTAATTATTTGATCAAGATACTCAAGTTGACACAAAAATTACAACTTTGTTTATTCATGTTATGCAACTTGGGCCAGGAACATCTGGCTTTGAAGAAAAACATACAACCACATTCTTCTTGAAGACTGTTGGGGGCCTAGGTGCCATTTGTGATATTGAAGTCCCTTTGTCATAAGAACTTTAACTGCATGCAATCACTAGACATGCAGAAACATGAGTACGTACAAAGTCACAATTGACAAAATAATTTCAACAACAGAGAGAGAGATACAATATATATTTATGCTTCTTTCTTTTCCTCAAACAAAAAAAAAAAAAAAATCAACAATAAGACCTTATAATTTTTTACTTATGAAAAAACAGGAAAAAAAAAAAACCCTATTACCACAATGAGCAAAGAGGGTTTGATCAGAAAAGAAAAATTAATCATGATCTAGAATGATCTTTAATTTCTTACCTATTCTTCTGGAATTTTGAAGGTACTTAGATCTTCATTTTGGATCCAACCATACTTCTCCATGTAAGGGTTGGTTAGGTTTTTTGGTGGGTAGCTGTCAATGCAATCCTCCCATACATTTGGATCCCCCAAGTCCCTCATCACCTCCCACAAACAACTGTTGCACTTGAAACCTGCCCCAAAGCTGATCATAAACACTTTATCACCTTTCTTCAACCTCTTCTTGGCCTCCATGTACCCCAAAACATACCAAAGGCTGCTAGCTGATGTGTTACCAAATCTATGCAGTGTCATTCTTGCTGGCTCTAGATCATACTCACTCAGATTAAGGTTCTGTCCGATGCCGTCAATGACGGCCTTTCCACCGGTGTGGACGCAGAAGTGATCCACACCGGTCTTTAAATTAATGACCGGTCTACCCCGTCCTTTGGCGGAGTTTTGATACATTTTCTGTACCAGCAGTGATACCGAGAAACGAAGTAGTTCTCGTACTGGCAATATTTTGGGAGAAATTTCTTTCAGATTGTCCACAAAAGCTCTTGTAGCAACTTTTGGGAGGTTCTTACTTAGGTGAAACCCAACTCGGCCTTCCTCGTCTTCCTTCTTCACGCAGCAACCATATGCTTCATCTTTCCCACCGTGGTGCGTCCGAACCAGGCACTTCAACTTGAACATGGCTTTGTGCTTTAAATCCACTTTGTTTGTCAAAAGAATTGCACACCCACCTGACCTAAACAAACAATTAGCAAGAATCATCGATCTATCGTTGCCGGAATACCAATTCGGGCTCAAAGACTCCGACGTCACAACCAGAGCATACAAATTCTTGCGAGCCTTAAAGATGTTCTGCACCAGATTGACTGAAATGGGGCTCGCACTGCATCCCATTGCAGTGAGATTATATGATTTAATGTTATCTCTCATCTTGTAACGATTGATGATCCTGGAAGCAAAAGAAGGGACAGCAGCGAGCATCGATATATTCACGACAAGGACATCGATTTCTGAAGGAGAAATGGCTGATCTTGCTAAGAGTTTTTCGATGCTGTCGTTGAAGAATTCATCCATCTCTGAGATCCCATCATGGTGTGTGGGACATTCTTCTCGGCCACAGAGGACATTTCTTGGGGCGTAGGTTTGTTCACCAATGCCACAGCTGACAATGGCTTTCAAGAGGAACTTGTACTCGTCGAGACCCAGATTCTTGTTTCTCTTGATAATTTCACCGCTAAACTCTGTGCTGACCATTCTGTCATCGCTTGGCTTGAAGCACTGGTAGTCCAGTATGTAGCAGCACTGATGCCTTCTTTGATCAATAATCTTGAATAGCATGAAGAAGAGATAGAATAGAGGGAGAATATACAGTAACATGAAAACCATATCCTTTAGAGAGAGAGAGAGAGAGAGAAGAGGGTTTGTTTTATAAGTTGAAACCTTTGTTTTTGATGGGATTTTTAGATCAAACCGATACACATTGTATAAAAAGGGTGCAACCAATTCTGTTGCACAAGTGACCATGATTTATAACATCTCCATCGCTCAACTCCCACCAATTAATGGGTGCATGACTTCTTCACAACCTTTATTAAAACTTACAAGAAATTATTTCATGACAAATCTGTCATTTTATTTAAAGATTTTTATAATTTTAATATCTTGTAAAATTTATGTAAAACTCAGGTAATAAAGTCCGAGGAGTGGCTTTCCCAGATTTGTGAGAGGCCAGTTGTGATAGATGGATTTGTAAAAGATAAAGTTAAAAAGGAAGTAGTTGTTAGTATGACGAAAATTCTTCATTACATTTAAATCATTATACTACACGATTAAATAATATATTATATGTATAGTTATAATAAATTTATACATATGTGTCATATGATTTAACTCTTAAGGTCACTGAATATCAATTCTTAGTATGACTCAAAGGCCAACTGTTTTGTAATGTAATTTATATAACTTTCAATTGCATTGCATCCCACTCATGCTTTTTACAAGACATCTTACGTATGTCTTGTATCTTTAAACAAATATCTTTTTGACTTAAAATATAAAAACGTATACATATAAAGTTATTTAAAAAGATTGTTACTTTACGTCACTTTCTAATGTAATTTGATATAATGACGGATCTAATTATTGATATAAGAGAGGTGAAAGTATAAAAATTTAAATTTAAAGGAGTTTTTAATAAAAATATAAAAAAATGAGGGGAGATTCCTCATTTTTATAAAAAAAAAAAATTATAAAAAAGAAAGGTAAAAAATCAAAATTCTAAAATTTTAACGGACCACAGCCCCTTGCACCCCTCATATCTGCCATTGGTGTGACTGACAAACCTTTTAAATTTTTTGAGAATTTTGTCAATTAACTTCCCCATTAAAGAGAAATTATGAGGTGTATGACAGCATTTTTAAATTTTTTTTATAATTTAAGTTAGATAACTCTCTCATAAATATAAGAAAAAAATGAATTTGTGAGTGACCGTCACACCACATCAGATAGTGATGTCAAATGACCGTCACATTGGATAATTATTGACCATTAAATTAAAAAGATTTGTAAGACACCATTACTACTGTATGTTATGTCTATGTTATGTCTGCCAATGACATGAAGTGATGGTTTGAATGACCGTCACACCACATATGTAGATTAATTATCATATCATATAATTATTGATCATTAAATTAAAAGTTTTAAAAATTTGTAAGAAGTGTATGCTATGTCTAATAATGACTATATCATTCTGATAATGGACTAAATCATAATCATGTTTAAGTCATGAGATCCATTATTTAGTTTTAGTCGCGCACTCAAAGCCCTTTGGCATCAACGATTCTTTGGCTGAAGGAGGATAGAGATATGAACTCTCACGAAATAACTTGCTTTTGTTGCATGGGAACAAAATATGTCACATTAAAAATTGAAAAGGAAATTACAACTACAAATTTATTAGGCATCAAAGTAGAGACCAAAATAAAAGTTAGGTGCAATAATAAATAGGAAAGTGCTACGTATTGACCCCACGGACAGTGGTGAAAGGGGCGGGCTTCAAGTGCTTGATGTAACATGTCTAAATATTTGATAATCTTAAGAGGTTGATTCAATAGTAAAGTTATTCGGACATTACTGTGTCTTATGAAGTACCAGGTCTAAGATTCAACTCCTACTAGAATATTATATCAACTTCTTTGGGATCACACCTGTGGACACAAGTCCTAGTTTAACCGACTTGTCTTAGGGGACGTTTGACGTGGATTTTCAGATTAGTCGATACAATTGTGTTGAACATCCAGTTATAAAAAAAAAGTCTTAAGTATTTGATATAGGTTTGAATACCTGCTTTTCTATCCACCGTGATTTAGATGGTGCTTGTATTGTAAGATTGATGCACGTGTCCATAATTTGTCCTTCAATCTTACTTTGATAAATAGTAATAGGCATCGATCCTGAAATCATGAAAAATAGATGATAGAATTTTTCATCATTAAAAATAATGTTACGTATCACTTGTTCTTTCACCTTATTTTTTTACTCCCGAACATAAAAAGTATGTTAGACAAACTAAAATAAAGACATACAAGTTTCATATTTGGCATGTAAAAGTGAAAAAATTGGGATGATAAAATTTATTATATAAATCAATTTAATAAATAACATTGAAAGAAATAACTCCAAGATGCGGCCTACAGTCAACAGAGTCCACTGTTCCATATATTGGTAAATTAGGTGGTTGCTAAGTGTTAGCCCCTTGAGGGCTTGACAAGGTCAAGGCATGGCGAGCCTCAACCAATGCTAAGGCCAAGGTGTGGGTAGCCTATCATGGGCACCTTTACTTGAAATTTTGTTGTCTTGGTGTTTCAGATTTTGTGCAGCTTATGTGCATGTCTTAGGTAGCAAAGGCCAAGACAGTGTACTTCGACAACACTTGGAGCTCACAGACAGCCTTTGACAAGATATATGTGTATAGGGGGAGAAACTCGACTTTACAAGCAATTGTGTCTACTCTTGTCAACTTGATAAATTGTCCTAAGACATATATAGCGGAGAGTACCTCCCTGAGGCGCTCATGGGCGAGTAACCAATGCGGTCAAAGACCTTGGCACCTCCGGGGCAAGACATGTTATTGTTATTATAAGCAGGTTCTGACTTGGTGGTCCGACCTCCATCACCAACAGTGGTGGCATATGGTGGCAACATTTGAGCACTTCAACTGCAACAACAGGTGACTGTCTGTGGTTTATTTAGATAGAACCCTAAGCAGTTGGGATGTAATTGCAACCCATGTGCGTGCCACAAACACGTGTGCGTGGGCAATCTTATGTCTTGTTTGTATATCTACAATGCAAGAGAGGGGTTGTGGCAGAGAAGAGAGTGAGAGGACTTGTTGTCATTGTAACCCTAAGGCTGTATACCTTATACTATTGAGAGAAGTAACGATTGGGAGGGTTTTTTCCTATAAATATTATGTGCGCCTTTTGTTTTGCAATCTCTTTAAGCTTCTTGTGCGTGTGTGTATGTGTGTTTATTGGCTAACTAAGAGTATGTCTTAGTATCTTCATAAGGCAAAAAATTCATATTCGAATTGTGTTCCTGTGACACTAAGTACTTCAATGAAGTTTACAACCCTAGAAGCATATTTGGTTTCTCCTGGACTTAATTACCAGATGAACACAATTAGTACATGTATATGTAATTACGTACACTTATATATAAAGATTATTCTCAAAAAATACAAGTGTGTATATATATAAATATATATATATATATATATTGTGAATCCTTAATCTTCCTATATGGGAAAAAAGTCCGGTGATTGTTAGCTAAATACTTAAAATCATACTGTACAAGGATGATCTTTTCATTAGCCAAAACAATGCATTAATACTAAAGACAACTACCCATTAACCTTTACTATTAGGTGTCTTAAATGTACAACAACATTCATTCTACCAGCATCTCCAAAAGACTTTTCAAATTTTTTCTTTAAACTTGTACTAAAGTGATTTATGGGACACTTTGAAAAGTTAGAGACTCTTAAAATTTCAATATTTTATTATTTTTATTATTTGGTATTTTTTAATTTTTTTTACCTTTTTACTACTTTTATTTTTACTAAAACTAAAATTTGAGTACTCAAAATTCTTGTCCGATTTTATATATAAATTTAAAAATGAAAATTGAATTGTAAAAAATGATTGATCTATTTGGATGAAATAGTTAAAGAATGAAAATGATTCACAAAATTGGGATGATTGTTGAGGATTATAAAAGTGATAAACTTTATTTATAATAAGAGATGGAAAATGAAATTCATGTCAGTTACATAAAAATGAACATTTATATCACTTGAAAAATACCTCGATACTGCTTAATGATGAAGGTGTTAAAAACAAACATATTTATAAATAAAAAAAGGATTGCCCTCATATGTTTTATAATATTATAATATTTTTAATTCATTTGTCTAGCAATTAACTAGTCTTCAAAACTTTCGAGTGAAACTTGGACAGCAAATTTTGGAGATGCTCTTGCCGATTCTATTGGAGCAAAGAATGCTGACATGGCTCAACAATTAATGCTGATTGAAGAATTTGCTTCTCCTCATGCTCTAAGGCTATTGTTAATCCGGATAGAAATATATTAATTTTTTATACTAAATTTATTATAATTAAAAATTTCAAAAATAAAGAAAATAATAAAATTTCAAAAATAAAGAAAATAATAAAATTTCAAAAATAATAAAAATTTTGTCTTTTCGAAAAATTAGATACTAAATCAAATCAGAAAACTATAATCGTACACAGAAGTCAATTTGAAAACAAAGTAATTGCAAAATTAAAATTTACTAAAAATGGTAAAAAAAAATCTAATTGGAAGCCTAAACAAAGTCTTTTAGCCGAAAAACGGCTTTAGTTATAGTGAAGCAATGAGTATTGTTTGTTTTATCGTTTTGAATTAAGATAAGATCTCCGTTCCCAAAACGTAACTAACCAACTCTGTATCTACTAGTACTTTTGCTAGGAATAGAACTTGAAATGCTCTCATTATTCTTCAAATGCCTCAATAACTTGTTTTACATCAAATTTAGTTAATTTTAGGTTCATTGGTCTAATACGAGGTTTAGGGTTGCAGAAAGTTGAATATGAGATAAGAATGTGATTGTTAACAATTTCTTAAATGCCCTAACCATAAAGTCAGCTAAATACTTCAAAATCATACTGGACAAGGATGATATTTTCATTAGTCAAAACAATGCATTTATACTTAAGACAACTGCCCATTAACCACCACCATCATGTCTCTTAAATTAAACTTAAATTTTAATGAATCCATCTCATCTTGATAATGAATGAATAGAAAGAACTAAAACTCAATTCAATGTAGCAAACCATCCTTGAGAAGTAGATAGGAGAATTGATGATGCTTCCATTAAATTTTTGAGTACAACTAACAAGTGAGAGGGAAAATAAAGTAGCATTCAAAGAAATACTATTTTAGAAACTGTTTAAAATTAACACATGTTAACTCAAAGATAGCTGGCTAAAAACTAACTTTTATTTAATCAGGATAGATTCATAAACAAAGAGTTACTTTTGTTGAAAAATTATGTATTATGTGAATTTCATATTCATCGAGTAGATAAAATAAATGAATGTATGTATGACACACATACTTTTAAGTGTTTTTAGTATTCATTATATGTTAGAAATATCATTAGAATTATGTTAAATTGATCATTAGGTTTATTAATCTATAACACGGGATTGTTTGAATCAGATAAAGAAAATAGCAGTTATCTCATCCCAACGCGACCCTCACTCGTTGACATTCTGTGTTGCAAAAATTCGAAACAAAACATGACTCGTCGAAACGCAAGTATGCTCATTCAAATACGAATAGTCTCATTCGAACATGAATGGCCTTAAGCGCAAATCTAATTGACTAATGTGTTCCAATTCTTATCAAGATTTGCATTAGTTTATAAATAGTATTGTTATCATTCATTGGAGACAATGCATGATGTAGATTACACAAACAACACTATTTTTTAGAATCCCTGAGCTTATTGAGAGATATTCTTATTATCTCATAATGACTAATTCTTGTGAGTGAATTCAACTATAGTCTCTTTTACAGAGGTATCATGAGTTTTTGCTAATTTGTTGAAGAGTATTTAAGGACACACCTTAAATCACTGCACAATTAGTCTACACATTTGTTAGAATGGGTTTGTGGATATGATCATGATTAGGTTCAAAGTGTCACTGAAAAAAGAAGAACGAGGCTGATAAAGGCAATTGATAAATAAGAGCGGAATAGAAAAGATAGCCATGAGGTAATTTATTAATAGATTTATGTTGTGTAGTAGTAAGTTTTTTCATTTTCATGAGGATTTTTTCACTATAAATCTTGTATCTATTATGCTTTTTTTTTTTTTGGTTAATTGATAACACCATTCTCAGTAGAAGTCTATCTCTAATATCATCACTAACTATTGAGTATAAATCTCTAGAAAATCTACTGACTCATACACTATTAATACTTTATTTAATTATTGCATAACTATTATTTAAGTATTTGACAATATTAATTAAATTAAAAATCTTAATTTTTTAGATCACGAGGTGTAATCACTTAAGATCAACATTCCTGTTTAATTAATTTTAAAAAATAAATTGGGACAATATGTGTAATTCTAAGATAGATTAATTTATACAGATTAATTTATACTAATCATATCTGTTTTTGCCGCCTTAATCTCAGTATAAATCTCCAATGGCAGAATCAATATTGGATATGTTAAGAAAATTATACATGCAATGTTGTGTCCGTCTTTGCGACGAGGTATGAACAATAATTCAATGCTTAAATGGTGTCCAACGGATCTGAATTCTGTCCAATGCACTAAAGAGGTCCCGTATATTCTTATCTCACATAAGGCCACTGTGAACTCCATCCTCATGTGAGATAGAAAAGGGACAGGACCTCTCGAATGCGTTGGACGAGATCCCAATCCATGCTCAACACTCACATGTGATGGAGACCAACATCATGAATTCCAACACTAGGTTTAGGCCAGATTTCAGAAGAAAACTTCATTTAGATCATATTCAGTACAACATTGCTGAAAGTGTAACTCATTAAAAATCTATTGGGTGTATAACTTTATGTGCTCAAACTAGTTGTACGGGTTTATAAATTGATTTTCAAACGCACTTTGGATGCAATTGATGTGTAAACAGAGCCTAAAGTTCTCTTTCATCTTGTAATCAGATGCCTTTTTTTTTCTTTTTTTTTTTAAATTTAGCTCAGAGAGGAGCATAAGAAAAATAAACTCATATGCAGAGTGGATTGATAAATGGTGATTGTGAAAATATGAAGATTTCCATGGATGTAACAACGAGAGAGAGAGAGAGAGAAGGTAGGAGGGGCAGAGAGAGCGAGAAAGAGAAAGAGAGAGAGGGGCAAAGAGAGAAAGAAACAGAGAGGGGGGAGCAATATATTTGGATATAGGAAACATTGTTCAACAAATTGCATATCGGGACCGCATAGCGCAGTGGATTAGCGCGTTTGACTTCGGATCAAAAGGTCGTGGGTTCGACTCCCACTGTGGTCGCCCCAACTAAGTTTCTCTTTGCTTTTATTTATTTTCTGAACGTGTATCAAAATTAGTGTAATTAGATTGCTTGCTGATTTTTTATCTTTTGTTTTGAGAAAGAACATTAAGAGCCGCAGCATTATTTTGGAGAGTGATGCAGATCAGATGGTAGACAATCATCCAATCAAAAGATTCAAAACTTTGTGTGGACAGAGAACTCATCAAAATTTTATGCTTTGTATGCGTGGGCATGTTTGGAGCTGCAAGATGTCCTGCTATTGTCCTCTCCATTGAGTCTCCTGTTGCTGAACTTTACTTTTTTGACACTAAGAACTTGCAACAGATCCAAAAATAATTAAATAATAAAATAGTAAAGAAAATAAGTAGATCAGGTCAACTTTTGAAGGACTTAATGTTTAGTTAAGTCTTTAAATTGAATAATTTCATTCATTTTCAAAAAACCATTTTTGTATTTTAAGATATAAATCCATCATTTTATGTAGCATCATTCACAACCATCAGGTTTCTTTGATTTGATGAAATTCTTGATTTTAAACATCATTCTTAACAAGAGAACCATATTTTTAAATGAGTATGAATATAATTTAAATGGTGAATAATTATTTTAAAACATTTTATAAAAATGAATAAGATTATTCAATTCAAAATGGTCCCACCCTCTTTTCCTTTTTTACTTTCTAAAAGTTCTAAATTGTCTGTCACAAGCATCCTATGATGGTTGTAGTAATTAAACCAAACTGACTCGACAGGTTGGTAGAAGATGAAGTCCAAAGACATCTGCAGTGCTGATCAGGGTATTACATTTCCACAGCTGCTGCAAAAAACCATCCAAAGTTCATGGAGAAACCTAGTGCGACAAACCCAACGAGGGCCGGTATTCATTAAAAAGATTATAAATAAATAAAAAATGTATCCATCAGACGAATACTCAACTCAAGGCACCTAACCATGGCATACTTGTGATGTATTCGGTTGCTTTTATGATGTTTCATGAAAGTGTTTAATGGGGCTGCAATGCATCATCAGTCGTAGTGGAATCAACCATAATAGCTCCAGAAGTTTTGCTTCATCTGCAGAAGTCCTTCCCCTCCTATTATTTCTGTATAGGGGTTTAGGTTAGGATATGGAACTACGTTCAGAAAGGGTCTCAGCGTGGTGAAGATTAAGAAGAAGATAAACAATCCAAATGAAACATCCATGAGAAGGCTTCTCTCAGTTGTTTCTTCTCTAAGATTTATATAACGGTTTCGCTGAAGTCTCATATCGGTCTTCCCATGAAGTTCCAGACTCAGAAGAGTCAAGAAGATTCAAAAACTAGTTGGCTTATCTCTAACCAAAAGAGCCGAACTAAGGAACCAATCACCTTAGCCACCAATACACAAGACCTAGAGGAACCCATATAACTAGCCCTAGACTACCTTCCCTTTCAGCCTTAGACTAGTTTTTATATCATACTTTGGCTCGGACTGGCTTGGGCCGATATCATATTTTGTTCTCTATCACTGGCTCAGGCCTAAACCAAATCCTGTTGCAAGTGATCTAGGTTGTTTGGCCCGAAGTCAAATCTCACTTGAGAGTGTATGTTCATGGATCTCATATCCACACACTTCAATATATATATGGAGATGCTACCAACATTATAACTTCATCACTGCTCCAGTTCATCACAATACTAAGGCTCTGTTTGTTTTTGTTTTTAAAAATAGTTTTTTAATTTCAAAACGCAAAATACGTATTTCAAAATATATTTTTTTAAATTTTTTAAAATTTAGATTATCATATCTAAATATATTTTTATAATTTTTAAAAAATTAATTACAAAATTTTGAATATATTTAAAAAAAAAATTATAAATTATTTTTAAATCACAATCCAAAAGAAGCCTAAATATTTTAGCAGGTGGAAAAACTATTATAATGGAGTCTCCACCATACAGGATAGTACACTGAACAACCCACCCTCAAGCGAAAAATTATTCAATGGTGTCAATGATCATATGATACCTCACGTGCAGTCCACCAAAAGCTCAGAACTAAGAATTACTGTTAAAAAAGGTTGCAACTAAAAAAGTACAGAATGACAACACGTAACAAATTAAAACTAATACTTCAGTTTTCATTTCATAATAACTTCGGGTAAACAGCCCAAAAAACAATTTCATGAAGGAAAAAAAATCACTATCCCCGGGATTTAGAGAGTAGAAACACCAAAATAGCCTCCAAAAGTCATTGGAAACCTTAAACCTTAATCGCATACTTCCTCATTGGAAAGTATAATTCCTTCTTTTTCTCCCGTTCTGTCTTCAAAGATGCCTACATGAAACAGCAGAAGAAAATAAAAGAGTCATTCAACATGAGTGCGACTGCATTACAAAAATAGGCATACAGGTAACAAATAACATTTTGGCAAACCAGCCGCCTTTCCACATTTGAAAACAATAACCCCCAACTTACAGATGACTAGATAAAAAGCATATGGATTAACGCATACTGCTGGAATATGGTAGTTTTAAAGTACTGCCAGACCATACATTGAGGCGACACGGCAGCTTCCATATATTGAAGAAATATCAATTAAAGAAACATGGCAAAGAGGCAGCTGTATACCTAGCAACATGGTAATTACCATGAATCAAGGCAATGCAATTGTTTTGTACATGTATACAGTAAACGGGAGTACAATGTGTCAGGTAACATGATATTATTGAGTAAGGCAACTGTCTAAGAGCCATGTAGTTGAAGTTCCACCAAATGTTAGATCAAGGGAACATGGTGGTTTAAAGTCCCATCAGACCATAAACCAGGAATCAAGCCAACAAGTTGGTTTCAGATATTGAAGCAACTATAAATGTCGACAACATCGACCAAGGCAGCTATCGCAACACAGTAGCTTATGGTCCCACCAGCTCATAGATTTGGAGAATTAACTGTATTTTTAGATGAACATACCGAGGCAACCACCATCTCACAGAAATGAGTAAACTATTTGCATAGGCACATTGATAATTTGAAGTACCATCAAGCCATATGTAAAGATAACATGGTAGTTAATCAACCCAATAAACCACAAATACATATTCAGATATCTATATATCAAGGCAACCTGGAAGCTGAAGTTCATATTAAAGGATATGTCTGGTAGTTTGTGCATCTTAATGCCACCATCACTTGAGGAAACATTAACATAGATATATGTATATAAACAAGAATAAATATATGTATATACAAATACATATTAAAAAAAATCATTCTTGAGACATTACAAAGTTTAAATCCAAGCTCTGCTGCTCTAACTTCATTCAAGTATATATGATAACATCTAATGGTTTTAAGCTGAAAGAAATGACAAGATATAAATAAAAAATTTTGAGAATGCCAATTATATCAAAGAACCCAACCTTTAGATCTAAGATATAAACAAATATTTTCAAATTTATGAGCCTTTTGTACTACTTTTTTTTTTTTAAAAAAAAAAGAGTTGTAATGGCCTTTAGCAAAGCTTTAATGGCTGTTACAATGCCGTATAGCCATTATCTAAGAAACACGGACACAATCACGAAACATGAAAAAAAAATTAACACAGACACGAACATGTTAAGGACACATTAAATATATATAAATTTTTTTATGACCATATAATAAAAATTTAACATTATTTTAATTAAAATTGGCATAAAACACACAAATCACAAAAAAAATTATAAAATAACAAAGTCATTATATAAAAATTCACGAACTTCTACATTTAATCAACATTCATGATTCAAATTTCAAAACAAATTTATTAATTATTACATAGAACATTTAAATATATTTATATATATGTATATCTATAAAACTAGGGAGAATAGGCGAAAAATAGGAAAAAAAATATTTAGAAAAAAGATAACATGTTTCAAACGTGTCCAAAATTCAAAAGAAAAAAAAAATATGACATTTTTTCTTCGGTGTCCGACACGTGTCCAGGAAGTGCTTGAGAATGTTGGTGTTCAATACAAGTGAGTCAAAATAAAGTGTCCATACTTCTTAGGTAGTTATGACAGCATGGAATTTAATGCTTAACGCAGCTGCAAGGTGAGTATTGTTTTTTGGGAGCTAGGCAGTAGGAATAAAAAGGAATCACCTCATCTTTGGATAACATTAGTTAGGAGAAATTACACTCCCCTATCCCTCGTAACTAATAAAAAGGATAACATCTCTGTTTTTTTATTACATAATTTTTCTTAATATTATTTTATGCAAGGAAAAAATGGTTATAAATAGTAATGAAATTCGTGGTTAGCGTTTATTGGGAAAGACATAAGAAATGAGAAAAAGGAATCATCTCATCTTTCTTAGGAAAGACATAAGAAAGAAAGGAAAGAAAATGATTATATATATATTTTTACTATTATGTCCAATGATAAAAGTTTTTATTTTTTTCTTTATAATTTTGAGATTTATAATTTTAAAATTAGAATCGATATTATAAAAAATTTATTAAAAGACTCATTTCACTCGTCTCCATCCACTTTTAAAAAAAGAGCAAATTAAATAAAATAATAAGAGACCCTCTCCATCTTCCTCCCTTTTCTTTCCCTAAGTTTAAACCAAGCGTGAAATAACCTGTACCTCTTTCCCCTTTCCTCTCCTTTCTTTCCAAATCCATCAATCCAAGTGTAGTGCAAGCAAATCAGATGGGCAATATTCATCCACATAACAAAAACCCACACAATCAACTCATCAATTAATCAGCTTGTTCTTATCCATTCCATGGCGAAGGATAAGAACAAATTTCCACAATCAGTTTTGGCGGGACTTGTAAAGAGCTTTGATCTAAATTTGCATTTCCAATAATAAACTATCGCGCACGACATCATCAAATATAGGATGAGATCACAATTCATGAATCAAAAACACGACAAATTTATAAAAACATAAGCTAGTATGAATTAAGTGTACAGACCGAATGAAAAAGGAAGATTAGTACCTGATGCTTGGTAAGGCGTCTTCGGATGGCTCTGGTCTTCTTGGGACGCAGATCAAGGGGCAGATACTTCTTCTTCTTGTAGGCCTCCCTCAATGCCGCCTTCTGTTTCTGCGAGATCACCGTCAGCACCTGCGCTATCGACAACCTCACAACCTTTCTGCATCCGCGCGCCAATCCACGTACAAAATGAACACATCATTTATATATTTATATACATACATATAGTAAGAAGGAGGGAGGGAGGGAATTACATCTTGGAGAGCTTGTTGGGGGCACCGCCGGTGACCTTGGCCACACGGAGGAGAGCAAGCTCTGCTTTCAAATCCTTCAATTGGCTCAACAGTTCAGCCTTCGTTTTACCTCTCAGTTCGTGAACCTTGATCCTTGCTATTTTTACATATACATACCAAACAACAACAGAGGAACAAAAGCGTCAGTTTGAGAAAAAACCATTGATATATACATATAAATGTAAAGAAGGTAAGGAACTCCATCCTACCCATTGCGTCTCCCTCTCTGTCTAAGCTTGCAAGGAAAAATGAGCAACTCGACGGCAGTGCTCTAATATCTGTCTCAAAACCCTAATTCACAAGACGCAGCAGAGGAATCTAACACGAGCTTAGTAACTCCGCACGTGCAGCATTGACGTGGGCTATTTCAGCTTATTATTTTAATCCAATTCCATCATTGGCGTTGCTCTGTGGCAGCCCATTCAAGCCCATTCACTTTATGGGCTATCACATTGTGGACCCAATATCGAATCCACGATGTTGCTTTAGAACCAGAACGCTGGCTGTCTAGTTAGGGTGGTAAAAAGAATTGAGTTATTCGAATTTGATTCATAATTAATTTGGTTAAAATTTTATTTAAAATTAATTTATAAAATAAGCAAATAAAACTTACATATATTTTTAGATACGTTAATTTATTGAGTTTAATATTTTAATTCAAAAATAACTTAATATTATAAAAAATATCAAACTATTCGAGTTTGACTTACGATCGAGTCAATTAAAAACTCATTTTAGATCGATTAAAAAAATTAACAAGTTGAACTTAAATATAATTTGAATCTTATTTATTTTAATAAGCCAAGTTTGAATAATCTACTATTCGACTTAGCTCAATTCGACTCGATTTATTTACACCCTGATATCTACTGGCCTAGCACTTTACAAATTAAGAAGTTGGGTAGGAATAAAAACTCAATCTATGTCCAACCCAACATAACTGTCAGGTTCTCAGCAGTTGGGCCGTAAACAAGCAAATTTGATCCAACTCAACTAATTTTCAGTATTTAGTAGTTTGGTATTAGATAGGCCCATTTGGCAGTTTCCATCTAGATCTAACTGCTTCCTCTTCAGTTTTTATCAAATAGCACCCACTTGGTTATAAGTTGATTTTCTTTGCCACTTGTATTTCTCAGTGCAGTCACAAGAGCCAAAGAGGGGCACTTGTACCCAGTCCTGCACTCATCATCTCCATCACAAATGCCTTCATCAATTTCATGCAATGCATTATTATATGTACTATTTGTCAACTTCAGCTTCCACTACAGGCCAACAGAAGTTTAATATTTTGTTAATCATTGCCTTCTTCAATCCTTGCTGATTAATAGTTGTGAAACTACAATGAAAGCATGGTAAGCTCCTTGTCATCTTATCTATAAAGACAATTAAAAGATTCCTCCAACTTTTCATCTAAAACACAAACAAATGTCGATTTCTTTTTTTATAATTCGGAACTGAGCCTACCAACCGTATCTTTCGTTCATCTGATCGAATCATAAATCAGAACATCTTAAGAATGATTCTAGAGATACATATAAAGTATAAAACTAATGACATTTTATTCTTAAATACTTATTATTTGTGACGTTTTCAGGTGAGCAACTCTTGGTTTAATGAGTGTCAACTTCACTAACCCGTGATGAGAGAATGGGACACCAGCTAGGGTCACATCCCAAGACTTTTAGGAAAGTAATGGGGCTCACCCATCTAACGAAAGAACCTCTTTTTCTGATAAATTCACTGTTCCTGTCGCATGATTGAAGTATTATAGTGCCATCTTGTCGAAAAAGTTCATACAATAGTGCACTGCCAAACAATCCCCACAATAAACATCCAATGCACCAAATGCCACATTCAGATACTTTTGCCCACAATTTGATGGAGATTGATGCACACTACTCAAACAAGGAAAATCCTCAAAGCTTGAAGTGGTATTAGAGCTCTTTCTTGGAGTTCTCTTTAATCTTATAGCTAAGGTTGATGGCTAAATTCTTTTTATTTTTTTCACCTAGATAATTTGTCTAGATTCACCATTCTTTAAACCTATTATATATATATATATATATATATATATATATATAAAAGGAAGCGGGGCAGGGACGGGATGGGGTGGGGATGATTATTTATTTGAAGAGTTGAGAAAATAATCTCTCTTTTTTTGATAACACGCATTTAACCTTTTCAAACATGTAATAACACTGAGATTGCTCATTTTTTATTTATTTGAGTTATAAGTTACATTTTCTTGCTCGGAATATGCATTTGATTTGTCAACTTTTTATCTCTTTTCCAACTACATGGCCTATGACGACATCAAACAAAAATATTATTTATTGCATTATATCTGAATTAATGAGTAATTGACACATTAATTAAAAGTGAATCATTAAGGTGAGATGTCAATCACTCATTATCGGGGACTAATAAATACGATCTCCATCAAATAACTGTTACCATGAAATGATGTGTCTTGTCAATTAATTAATTATAAACCTTTTTGTTAGTTAGGTGGCTTATAATTTCGATGAAAGGATAAGAACTCCAAATTGTGATAACTTTACATAATCTTCGGCTATGACTGCTGTAATTGCTGTGTTTTAACTTGAATGTAGAGTGATTGCTGTCTTTTGAAGCAAGTGGGTTGTTAACTTGAATGTAGAGTGATTATTGTCTTGTCAATTAATTAATTATAAACCTTTTTGTTAGTTAGGTGGCTTATAATTTCGATGAAAGGATAAGAACTTCCGTCCAAATTGTGATAACTTTACATAATTTTTGGCTATGACTACTGTAATTGCTGTGTTTTAACTTGAATGAAGAGTGATTGCTGTCTTCTGAAGCAAGTGGGTTGTTAACCACACCCACAAGGAAAGATCCTCCTCAACTTTATGAAAAGACCATTAATTTGACTTGCAAAATCTTGGGTGATGACTGCTGTAATTTCTGTGTTTTTTAGTGTAAAACAATTGCTGTCTTCTGAAGCAAGTGGGTTGTTGGCCAATTCCCACCTTGGAATGATGGAATCACACTCATAATTTATTGCACGAAGAAAATGTCAAATATAACAGAGTTTATTTTTTTCATTCTTAAACACTATCCGGTGAAGCCTATATGTATTTATTATAATAAGTTCATCGTCATCTTATGTTTATGAGTGAGGTTCATTATGTTTTGCACTATTCAAAAAAAAATTTAGAGATAATTACACTTACCTCTCCTGAGGTTTCTGACAATTACAGAAACCTCCCCTATGGTTTTAAAAATAACACTGTCCCCCCTGTCAGAATTTGTCTTCAAATGGCGTTAACGAATTTGGTCCATTTACCAAATTACCCTTACAAATCATGATTAAATGACAAAACTACCCTCAGACAAATTACCCAATGTTCGCGCCACATTCTTCAATTCCAGAACTGGAAAGATGAATTTTGAAACCTCTCTTAGAAAACCCTAAATTCTATAAAAATTCCAGCCAACATTTTATTCCCATCAATTTTGCTGCAATTATTTGCCCTAAACCCTAAAGGCACTGAATATCGATCGCCTCTATCTTTCACGCGAAGCCGACCTCCCGGATCAACACCATCATGATCAAAATCAAGAATAGGAGAGAGAAAAAAGCGAAGAACTGGGACTGATAGAGGCTCCCTCTCCTTTCTCACCCTCTTTGATCTGTCTCACGGCAACCTATCAAAATCAAACCCATCGCAGGCAGCCGACTCAGACCGCCACCGCTGTTCACGCCTTCGCTGTCACAAGAAGCCCACTGTTACTACATCGCTTTGATCTGATTCAATAAAAGTCAGCAAGCAGTCAGAGAAATCGCCTCAATCGCCTCAACAATGTTTATTGAACTGGGGTTGTGCGATCCTTTGACCGTGACGGCAATGGCTACATAACACTGGCTGAGAAATCAGAATCCACTTTGTTTTGGGGTTTTTTAAAATTGTTATGAGAAATTCTTACTGATCCACCAAAGGAAAACCAGAGTGAATAATCCAATATATCCATATAACTTTTGCATGTCTACCTTTTCTCCTTTTTCTCCCGTAAAATTTTTGAGAAGCACTACAATTTTGTAATTTTTGAAATGAATATTATCATGATATTCCATTAAAACAGCCATGAGAAATTCTTCAAATGAAAGGAGAAGATGTTGAACCAGTAAACAGAGCATAAGTCATAGCTGAGAGAATGGCAAATAGATCTCCGACAAGTGACTACTTCTCATTTCTGAACACAAAGCTAATCATCAGTCACTGCTCTGAAATGCACCATAAAGATCAAGCTAATTTTATAACATCAAATGGCAAATCCATTGCTTGGAAAGATGAAAACAAACCTACGTGGATTTGCTTAATTGAGATCCATCCGTGGACCAAGTCTTCCTAAGCGTAGTGATGGCAACGCCAGCCATGCTGACAATGACGAAAACTACTTTTGCCACATTCATTGAGTCTTATCCCAGAAATGCACCAATGAAAAGAGTGAAAAGTCCTGAAGTTGAGGATAATATTGTTGTACTGAACCAAAATCAAAATTTGAACAACTCTGTTTCGATTTCTTACCAAAATCTTTCTGGGTTTCCACCAAAAATTGATACAAATCTCTGATAATTGAATTCTGGGTTGGTGGTGAGAAGAAGATATTCAACCCAACCCACATCACCGTTTGGTCCAATGCTCTTGTTTCCATAGCCAACCAGATCAGGAGGCCTTGCCTTTTCTTTTTCAGTCAAGGGTAAGAAAAGAATTTGATGGCTTCTGTCTCCAATTTGGAGATGAATTCAGTTGGGACGCCACGATTGATCACTTTGAAAAATCCAAATTCTTCACACGCCTTAACGAGGAGGCTCTTAGAGTTGGGTTTCGATAGGTCTATAATGGGAATGCCAGGGAAGAATATGGTGGGTTTGCAGGTTTTGATAACAGAGAACTGTTCAATTGCTGGTTTGGCCAAGACCACCATGGTTGATGAAGTCCAGAATCAGAAAAAATAAAGAAGTGTTTGGTCAGAGAAAGGAAAATTTAGCTATGGGCTTGTGGTGGTTTGATCAATGAGAGTGTTGTTGATATAGAAAAATGGAAGAGAAGATGGTTTGAGCAGAGCATATGAGCATAAATGGCTTGATGGTGGTGATGACGAATTCGGAGTCACTGAATTTCGATCAATTCGGAGTTATTGTTGCGCTGGTGGTGATGATGCTATTGGTGGTGGTGTTGATTTTTATCAATGGTGGCCCTGGCCTGTAGAGAAATTGACAGAGATGACAGTAAGATGGAGAGGAGTTTTCCCTGTGGTGGACTGTCAGTGGTGGGGATGAAATTAAGAGGGAATAAAGAAAAGGTAGTATGATGAGGGTAAAATTGGTATTCAAGAAAAGTAGAAGATGACATCATCCTAAACCGTTTGGTCAACTAATGGTTGACTAACGGAGGGAGGTTTTTGTTACAGATATTAAAGCAGAGGGGAGGTCAGTGTTATTTTTAAAATCATAGGGGAGGTTTCTGTAATTGTCAGAAACCTCAAGGGAGGTAAGTGTAATTTATCCAAAAATTTACCATATGTAATTGTAGACTCTTGAGTACTTGATGTTTGATATCAAAAACAAAAATAATTAATCTTTCCTCAAAATGTGGTAATGTTGCAGTAGATGCCCTCTTCTCTTTTTGGTAACTCGAACGGATTTCATTAACTACAATCGTAGGTCAAATCATAAATCGGACTTTCTTCCAGAACTATTTTACATAAATTTTTACGTGCGAAAAGAATGATCCTAAAGAGAATTATACTTTATGAGATTTAAACCTGAAATTTAATATTTTTAATCACTTTTTCCTTAACTTACTCTCCCTTGAATTACCCCTTGGTTCAATAGATGGCTTCTTTAGAAAAAGTTCACTGGGTGAACTTTTGAGGGGTTTAAGACCGTAATCCTCTTAGACCAGTTTGTCCCACTCTCAGTCCTTGACTTGGCTGGTGGGTCCTGCTAGTACTTCTCAAACCTTCCTATATATCTATATATCTCAACAAGTTGGAAATGGCAAATGCAAATTATAAGAATTTCCCACCATGAATCCACCCTTGAAATTCAATATTGTGTGCATTAATATCTAGCATTGTGTCTGTTTGGAATTCATCCACGCCTATACTTGAATCTTGTGTGGGGCAAAAGAAAACATGAAAATGTGGCAAGTCTAGATCGTAGTTTAGTAAAAATAAAGACTGAATTTTGCAGAGATTTTGTAAAAGAAGATGGATACAATCCCAGCAGAGCCAGTAAGCAACGTGTAACGAATGAATTAATTAATTAATTAACGAGAACGATAAAGGAGAAAAAATGAATTAATTACCTAATTAAAAGGAATGACAAAGGAAGGGGAGAAAAAGAGAACACAGTTAAAAAAATGTTCAAATTTTAAGATGAATCAAAAAGCTCCTTGCTCCTTAATCCATTCTGGGCGGCTCAATCATTAAGTCAACAAAACAATCATTTAGGCCCCACTTATAAAAAAATTCTTAAATTTAACATATCTATAATATAATTTAAATAGAAGTGTAAGATTAATAAAAGTTTAATTTTATAAAGAAGGCTTCATAAAAAAGTCCAAAAAAAATTTAATTTTATTTATATAATTGTTCAATGATATAAGAACTCTATTATTAGGCTTTATTCACAAACATATACATCTCTCCTATTAAAAATACTATAATATATACATAGAAAATGAAGCATTAAAAAAAATACACTATTTAAAATTGTTTGTTTTAGACCTCAAATTATGTTGAGCCGACCCTGAATCTTGCCACCAAAGCGAAAGTCTCGTGCTTTAAACGCCTGTGATAATAAAATAAATGGTTTAATCTTTGTGAGATCCACACAACAAATATAGTCCTACTAAAGAATGGTAAAGTATTTAGAGCATCAAAAAGTTAAATTTTATCGGTGTTATAATACCGAAATGTTAGGATAATAATTAGCTCCAAACTTAGTATGAGGTGTCTTAATCACAATCTGGCACTTGTCGGAACGGTTCAATCATAAACGCTAACAAAACAATAGTTTTAAGTCTCACTTAAAGAGAATGTCCCAAATTTTATTTATCTATAGTATAATTAAATTAAAAATCTAAGGTTACTAAAAGTCTAACTCTACAAAAGGGTTCCAAATTTTATGTATTTGTTCAAATTAGAAATCTATTGTTAATCAAAATCTAACTCTATTAAATAAAAAAGGCTCTATAAAAATTCCATGAAATAAAAACTTATTTTTATTAATAAAATTTTATTCGTATTATAATCTAATATTTTATTGTTATCTATTTAAAAGAAAAAAAATGTAAAAACTCTATTATTAGAGTTTCATTCAATATATACATCTCTCTTGTTGAAAAACAATTAAGTTTTATATCACAAAAGTAAATATAATATATATAAGAAACAAAATAAAAAATTATATAAATATTAAAGAAATAACTTATTTAGAGTTTTCATTTTATTGTTTTAAAACTCCAATATATATAGAGCCGGCTCAGCCATATGTACGTAACTATTGAAAGTAAAAATATTATACATAATGTGAGTTTTTTACCTTCTCTGTCCACAAGAGAAATGGAAAAACATGCAACATATTTATGTAAATGACTGAATTATCACCACTAAATTCAAAACTGCGACAACATGAATTTTTTTATTAAGTTACAAATTAAAGCTACTATCAATATTTTATTAAACTTCAAATTATCATTTGTAAGTTTCAAATTAAATTGTTAATTGAGGCTAACCTAATTGATAACTTACGACTTTTCTTAGAAAAAAAAGTTCTTTGTTTAAACCAATTAGGTAATACTCTTACTCTTCCCAATAGGAAATGTATGGTAAATTTGTTTCTTCCTCTCAGCTTTGAGCTCAACTTTATCTCTATAATTATTATATTTTGTAGGGTTGTTGAGTTTTTCAAGATTTAGAATTGAAAGACTTTGTGTGTTTATAAAGTCATGATAATTTGTTAGGTTACTGCGTTTTTCAATATCCAAAATTTGTAAAATAATAATTGGACAATACATTTTCTATTATAAAAAAAAAAAGAAAAAAGAAATTCAAATGAAACTACTCCATATTTTATTACATTAACTGTGAAGGATAACATTTCACAGTTCAACAATGGGGAAATGGATATTGAACTTGTGAAGAAATTAAGGCTATGATGCAATAGTAGTCTAATATCTTGCATCCCTATGACCAAGTCTGAATTTCATATAGACTAATGTAAAACAATGATATGACAATAATAAGTGTACTTAGTTTTGTAATTAATTAGTGCATGCCACTATTAGTGGTAGTAATCATGTCACATAAGGATCAAAAGATGAACACAAATTGTTTATCCACCCCAAAAAAAAAAAAAAAAAATTGTATACAGCAATAAAAATTCAGATAAATCATGTACTCCTCCGAGAAATTATGCAGTAAAATCGTTATTTTACATCATTATCTGATATAATGTTATAGTATCTTACAAAGATTTTTAAATTTTCAAGATTCATGATATATAACTTTTCAAAAATTTTAAAAAATTTAAAATTTGTAAGAAACCGTCACACCACGTGATGTGAAGTAATCCAAGGTTTCATATTCAACAAGTCTTGGTAGGACGATGTTGTTTCTTTTTCTTTTGGGAATATAATATTAAAATTATACATTTTTTTAATAATTTAAGTTTTTAAATATATTGATGATTTAATATAGTATCAAAATAAACAAGAAGTCTAATATTTAAAATCGTAGATTTTCACAACTCTCAAGCGTGAAATACTTTTCAAAACGCCCCTAAATCTCTAATTCTAATAGACTTATGTAAAATCAATGATGTTGCAATAATAAGTGTACTTAGTTTTGTAAATAATTTGCGCATGCCACTATTAGTGGTAGTAATCAATGTCACATAAAGGATCACAAGATGAACACAAATTGTTTACCCATCCCAAAAAGGAAAAGGTGAACACAAACTGTAGAAGTCCAGATAAATCATGTACCCTTCCTCCAAGTTTTCATATTCAACAAGTCTAGTGGGTCCAATTTGCTTCTCTCTCTCTCTCTCTCTCTCATCCACCTACTTTTTAAGCAGATCAAGTGGCCTAATTCTGAAGATCTTTCTTATGGTCTCTTCCTCTCTATGCATATTCACTGCGCAATTGCTTCCCTTTGAATTATTCCCTTTCTTTTACCAACATGAAAAGAATAGACCTCTTCTGTGCATCACCAGCTTCAACAGCCATATGTTCAAGCATGGATCATCGTTCCATGGTCCGCCATGGCACAAGGCCAATTGATCGCCATAGTCATCACCATACTGGTGATCATAGAAGAAAAGGCCGGCCCCCGGTGCCATGTTCATCTCTTCCCATTGATCCTAAACGTTATTATCAGAAGTCTCAGAAGAGTTCCATCAAGCAAGGCCATGACTTGCCTAGAAAAAGCTCAGCTCATGACATAACTGATCTAGCTAGCTCTCCTCCTGGTTCCTCTAGATATCTCTTGAGTGACAGACCCATCTTTGATTTGTTTTCAGATTCAAGTCATGTCACGGCATTGGTTCCTAGCCAAACTGTAAAGCCTCAGCACCTGAGCTCAAATGATCATTCTCCTCCTTTAAAATCTTCATCAACTCGCTTGGGCTCTCGCGATCAGGTTCTTCATAGTCCCATGCGCTTTTCTTTCATTAAATCCATAAAATTATCAAAATATTTCACACAGAATATGTTTCAAAATAATGAATATTATATATCATTTGGCTTTGCAGGTTGTAGAATTGAGGGTATCAATTCATTGCAAGGGCTGTGAAGGAAAAGTGAGAAAACACATCTCTAGAATGGAAGGTAAGTTTATTAATGCTAAAAATAGGATAATACATTAATAACATATATTTAAGACTTTTTTCAAGGGATATATGAGAGTGGAACTTTTTTTTTAATTAAACATTAAGTCAAATATAATTAAATTTTTATTCCCAATTCTTAAGTAGATAAATGGGTTGTTTGTTAAATATTAAATCAGACAATTATAAATTTAAGGGTTGATTTTTTGTGCAGGAGTAACATCGTTTAGCATAGATTTAGCCACAAAGAAAGTGACCGTCGTTGGGGATGTGACCCCACTGACCGTACTCACTAGCATTTCAAGGGTGAAAAATGCTCAGTTTTGGCAATCACCAACTTTTTAATCATCGTCGACGTCGTTTTCACGGTGATCAAAGATTAGTTTGAGTTACTAAAAGCTCTGAAAAATGAGAAATTATTTCATCAACCATGTGATGCCCTCTGATTTTAACAATACCGATTGGTTCCACATAAATTTTATAAAATACTAAAATCATAATGGGTATCATTGTTTATGAAATAATTTGTCAAAATGAACGCCTCTTTCTTATTTACTTTTTTTTTTTTTTGGTATTTTAGCGCGTTGTAATGATTTAATTTAAAATTCCAGCAAGGGTGTGTGCTCAAATGGTTAGATGTGTAATTACTAATGGTGTCTGTTATATATATATATGTATGTAATGTAACTGTACATGATCTTATGATGGGATCAGAATATCTTATCTTCTTTGAATTTGAAAAAGAGACTGTTTGTTTGTCTTGTGTTCTCTGCTCATCATTCCTTGGAACAAACAATGGCGCCCTTTAGATGTTCCCTTTTTTCTTCTTTGAATTTTGAAAACTTGCTTTAGGGTACCATATTCACCTCTGAACAACATGTCCTCTTTTTTACTACTTCCCATAAAATAACTTTATTCTTGAATTGCTGGGAGATCGTAGAGCATCTGATTGCGATCAAGTGGAGATTATTTAATACCTGCAGTTTTCCATCAGCAACCACTTGTATTCTGATTGTATCAGTTGTATTAACCACCACATAAGCTTTGGAGCACTGGCATCATCAGTAACACTCAAACACAGGATGTGTTGGTGTGCCTCACTTACTCCAAAAATAAATGTATGGGTATGTGTGTTTGTGTTGGTGTGTATATACACTATACAAATTTGATTAGTCACATATGAATTGGGTTAATATATAAGTCAGCAAGTAAGATGTGCAATTGCATAACTGACTAATCCAATATCAATATTAGAAGAATTAAGAATGTTGTTTGATTACACTTTGGATCAAACACCATCATGATGTCCAAGCATGAGTACCATACACATTTTTAATGCTGTACTATTGAGTAGTGACTGTCATGGTAGTAAGAATATGATAGTAGCATACACATCTATACCTCATGATAACCTGCTTGTGGAGACTACAGAACGCATGCAGATTCAAGTGGCATTGGTGGGCACTTGGGGACAGGTAGGTTATGGCCTGGACACAGACACAACACACTTTTCTTTTTCATCTTTTGGGCTTGTCCATGGAAATGGTGGTTTGATTCTTCTGTCCCTTTGGAAGGCTGAATTTGGATTATAATGATATACATTATAACCTGTTAAACCAATCTAAATTAAAACCTTAAGCTCCCCTCATGTGTAGTCGGACTCTTGATCATTATGAGTGAGTTAACACATGAATCAATTATAATTATAAGAGTGATGGTGAAGTTTGAAATCAAAATTTTTTGGTTCCGCCCGTTTTGAGCTCAACTACGGCCTTGCCATGTAGTTTAGTGAAGCATCCAAACGGCCCACAAAATTAGTAAGTGTAATTTGGCTTAGAAGCGCGGACTGATCGCTAAATCAAACACAACTTTAGTAACAATTATTATTAGTTGATCCAAACACTACAATATCTCTTAAACACTTATTAAATATATTTATTCAAATACTAAATAACTTAATTCAAATAACATTTTTTGACTATTACTTATTCAAATTTCAACTTAACTCAAATCCTAGTTTTTTTCAGCTCACCAAACGAGCACCAGTACTCTAACATAACCTTTCCACCGGGGAAATTGTTCAATTTAGGACTACAACTGCCATCTAAGAATTGCTTTCCAAATATATATGTGTGTGTGTCCACACACATGTGCGCGCGCATATATACATGTTAGTACGCCAGGAATTAAGGAAATATATATATATAGATATATGCATGTGAGTTGGTGTTGCAGACTCGCGGTATCTTCCATGGCAGGCTCATACTCTCTGCACTTCTTCAAATTTTCGTTTTTGAAGAGGACTGCTGAGCTTTTTTATTTGAATTCATACAACGAAGTCATCCACGAGATTTGACCACAAAACATATAATTTAAGGAATGCAAATATTTTCGAAGGACATGAATCCCAGAACTCTTACCAATTTCCTATTGAGCGGTTCTTAATTTGAGTATTGATTCAGAAGTTCTGGTGGTCTCAGAATAAACATGGCAAGATCCCTTTCATTCTTTGTGGGCTATCACTACTCCATGCCAATATGGCCTATTGATCTTTTACATGAAACTTGGCTTTATTTAGTCCATGCTACATTTTTGTGTGTTGCACTGCTGCTACACCCTTAGATCATATTTTTTCTTTTCTTTTGGTAACAGATGGAAACTTCTGATTACCCCCTCCAATTGGGAATTATTGATCATTTGGGAGTAAGGAAACTCGTGATAGAATAAAACCCTCTGAGCATGCACCAATACCCCCACTCCATGCATACGCGTTGAATCAGGGAGAACTCGAACAAGAAACCTTAAAAACTAATGTCAATTAGAAAATTCTAATTTCATTTTAAGGCCGAAAGATTTGTTAAAGCAAGAATGTCACCAGAAACAAAAATTTCTCCTGCCCCAGTCCTGGTGGCACTCCATTTCCATGTGCCCTTGAGTGCCCTCCACAAGAAAAAAAGTAATGATGACAGTAAGGTATACACTTTTTTGGGTTGGAAGTCCATTTTCAAGTTTCCAATGGTGGGGCTAATTCCTGTCTTTCTGTTTCCTCTTCTGCTTTTGGGACTTTTTAACTATGAAGTAAGAGATTCTATTTTAGCTCATATATATGTGTGTTAGATACGTGATGGATATCGATATGTGTGTTAGATACGTGACACTTTGAATCATAAATATTAATAATTAAATGAGGAAGTTCTTTAATTTTTATTTTATTATTTTAATATTTTTTTAATATATGTATGTTTATGCTAATTTTAATTAAAATAATATTAAAAGTTTATTATACGATCATATAAAAAATTTATATATTCAACGTGTTTTTAACGTGTTCGTATTTTATTTTTTAAAAAAAATAACGTATTTGTATGTCCGTATTATGTCATATTTGTGTCTCGTATTTTTATTCGTGCTTCTTAGCTTTTTAACATCCTGATCCAACTGATGGTACAAACTAAAGGGAATTTGGAATACTAATAGGTGTAGAAGCAAGTAAAATTCCAAATCCAATGTTAATTTGATTTATAATTTCCCTTTTCTTTCTCTATTTGAATGTTTGCTAACTTTATTTTCTTTGACTCAATCTTGGACGCAGGGAAAGAAAATACCTGATCAGAAAGTGAAATTTGGTCCATCCATCAAGGGATTATGTTATTTCTGAGAGGGTAATTAATTTGTTGACTGGGGCGGGGTACCATCAACGGTGATGGGGTCAAGGAATCAAACTTTTCATTTGTAATTGGGTGTTTGGAGGGTGCGAAAATTGAGGCCTGAGCAAGCTCAAGAAAGTGGTAGTTGTAGACTTGTATGGTTAAGTTCGGTATGTGAAAATAGAATAATCATTTTGTGTAATAAAATAAAAAATATAATAAAAATAACATAGAATAAAATAAAGATTACTCATTTAGCTTAAAGAAATGCTTGAAATAATTTTTAATGAAATATTTATTTCATGAAATAGTCATCCTCAATCATACTAAACAAAAATAAAGAATGAAAAAATTAGAATGGATATTCTTAGAATGCCTATTCTATCGTACCAAACATGACGTAGTGTTTTTCCATGCAATAAGCAAGCTTGAACTGATGATCTTAGAAAGAGTAATGTTTTTTTCTTGTAATAAAAATAGATATGCCTACTCTACAAATCTGTCAGAGAATTTGCCCCCAAACACCCGCATGGGTGCCGAGAAGTGTGTTTAGTACCAAAAGAGTAATGTTTTATGACTCAACTAATCTCACTCATCTAACTTCGCCTATCTGATGTAACATGATTCAATTAACCATAATTTTTTTTTTTTTTGAACTTTGTTTTATTTTAATAATTAATTAAATCATATTACATCAGATGAATAACATTAGATGAACAAAATTATTTAGGTATAAAATATTACTTTAAATAATCATGTCACCCCATATGGGCAAACCAATCACACAGATATAAAATGTTAATCATGTTTTGTTTGGTTCCTCTATGAGACATGATTCCAGATTTATTGTGGCAGGCAGTTGAAACTCTGAATTAATTTCATATGCTTAGATCACCTATGAAGTTTCTACAATAGCTCAAAAAACTAATGTGTGTGTGTATGTAAAATTGCTAGGTGCTATTTATTAACTATATTCAACTCTCTTAACTAATAGATTTGAGAGATGTAAAATTTATTAATTATTAAAATGATTAATTATAATTTTTTTTTATATTTTTATTACTAAAAAATTATTTCATACAAGTATATGAATTTGGACACTAAAAGATACCTCATATTTAATTCTTTTTATGGTATTTCGCTATTTCATAAAGAAAATAGATATAATATTTAATTTAGGACATATAAAAATTCATAATATCCTTTTGAATTAAAGAAATTATTCTTCTACGCTTACTCATGTCATAATTTACTTTACTAACAATACATTTAAGTCTAATTTAAATAGAATTTACAAATATAATTACCAAAGCATATCGTAAATGGGATATATATATATATAATACATATATAACTATTTTATCTCTTAAATAATTAATATTATAAATAATTTAAAAATATATATTAATTATTAAGTAATAAAATTATTAACTATCTACCATGTATAGAACCAAGTCAGGTTCCTTAAGATTTTATTAATTATTAGAGATTATTAACTTTTTGAATATATATTAATTATAAAAAAGTTAACTACAATTTGGTTTACAAGAAAATTAAGTTTTACTTAGGAAGGGGTTTGATGTAGAAAACGAATGTTTAAATCAAGTTAAAAAATTTGTTATATGCGATAAGTCATTCGAACTATTTATAGAACTGAGCTTAAATGAACTCTTTAACGAGAAATGTTCACTAAAAAATTAATTTCGAGTTGTTTGAACAACCCTCGTTCAAATGACCTTCATTTTTAATGATCTTTGTTTGAACGAAATTCGTATGAACGAGCTCTAGTGATTGCACAGCTTTGCTCCTTAAGTCACATCTTGATTATAATGACACTCTTGATTTATGTAAAACATTTTTTTCTCTTAAAGCATATACCAATTAAACCAAGATGCTACTTATATATCAATAAATTTATAAATCTGATTAACAAACTCGGATTAGATCAAATTGATTTGATAAATTTTAATATATATCGTATATATAAGTTGTAAATTTCAAAATATATAATTTGATAAAAATAAATAACATATTATATTATATATATATATATAATCGGATCAGATTATTAACATATCCAATTGACTTAATTTGTATTAAATCCATTTAACTAAAAGATTATTACATTTAGATCAGATTCTTAGTACCAGATTTGAATGAGCAAATTAAATTTGAATCATGATCCAATTCATTAACTCCTCTGAACGTGTGGATTCTTCTATTTGATAATAGAGAAAACGTTATTAAACATCACACAAACAAATAAGAGTACTTTACAACTAGATTAGATGACTGACCAACTGGAGTTGCAATTCCGTCATTCATGCCTTCGTTCAAAAACAAGATCATGGGTTCAAGTTTCATATCCCTCATCCCATCACTAACTCCTTGAACCAACAACCTCATCCCAATATCACCAACTCCATGAATCAACAAAAACCTAATTTTACGAGCATAAATGTTATGAAAAAAAATTCTTTAATGGGTCTGGTACAGTAAATATATATGACAAAGTGTTTTAAAATGATACATCGTCACGTGACCAAATTCACTTAAGACTATCTCACGCAATAGAACACATTATTGATCAAGGATACTAAGCAGATTGATTCGTGCCACCGGGACACAAAGGAGATCATGGGCCCTCGGAGCTGTCAATCCGGGCCGTTCGGTCATATCAACAACATCACCACCGCTCATTTTCTCTCCAGGGACAATGCACCACCTTCCAATCAAAGCACTGAATCATGGCTGCCAGCACAGTGGGCAGCTCTAGCATGGCCAAAGAAATGCCAGGACAACCTCTCCTGCCACTACCAAAGGGCAAGAGTTGGAAATGTTGACCTTTAACATCTATAAGGCCCATTGGGCCACTTTTTCCCGGCTGTAAGAACCGCTCGGGCTTGAAGTCCAATGGGCTTTCCCAATAGTTTGGGTTTCGTCCAATGGACCAAATGTTAACAAATAACATCGTGTTTGCAGGGATGTTGTAACCGTTGATCCTTACAATCTTGTGTTGATTTTCTATGGATCATGGGAATCGGAGGGTGGAGACGGAGTGTTTCCTTTATGATGGTTTGGATGTATGGAAGATTTGGACCAGTCTGATTCTTCTACTATCCTATGCTCCCCCACCACTTCATCGATCTCTTCTTGTGCTTTCTTGAGCACCGTTGGATTGTTTATGAGCTCTGCTAATGCCCATTCGATTGCAGTCGCTGATGAATCCGTAGCTGCCGTTAAGAAATCCTACAACGGAAAAAGTAGATTACTAAGAATCGAAAATCAACATAGCATCTCATTAGCTGCCTAATGAAACTAGTTCAATGTTGTTTATATAAATATTATATATATATATATATGTGTGTGTGTGTGTGTGTATTTGAAAAAATACACATATGAGAACAAATCATAAAGAAAATAAAAATAGATGATTAGAAGCATTGCTGATGTCATTTATTACTCTTTGGAGTTTAGTAAGGATTTCAATATTCCGGCATAAAATGAGACGATTCCATTCACACTAATTTGCTTGAAATACATCGAAAGGAATGTGACATGCATGATTGTAGTTATTCAATGCCCCAAAAGCCACACACCTGTGATGTCACCTTTTTTTTAACCCTTTGTTTATACATGGATGGTGCTAACTCTGTGCATCCATAATCAGTTATTCTAATCTTAAGCTGAGCTGTGTACATACATACATAGCTTAATCATGTATATAATATATTAGGATTAGGGTTAAAACAGTTCACTATCCTATGACATATTCTTAACTAACAGATAGGAGTCACCATCTATGGGGATCATCATGATATTATTTGTTGCTCTGGAAATAATGGTCCCAGGCTAATAGGAATAAGATATATATATATATACGTGTGTGTGTGTGTGTGTGTGGGGTGAGAAATATTTTTTGGCCTGTGTCATTATATTTTTTTACATGTCATACATTTATTAGTCAGATCAATCAATACTTTCATTACCATGAAACTGATCGTCCTACTCATGGAAAAGAAGAGAAATATTAGGGATCTCATTTTATTCGCATTCTCTTACATGAATAGGACCACTACTTATGAATTTAACATATTATCCGTCTTACTCACGGAAAAGAAGAGAAATGTTAAGGATCTCATTTTAATCACATCCTCTTACGTGAAGAGGACCACTACTTATGCATTTAACATATTATCTCATTTATATAAGAGATGTAGGATCAAGGTGAAATCTGTAGCATTGCTCGGAAAAGAATGATAAACAAAGATGATAGGAAGAGATGAGAAGACTACCATTACTTAGCAACACACATAAAAGAGATCGAGAGAGAAATCTAGGAAATAAATTAGGTTCTATTTGGTCTGCAAATTTAGTGAGAAAATGGAAAAGAAAAAGGGAAATGATTTTCTAGCTATATGCCATGAGCAAGTGAAGAGAAATTATGCTGAATAATCTCTTGAGAAACACCCAATACTTACCAAAACCAAGGCCTTAACGTGATCTCTAGTTAACTTCATATCTGAATTGTTATCCTCCAAAATATCAAGCAATATATCAAGAAAATCTTTCATGTCATCTTCACATGTTCTTTCAGCTTCTGGTTTTTTCTTTCTCAGTTCTTCCCGATTTGTGATAATCTTTTCCAGCAGCCCGTCGTACCTTTCATGTATGTCCTCAATTCTCTTTCCAAACCCTTGCAAATCTAAGCTCCTGCACATCAGTATAAAGTCCGAGACATTGAATTCTCCAAATATCCGTGTCACTTCGTGTACAAGATTTCTCGCCTCCTTAGCCTCGCCTTTTGTCCCTGAACACCTGATACTCAACATCATTTGAGAGATTACATTGTTTGTCAGTTTAACAATCTCTTCACTGACATTCACAGCTTCACCAGCCTCGGCCTTTTTCATCAGAAGTTGAAGAAGCCGATGGAGTTCTTCGGCTCTTGTGGGAAGAGAGTGATTGAGACTGCGACTGCTCAGAAGCTCATTGATGCACAATTTCTTTAAGAATTTCCAGTAGGGTCCGTAAGGTGCAAAAGCAAAAGCATAGTTATAGGTGAGGCGTTGAGTGGCAATGGAATGCTGGCGAGATGAAAATGAAAGCTCGTGGATTTTAAGGAATTGTTTTGCAAGCTCAGGAGTAGAAGCCACCACACAGGGAACCGAACCGAGCCGGAGGTGAAGTAAGGGGCCGTAGCGGGAGGATAGGTTGTGTAGGGATTGGTGGATGAGTGGGCCGAGGAGGTGGAGGTGACCGACGATTGGTAGGGCAAAAGGGCTAGGTGGGAGGTGAAGCTGTGCTTGCTTTTTGACGTAGAAGATAGCAAGGGCACCAATTAGGGTTGAGAAGAGGAAGAAGAAGAAGGGAGGCGGAGGACATAAACTCGAGCATCATGGCTTAACCTTAGGATTAGCGATGAAAGTAAAAAATTATGGACCTCAATAAGCACAACGTCCCACATTCTTAGAAGCTAATGTGAACAAACAAAACGTCGACCTGTATATGTGTGTGTGTGTGTGTGTGTGTGTTTTACTATATAATAAGTTGGATTATTTCTTGTATGGGAAATAACGTTTTTATCCCTCGGTTATTATATATTTAAGATGACAGATTAGGTGCACACATGACACGGTCATCTACCTAATGTATGTATGTATGTATGTATGTATGTGTGTATGTGTGTGTGTGTGTGTGTGAGTATATATATATATATTAAATTGAGGTCCTTGATATAACGCAAAATTATACATAGCATTTCAAAAAATTACAATGATGTTTCTTGAAGTTAATTTCTCAATAATATATTCCATTCTTGTCATCACATCAAAAAAAAAAAAAAAAGTTTTATGACAAGATAATATGAGAGAACTCTGTTACCATACATATCAATATGTGATATATATTTTATATTAGAGTAAGATCGAGACATTATTTATATAATATGTCAGCAAATTATGGATGCATGAGTAGATTGGATGGGTTACAACCCTCCCAAACTAAAAAAGAAAAAGAATTTTACATGTGAAAGTTAAACCCTTTTCAAATTACCCCATCCCTATTTGAACCTAACTCATCTCAATTTTTAGCTCAATTCTAATTCTAACTAAACTCTTTACCACTTAAATCTTCATTTGAACGTAGTCCACCTCAAGTTGTATCCCAATTTTAATTTTAACTTAATCATTTATTACTTAAAACCCCATTTAAACTTAGCCTACCCTAAGTTTCCGCTTAATTCTAATTCTAACTCAGCACAACTCATTAACCATAATCTACTAGTTTCCCTCTCATCTTCCTCTATGAGAAAAAAATTACATGTAAAATTTCTTAATTTGAGAAAAAAAATCTCCTAACATCTTCCTCTTTGATAAAAACAAAATCTCCTAATATTTTTCCCCTTATCATCTTGCA